>OZ012738.1:291666806-292866806 GCA_963859935.3 Lathyrus sativus | reverse complement strand
GGACGGTACTGGTTTTGTTAGAATTTTCGTCTCCTCGGAGTTTCAAAACTTGGTTTGAACTTGGGCGCATTCTCGTGATGTTTTCGCTTTTGAGGAACGAATGAAAAAAATTTTGTTTACGTCAAATAACGTGGGGATGTTTGCATAACGAAAAAAGGATATATAAACGAGCTTTATTTGTTAAAAATAGAAAATGTTTGAATAGAAATTACGAAAATAAAAGTACACAGGAATAGGAAATAAACGCTCCGCTCCCACACTATCTCAATCAGTGTCCCCACTGATTTGAAAGAATGCGAGAGGGAGATACAACGGGAATGAAAGTACATAGAAACTGCAAATATAGTAAACAAATAAGGAAAATGGTAACTAATCAAGGCCTCTGCCTCGGTCACGTCCTCGCTCGCGTCCTCTGGCTCTGGCCTGGGCGACTCGGTCCTCAAAACTCATAGCTCCGGTGTGGTAGACATAGTCGCGGAGTCCTTCGACCTGCAAGGTCAGATTCACCAAGTTCTCAATAATGGTTTCTTGTCCAGTTTGTAGTTGTTGCATTTGGGTCCGATGCCAAGCTTCGAACTGCTCTGCTCGCTGATTCTGCTGCTGCATCATAGCGAGTATATGGGCCTGCTGGTCGAGAGAGCGGCGGAGGTCCTCTTCTGAGTAGTCGGGCACTGGACGATGGCGGCGGCGGCGGTAGGATGTATCCTCGGAAGGAAGTGGTTGCGATGCCTCCGGTTGCTCTGGTCTGTCCAACTCAGCTTGGATTTCGTCGTCAAAACCTTGGGTGTGGTCCTGAGTTGGAGCAGCGGCAGCAGGAGGGGCAGTGAGGTCAAATAACCAGTTGGTACGATCCTCTGGGTGTATCCGGGTGCGTGATGGAAGGATGATGCTTCAGACGGTTTTTCCACGCACTACCGGGTGGTACTTGCCATCGGCTCTGGAACGGATGAGGTGAGAGGCTCTGCAGTGGTCGGTGTCAAGGAACACCGAGGGGATGGCATGGAGGTACTGGAGGCGGTCACCGAGGTTCAGCCCAAGTGCAATGGCAGTGACAATCCAGCCAAAGTAAAATGGCTTAGAGCCACGGTTACAGTTGTCCTGAATGTGGGCCAGGAGGAACGGAGCGGCGTTGATAGGCACGTTGTTGAAGACACAGCGGAGGAAGAAGAGCTCTTTCGAGTTCACCTTATGGTTGCTATCCCGGGCGAAGATGGTGTTGCTCAATGCTCGGTGGAAGTACCGAATGGTCGGGTTGTGGATATGCGTTGCGTGCAGAGAATCCCAACCATCGGTATTGATGCCGGTCAACTGGTGCCAGAGCGCGAAGGCTTCGTGCTGGAACTGATCGGTGAGGCGGCGGTGAGCATTGTCGCCTCGAGGGAGTTGTAAGATGGCGGCAATCTGGTTCTGGTTCACTTGATAGTTTGTGCCGAACATCCGGAAGCATGCGGCACCGGAGTGTTGGCTGAGGTCGCCGCTGGAAGTGACGTAGGTGAACGAACTTAGGAACTTGAGAGTGAGTTGTTCGTACGTCGGCAGTGGATTGGTGCAGAGGTTCCAGATGCCGGCTCTTTGAAGCATCCAAGTGACGCCTTCAAGGAGTCCGAGCTCCGTGAGCGATGGGATATGTGGATAATGAGTCGGTTGGAGCGACCGTTGATGGAATGCAATGTAGTTGGCCCGCTGTCTTTCTCTAGAGTCACCGTCGCTGAACACAATGTTGCTGAGGTCAGTGGTTTCGTTGTTTCTCGCCATTGTTGGAGGATTGAGGTGGTTCTGAGGAGTGGGAAAAATGTGACAGAAGTGTAGTAGGAAGTTGAGATGGGAGTTGGGATATATGGTGCAAGGTGGGGGAAACGAAAATAGGGAGTGGGGTGTGAGTTTCTGATGATTGGAAGTTGAAAGGAGATGAGTGGGAGAGAAAACGCAACCCCTGTTATATCAGATAACAGTTTTGGGTTCTTGACAGTCGTCACGTATCTGTGACGGTCGTCACCCGCGTGACGCTCGTCAGGCTCCTGTGACGGTCGTCACAGCAGCAAAATCTGCAGAACGCAGAATTTTGCTGTGAGGGTGTTCTTGCAGTGACTTTTAGGCCTAGTATTGATATGGCAATGTATTATAGCAGCCGATAAACAAAGAATAACGTAAAAACAAAATAAATAAATAAATACTATAATTGAAATAACAAGAAATTAGAATGAATGTAATGTAGTACATAAAGAAATTAACAATGCAAAAATTAGAACAATCGAAAACGGACGGAAAGTAGAAAAGCTAAACTAAACTAAATCTAATGCTAAAACTAGTATCTAGTCTTTTCGTGCCTTCCAATCATCAAACTTCCGTGCGTAGTAGTCGAGCTGGTCACAGACTAAGTCCATGAAGACTACGAGTTCGCTGTGTATGCCTGCGGTGTCGTCTTTTACAGTAGTCAGAGCTACATCAACGTTGTCCAACCGGAGTAGAACAGTATCCATTATGTCAGTGGTCTCCTCAGGGATGGGCTCAGGATAGGTGTTGTAATGCGGAGGGGTCGTAGGGTCCACTTCAGCTTCTGATACAACATCCTCATAGTACATATAGTCGTGTGCCTCAGAGATGTGGTCACTGTCGTACATATAGTTCTGTGGTGTTGATTGAGGTGAAGGAGGTCCCATAGGCTCATCCAATTCATAAAGCCAGTTGTCCTTGTTGTGGATACTTATCATCTGATGATTAGGCAGTGTGAATAGCTGGACAATTTTTTCGTTGATGAGGTACTCGTAAGGTCCAGGTCCCATAGTTCCTAAAATGCGCCTGTTAAAGCAGAACTGTATATTCATGGGTCGGATGGTGCCAAAACTAGTGCTTGCATTTAAGTGGAATCTAAGGCCAAGCTCGTGGGCAATCATTGTCACGAGGCCTCCTATAAGAATAGGTGATTGTGGGTCCTGAGTGAGGCGTCTGAAAGATCTCATCATGAAAGGCACTGCATTTACTGTACGTCCCTGAGAAGCACAGAACATGATGAATAACTCCTCTTTAGATACTGTAGTAATATTTTCTTCTTTCCCGAAAAGGGTGTGAGCTAGTATCTTATGGAAGTATCTGAAAGCTGGGTTATGAATCTCATCATTATACATTCTGTCTGGTTCAGGGTGATAGTCGCCTGTGATTCTACCCCATAATTGGTCGAGTTCAAAATCAATATCGTCATCTTCTGCACTGATGAACACATGCGGTCCACTAGGAAATTCTAGGAGGTTAGCTAATGACATCCGACTATGGGTTTGGTCCATTCCAAATATCCTAAAGGTGATCAGCTCTGTGTTGGATCCAAAACCATAGTTGGGTAGGTACCTGAAGGAACTAAGGAATTCGTAGGTGAGGTCCTTATAGGTAGCAAAACGGGTTTTCAAAGCAGTGTTCTCCCAACCCAGTTGATTGAACAGGTATTGGATGTTATCAGTGATTTCGAGTTTATCCATGGTAGACTTATCATAGTACAGCGTTAAGGCTATTTCTCTTTCAGTTAGTGCTGCAAATCTTGCCTTTTGAGCTAGTCCTCGAAAATGAACCTTTGTGAAGTCGTACTCGGCCATACTCACAGGTAAGTCGGAGAAAAACAGGAGGAATGTTTTGAAGACTTTTAAAATCCTGAAAAGTTTAAAACAGAAATTTGAAGTCAGGATTTTAAGAAGAGCGAAAGGCGGTAAAAACAAAAGATAAAAGAAGAATATAAAATAAAAATATGAAAATATAAGAAAGTAAAAATAGTGGCAATTTTTAGTTTAGAATTTTTGTTAAAATTTCAAAGTAGAATTTTTAAATAAAAATGAAATACAGTAACGAGGAAAAATGCGGGAAAAGTTGGGTTGCCTCCCAGTAAGCGCTGTTTTTAACGTCTAAAGCCTGACGATAGCTTGGTGATAAGCTATTCGGGTGTTTGAGCTGGAAGCTCAAGCAATGCTATACTGCAGACTTGATGGCTGTTTTCGTTCTTATTATAATGTTTTAGACGTTGCCCGTTTACGATAAACGGTGCATTCGTCTTATCGGTAATTTCGACAGCTCCACTCTGAAGTACTTTAGTCACTTCATAAGGTCCGGACCACCTGGATTTTAGTTTACCTGGGAAGAGTTTTAATCTTGAATTGAATAATAAGACGATGTCTCCCACACTGAATTGTTTCTTGACTGAGCGTTTGTCATGCCACTTTTTAGTTCGTTCTTTGTAGATACGGGCATTTTCGTAAGCGTCTAATCGAAGTACTTCCAATTCGTGTAAGTTCAAGATTCTCTTTTCTCCTGCCTCGGTGTAGTTGAAATTGAGTGTTTTAATGGCCCAGAAGGCTTTATGCTCTAATTCTACAGGGAGATGGCAGGATTTACCATAAACTAATTTGTAGGGTGTAGTACCTATTGGTGTCTTAAAAGCGGTCCTATAAGCCCATAAAGCTTCATGTAGCTTTAATGACCAATCTTTCCTTGAGGTAGCGACAGTCTTTTCCAATATCTGTTTTATTTCCCTGTTCGAGACCTCTACTTGTCCGCTAGTTTGCGGATGATAGGGTGTAGCTACTCGGTGTCGGACGCCATATTTAGAAAGAAGTTTATCAAATATTCGCGATATGAAGTGAGATCCGCCGTCACTAATGACGAGTCTAGGTACACCGAATCTAGGAAAGATTGTGTTTTTGAAGAGTTTGATTACTACTCGTGCGTCATTTATTGGAGCAGCAATGGCTTCTATCCATTTAGACACATAGTCTACAGCGAAGAGTATGTAGTTATTACCAAAAGAAGGTGGGAATGGTCCCATGAAATCTATTCCCCATACGTCAAAGATTTCTACCTCTAAGATTCCTTTCTGAGGCATTTCATCGCGTGGTGAGATGTTGCCAGTTCGTTGGCATCGATCACATTTTAGCACAGCGATGTGAACGTCTTTCCAGAGGTTAGGCCAGAATAAGCCGGCTTGGAGAATCTTAGCGCACGTCTTGGATGTACTAGCATGACCATCATATGGTGCTGAATGGCATTGGGAAATGATATTTTCTATTTCTTCCTCTGGGACACAGCGACGGTATATGTTGTCGGCCCCTCTCTTGAAGAGTAGAGGTTCGTCCCAATAATAGTGTTTCAGATCGTGGAAGAATTTCTTCTTTTGCTGATAAGTGCGATCCGGTGGAAGCACGCCTGCAGCGAGGTAATTAACGATGTCAGCATACCAAGGTAATGTGACTTGGGCATAGACGACTTCTACAGCTTTTCCGGATTCTGGATCTTTCGAAATTGAGTTGGGCGTGTCACTTTCTAATTTGGCTATCAGACGTTCGTACGGGAAATCGTCATTTATTGGTACTGGTTCATGTTTGATGCCTTCTATTCGGGATAAGTGATCTACAACAACATTCTCGGTTCCTTTCTTATCTTTGATTTCTAAGTCAAACTCTTGTAATAATAGGATTGAAGGAAAATTGCGATCTAAACGCAGCGGAAAACAAAAATTTTCCTTTAGTGATCCTTACGAATGAGCATGGTCAGTGATAGAATCGTTACCTCTTTGTGGCGATTCAGATCTTTGATGCAGCGATCACAAGCGTTGATGAAGTGCAACGCCTCTACTCAGTCCACACGAACAGCTTCCGGTCACAGTGCTAGCTGCTTACGAACGGAATTATTTGAGTGAGAAAAGAGAATCAAAAACGAAAAATGCATCAAGTGAAAGCTTCATCACAAGGGTTCCTTTTATAGACTCTCTTGTGGGCTGCGGGCTAAAACCCAATTCACATGATCCATAATAATATTATATATTATTATAATAACTATTATTATAATAAATATATTTATTTTATTATTATTTTATAACCATTATAAAATAACAATAATTATTATTATATTATCCGAATTTCTATTTTTCACTTAAGTGCACCGTACCTTACGGTGTTCCTTTTTGATTTCTCTATCTCTCATCAAACTGTCCTTATGTGTGTGACCCTGTAGGATTTCGTAACGTTGGTAATTATATTAAATTATATATTTAACATAATAAACAGTAAGCGGTATCTAGCAACACATCACTGCCACCCAAGTCACGAAAATGTCATGTGATCTGACAAAACCTTTTCCGTGATAATATATGTTTGTACAATTACCCTTTTGCCCCTATGTCTATATTGAACACAAGGCATACACTGTGTCATCCTTGTCCAGTTCAATATTGGGCCCTTAGACATTTCTCCTGTTATGCAGGATTGGCAAATTCCATCTAGGACACTCATGTCCCTCAGCATGCTTCGTGGAGTGCCCATCAACTGTCTTTATGATCATCCAGTTACGGATAATGTTTGATCAGCAATAAAGCACCCGACTCTACATCTAGGGTCCATAGTGGTTTCAGGTCGAAGGGTGGTAATACACCATTATCACCATGAGAATAACTTATGACACTTTGCATAACATACTATGTAGTATTCTCATAGCGGGTCAATCCGGTATAAATATTACTCCTAATATTTATACCTATGTCAAGACTTGATAACTCTTTATCCATGATCCATGAGATGTGATCATCAGTCTATCTTCATAATAGTCTCAATGCTTTTAATGTTATCCCACTTTGCAATAAAGCTTGACTACGGATATTTTAAGAATAATGTCTTTATGTTTAATGGGATCTCATGATTAAGTCACACTTAACATTTCATTAAACAGACTAACTATTCTAGGGACTTTATTATTCTGAAAGACAAACATAATAAAGAAATACCTTTTATTATTAAACGAATAATCCGATACAAGTACCAAAAAGTATTGGCCTCTAGGGCTTACACCAACAAGGATCCATCTCAATAGTCTTGGTTTGGCATCCTTTTTGCTTATTAGGTACCTAATGGCAGCGTGGTCTGTGTATATGATAATTTTTGCTCCTACTAAGTAAGAACGAAATTTGTCAAGCGCAAATATAACTGCTAGAAGTTCCTTTTCTGTGGTAGCGTAGTTCATTTGGGCAGGATCTAAGGTTCTACTGGCATAGTAGATGGCATGGAGTTTTTTGTCCTTTCTTTGTCCTAGAATTGCGCCTACGGCATAATCACTCGCATCGCACATGATTTCGAACAGTAGTCGCCAATCGGGTGGTTGCATAATCGGTACGGTGATAAGGGCTGATTTTAATGTTTCAAATGCTTTTAGACAGTCGTCGTCGAAGACGAACTCAGCATCTTTCATCAACAGGCCGGTCAAAGGTTTTGTGATTTTTGAAAAATCTTTTATAAATCTTCGGTAGAAACCGGCATGTCCTAGAAAACTCCGTATTTCTCGTACGGATTTTGGAGGTTGGAGATCTTTTATAATCTCTATTTTAGCTTTGTCGACCTCAATTCCTTTATTTGATATGACATGTCCTAGAACTATTCCTTGTCGGACCATAAAATGGCATTTTTCCCAATTTAGGACGAGGTTCACTTTTACACATCGTTCTAATACCATTTCTAAGTTTTGTAGGCATCCTTCGAAACTTTGTCCACATACCGAGAAATCGTCCATAAATACTTCCATGATGTCGTCTATGAAATCTGCGAAGATTGCCATCATGCATCTTTGGAAGGTTGCTGGAGCATTACAGAGTCCGAACGGCATTCGGTGGTAAGCAAAAGTACCATAAGGACAGGTGAATGTAGTCTTTTCTTGGTCATCAGGATGAATGGGAATTTGGAAAAATCCTGAATAGCCATCTAGATAGCAGAAATATGAATGTTTGGCTAATCTTTCCAACATTTGGTCTATGAAGGGTAACGGGAAGTGATCTTTTCGTGTGGCCTTGTTAAGCTTCCTATAATCAATGCACATCCTGCTTCCAGTCACGACTCTTTTTGTTATTGATTCGCCTTTTTCGTTTTTAACTACTGTGACTCCTCCTTTCTTTGGTACGACATGAACTGGGCTAACCCATTCACTATCGGAGATTGGATAGATGATTCCTGCATCTAGCAATTTCTTTACTTCATCTCTGACTACAGTGCTTAGGATGGGGTTCAGTCTTCTCTGATGCTCTCTAGAGGTTTTAGAGTCTTCCTCTATTGTAATTCGATGCATACAGATTGAAGGGCTTATACCTTTTAGATCGCTTATGTTATAGCCTAACGCGGTGGGGTACTTCTTTAGGACTTCTAATATCTTTTCGGTTTCTGGTTGTCCTAAGTCGGCGTTGACTATCACTGGTCTTTTTAGTTCATCGTCTAGGAATTCATATCTAAGGTTTTTGGGTAGTGTTTTAAGTTCTAAAGATGGGTTCTTCGGACCTGGCATATGGTTTGGGGTCAGTGCTAAGCTTTCGCTTAGGCTGTCGTCTTTATACGGTTTACGCCAATCATCGTCTTCAGAAATATCGGGTATTTGAATCTTTATTATTTCTGAATACATGGTCTCTTCATTTTCAAGTTCTCTTATACATTCGTCAATTTCGTCTACTAAATAGCTGGTATCGTCTATGGCTGGTGCTTGTAAGAACTTGGTGAGAATGAACTTTATCTTTTCTTCTCCTACTTCGAATGTTAGCCTTCCTTTCTTCACGTCTATAATAGCTCCGGCTGTAGTTAGGAACGGTCTTCCTAGGATAATTGGGGTAACAGTGTCCTCCTTGATGTCCATGATTATGAAATCGGTTGGGATGTAGAATTGTCCTATGCGTACTGGAACATTTTCCAGTATTCCGACGGGGTATTTTACTGATCGATCAGCTAATTGTACGGACATTTTGGTTGGTCTGAGGTCTCCCATATTCAGCTTTTTGCATATAGATAAAGGCATAACACTGATACTGGCTCCTAAATCGCATAGAGCTTTGTCTATCACGAACTTTCCTATGACGCAGGGTATGGAGAAACTACCTGGGTCTTTTAATTTATGAGGCATGCGATTTTGAATAATAGCGCTACACTCTGCAGTAAGTGTAACTATTTCGTTATCCTCGATCTTTCTCTTATTTGACAGGATTTCTTTGAGAAATTTAGCGTATGCCGGCATTTGAGTTATTGCTTCTGTAAAAGGAATAGTGATATTCAACTGTTTAAAGAGCTCTACAAATTTCTTAAACTGTCCTGAAGTTTTGGAGTTTATTAATCTTTGAGGATAAGGGATAGGTGGTTTATATGGCGCTGGAGGTGCTTGAGTTTTTTCACTTGCGATATCCTCCTTCTCGTTGTCTTCCTTCTTCTCTAACTCGGATTCCTTTTCTGCTTGTTCAGTTGGTTTTTGTTGCATGGCTGAGTTTTCGGTCCTCGGATTGATCGGTTCGTCCAATTCTTTTCCACCTCTTAATATTACAGAATTTGCTTTACCTTTTGGATTCTGTTCGGGTTGTCCAGGAAATGTGCCAGCGGGTGCGGCAGCAGAGGCTTGTTGTTGAGCCACTTGTGATATCTGTGTTTCTAGCATTTTGTTATGGGTGGCTAAAGCGTCTACTTTTCCGGTCAACTGTTTAATTTGCTCGCTAGTGTGTATGTTTTGATTCAGGAATTCTTTGTTTGTTTGAGCTTGAGTAGCTATGAATTTTTCCATCATCAACTCGAGGTTTGATTTCCTAGGTGCAGTCTGAGTAGCAGATGGTTTCTGATATTCTGGCGGAGCAGTAGGCATTTGCAATGTGTTTTCGCTCTTGTAAGAAAAGTTTGGATGATTTCGCCAACCTGGGTTATAGGTATTTACGTAAGGATTTCCTTGAGCATAATTTACTTGGTCTGGTGGGATTCCGGCTAGCAATGGGCATTCGGGCGCATTATGAGTGGTGCTTCCGCATAACTCGCAATTTGGAGTTACAGCAGCGACGGTTGCAGTGGGGTTAACGGTCAGACTGTCAATCTTCTGTGCTAGAGCATCTACTTTAGCGTTGAACTTTTCAAGGCTGCTGATCTCGTACATCCCACCTTTCGCTGTGGTTTTCTCTGTTGGAGTGCGTTCACCTCCCCATTGGCAGTGGTTCTAAGACATGTTTTCTATTAGCTGATAGGCTTCGTCGTATGGCTTATCCATAAGTGCACCGCCCGCGGCAGCGTCTATTGTCAATCTAGTATTGTATAAAATCCTATTATAGAAAGTATGGATTGTCACCCAGTCTTCTAAACCATGGTGAGAACATGTTCTCATCATATCTTTGAATCGTTCCCATACTTCGTAAAGAGATTCAGTATCTTTTTGTCGAAATCCGTTGATTTGAGCTCTAAGCATAGCAGTTTTGCTTGGCGGAAAATATCTCGCTAAGAAGACGTTCTTCAATTGTTCCCACGTCGTAACGAAGTTGGATGGTAAGGATTGTAACCATGTCCACGCTCTGTCTCTAAGATAGAATGGGAAAAGACGAAGTCTTATCGCGTCTGGAGTTACTCCATTTGCTTTCACTGTGTCTGCGTATTGTACAAACTTCGTTAAATGTTTGTTTGGATCCTCAGTTGCGTTTCCTGAGAATTGGTTTTGTTGTAAAGCTTACAACAATGATGGTTTCAGCTCAAAATCGTTTCGAGTAATAGCTGGGGCAGCAATGCTACTTCTAGGCTCCATCTGAGAGGGTTTAGCGTATGCCTTCAGCGGTTTGTTTGGAGGTCCTTCGGCCATCTTTGGTTCTTCTTCGGATTTGGGAATGAGAGTGAGAGGATCGGGAATGTTATGTTTGAGTTGGTACTCAATGATTCGGCTTCTTAGATGTAAGAAGCGCTCTAGTTCTGCGACTGAAGGTTTTAAGATATCGCCTTATGGGCGATTACTTGGCATACAATCGACAACACTAGTAAAGGAAAAATGAAAATAATTAACCTAGTCTATATGGCGTAACAGAAGGTTACACTATTGACTAAACGGGTCCCTGGCAACGGCCCCAAAAACTTGATCGCGACTTTCTATGTCTAATACAACTTAACTGCAAGTGCACAGTCTATCGCGTAGTAATAATAGATATCGATCCCACAGGAACTCGTAATCAAACTAGTGTTCTCGGGAGTTACTATGTTTAGCTAGGTAGATAATGTTTAAGGGAATAAGATTGTCACTAAAGGGGACTAAGAATGTTACTTAGATTATAATTACGTAGATCGATATGTAGTAATTATGTTCTTCGGGGATTTGACAAGTTACCGGTATATGAAATATTTTTCAGAGTTTATTTAAGCAGAAAATAGTGATCTGAAGACTCTCGTCTCACGATGGTTATTGACACTAATCATAATTCTAAGGGCCAAACGTACGCTTTCGTGTCCCATTCGGGGTTAAAACTATTTTTTGGAAATCTCTAAGTTCTAATTCATTTTAAAATGCTTTCGCTGTTATTAAAACGAATGACTAGTATTTACTATCTGGTCTTGCCGCAGCTCTCGCT
Organism: Lathyrus sativus; assembly: GCA_963859935.3. Lineage (NCBI taxonomy): Eukaryota > Viridiplantae > Streptophyta > Magnoliopsida > Fabales > Fabaceae > Lathyrus > Lathyrus sativus. Next base: position 292,855,453 of record OZ012738.1, on the reverse strand, counting down.
TGTTGGTTCGTACCTTAATTAATTTCCCACTTTCGTGGCAAAACTACTTTTAAATAAGTTCTCGCTTTCGCGATGAAGTTTATTCAGTAAATTAATTTAAACACTCAGACCATAAACAACTTTTGAAAAAGACAATTTTCAACCGGTTATTATCAAATCCCTTCCGAATTATTATTACATATCGATTACTTTGATTTAGCTAGACATGGATTTGGGAAAGGTAAAACATAAATAAGAACAATAAATAATAGCATGCATCATAATAGAAACTGGAATTACGAATAAAATGAGAAACCTGTAAATATTCCAATTGACCTTTGGGAAGATCCTCCACAAATGTTGGCAGGATTCTGGTCTTTGTGCCAATTGATCGTACAACGGAAATAAGAATTACAGAATATCAAAGGAATGCAGAAAAAGAAAAGAGAAACAAATAAGAATATTAAAAACTGGAAAGGTTGCTCTGAAGATAAATTGGCAGCACTTCGTTGTCTGAATGCGGCTCCCTCTCTGAGTTCCCCTTCTTCCCTTTTTATAGAAATGGAATTCTAACGGTTATAACTTGAAGAAGGTGGACTTTGAGGCAGAATTATCAGGGAGTAGTGGTCCACTATTTGGGACTTGGAACTTCTTCTTTAACGTGCATTTGAAGTGGGGCGTTTTTTCCTGCATGACAGTCGTCACAGTGTGTGACGGTCGTCACCTGTGTGACGGTCGTCATGGAGTTGTGACGGTCGTCACAGCAGCAAAATCAGCATTCTGCGTTTTTCATGTTGTTTTCATCCGGTTTTCGTCCATATTTCATCTGAGATTGCTTCTTTTCTTCATATTGCTTTGTTTAGACGTGATTATCAAATACCTGCAAAACATCAGACAAACAACACGGAAATAACCCGAAATCGGATCGAAAATAGTTAAACTTCAGTTGAATTATGCATCAATATATATATACGATTTTGTGTTATCAATTCACACTTTCCCTTAGGGTCTCCTAGTCCAACTTAATTTCTGATTAAGCTTGGAGTAGGGTAGACATTAGGCTCTCAATCCAAGCATGACCACATTAGGTTAGCATTATCCCTTTAACCTGATTCCAAAGGAAAAGACCCCTTCTGTTGACTGCCATGTCATGTTTAGGATAGCTTAGCCAAGCTCACTCCTTCCTTCCCTTTTATCATAGCCTTAGGATTAGAGTCGTTGTACTCAATGTGAGTGTCATGGTCATGAACACTTACTTTCTTTACCTGTTTATCCTAGCCTTAGGATTAGAGTGACTGTACTATATGTAAGTGTCTTGGCATAGACACTTCCTTCCCTTTAACCTAGCCTTAGGTATAGAGTCGCCGCACTCTACGTAGGTGCCTTGCCACAAACATTTACATTTTCCCCTTGGAACCTTGACCACAGTCAAGACTTCCTCACCCGTAGTTAGGTGAACTGCGGACGCTCTGATTCCTCATTCCTTAATGAAGGTACGTAGGCACGAGGATCCCTATCTTTGGCGTGCTCACTAAAAATAACCCCTAGTCAGGTGAACTACTTATTCTCTGATTCTATCCTAGTCAGGATATGTAGGCACGAGATGCGATGTCCTGGCGAGCATACTTTGTATATACCCCAGGTCTTTACCTTAGCAAGCAAACAATAGCATATTACAAATTCAAATAAGAGGTTTATGTAGAGTACTACTGATACTTAGGATGCTAGCATCTTCCCTAGGTATAACCAACCCCCGAACCTTAGATTCTCTTAGCTTTGTTGTTACATAGCGCATTTAGGGTTTTCTTCGATCTTTACCCTTTCCTTTGGATAAATCAAAGCTTAATGGTGATTTTCATGATTTGTGATTCAAGTTAATCAATAGCTTGATATTTGATTCTCACTGCAACAGGTTCTTATAAAGTACTATAGATACTTAGGATGCTAACACCTTCCCGAAGTATAACCAACCCCGAACCTTAGATTCTCTTAGCATTATTGTTACATAGCGCACTTAGGTTTTTCTTCGATCTTTACCTTTTCCTTTGGATAAATCAAAGCTCAGTGGTGACCTTTAATGATTTGTGATTCATGTTAATACAATAGATTGATATCTGATTCTCACCGTAAAAAAAATGGCAACATCATTGGGGAATCATCCCAAGATGGTTGAGCCTAGCTTGCTTATATTAGTGTTTGTTTATTTAATTTGCTGTTTTTTGTGGGTGGTTACCTTGTATGTGATGAGATAAGTCCCAACCTGGAATTGAGCATAAAAATAAGATAGGAAGGTGGTATATTCAAGAAGGCTTATAGAGAGTAGATTCCCAACTAAGCTAACTTGAGAAATTACCACTCAGTGGAGGCACTTTTTGAGAATAAGTATTGTTGATCAAGAAATTATGAAAACAATACTATTCTTGATTGAGCCTACGAAGATGAGAACTTTTAGTCACCTTTAACCCCTTTAATACCCTAATTTTTACCCCTAAGATCCCACATTTCATTTGCATCATTACATACACAAACAAGGTCATACTTTATGGTTCTCCCAGCACACCCGTTGTTTCTTACTTGCTTTATATTTGTTTCTGTTTACTGACTTCTAACCAAAATACCAAAAATATTTTACAATTTTTATTATTTCTTCTTCTCTATATGATTATGGCTTTGTAGGGAGATTCATGGCAAGGGTGGCTCGGATTTAAGTATGGCTATTCAGTTATGGTGAAGACAAGATAGAAGTTTGACCTAATCTTGGTCAAACTATCAAGAGATTGTTTCAATTGCAAATTGGTTATGGCAGTGGACTATTCTTCAAGCAGTGAGTGTTCGAGGTCAGGTGGACTTATGAAGATTCATTAGATCATCAAGCAGTTATTCATGTGATGTTTGATTCAAGTTATCTTGATCAAGAGTCCATCAGTGGTTCATCTGTGGATTTATGTTTCCAGATATTGATTCAGACAAACTCAAAGTGATTCAGAATTTATTATCAGAGATTTAGAGATTCGTCTGAACAAGTCAAGCTTGGAGGATATTCAGTCAGAATGTGTGTCAGAGGATTTAATCAGGGTTATCTGGTCGAATGTGATCATATTTTAGTGATTGATGTTCAAGAAGAGTTTGACCAGATCTTGGTCAAACAAGTCAGGGTGGCTTCATTCTCAGGCTTAATTCAAAATTGATCAAAGGCAAATTTTGTTCAAGAATTAAACCGGGGGGCAAGATTCAAGATTTGTCCAAATTCAAGTAAAGTCAAGGGTGTGATTTAATTGTGGGAATTGTTAATTCTCATTTGGGCCCATCTTCAAATATTCGTAGCCATTTCTATAAAAAAATCAATTTTCTTCAAAATCCATTTCTTTATCCATTATATCCATTTCAAGACCACATTCTAAACCATTATCCATATTTCCAATTAATCCATTTTCCTCCTTAAACCAATATTCATTTCTTAATCATTATCCATTATTCCTTATCCATTTCGTCATATCCAATTCTACACCATTTTTAATCAATCCATTATTCAACCAAACAAATTCCATCACAAAGCCCATTTGAATTAATTCACAAACAAATAAAGTCCATGTCAAGTATTCCAATTTGTTAAGCCCATTATTAAATCCATATTACCAAAGAATAATTGGAAAAAAGATTCAAAAGGTCATTACATCATGAAGCCCACATGAAGAAAGAAATTGAAAAAAAAAACAACAATTCATGCCATGACTTGAAGGTTGAAGCTACACGACCTGCCTACAATATCAGCTCAAAAACTCCACACGTCTTCAGCTGCTAAGCCACTTCATGAAGCCAACATTCAGCTACCAACTCTAAAATCTTCACGCCAATATGCCATGAAGCAAGTCATAAGCTGCAGCCCTGTATCAAGCCAACGTGATCGAGCCAACAAGTCGTGTGAACAAACAAAGCTACAGCAAAACGTGAGTAATGAGAAAAAACGACACAACCAGAGCGCAACGCAAAACGACTTGCATCAGGTGAGAATTGAAGCACGAGTATTACGCTATGAAACGTAAATCACAAAAGCAAAACGGCAACTCCATTTTTTTTAGCTCACATCATCTCTAATTCACCTATAAATAAGAGCTTTTGTTCACTCTTCTTCAAGCTTGAATAGCCATAATAGTGCTGCCAAAATTCTCCCTGCAAAAACTTTTTCAAGTAACCTTCGATACACCTCCATTTTTCTACAAGCTTTAATCACCCTTCCAGTTTCTTCAAAGTTTCATTGAAACCATTCATCAACCTATAAATTCACAAAACACCAATTTCAGTATTTCACCTTCTTCACACGCAAACAGAGATTTGAAAACTCGATTCTTCTCGGCTATACGATTGACAACATTATCAAATCAATTCAACCGCATTACTCATGCATCAAAAGTCAACACCGTAACGCATTCACAATAAATTTCAACATCACACAACACCAATTCAAGCTCGGAAGAAAATAGGAGAGAAGATTAGAAGCGTGCGAACCGTGTTTTGAAGGTAGTTCGATGGATTTTGTTTTCCCGATTCGAGTTCGTCTCTGCGTGTTTCCTTGAATTATTTATACTGTTGTGAAGAGCTCTTGATTTCGATCCACTCCGTGTGATTTTCGTATCCCGCCGCTCCAATTTATGGAGAGCTCCGAAGCGATATCCATGGTTGTGAATAATGTCGTGTGTTTTGGAGAAGATGAAGACAACTTGTCATTCTGATTTTTTTTCTTTTTTATGATGATTGATCTTGTTTTATTTTTTTAATTACCTATTTTTTAATATATGTGGGCCATATGGGGCCTTATCTCTTTGTTTTTTATTCAATCAAACCTCCGTTTTTTTTTTAGATTTCTCTAATTGATCTTTTAAATTCATTTTTGTTTTGAACTAATTTTTTCTTAAAACCTAATTATTTTTAATTGTTTTTTTTAATTATGAAATTAATTTACTATTTTTGTTAATTGTGCATTTTTGATATTTTGTTTAAAATTACTTTTAAAAATCATTTGAATTAACATTTTTGCTTGATTTTGTTTTTCTTCTTGATTTTTGGATTATTTTTTGTTGTTGGTTGGATCTTAAATTTTGAACATGATTTTGTTAATCTCAATAGACCATGGGCGTCGATTGGAGAAATTATAAATTCGCCAAGAGAGGTGATTGATATTAATGACGATTTAATCGAATTAAAATTCATTTTTGTCCTCTTTCTTATTATTCCTTTTCTTTTGATCGACGAAATGTATGGATCATGGATTGTTGATTGTCAAGGTTGTTTAATCTTTATTATTTCAAATCTATGGACGAATGATCATTTAGATAATTCTCCGTACTTTGGAATAGTGATAGATTACCTTTGATTAATCAATAAAAATCTTGATTAAGATGAGATCACCACCTTCTTTTCTTTTCGTGCGATATTACTTTCGGAGAGTGATTTACATATCACTTCTCTAGCATGCATTGACACAAACATTTTATTGACCGGCCTCAGATAGTCGTGGTTTCTACATAAACCCGATTATGATTGCTTAACATAGCACCAAAGTGTCCTGTAATCGGAAAATGGTCATTCGTGGCTCAAACTTATGTTTGAAAGTCCAAGTATGGTTGGTTGCTTGTCTTAAGTCCTCTATCTATGAAACTCATTGTTAGGTGGCTTTGATTCTATCAATCCTCTAATGAGTTTTCATTAGCTTTGGTCTAAGTGCAAGAATTAACCATCGTTGATCATGTGTTCTAACCACTAATCACTAATTCAGTAACAAGATCTTTGTATAATTTTGTTTATATTTCCTTCTTACTCCCTATTTCTTTACTTTTATGCTTCAATACTATTATTTCATATCATATCTTTGTTTATGTTTATGTTATTTCTCTTTTGTCTACTTTGACCATATCTTGTTCAAAACACTAATAAAGGATCCAAATCTTTAAAAAAACTTGGTGCTAATAAACTTTGTGGTTATGCTTTTGGACCATTCTTGGACCCTTGGACTTAGAATTAGTACTCTCTTCCCTATGCTTGGAGTGTTGTGGATCTTGGCCTTTATTTGGCTCGCTCATTAGCTTATGCTTTAAATTGGATGGAATTCTTTTTACTTGCTATGGAGTGTGCTACAAGTTGGTTAGATCCTCCTTATCTCTAGCTTTTGTTTTGCTTTCTAGGGTAGTCACTTCATCTCTTCCCCTTCTTAAATTTTCAAAATCTTCTCCCTATTTTAAAACCTTCTTGTTTTATAACTTCAAAAACCACTTTCATAATAAAACCTTGACTTTTGTTAAGTGATTTTCAAACTTTGTTCTTCTTAATAAAAGTCAATCAATATTAATCATGCTTTGACCAATTTCAAAAAGACATAAAAATAAAAACAAAACTCATTAACTCTTTTTGTGCCTTTGTGCACTTTTCATTTTAAAAACTTTTTATAAAGTTTAAACATGAGTCATTTCCATAGTTGAGATATAATTCTCCTATTCCCCATAGTATTAAGATGTTTACATTTTCCACTTTGGTGTTTGTTGCACCCTAAAATTTGACCAACTGATTCTCCTATCTCACTCATGGTTTAATCAGACGCATGATATTTGTGCACAAACGGAGGATATCAGAGTTTACAGCTTGATTTTCATCTATCAGATACGGCAGATCCAGTCCAGATCACCAGGGTTTTATTTTCAGGAAATTGTGCGCTCCTCGGTGATTTTTAGCTTGCACAGTGATTTTGAGGATATTCTGATGCCCGGGGATCTCTGTTCGATTCGATCTGGTCTCGTGCGCTCTTTTATGGGGGGGCATTTGCATTCATCTGCATTTTTAGGATTTTAATAGACTTTTGTGAATTTTTAATAGGCTTTACAGATTTTTCTGGAATTTAAATAGGGTTTTTGTATTTTTTAATAGTTTAATTCTCTTTTTAGGATTTTATAGAATTTTTAAATAGATTTTTAGAATAAATAAGATTTTAAATAGTTTTTAGAATAATAAAGAAAAAGGGGAATATAGTTTTTCTTTTATTACTAATAGATATTAAATAATATTAGAACTTTAATAGAAATTAGGTTGATTTAGAGTTAATTAGGTTCTTAATCATTTTTGGATTTAATTAGGTTGATATAGAATTAATTAGAGTTTTAATCCTTCTTTTTAGAGTTAATTAGGTTTTAACCATTTTTAGGCTTAATTAGGATAATTAGGATTTAAATCTTTTGTTTAGGATTTAATTGAGTTTGTTAGATTTTATTAGGATTAATCATTAGCTAATTAGGTGTTAATTGTTTTGAGTAGGTAATTAGGTTTAACTGTTTTTTTTCAGTTTATTACAGGTTTTTGGCCATTTTTCGTATTGGGCCTTAGTTCATTTTTCGCAGCCCAGTTAGCAGTTTTTTGTCCAAGTTTGGTCCAGAATTATCCAAAAAGTCCAGAAAATATTCCAGCAGAATCCAGCGCCGTCTAGAAGCATCTAGAAGCTCCCACGCGTTTTCAGTGGCATAAATAGAGGCCACGTGTTGCACTAGAGGGCCCCCACGCGTTCCCACTCAGACTTCCCCAGCTCACGCCACACGTGCCTCCCAGCTGGCCCCCACTCTCTCTCTCTCTGTGCATGCGCGCCACTTGTCACCTCGCCAGCATTCACCGGAGCTTCACCAGAAAACCCACCGGCGGCCATGCATCCGCCATAACCCCCACCGCCGGTGACCCCCAACGTCTTCCGGCCACCGCAACGGCTCGCCGGAGTTTGTTTCACACCCAGAATCTCCAGAAACCCTCCTTTCTTCATCTTCTTCCTCCGATCTCCTCTGTCCACCTTCATCTTCTCCTCACCGGAAAATCTAACCCTCGCCGGAAACTTCAACCACTTCCCCAGAACCTTCAAACCCCCTTCGTTCTACAAGAGCTATTTTTCCAGAAACCAACCTTCATCCTCCATCAAAGTTTCCCCAGAAATCACCCAAAACCTTCATCCTTCCTCAACGAGAAACCCAGAATCACGTTGATCTTCATAGACATTCATCGCCTGAGTTTCCTGGCCAACAACATCCAAGCGCTCATCGTCTTCCCAGCGAGACCGCTTCTCCCTCAGTTTCCTTTCAGGTTCTTCAGGATTACGCAAAAGCTTCAACGACCTTCGAAGGTCTTCCAAGAATCTCAAGAACCTCAAGAACTCCGTCGCCTTCAAGAGACGTTCTCCAGAAACCTTCGTCTTCGGCTTCGCTCCAGGTAACTCTTTTTCACCTCATAGTGGCTTGTTCAATTGAGTTAAGATGTTAGCCTGAGATTTACATGTTAGTTGGACAAAGGTGATAGTTTAGGTGAGGGTGGATTGGACAAGAGTGATGTTTAGGTTAGATTCTGGGTTGGGCGAAGGGTTGTGTGATCCTGTTGTGAGAGGCTTTCTCAGAGAATTAGGTGCAGGGAGAGAGGAGGAAGACGAACGAAGCAGTTTGATGAACAGTAATTAGGGTTTGGGAGAGGGATTAAGTTTTGTTCACTGAGTAATTGGATTAGGGTTAGAGTATTGGGCTTAGGCCCAAACGTATTTTTATGATGCATACCCCAAATTGCTTGTCCCCCCCCCCCTGGCGTATGAGAGACAGGATGAATTGAGTTGGGCCTTAGGCCCTAATGGCTATCTGCACCCCCTGGGCGTAAGCCCAGTGAAATAATAACTGGAATTTGCTAGCACAGCACCCCCAGGCGTTTTTCTTCTTTCTGAAGTTTATTAATTGTTTTTGAGGAGACTGGGCCCTGCGCCCTATTGCTTTTAGCACCCCCCATATGTGGGCCCAGCCAGAATAGGCCTGAAACTCCTTGCTGTTTAAACCCCCCTCCAGTTTTACTTCAACTTTATTTTCTTTAATTTCTTTTATTTTCTTTACATATTAAATAATCCATAATAAAATGAAAATAATTGTTTTTTTAATTCTTCTTTTTCCTACCATTTCATCATAATTCCTAGAAAATTAAATAAAAATAAAAATGACATTTTATTTTTGTTTGCTATTTTTTGTATATTTTTCATTTAAGTGATTCTTTTAATATTTTTAGTGCATACATGTCATTAGAAAATTGATAAAAAATAGTAGGTTTAGTCAAATGATTCCGTTCTTTTTTTTTTTGTAGACTCGTAATTCAGTGTAGAATTTTATAGTATAAAAACATTAGCTTAATCATGCATTTTCATTTTACTTGCATTTTTTCACTGTTATTGATGTTGAATAAATTGGTTTGTGGATATGTCTGTGTTGCTGATTTTAGTTCTTTCATCTGGTGTTGAATTTTGTTCTGATTTTTCAGTATGTTATCCTAGAGCCATATAGGTCTCCCATTAGATTTTTGATAGATTTTTGTAGGATGTTCTGATATGATTTGTCTGAGCCTGAAGTTAGGGAAAGTCTTGATGACTTCTGACTTTGAAGTTCAACTATGGTTGAACTTCAGAGATAGTTCCTTGAGGTTTGTTGGCCTGTGGGTTCTTCTTGAAGGTGGGAGCTGATGGAGGTCCTGTTGGAGCTTGCAAAGAGGCAGTGGATTGAGGCTTAGTCTAGGAGCTTGTTGTCTGTTTGTGAGGTTCGAGACCCTGAAGTTTGAAGGGAGTTTATGGTACTTTCCTGAGGAAGGCACTATGAATGACTTTCATTCTTTCTTCTCACCTCTTTCGTAAGTATCCAATGATGTCGGAGCCGACTTGTGAGTTTAATTTCTCCTGAGGAGGAATGTAAACTGATCACATGTTGTTGAGCCACATGGGATACGATTCCTAAGTGGAAGCCCCCTAGTACTTTCCTGAGGAAGGTCCTATGGGTCTATTCACTTAGTTCCATTAGTTTATCTAGGGTTTCTCAAGTATCCAGTGATGTTGGAGCCAACTTGTGAGTTTAATTTCTCCTGAGGAGGAATGTAAACTGATCACAGTTGTTGAGCCACGTAGGATACGATTCCTAAGTGTCAGCCTCTTAGTACGTTCCTGAGGAAGGTCCTAGGGGTCTGTTCACTTAGTTCCCTTAGTGCATATAGGTTTTCTCAAGTATCCCGTGATGCCGGAGCCTTCATGTGAGTTTAGTTTCTCCTGCGGAGGAATGTAAACTGATCACAGTTGTCGAGCCGCATAGGATACGACTCCTGAGTAGTAACCTCCTGGTACTTTCCTGAGGAAGGCACCATGAGCTCGCCTACTTAGCTCCCTTTCTCTGGTAAGCTTGTTCTGAAGCTTGGAGACTGGGATTGATTCCTCTTGCTTAAGGTTTTGATTAGATTTTTGGCTTAGATCTTTGCTTAGGGTGTTGTGTAGAGTTTTGTTTAGAGATAGATTTGAAGCTTGTTTTAGGGGCCTTGCCCAGGAGTGGTTTCTTGTTTTGTAGATAGAGGCTTGTCAGGTTAGCCTGCCTTCTCTTTGGATTGTTTGACTTGTGTGATGTTATGTTGCATTAGACTTAGGTATTCATCTAGATAGTTCTGAATAGGTGCATCTTAGAAGTAGACTTTGTGTGCATGAGAAGTTGAGGTGGTTCTCCTTCTGCTTGTTTGTTATTGCGTGGCTTTGCTTGTTGGTATTTGGTAGAGCTGAGCTCCCTTGCCTCTGTGGTGTGCGGCCTTTGCGCCTTGTTTGTCTAGTTGTTGCATTCATGCATATTTCCGGTATTTTCTTTACTTTGCAGTTTCTTGTTTGTAGTTTAGTCCTGTTGCCATGATCCCTTAGGAGCTCTGACTTCTCCGCTGCGGAGTTGTTATGATAGACATTAGGATGGTCAACCAGGTGTGATAGCAGTAGGTAGATTCCCCTGTTTCTCCGCTATAGTTTTAGAGTTTCCCTTTCCTTTCTGTGGGAGCTTTTGAGTAGCTTGATCCGTAGTTAGCTGAACTACAGCTGCTCTGATTCTTCGTTCCAGACGAAGATATGTAGGCATAGGATGCGATATCCTAGCGAGCACACTAACGACTAACCTTTGTTCTCTCGCGGCTGTGCGATCGAGACTTTCCCGCTAACGACTAATTGTTATCCTTTTCTCCTGCCCGAGTGCATTTGAGACCAGATTGTATTTGTAGGTTCCCGAACCTTTAGGACCAGTTTGTTTTCTCACAGCTGTGTGAGAGCCCCCTGTTTACCCGTAGTTAGTCGAACTACGTTTGCTCTGATCTTTCATACCAGATGGAAGTACGTAGGCACAGGACGCGATGTCCTGGCGAGCAACCTCTCCCCCGTTTAGTCATAGGTAGTCGAACTACGTTGACTCTGACTTTCCCATTGCACGAGGGAATACGTAGGCCCAGAACACCGTATGTTCTGTCGAGTCCTGTCCTTTTATTTCCTTTTCAGACCAGCCAGTAGCATAGATAGATAACACACCCTTTTACCTATAAACATCAAGCGTGGATCCCATCGAGTACGATGGACGTGAGGGGTGCTAATACCTTCCCCTTGCGTAACCGACTCCCGAATCCAGGTTTTGGTTGCGATGACCATACCTTTTCCCGTCTTTGCGAGGTTTACTTCGAGCGTTTCCTTTCCCGCTCTGAGGGATAAATAACGCACGGTGGCGACTCTCCTGTCAAGCCGGCGCCGATTTTCGCAGTAGCGACAGCTGGCGACTCTGCTGGGGATTTATAGCATCTAGGGACTTTTCCCATCCCTTATGATGGGACCGTTTCCCATCCCCTACGCGAGTCAATCCTAGCGCTTGGATGTTTATTTGTTGGGTGTTGTGCATATTGTGTTTTACTTTTCTGCACTTTACTTTTCTGTACCTTTACCTTTCCGCATTTATTTTCCAGCATTATATTATTATGATTGTTGCTGTGGGCAAAGGGAGGTTACTGTGAGTGAAAAGCCGGACCTGGGCTTGAGTACACACCTAGATATAGTTGCGGAGAAGTAGTAGACGAACCTGTCTGCTGAGCAGGCACAGTTCCCTACGAAAATCTGCGCTCAGACGAGATTCTTGCAGAGGTGCTCCTTTCCGGTCCTGAGGATCTGAGGGGAGTCCAGACGTGAGGGTTGTCGACTCTGGGGACCGATCATTTGGAAGTCAGCTAAGTGAGGCCTCTTCATGACTTGATGATGCCACTCCTTCTGGGAATCGTATCATCATTCGTGAAAGTCTGTGACGCTGATGACCGCATAGGGTGCCGTACCTTTGTCCGTGGATTAGGTCTATCCTACCTGTGAGAGGGACTGGGTTATTGCAGGAAAACTGGCCTTCAGAAACTATGATTCAGTACCTTTGTCAGATGGTGTTCTTGATTCATCTCCAGGTGTGTTGTCTGGGTCAGATGGGTTTCTTATCTGAGGTTGATTCTATTATCCGATGGTTTTCTCGTCAGATACGGAGGTTCAGATGGTTTTCTTACCAGGGGATTGATATTTTGAGTATCAGATGATAGTTAGTGGCATGAGATTCTGGTGACCGTGTTGGTTTTCTGTCCTCGATCACAGAGATGTTCCTCTTCAGGCTACAGCATAGCCCCTGTGTTTGCAAATTGCATTATTTATCATATTGCATCATTGCATTACCATCTGCATTCAACTAACGTGTGTGTATTGCAGGTACATATTTTCCCTTCCAGTTCTGGTGTTTGTTCCTAGCAAGACATGGAAAACCTGAAGAGAGTATTGCCCTATAAGTTTCCGTCGCCGAATATCAGTCTATTGTTAGAGTTGATTGCTATTGCTAAGAAGAGGGGAATGGGTGACTTCAGAAAGAGATATGGGAGGATTCTGACCTACGTTTATCAGCCATCTGCCTACGAGACCAGCGGCATCTATACTCTGTTACAGTTTTACGACGCGGAGCTCAGGTGTTTTGTGTTTCCCGACTTCGTTTTGGCTCCTACCCTGGAGGAGTACTCTGCACTTCTGGATATACCGATCCGTGAGCAGATGCCTTTTTATCGTACGGACGCTGAGCCTAAGCTGGCTGAGCTTTCTGCCATCCTGTGCTTGAAAGAGTCTGAGCTGTCCGGGAAGATGATCAGAAGAGGAGACGTATGGGGATTTCCATTGGATGTCTTGGTGGAGAAGGCTCGGGAATACGCCCAGAAGGGTAGCTGGGATGTTTTTGACGTCATCCTTGCTGTATGTGTGTATGGCATCGTGTTGTTCCCGAACATTCCTGATTTTGTTGATTCTGATGCCTTCTATATTTTGGCTGCGAAGAACCCAGTTCCTACTTTGCTGGGAGATATCCACCATTCAACTCACTACCAGAATGAAAAGCGACGAGGAAGGAATGTGTCTTGCTGTGTACCTCTCCTATGCAGGTGGTTCACCAGTCATATGCCTAAGTCAGGCCCTTTTGTCACCTCTATCAATTCTCTAGGATGGCCCGAGCGCTTAATGGGATTGACTGCTGAGAACGTGGTATGGGTCAATAAAGAAGTATTTGGAGCTGAAGTCATACTCAAAGGCGAAGGATTCCCGAATGTTCCGTTAATAGGAAGGAAAGGTTGTGTCAACTATAACCCTTCCTTATTGATCAAGCAATTTGGGTATGTACCTCATGGAGCGCCAAAGCCCGAGGAGATACAGGAATCTCTGTATCTCACCGGAGCAATAGGGAAAGAAATGCTGTCCAAACTTGAGAAAGCCTGGAAAAACTTGCACAAGAGAGGGAAGCTTTCAGGTAGCAGAGGGGATGCTCGAGTTCCTAGCCCATATGCAGAATGGATTCGTGAGCGAGCTGTGAAGTTCCTTATGCCTTATCCAGCGGTTCAGCCGTTGCATCCTTCTCCGGTGGAGGAGCCTACCACTGTGGACATGCAGGTCTACAAGCAGCTAATGGCGGAGAAAGAAGAGCTAGCAAGGGTTAAAGAGGCTTTAGAGCAGGAGAACGCCCAGCTTCGGCATGAAAAGATTGAAACAGGATACTTTTCTAAGCAACAGGCTGAAACTCTGAAACATCTGAAGACTACGCTATTGGAATTGACTGAAACCAAGAAGCGTCTGGAGTTAGATGTAGATTCAGTTAGTAGTGTGTTGGCCACCAAGAAGCAAGAGCTGGACAGGGCCTACACAAAGCTAGCCAAGTTTAGAGAACACTGGGATCTCACTATGACCAAGCGCAAGGAGCGAGAAGAAGAGCTGAAGACACAGATTGCTCAGTTAGAAGAACAGGTCAAGGTGAAGAACGAAGAGCTTGAAGAAGAAGCCTGTCGCCGATACGAGGCCGAGCGTAAGTTGACAGATGCCATGAAAAATTTGGAAGATTTCCAGCATAGAGCAGATGCCAAGAGACCCAAACCTGAGGGCGGTGCCAATGATAAGGCTTGGGAAGACTTTGTCAGAGACATCCAGGGGACAGTCAGGAAGAGGGATCGGCTGATAGAAGGTTTGATTTATCAACCAGATCACGCAGAGACAAAGAAAATGGTCGAGGACTTCCGCAACCGTACCCGTACTTGATTTCTCTCTTGTATTCTGTATGTTGAGATCACCACCAGGCATGTTGGCTGGGATCCTCCTTATCATATCAGCTGTATGGAGCATAGTTATGTAACTTCTTGACAAGACTGTTATTCTAATCAATATATGAGGGTTTTTTTCCAAATATTGTCTTTATGGTTTATCTCGTCTTGCTACCACTGACACTGGAATTGGAGGGAAAATATCTCCAATGCACACACGCACGTTAGCATTTTTTTGTGTTTCTGTTTGCATAAATCATACTGCATAGCATTTCTCTAGCAGGTCAGAGCACTTATCCAGCCTTTGTTTTCACCAGAAAGTGATTCTCGGGGAATTGTTTGAGGCAAGAGTAAAGACGACCAAGGGGCTGAAGCAGATTTGAGCAGAATCAAGCAGCATAGTCCGTTACGGGTAATCGGGAGCTATGTCTGAAGGCAATTTCCAGTCTCCTAACACCTTGGCAAGGTTTACTGTGGCGTCCAACCATCAGTATGATTCTATGGAAGGCTTCCCGCAAGCGAACAACCTTACTGCAGACCAAGTTGTGCAGCCTACTGTTGAAAACAGAGATCGGCATGAGCAGTTCGTCGCCCAAAATGAACGTCATCCTCCTGTTAACAATCAATGTGTTGCTTTCCCTGCGATGAATTACCGAAGAGATATTCCAGTGACCGGGTTAGTAGATCCAAGAGCTCTTGACGATGGTAGAAGGCTCCGAGCATTGGAAGAGCAAATGAAAGCCTTGGAAGCGAAAGATGTCGTTAACCTGGATGTTGTGGCCATGTGTTTGGTTCCTGACCTGGTATTGCCGTACAAGTTCAAAATGCCGGAATTTGAAAAATACACGGGAGATAGCTGTCCAAAGCTGCATTTGATGATGTTCTGTCGAAGGATGACCTCGTTTGTGCGAAATGACAAACTAATGATCCATTGCTTTCAGTATAGCCTGACTGGGGCATCGTTGAGATGGTATGTGCAGTTAGAGAGTAATCAGATCCGATCATGGGTGGATTTAGCCAGAGCTTTCATGAAGCAATACGATTACAACCTGGATTTGACTCCTAGTCTCGTAGATCTGCAAGAATTATCTCAGGCGGAGAATGAATCATTCAGAGGATATTTGCGAAGATGGAAAGAATTGGCTGCTAGCGTTCAACCACCGCTTCCGGAAAGAGAACTGGTTGACATCTTTTTGGGTACTCTGAAAGGCCATTACTTTGACAAATTGTTCAGTTGCACAAACTTTGTGGGCCTGATGAGGCTGGGAGAGATTGTTGAGAGAGGACTCAGGAGTGGAAAGTTTCGAGGTGTTCCTTACGTCCCCGTTAATAAGACTGAGTCAGTTGTCAGTTCTCAAGAAGAGTGGGAAGGAGATGACGCCACCTCAGAATCTCTAGCATCTCAGGATCAGTTTTCAGACACTTCAAGTCAACGATCATCTTACCGCCGATCGCGTCAGCATGCTCCACGAAGACCAAGGAAACCTGAAAGGCAGTTTACTCAGCTACCGGTGTCGTACAGTCAGTTGTTGCCAGATCTGGTCAAAAGTGGATTGATAGTGCCGAAAGAGACTAAGCCGGTGGTTCCACCGTATCCTCCAGGTTTTGATGCCAGCGCCCGCTGTGAGTACCATGTTGGGGCCCGGGGGCACTCAACGAATGACTGTAAGGTGCTTAGAAGTCAGGTTCAAGATCTGTTAGACTCTAGCCATATTTGCATCACGCCTCAGGGTTGTGTTCAGATTAATGATTTTCCATCTTCCAGTTGTGGGGGTTCGTCAGTTAATGTCATGGAAGACTCCACAGGAAGTGTGTGCTCTGAAGATTGTCAATCGGAGAGTTCAGTTGAATATGGGATAAGTTTCTAGAGGTTTCTGTGCCGGGTGTCGCATCTGTTTTCTTTGCTTAACCCGTTTAGCTTTTGTGCACTAGTATTTGCCGACCACCGCCAGGATTGTTGGCTGGGGTCATTGTATTCGTACTCATTTGTGCTAACGTGCTGCTTGTGTTGATTGTACATATGTGGGAGATGTTCGTCTGTATGCTTATAGCTTGAGTTTCTCTTTGTCTCGTTATGAATATGTGTTTGCTTTCTGCGCTGCATTATCATTTAGCAGGTATATCAGAACCGTGGGCCTTATTTCCTCATCGTCCAGTTTGTTGCAGGAATTCCTTCAGAGATATGGAACAGAATCAGTTTGAATTGATTGAAGTCCGAAGCCAGCTGGGGCAGATGATGAGAGACATGCAAGAGATGCGTCTGGAGCAGAAGATTCTCAAAGAGGAGAACAGTCAGCTGAAGACCCAAGTGAGCTTGGTCATGGAGGTAGTCAAAAATGTGCTTAGGAAAGAGGACGATCAACTATTCGAAGCCGCAATGAAGAAGCTCGCGCCACCTGTGCATGTGGAACCTGAGCAGCAGCAACAGAAGATGCGTCCGGTTCAACGGAGGATCCAGGAAGGGAAGCAAAAGAGAATGTTTGAGGCACCACCTATGACCTATGCTGAGCTCTTGCAGACCTTATTGAGGTTTAATCTGGTGGAGAAGAGAACGTTGGCACCACCAACGAGAGTGTTTCCTCATGGGTACGATGCCAATAAGCAATGTGAATTTCATTCCGGGGCATTCGGACACGACATCGAGGGTTGTCATGCTTTTAAGCACAATGTTCAAGACCTGATTGACTCGCACGATATTGAATTCACGCCGGGCGGCGTAGCTGTGCACATTGCTCCTGTCTCAGTCGATGCTAAAATGACAGATGTTTCTAAAGCTGCAGTGGGTTAGAAGCGTATCCTGGACTCCATGGTGTCAGAATCTCCAGGCCCCCAACTGTTGCCTATTCCTGGGGCAGATCTAAGAAAGAAAATGGTTAAGCATAAGGAGAGCGTTAATCAGTACATTGAAGGTCAAGAAACTGATGTTGCATTTGATATAAAGGGTGTTCAAGAATCAACTAGATACCAGCAGCAGCAGCCTCAGCAGGGGGCACAGCAGGCTCAACGAAGATTCCAGGGTAGTAAACCGAGAAGAGTGTTTGAGAAGCCTCCCTCAACATATGCCGAGTTGTTGCAGACATTGTTGGGATTGAATCTGGTAGAGAAAAGAACTCTGGCACCAATAACGGGAACTCCCCCGTTTGGTTATGATGCAAGCAGGCACTGCGAGTTTCATTCCGGAGCCCCGGGTCACGATATAGAAGGTTGCCATGCTTTTAAGCACAAAGTGCAGGATCTGCTCGATAGTGCAGCAATCAGCTTCGGGCCAAGAGGTCCCCAAATCATCTGAATGAAGGAGGAAGGGCTCTATAATTTGGCTGGGTCGTGGAAAGCAGATCAGGACAGCATCGAATTGCCTCTAATAAAGATAGCTGGTTCAGCAGCAGGGCAGATGCAAAAGCCCGGTTCTCGGGAACTAGCATATTTTCTTTGTTTTAGCTTGTCATTTCTTTACATTTGTAGTCGCTTTCCTGTTTGAATTTGTAAGCTTGTTTGTAAAACTTGTTGTTTTCATTCAATTGATGATAATGAAATAAATATGCATGTTTTGATTAAATCCATTCGTGTTCACTAACATGTTTTTACAAATGTCCAACGTTTGGTTAAGAAGAATTTGGGGAGGATGACAAAAATGACCGACATGCAACTACCGATATTGTATGCTTTTGAAATAAAACCTGCTGATGATGTACAGGCATTGTTTCAAATCCCTAAACACCGGAGACATAAGGAAGATAATCCCTTGTCAACCCCTTTGAGCCTTGTAGTAGGAGTTTCTTTCTGAAAACGAAAAACCCTCAATCTTAACCTTGGGGCAGGGTAGGTGTTAGCTAATTTGACCAAGCGTCCAAATTGCAGAAGGAGTGTCCGTTCGAGGATCAATCGCGCCCCTAGAGGTCGTGCCTAAAAGACCACAATGGTTCAATCAAGAGTGTGACGGCCACATTGTTTCCCAAAGAGTCAGACAACCAATGTCACACGACTTGTTCGAAAAAAAAGAAGAATGAAAAAAGAATCAAAAGCCCGCTAAGTCAAGAAAACTTCAAAACAAATGACTTAGGCAAAAATGAGGGCATCCCGCTGGACTTAAAAAAATCAAAAGAAACTCAAAAGGAGTCAGTCCAGGCAAAAGTTAGGGATATGAAAAGAAAAGATGAAAAGGATCAAGAGAAAAATCCTCGATGGAAATACGAGTCGTGTGACCTCAAGTGTCAAAGGTGAAAAGGGAGTGGCTGTCACTCCAAGAGCCGAAAGTTTCTCGAGCTATCACTCCTATCTTTCAACCTCTGAGAGGTGAGCGCTAAGGTCGAATTAGCTGAACGTAGGATGGGAGAACATCAAGGAGGATGGGTGGGTTAAACTAAACTTTGAGCCAAATATCCTTTGTTTCACGAACCGTGAACCTGACCACGTTACAACCTCCAAAAGTCCTAATTGAAGCAGGTCGTTTCGAAAGCATACTCCGGTAAAGGTCGCGTCGATTTTGACTCTAAAAAGGTTCCTCTTACCATGTTGGTACTGATGTTGATAAATGTTTTGTGCATTATATGCCATAAACTGTTTTTCCTTTTTCCCAGTGAACAGATTGGATGTCAAAGCTGTCATATGTGTTGCATTAATACATCTTTTATGCAGAACAACTTGTTTTACTTGCAAGTAAGCGCTTGACAGCAGAAAAGCTTCCTACAGTGGAAAGTATGGTCAAGATAGAATGCAGAACGCCCGAATGTTCCGAGAACAGGGGCAAGCTATTATTGTGATCCCCAGTCAGGTCAGCCCTTCGAAATCAGTTATCCTGGGGCAATCAGGTTGAGATTCAGGCAAATACGCTGCAATCAGAGGGCACTACTCTGAATCAGCTAATCAGGAGCAAGGTCATTGTAGTCAAGGGTAGACCATCTTAAGCACGCAGAAGTTATTCGAGGAGCATTTGAGGTGAAGCGTCTCTCGGAAGCTCAGAACGCTGGGGCACGTTATATCAGACCATCAGAAAACAGATTTTCAGATTTCCTTTCGAGGACTATCCCCATGGAGGTCCCGTAGGCTGAGGCATATCAGAAGAGAAAGGATTGTTCTTCTCCGTATCAACCATACAGAGTTATTCGAGCAGATACGGTCGATTTTCGAGAGCGAGATGATTGCGGGAAGTCGTGTTACTATCCCTTGACTCTTCACTAAAAGGCTGTGTATTCAGGAAGAATATTTTCCAGCGTCAATCGTACCTGACCTAGTAAGATGGCTTAAGAGCTCAAATCCAAGTTTGCGATTACTGTGAAGCCCATCTGTGTTGGCGCATCAATTTCCAGATCCGAGCGTCGTCAGTACGCAGGGGGACTCCCTCCATTTTCTCCAGCAAAGTCCAATTTGTCATTGGCATGGGTAAGCGATCCCTAGAGGAGTCTAATCATATTCAGCACGTCTGCTATTTCACAGAGGAGTTATATTCCCCAGCAGGATATTAATTCGTCGAAGTGTTCGGTTAAGTTCCCAATAGCCCCAGCAGAGTTGATTTCACTCTCCCAGCATTTATTTTGCTGGGATAATTCGGTGATATCCAGTTTATCCCCAGCAAAGTTGGCCGCGCCTTCAGCATTTATTTTGCTGAAGTGGTTTTCTGTACCCGGCCTTCTCCGGCAGCTCGAGCCTGCTAGCATATTGCATGCATCGTCATATTTGCATCATACCTGCATGACAGTTTCAAAATGCGTAGCATTTCTATCCAGAATGGAGCATTACGCTGTAGAAAGATTAAAGCATTTGCATATGCATACGAAGCATAAGTCAGGTTTTCTATCAGCCTCATATGGCGCGTGAATTACTCTGTGATCAGTTCAGGGGTATTTATCCAGCAGCAGTATTCAGACAGTTCAGCAGATTATTTGTATCTCAGATCATACGACAATTATGCTTTGATCAAGCAGTCATCTGATGTCGACAAACTTTTCTTCCCGTCAATTCATATTGGCGATGTGTTCCTCCAATGAATGGACTTCTCCGTCTATCATTAGACGTCTGGAGTACGAATGTGGTTTTCTTTCCGTCTATCCATAGACGATGTGAAGTTGCGGGTGGTCGCAGTAAGGTTTCAAGAAGGGGTTTCCCCCAGGATGTGCTTTTCTTCCCGTCTACCCTTAGACGATGTGAATATTGATTTGTTCATCAATCAGGATGATGCCGTCTATCTTTAGACGATGTGTGTATGGAGATTATTTCTTCCCGTCTATCTTTAGACGATGTGAGTACGCGATCAGGCTTTGTTCCCGTCTACCCTTAGACGATGTGAATATTGATTTGTTCATCAATCAGGATGATGCCGTCTATCTTTAGACGATGTGAGTATGGGGATTAAGGTTTTCTTCCCGTCTACCTTTAGACGATGTGTGTATGGAGATTATTTCTTCCCGTCTATCTTTAGACGATGTGAGTACGCGATCAGGCTTTGTTCCCGTCTACCCTTAGACGATGTGAATATTGATTTGTTCATCAATCAGGATGATGCCGTCTATCTTTAGACGATGTGAGTATGGGGATTAAGGTTTTCTTCCCGTCTATCTTTAGACGATGTGAGTATGGAGATTAAGGTTTTCTTTCCGTCTACCCTTAGACGATGATGATCCCGTCTATCATTAGACGATGTGAGTATTCAATCAGGATGTCTTCCCGTCCATCTTTGGACGATGTGGGTATATTTCTCGTCCTGCCTATCAGTAGGCAATGTGAAAGGATCAGGTATTTTGTTGCAGCCCTCAGGGTTTGTTATATGGGGTATCACAAGCAACGGGTATTCAAATCAGGAGTTCTTTATCAGATGATTGATCAGTTTGGTGCCATAATGACCGGACTCGGTTTTCTGGACTTTATTCCCCAAGCAGTTTACAGTATATGCTCGCGGTTGGCAAATTTTCGGGTTTTATTTGTATTCAACCGTCTCGTACCTCTGAATGTTTGAAGGCTGAGCGCTCTTCAAGCTCTTCAGGTCCAAGTCGCTTGAATAGGGGCAGCTGTTGCACCCTAAAATTTGACCAACTGATTCTCCTATCTGACTCATGGTTTAATCAGACGCATGATATTTGTGCACAAACGGAGGATATCAGAGTTTACAGCTTGATTTTCATCTATCAGATACGGCAGATCCAGTCCAGATCACCAGGGTTTTATTTTCAGGAAATTGTGCGCTCCTCGGTGATTTTTAGCTTGCACAGTGATTTTGAGGATATTCTGATGCCCGGGGATCTCTGTTCGATTCGATCTGGTCTCGTGCGCTCTTTTATGGGGGGGCATTTGCATTCATCTGCATTTTTAGGATTTTAATAGACTTTTGTGAATTTTTAATAGGCTTTACAGATTTTTCTGGAATTTAAATAGGGTTTTTGTATTTTTTAATAGTTTAATTCTCTTTTTAGGATTTTATAGAATTTTTAAAAAGATTTTTAGAATAAATAAGATTTTAAATAGTTTTTAGAATAATAAAGAAAAAGGGGAATATAGTTTTTCTTTTATTACTAATAGATATTAAATAATATTAGAACTTTAATAGAAATTAGGTTGATTTAGAGTTAATTAGGTTCTTAATCATTTTTGGATTTAGTTAGGTTGATATAGAATTAATTAGAGTTTTAATCCTTCTTTTTAGAGTTAATTAGGTTTTAACCATTTTTAGGCTTAATTAGGATAATTAGGATTTAAATCTTTTGTTTAGGATTTAATTGAGTTTGTTAGATTTTATTAGGATTAATCATTAGCTAATTAGGTGTTAATTGTTTTGAGTAGGTAATTAGGTTTAACTGTTTTTTTTCAGTTTATTACAGGTTTTTGGCCATTTTTCGTATTGGGCCTTAGTTCATTTTTCGCAGCCCAGTTAGCAGTTTTTTGTCCAAGTTTGGTCCAGAATTATCCAAAAAGTCCAGAAAATATTCCAGCAGAATCCAGCGCCGTCTAGAAGCATCTAGAAGCTCCCACGCGTTTTCAGTGGCATAAATAGAGGCCACGTGTTGCACTAGAGGGCCCCCACGCGTTCCCACTCAGACTTCCCCAGCTCACGCCACACGTGCCTCCCAGCTGGCCCCCACTCTCTCTCTCTCTGTGCATGCGCGCCACTTGTCACCTCGCCAGCATTCACCGGAGCTTCACCAGAAAACCCACCGGCGGCCATGCATCCGCCATAACCCCCACCGCCGGTGACCCCCAACGTCTTCCGGCCACCGCAACGGCTCGCCGGAGTTCGTTTCACACCCAGAATCTCCAGAAACCCTCCTTTCTTCATCTTCTTCCTCCGATCTCCTCTGTCCACCTTCATCTTCTCCTCACCGGAAAATCTAACCCTCGCCGGAAACTTCAACCACTTCCCCAGAACCTTCAAACCCCCTTCGTTCTACAAGAGCTATTTTTCCAGAAACCAACCTTCATCCTCCATCAAAGTTTCCCCAGAAATCACCCAAAACCTTCATCCTTCCTCAACGAGAAACCCAGAATCACGTTGATCTTCATAGACATTCATCGCCTGAGTTTCCTGGCCAACAACATCCAAGCGCTCATCGTCTTCCCAGCGAGACCGCTTCTCCCTCAGTTTCCTTTCAGGTTCTTCAGGATTACGCAAAAGCTTCAACGACCTTCAAAGGTCTTCCAAGAATCTCAAGAACCTCAAGAACTCCGTCGCCTTCAAGAGACTTTCTCCAGAAACCTTCGTCTTCGGCTTCGCTCCAGGTAACTCTTTTTCACCTCATAATGGCTTGTTCAATTGAGTTAAGATGTTAGCCTGAGATTTACATGTTAGTTGGACAAAGGTGATAGTTTAGGTGAGGGTGGATTGGACAAGAGTGATGTTTAGGTTAGATTCTGGGTTGGGTGAAGGGTTGTGTGATCCTGTTGTGAGAGGCTTTCTCAGAGAATTAGGTGCAGGGAGAGAGGAGGAAGACGAACGAAGCAGTTTGATGAACAGTAATTAGGGTTTGGGAGAGGGATTAAGTTTTGTTCACTGAGTAATTGGATTAGGGTTAGAGTATTGGGCTTAGGCCCAAACGTATTTTTATGATGCATACCCCAAATTGCTTGTCCCCCCCCCCTGGCGTATGAGAGACAGGATGAATTGAGTTGGGCCTTAGGCCCTAATGGCTATCTGCACCCCCTGGGCGTAAGCCCAGTGAAATAATAACTGGAATTTGCTAGCACAGCACCCCCAGGCGTTTTTCTTCTTTCTGAAGTTTATTAATTGTTTTTGAGGAGACTGGGCCCTGCGCCCTATTGCTTTTAGCACCCCCCATATGTGGGCCCAGCCAGAATAGGCCTGAAACTCCTTGCTGTTTAAACCCCCCTCCAGTTTTACTTCAACTTTATTTTCTTTAATTTCTTTTATTTTCTTTACATATTAAATAATCCATAATAAAATGAAAATAATTGTTTTTTTAATTCTTCTTTTTCCTACCATTTCATCATAATTCCTAGAAAATTAAATAAAAATAAAAATGACATTTTATTTTTGTTTGCTATTTTTTGTATATTTTTCATTTAAGTGATTCTTTTAATATTTTTAGTGCATACATGTCATTAGAAAATTGATAAAAAATAGTAGGTTTAGTCAAATGATTCCGTTCTTTTTTTTTTGTAGACTCGTAATTCAGTGTAGAATTTTATAGTATAAAAACATTAGCTTAATCATGCATTTTCATTTTACTTGCATTTTTTCACTGTTATTGATGTTGAATAAATTGGTTTGTGGATATGTCTGTGTTGCTGATTTTAGTTCTTTCATCTGGTGTTGAATTTTGTTCTGATTTTTCAGTATGTTATCCTAGAGCCATATAGGTCTCCCATTAGATTTTTGATAGATTTTTGTAGGATGTTCTGATATGATTTGTCTGAGCCTGAAGTTAGGGAAAGTCTTGATGACTTCTGACTTTGAAGTTCAACTATGGTTGAACTTCAGAGATAGTTCCTTGAGGTTTGTTGGCCTGTGGGTTCTTCTTGAAGGTGGGAGCTGATGGAGGTCCTGTTGGAGCTTGCAAAGAGGCAGTGGATTGAGGCTTAGTCTAGGAGCTTGTTGTCTGTTTGTGAGGTTCGAGACCCTGAAGTTTGAAGGGAGTTTATGGTACTTTCCTGAGGAAGGCACTATGAATGACTTTCATTCTTTCTTCTCACCTCTTTCGTAAGTATCCAATGATGTCGGAGCCGACTTGTGAGTTTAATTTCTCCTGAGGAGGAATGTAAACTGATCACATGTTGTTGAGCCACATGGGATACGATTCCTAAGTGGAAGCCCCCTAGTACTTTCCTGAGGAAGGTCCTATGGGTCTATTCACTTAGTTCCATTAGTTTATCTAGGGTTTCTCAAGTATCCAGTTATGTTGGAGCCAACTTGTGAGTTTAATTTCTCCTGAGGAGGAATGTAAACTGATCACAGTTGTTGAGCCACGTAGGATACGATTCCTAAGTGTCAGCCTCTTAGTACGTTCCTGAGGAAGGTCCTAGGGGTCTGTTCACTTAGTTCCCTTAGTGCATATAGGTTTTCTCAAGTATCCCGTGATGCCGGAGCCTTCATGTGAGTTTAGTTTCTCCTGCGGAGGAATGTAAACTGATCACAGTTGTCGAGCCGCATAGGATACGACTCCTGAGTAGTAACCTCCTGGTACTTTCCTGAGGAAGGCACCATGAGCTCGCCTGCTTAGCTCCCTTTCTCTGGTAAGCTTGTTCTGAAGCTTGGAGACTGGGATTGATTCCTCTTGCTTAAGGTTTTGATTAGATTTTTGGCTTAGATCTTTGCTTAGGGTGTTGTGTAGAGTTTTGTTTAGAGATAGATTTGAAGCTTGTTTTAGGGGCCTTGCCCAGGAGTGGTTTCTTGTTTTGTAGATAGAGGCTTGTCAGGTTAGCCTGCCTTCTCTTTGGATTGTTTGACTTGTGTGATGTTATGTTGCATTAGACTTAGGTATTCATCTAGATAGTTCTGAATAGGTGCATCTTAGAAGTAGACTTTGTGTGCATGAGAAGTTGAGGTGGTTCTCCTTCTGCTTGTTTGTTATTGCGTGGCTTTGCTTGTTGGTATTTGGTAGAGCTGAGCTCCCTTGCCTCTGTGGTGTGCGGCCTTTGCGCCTTGTTTGTCTAGTTGTTGCATTCATGCATATTTCCGGTATTTTCTTTACTTTGCAGTTTCTTGTTTGTAGTTTAGTCCTGTTGCCATGATCCCTTAGGAGCTCTGACTTCTCCGCTGCGGAGTTGTTATGATAGACATTAGGATGGTCAACCAGGTGTGATAGCAGTAGGTAGATTCCCCTGTTTCTCCGCTATAGTTTTAGAGTTTCCCTTTCCTTTCTGTGGGAGCTTTTGAGTAGCTTGATCCGTAGTTAGCTGAACTACAGCTGCTCTGATTCTTCGTTCCAGACGAAGATATGTAGGCATAGGATGCGATATCCTAGCGAGCACACTAACGACTAACCTTTGTTCTCTCGCGGCTGTGTGATCGAGACTTTCCCGCTAACGACTAATTGTTATCCTTTTCTCCTGCCCGAGTGCATTTGAGACCAGATTGTATTTGTAGGTTCCCGAACCTTTAGGACCAGTTTGTTTTCTCACAGCTGTGTGAGAGCCCCCTGTTTACCCGTAGTTAGTCGAACTACGTTTGCTCTGATCTTTCATACCAGATGGAAGTACGTAGTTAGTCGAACTACGTATATTGTCAATCTAGTATTGTATAAAATCCTATTATAGAAAGTATGGATTGTCACCCAGTCTTCTAAACCATGGTGAGAACATGTTCTCATCATATCTTTGAATCGTTCCCATACTTCGTAAAGAGATTCAGTATCTTTTTGTCGAAATCCGTTGATTTGAGCTCTAAGCATAGCAGTTTTGCTTGGCGGAAAATATCTCGCTAAGAAGACGTTCTTCAATTGTTCCCACGTCGTAACGAAGTTGGATGGTAAGGATTGTAACCATGTCCACGCTCTGTCTCTAAGATAGAATGGGAAAAGACGAAGTCTTATCGCGTCTGGAGTTACTCCATTTGCTTTCACTGTGTCTACGTATTGTACAAACTTCGTTAAATGTTCGTTTGGATCCTCAGTTGCGTTTCCTGAGAATTGGTTTTGTTGTACAGCTTACAACAATGATGGTTTCAGCTCAAAATCGTTTCGAGTAATAGCTGGGGCAGCAATGCTACTTCTAGGCTCCATCTGAGAGGGTTTAGCGTATGCCTTCAGCGGTTTGTTTGGAGGTCCTTCGGCCATCTTTGGTTCTTCTTCGGATTTGGGAATGAGAGTGAGAGGATCGGGAATGTTATGTTTGAGTTGGTACTCAATGATTCGGCTTCTTAGATGTAAGAAGCGCTCTAGTTCTGCGACTGAAGGTTTTAAGATATCGCCTTGTGGGCGATTACTTGGCATACAATCGACAACACTAGTAAAGGAAAAATGAAAATAATTAACCTAGTCTATATGGCGTAACAGAAGGTTACACTATTGACTAAACGGGTCCCTGGCAACGGCCCCAAAAACTTGATCGCGACTTTCTATGTCTAATACAACTTAACTGCAAGTGCACAGTCTATCGTGTAGTAATAATAGATATCGATCCCACAGGAACTCGTAATCAAACTAGTGTTCTCGGGAGTTACTATGTTTAGCTAGGTAGATAATGTTTAAGGGAATAAGATTGTCACTAAAGGGGACTAAGAATGTTACTTAGATTATAATTACGTAGATCGATATGTAGTAATTATGTTCTTCGGGGATTTGACAAGTTACCGGTATATGAAATATTTTTCAGAGTTTATTTAAGCAGAAAATAGTGATCTGAAGACTCTCGTCTCACGATGGTTATTGACACTAATCATAATTCTAAGGGCCAAACGTACGCTTTCGTGTCCCATTCGGGGTTAAAACTATTTTTTGGAAATCTCTAAGTTCTAATTCATTTTAAAGTGCTTTCGCTGTTATTAAAACGAATGACTAGTATTTACTATCTGGTCTTGCCGCAGCTTTCACTTGTTGGTTCGTACCTTAATTAATTTCCCACTTTCGTGGCAAAACTACTTTTAAATAAGTTCTCGCTTTCGCGACGAAGTTTATTCAGTAAATTAATTTAAACACTCAGACCATAAACAACTTTTGAAAAAGACAATTTTCAACCGGTTATTATCAAATCCCTTCCGAATTATTATTACATATCGATTACTTTGATTTAGCTAGACATGGATTTGGGAAAGGTAAAACATAAATAAGAACAATAAATAATAGCATGCATCATAATAGAAACTGGAATTACGATTAAAATGAGAAACCTGTAAATATTCCAATTGACCTTTGGGAAGATCCTCCACAAATGTTGGCAGGATTCTGGTCTTTGTGCCAATTGATCGTACAACGGAAATAAGAATTACAGAATATCAAAGGAATGCAGAAAAAGAAAAGAGAAACAAATAAGAATATTAAAAACTGGAAAGGTTGCTCTGAAGATAAATTGGCAGCACTTCGTTGTCTGAATGCGGCTCCCTCTCTGAGTTCCCCTTCTTCCCTTTTTATAGAAATGGAATTCTAACGGTTATAACTTGAAGAAGGTGGACTTTGAGGCAGAATTATCAGGGAGTAGTGGTCCACTATTTGGGACTTGGAACTGCTTCTTTAACGTGCATTTGAAGTGGGGCGTTTTTTCCTGCATGACAGTCGTCACAGTGTGTGACGGTCGTCACCTATGTGACGGTCGTCACCTGTGTGACGGTCGTCATGGAGTTGTGACGGTCGTCACAGCAGCAAAATCAGCATTCTGCGTTTTTCATGTTGTTTTCATCCGGTTTTCGTCCATATTTCATCTGAGATTGCTTCTTTTCTTCATATTGCTTTGTTTAGACGTGATTATCAAATACCTGCAAAACATCAGACAAACAACACGGAAATAACCCGAAATCGGATCGAAAATAGTTAAACTTCAGTTGAATTATGCATCAATATATATATACGATTTCGTGTTATCAATTCACACTTTCCCTTAGGGTCTCCTAGTCCAACTTAATTTCTGATTAAGCTTGGAGTAGGGTAGACATTAGGCTCTCAATCCAAGCATGACCACATTAGGTTAGCATTATCCCTTTAACCTGATTCCAAAGGAAAAGACCCCTTCTGTTGACTGCCATGTCATGTTTAGGATAGCTTAGCCAAGCTCACTCCTTCCTTCCCTTTTATCATAGCCTTAGGATTAGAGTCGTTGTACTCAATGTGAGTGTCATGGTCATGAACACTTACTTTCTTTACCTGTTTATCCTAGCCTTAGGATTAGAGTGACTGTACTATATGTAAGTGTCTTGGCATAGACACTTCCTTCCCTTTAACCTAGCCTTAGGTATAGAGTCGCCGCACTCTACGTAGGTGCCTTGCCACAAACATTTACATTTTCCCCTTGGAACCTTGACCACAGTCAAGACTTCCTCACCCGTAGTTAGGTGAACTGCGGACGCTCTGATTCCTCATTCCTTAATGAAGGTACGTAGGCACGAGGATCCCTATCTTTGGCGTGCTCACTAAAAATAACCCCTAGTCAGGTGAACTACTTATTCTCTGATTCTATCCTAGTCAGGATATGTAGGCACGAGATGCGATGTCCTGGCGAGCATACTTTGTATATACCCCAGGTCTTTACCTTAGCAAGCAAACAATAGCATATTACAAATTCAAATAAGAGGTTTATGTAGAGTACTAATGATACTTAGGATGCTAGCATCTTCCCTAGGTATAACCAACCCCCGAACCTTAGATTCTCTTAGCTTTGTTGTTACATAGCGCATTTAGGGTTTTCTTCGATCTTTACCCTTTCCTTTGGATAAATCAAAGCTCAATGGTGATTTTCATGATTTGTGATTCAAGTTAATCAATAGCTTGATATTTGATTCTCACTGCAACAGGTTCTTATAAAGTACTATAGATACTTAGGATGCTAACACCTTCCCGAAGTATAACCAACCCCGAACCTTAGATTCTCTTAGCATTATTGTTACATAGCGCACTTAGGTTTTTCTTCGATCTTTACCTTTTCCTTTGGATAAATCAAAGCTCAGTGGTGACCTTTAATGATTTGTGATTCATGTTAATACAATAGATTGATATCTGATTCTCACCGTAAAAAAAATGGCAACATCATTGGGGAATCATCCCAAGATGGTTGAGCCTAGCTTGCTTATATTAGTGTTTGTTTATTTAATTTGCTGTTTTTTGTGGGTGGTTACCTTGTATGTGATGAGATAAGTCCCAACCTGGAATTGAGCATAAAAATAAGATAGGAAGGTGGTATATTCAAGAAGGCTTATAGAGAGTAGATTCCCAACTAAGCTAACTTGAGAAATTACCACTCAGTGGAGGCACTTTTTGAGAATAAGTATTGTTGATCAAGAAATTATGAAAACAATACTATTCTTGATTGAGCCTACGAAGATGAGAACTTTTAGTCACCTTTAACCCCTTTAATACCCTAATTTTTACCCCTAAGATCCCACATTTCATTTGCATCATTACATACACAAACAAGGTCATACTTTATGGTTCTCCCAGCACACCCGTTGTTTCTTACTTGCTTTATATTTGTTTCTGTTTACTGACTTCTAACCAAAATACCAAAAATATTTTACAATTTTTATTATTTCTTCTTCTCTATATGATTATGGCTTTGTAGGGAGATTCATGGCAAGGGTGGCTCGGATTTAAGTATGGCTATTCAGTTATGGTGAAGACAAGATAGAAGTTTGACCTAATCTTGGTCAAACTATCAAGAGATTGTTTCAATTGCAAATTGGTTATGGCAGTGGACTGTTCTTCAAGCAGTGAGTGTTCGAGGTCAGGTGGACTTATGAAGATTCATTAGATCATCAAGCAGTTATTCATGTGATGTTTGATTCAAGTTATCTTGATCAAGAGTCCATCAGTGGTTCATCTGTGGATTTATGTTTCCAGATATTGATTCAGACAAACTCAAAGTGATTCAGAATTTATTATCAGAGATTTAGAGATTCGTCTGAACAAGTCAAGCTTGGAGGATATTCAGTCAGAATGTGTGTCAGAGGATTTAATCAGGGTTATCTGGTCGAATGTGATCATATTTTAGTGATTGATGTTCAAGAAGAGTTTGACCAGATCTTGGTCAAACAAGTCAGGGTGGCTTCATTCTCAGGCTTAATTCAAAATTGATCAAAGGCAAATTTTGTTCAAGAATTAAACTGGGGGGCAAGATTCAAGATTTGTCCAAATTCAAGTAAAGTCAAGGGTGTGATTTAATTGTGGGAATTGTTAATTCTCATTTGGGCCCATCTTCAAATATTCGTAGCCATTTCTATAAAAAAATCAATTTTCTTCAAAATCCATTTCTTTATCCATTATATCCATTTCAAGACCACATTCTAAACCATTATCCATATTTCCAATTAATCCATTTTCCTCCTTAAACCAATATTCATTTCTTAATCATTATCCATTATTCCTTATCCATTTCGTCATATCCAATTCTACACCATTTTTAATCAATCCATTATTCAACCAAACAAATTCCATCACAAAGCCCATTTGAATTAATTCACAAACAAATAAAGTCCATGTCAAGTATTCCAATTTGTTAAGCCCATTATTAAATCCATATTACCAAAGAATAATTGGAAAAAAGATTCAAAAGGTCATTACATCATGAAGCCCACATGAAGAAAGAAATTGAAAAAAAAAACAACAATTCATGCCATGACTTGAAGGTTGAAGCTACACGACCTGCCTACAATATCAGCTCAAAAACTCCACACGTCTTCAGCTGCTAAGCCACTTCATGAAGCAAACATTCAGCTACCAACTCTAAAATCTTCACGCCAATATGCCATGAAGCAAGTCATAAGCTGCAGCCCTGTATCAAGCCAACGTGATCGAGCCAACAAGTCGTGTGAACAAACAAAGCTACAGCAAAACGTGAGTAATGAGAAAAAACGACACAACCAGAGCGCAACGCAAAACGACTTGCATCAGGTGAGAATTGAAGCACGAGTATTACGCTATGAAACGTAAATCACAAAAGCAAAACGGCAACTCCATTTTTTTTAGCTCACATCATCTCTAATTCACCTATAAATAAGAGCTTTTGTTCACTCTTCTTCAAGCTTGAATAGCCATAATAGTGCTGCCAAAATTCTCCCTGCAAAAACTTTTTCAAGTAACCTTCGATACACCTCCATTTTTCTACAAGCTTTAATCACCCTTCCAGTTTCTTCAAAGTTTCATTGAAACCATTCATCAACCTATAAATTCACAAAACACCAATTTCAGTATTTCACCTTCTTCACACGCAAACAGAGATTTGAAAACTCGATTCTTCTCGGCTATACGATTGACAACATTATCAAATCAATTCAACCGCATTACTCATGCATCAAAAGTCAACACCGTAACGCATTCACAATAAATTTCAACATCACACAACACCAATTCAAGCTCGGAAGAAAATAGGAGAGAAGATTAGAAGCGTGCGAACCGTGTTTTAAAGGTAGTTCGATGGATTTTGTTTTCCCGATTCGAGTTCGTCTCTGCGTGTTTCCTTGAATTATTTATACTGTTGTGAAGAGCTCTTGATTTCGATCCACTCCGTGTGATTTTCGTATCCCGCCGCTCCAATTTATGGAGAGCTCCGAAGCGATATCCATGGTTGTGAATAATGTCGTGTGTTTTGGAGAAGATGAAGACAACTTGT
The DNA here is from genome assembly GCA_963859935.3 of Lathyrus sativus. Taxonomy (NCBI): domain Eukaryota; kingdom Viridiplantae; phylum Streptophyta; class Magnoliopsida; order Fabales; family Fabaceae; genus Lathyrus; species Lathyrus sativus. Next base: position 292,823,371 of record OZ012738.1, on the reverse strand, counting down.
CATTCTGATTTTTTTTCTTTTTTATGATGATTGATCTTGTTTTATTTTTTTAATTACCTATTTTTTAATATATGTGGGCCATATGGGGCCTTATCTCTTTGTTTTTTATTCAATCAAACCTCCGTTTTTTTTTTAGATTTCTCTAATTGATCTTTTAAATTCATTTTTGTTTTGAACTAATTTTTTCTTAAAACCTAATTATTTTTAATTGTTTTTTTTAATTATGAAATTAATTTACTATTTTTGTTAATTGTGCATTTTTGATATTTTGTTTAAAATTACTTTTAAAAATCATTTGAATTAACATTTTTGCTTGATTTTGTTTTTCTTCTTGATTTTTGGATTATTTTTTGTTGTTGGTTGGATCTTAAATTTTGAACATGATTTTGTTAATCTCAATAGACCATGGGCGTTGATTGGAGAAATTATAAATTCGCCAAGAGAGGTGATTGATATTAATGACGATTTAATCGAATTAAAATTCATTTTTGTCCTCTTTCTTATTATTCCTTTTCTTTTGATCGACGAAATGTATGGATCATGGATTGTTGATTGTCAAGGTTGTTTAATCTTTATTATTTCAAATCTATGGACGAATGATCATTTAGATAATTCTCCGTACTTTGGAATAGTGATAGATTACCTTTGATTAATCAATAAAAATCTTGATTAAGATGAGATCACCACCTTCTTTTCTTTTCGTGCGATATTACTTTCGGAGAGTGATTTACATATCACTTCTCTAGCATGCATTGACACAAACATTTTATTGACCGGCCTCAGATAGTCGTGGTTTCTACATAAACCCGATTATGATTGCTTAACATAGCACCAAAGTGTCCTGTAATCGGAAAATGGTCATTCGTGGCTCAAACTTATGTTTGAAAGTCCAAGTATGGTTGGTTGCTTGTCTTAAGTCCTCTATCTATGAAACTCATTGTTAGGTGGCTTTGATTCTATCAATCCTCTAATGAGTTTTCATTAGCCTTGGTCTAAGTGCAAGAATTAACCATCGTTGATCATGTGTTCTAACCACTAATCACTAATTCAGTAACAAGATCTTTGTATAATTTTGTTTATATTTCCTTCTTACTCCCTATTTCTTTACTTTTATGCTTCAATACTATTATTTCATATCATATCTTTGTTTATGTTTATGTTATTTCTCTTTTGTCTACTTTGACCATATCTTGTTCAAAACACTAATAAAGGATCCAAATCTTTAAAAAAACTTGGTGCTAATAAACTTTGTGGTTATGCTTTTGGACCATTCTTGGACCCTTGGACTTAGAATTAGTACTCTCTTCCCTATGCTTGGAGTGTTGTGGATCTTGGCCTTTATTTGGCTCGCTCATTAGCTTATGCTTTAAATTGGATGGAATTCTTTTTACTTGCTATGGAGTGTGCTACAAGTTGGTTAGATCCTCCTTATCTCTAGCTTTTGTTTTGCTTTCTAGGGTAGTCACTTCATCTCTTCCCCTTCTTAAATTTTCAAAATCTTCTCCCTATTTTAAAATCTTCTTGTTTTATAACTTCAAAAACCACTTTCATAATAAAACCTTGACTTTTGTTAAGTGATTTTCAAACTTTGTTCTTCTTAATAAAAGTCAATCAATATTAATCATGCTTTGACCAATTTCAAAAAGACATAAAAATAAAAACAAAACTCATTAACTCTTTTTGTGCCTTTGTGCACTTTTCATTTTAAAAACTTTTTATAAAGTTTAGACATGAGTCATTTCCATAGTTGAGATATAATTCTCCTATTCCCCATAGTATTAAGATGTTTACATTTTCCACTTTGGTGTTTGTTGCACCCTAAAATTTGACCAACTGATTCTCCTATCTGACTCATGGTTTAATCAGACGCATGATATTTGTGCACAAACGGAGGATATCAGAGTTTACAGCTTGATTTTCATCTATCAGATACGGCAGATCCAGTCCAGATCACCAGGGTTTTATTTTCAGGAAATTGTGCGCTCCTCGGTGATTTTTAGCTTGCACAGTGATTTTGAGGATATTCTGATGCCCGGGGATCTCTGTTCGATTCGATCTGGTCTCGTGCGCTCTTTTATGGGGGGGCATTTGCATTCATCTGCATTTTTAGGATTTTAATAGACTTTTGTGAATTTTTAATAGGCTTTACAGATTTTTCTGGAATTTAAATAGGGTTTTTGTATTTTTTAATAGTTTAATTCTCTTTTTAGGATTTTATAGAATTTTTAAATAGATTTTTAGAATAAATAAGATTTTAAATAGTTTTTAGAATAATAAAGAAAAAGGGGAATATAGTTTTTCTTTTATTACTAATAGATATTAAATAATATTAGAACTTTAATAGAAATTAGGTTGATTTAGAGTTAATTAGGTTCTTAATCATTTTTGGATTTAGTTAGGTTGATATAGAATTAATTAGAGTTTTAATCCTTCTTTTTAGAGTTAATTAGGTTTTAACCATTTTTAGGCTTAATTAGGATAATTAGGATTTAAATCTTTTGTTTAGGATTTAATTGAGTTTGTTAGATTTTATTAGGATTAATCATTAGCTAATTAGGTGTTAATTGTTTTGAGTAGGTAATTAGGTTTAACTGTTTTTTTTCAGTTTATTACAGGTTTTTGGCCATTTTTCGTATTGGGCCTTAGTTCATTTTTCGCAGCCCAGTTAGCAGTTTTTTGTCCAAGTTTGGTCCAGAATTATCCAAAAAGTCCAGAAAATATTCCAGCAGAATCCAGCGCCGTCTAGAAGCATCTAGAAGCTCCCACGCGTTTTCAGTGGCATAAATAGAGGCCACGTGTTGCACTAGAGGGCCCCCACGCGTTCCCACTCAGACTTCCCCAGCTCACGCCACACGTGCCTCCCAGCTGGCCCCCACTCTCTCTCTCTCTGTGCATGCGCGCCACTTGTCACCTCGCCAGCATTCACCGGAGCTTCACCAGAAAACCCACCGGCGGCCATGCATCCGCCATAACCCCCACCGCCGGTGACCCCCAACGTCTTCCGGCCACCGCAACGGCTCGCCGGAGTTCGTTTCACACCCAGAATCTCCAGAAACCCTCCTTTCTTCATCTTCTTCCTCCGATCTCCTCTGTCCACCTTCATCTTCTCCTCACCGGAAAATCTAACCCTCGCCGGAAACTTCAACCACTTCCCCAGAACCTTCAAACCCCCTTCGTTCTACAAGAGCTATTTTTCCAGAAACCAACCTTCATCCTCCATCAAAGTTTCCCCAGAAATCACCCAAAACCTTCATCCTTCCTCAACGAGAAACCCAGAATCACGTTGATCTTCATAGACATTCATCGCCTGAGTTTCCTGGCCAACAACATCCAAGCGCTCATCGTCTTCCCAGCGAGACCGCTTCTCCCTCAGTTTCCTTTCAGGTTCTTCAGGATTACGCAAAAGCTTCAACGACCTTCGAAGGTCTTCCAAGAATCTCAAGAACCTCAAGAACTCCGTCGCCTTCAAGAGACGTTCTCCAGAAACCTTCGTCTTCGGCTTCGCTCCAGGTAACTCTTTTTCACCTCATAGTGGCTTGTTCAATTGAGTTAAGATGTTAGCCTGAGATTTACATGTTAGTTGGACAAAGGTGATAGTTTAGGTGAGGGTGGATTGGACAAGAGTGATGTTTAGGTTAGATTCTGGGTTGGGTGAAGGGTTGTGTGATCCTGTTGTGAGAGGCTTTCTCAGAGAATTAGGTGCAGGGAGAGAGGAGGAAGACGAACGAAGCAGTTTGATGAACAGTAATTAGGGTTTGGGAGAGGGATTAAGTTTTGTTCACTGAGTAATTGGATTAGGGTTAGAGTATTGGGCTTAGGCCCAAACGTATTTTTATGATGCATACCCCAAATTGCTTGTCCCCCCCCCCCTGGCGTATGAGAGACAGGATGAATTGAGTTGGGCCTTAGGCCCTAATGGCTATCTGCACCCCCTGGGCGTAAGCCCAGTGAAATAATAACTGGAATTTGCTAGCACAGCACCCCCAGGCGTTTTTCTTCTTTCTGAAGTTTATTAATTGTTTTTGAGGAGACTGGGCCCTGCGCCCTATTGCTTTTAGCACCCCCCATATGTGGGCCCAGCCAGAATAGGCCTGAAACTCCTTGCTGTTTAAACCCCCCTCCAGTTTTTCTTCAACTTTATTTTCTTTAATTTCTTTTATTTTCTTTACATATTAAATAATCCATAATAAAATGAAAATAATTGTTTTTTTAATTCTTCTTTTTCCTACCATTTCATCATAATTCCTAGAAAATTAAATAAAAATAAAAATGACATTTTATTTTTGTTTGCTATTTTTTGTATATTTTTCATTTAAGTGATTCTTTTAATATTTTTAGTGCATACATGTCATTAGAAAATTGATAAAAAATAGTAGGTTTAGTCAAATGATTCCGTTCTTTTTTTTTTGTAGACTCGTAATTCAGTGTAGAATTTTATAGTATAAAAACATTAGCTTAATCATGCATTTTCATTTTACTTGCATTTTTTCACTGTTATTGATGTTGAATAAATTGGTTTGTGGATATGTCTGTGTTGCTGATTTTAGTTCTTTCATCTGGTGTTGAATTTTGTTCTGATTTTTCAGTATGTTATCCTAGAGCCATATAGGTCTCCCATTAGATTTTTGATAGATTTTTGTAGGATGTTCTGATATGATTTGTCTGAGCCTGAAGTTAGGGAAAGTCTTGATGACTTCTGAATTTGAAGTTCAACTATGGTTGAACTTCAGAGATAGTTCCTTGAGGTTTGTTGGCCTGTGGGTTCTTCTTGAAGGTGGGAGCTGATGGAGGTCCTGTTGGAGCTTGCAAAGAGGCAGTGGATTGAGGCTTAGTCTAGGAGCTTGTTGTCTGTTTGTGAGGTTCGAGACCCTGAAGTTTGAAGGGAGTTTATGGTACTTTCCTGAGGAAGGCACTATGAATGACTTTCATTCTTTCTTTTCACCTCTTTCGTAAGTATCCAATGATGTCGGAGCCGACTTGTGAGTTTAATTTCTCCTGAGGAGGAATGTAAACTGATCACATGTTGTTGAGCCACATGGGATACGATTCCTAAGTGGAAGCCCCCTAGTACTTTCCTGAGGAAGGTCCTATGGGTCTATTCACTTAGTTCCATTAGTTTATCTAGGGTTTCTCAAGTATCCAGTGATGTTGGAGCCAACTTGTGAGTTTAATTTCTCCTGAGGAGGAATGTAAACTGATCACAGTTGTTGAGCCACGTAGGATACGATTCCTAAGTGTCAGCCTCTTAGTACGTTCCTGAGGAAGGTCCTAGGGGTCTGTTCACTTAGTTCCCTTAGTGCATATAGGTTTTCTCAAGTATCCCGTGATGCCGGAGCCTTCATGTGAGTTTAGTTTCTCCTGCGGAGGAATGTAAACTGATCACAGTTGTCGAGCCGCATAGGATACGACTCCTGAGTAGTAACCTCCTGGTACTTTCCTGAGGAAGGCACCATGAGCTCGCCTGCTTAGCTCCCTTTCTCTGGTAAGCTTGTTCTGAAGCTTGGAGACTGGGATTGATTCCTCTTGCTTAAGGTTTTGATTAGATTTTTGGCTTAGATCTTTGCTTAGGGTGTTGTGTAGAGTTTTGTTTAGAGATAGATTTGAAGCTTGTTTTAGGGGCCTTGCCCAGGAGTGGTTTCTTGTTTTGTAGATAGAGGCTTGTCAGGTTAGCCTGCCTTCTCTTTGGATTGTTTGACTTGTGTGATGTTATGTTGCATTAGACTTAGGTATTCATCTAGATAGTTCTGAATAGGTGCATCTTAGAAGTAGACTTTGTGTGCATGAGAAGTTGAGGTGGTTCTCCTTCTGCTTGTTTGTTATTGCGTGGCTTTGCTTGTTGGTATTTGGTAGAGCTGAGCTCCCTTGCCTCTGTGGTGTGCGGCCTTTGCGCCTTGTTTGTCTAGTTGTTGCATTCATGCATATTTCCGGTATTTTCTTTACTTTGCAGTTTCTTGTTTGTAGTTTAGTCCTGTTGCCATGATCCCTTAGGAGCTCTGACTTCTCCGCTGCGGAGTTGTTATGATAGACATTAGGATGGTCAACCAGGTGTGATAGCAGTAGGTAGATTCCCCTGTTTCTCCGCTATAGTTTTAGAGTTTCCCTTTCCTTTCTGTGGGAGCTTTTGAGTAGCTTGATCCGTAGTTAGCTGAACTACAGCTGCTCTGATTCTTCGTTCCAGACGAAGATATGTAGGCATAGGATGCGATATCCTAGCGAGCACACTAACGACTAACCTTTGTTCTCTCGCGGCTGTGCGATCGAGACTTTCCCGCTAACGACTAATTGTTATCCTTTTCTCCTGCCCGAGTGCATTTGAGACCAGATTGTATTTGTAGGTTCCCGAACCTTTAGGACCAGTTTGTTTTCTCACAGCTGTGTGAGAGCCCCCTGTTTACCCGTAGTTAGTCGAACTACGTTTGCTCTGATCTTTCATACCAGATGGAAGTACGTAGGCACAGGACGCGATGTCCTGGCGAGCAACCTCTCCCCCGTTTAGTCATAGGTAGTCGAACTACGTTGACTCTGACTTTCCCATTGCACGAGGGAATACGTAGGCCCAGAACACCGTATGTTCTGTCGAGTCCTGTCCTTTTATTTCCTTTTCAGACCAGCCAGTAGCATAGATAGATAACACACCCTTTTACCTATAAACATCAAGCGTGGATCCCATCGAGTACGATGGACGTGAGGGGTGCTAATACCTTCCCCTTGCGTAACCGACTCCCGAATCCAGGTTTTGGTTGCGATGACCATACCTTTTCCCGTCTTTGCGAGGTTTACTTCGAGCGTTTCTTTTCCCGCTCTGAGGGATAAATAACGCACGGTGGCGACTCTCCTGTCAAGCCGGCGCCGATTTTCGCAGTAGCGACAGCTGGCGACTCTGCTGGGGATTTATAGCATCTAGGGACTTTTCCCATCCCTTATGATGGGACCGTTTCCCATCCCCTACGCGAGTCAATCCTAGCGCTTGGATGTTTATTTGTTGGGTGTTGTGCATATTGTGTTTTACTTTTCTGCACTTTACTTTTCTGTACCTTTACCTTTCCGCATTTATTTTCCAGCATTATATTATTATGATTGTTGCTGTGGGCAAAGGGAGGTTACTGTGAGTGAAAAGCCGGACCTGGGCTTGAGTACACACCTAGATATAGTTGCGGAGAAGTAGTAGACGAACCTGTCTGCTGAGCAGGCACAGTTCCCTACGAAAATCTGCGCTCAGACGAGATTCTTGCAGAGGTGCTCCTTTCCGGTCCTGAGGATCTGAGGGGAGTCCAGACGTGAGGGTTGTCGACTCTGGGGACCGATCATTTGGAAGTCAGCTAAGTGAGGCCTCTTCATGACTTGATGATGCCACTCCTTCTGGGAATCGTATCATCATTCGTGAAAGTCTGTGACGCTGATGACCGCATAGGGTGCCGTACCTTTGTCCGTGGATTAGGTCTATCCTACCTGTGAGAGGGACTGGGTTATTGCAGGAAAACTGGCCTTCAGAAACTATGATTCAGTACCTTTGTCAGATGGTGTTCTTGATTCATCTCCAGGTGTGTTGTCTGGGTCAGATGGGTTTCTTATCTGAGGTTGATTCTATTATCCGATGGTTTTCTCGTCAGATACGGAGGTTCAGATGGTTTTCTTACCAGGGGATTGATATTTTGAGTATCAGATGATAGTTAGTGGCATGAGATTCTGGTGACCGTGTTGGTTTTCTGTCCTCGATCACAGAGATGTTCCTCTTCAGGCTACAGCATAGCCCCTGTGTTTGCAAATTGCATTATTTATCATATTGCATCATTGCATTACCATCTGCATTCAACTAACGTGTGTGTATTGCAGGTACATATTTTCCCTTCCAGTTCTGGTGTTTGTTCCTAGCAAGACATGGAAAACCTGAAGAGAGTATTGCCCTATAAGTTTCCGTCGCCGAATATCAGTCTATTGTTAGAGTTGATTGCTATTGCTAAGAAGAGGGGAATGGGTGACTTCAGAAAGAGATATGGGAGGATTCTGACCTACGTTTATCAGCCATCTGCCTACGAGACCAGCGGCATCTATACTCTGTTACAGTTTTACGACGCGGAGCTCAGGTGTTTTGTGTTTCCCGACTTCGTTTTGGCTCCTACCCTGGAGGAGTACTCTGCACTTCTGGATATACCGATCCGTGAGCAGATGCCTTTTTATCGTACGGACGCTGAGCCTAAGCTGGCTGAGCTTTCTGCCATCCTGTGCTTGAAAGAGTCTGAGCTGTCCGGGAAGATGATCAGAAGAGGAGACGTATGGGGATTTCCATTGGATGTCTTGGTGGAGAAGGCTCGGGAATACGCCCAGAAGGGTAGCTGGGATGTTTTTGACGTCATCCTTGCTGTATGTGTGTATGGCATCGTGTTGTTCCCGAACATTCCTGATTTTGTTGATTCTGATGCCTTCTATATTTTGGCTGCAAAGAACCCAGTTCCTACTTTGCTGGGAGATATCCACCATTCAACTCACTACCAGAATGAAAAGCGACGAGGAAGGAATGTGTCTTGCTGTGTACCTCTCCTATGCAGGTGGTTCACCAGTCATATGCCTAAGTCAGGCCCTTTTGTCACCTCTATCAATTCTCTAGGATGGCCCGAGCGCTTAATGGGATTGACTGCTGAGAACGTGGTATGGGTCAATAAAGAAGTATTTGGAGCTGAAGTCATACTCAAAGGCGAAGGATTCCCGAATGTTCCGTTAATAGGAAGGAAAGGTTGTGTCAACTATAACCCTTCCTTATTGATCAAGCAATTTGGGTATGTACCTCATGGAGCGCCAAAGCCCGAGGAGATACAGGAATCTCTGTATCTCACCGGAGCAATAGGGAAAGAAATGATGTCCAAACTTGAGAAAGCCTGGAAAAACTTGCACAAGAGAGGGAAGCTTTCAGGTAGCAGAGGGGATGCTCGAGTTCCTAGCCCATATGCAGAATGGATTCGTGAGCGAGCTGTGAAGTTCCTTATGCCTTATCCAGCGGTTCAGCCGTTGCATCCTTCTCCGGTGGAGGAGCCTACCACTGTGGACATGCAGGTCTACAAGCAGCTAATGGCGGAGAAAGAAGAGCTAGCAAGGGTTAAAGAGGCTTTAGAGCAGGAGAACGCCCAGCTTCGGCATGAAAAGATTGAAACAGGATACTTTTCTAAGCAACAGGCTGAAACTCTGAAACATCTGAAGACTACGCTATTGGAATTGACTGAAACCAAGAAGCGTCTGGAGTTAGATGTAGATTCAGTTAGTAGTGTGTTGGCCACCAAGAAGCAAGAGCTGGACAGGGCCTACACAAAGCTAGCCAAGTTTAGAGAACACTGGGATCTCACTATGACCAAGCGCAAGGAGCGAGAAGAAGAGCTGAAGACACAGATTGCTCAGTTAGAAGAACAGGTCAAGGTGAAGAACGAAGAGCTTGAAGAAGAAGCCTGTCGCCGATACGAGGCCGAGCGCAAGTTGACAGATGCCATGAAAAATTTGGAAGATTTCCAGCATAGAGCAGATGCCAAGAGACCCAAACCTGAGGGCGGTGCCAATGATAAGGCTTGGGAAGACTTTGTCAGAGACATCCAGGGGACAGTCAGGAAGAGGGATCGGCTGATAGAAGGTTTGATTTATCAACCAGATCACGCAGAGACAAAGAAAATGGTCGAGGACTTCCGCAACCGTACCCGTACTTGATTTCTCTCTTGTATTCTGTATGTTGAGATCACCACCAGGCATGTTGGCTGGGATCCTCCTTATCATATCAGCTGTATGGAGCATAGTTATGTAACTTCTTGACAAGACTGTTATTCTAATCAATATATGAGGGTTTTTTCCAAATATTGTCTTTATGGTTTATCTCGTCTTGCTACCACTGACACTGGAATTGGAGGGAAAATATCTCCAATGCACACACGCACGTTAGCATTTTTTTGTGTTTCTGTTTGCATAAATCATACTGCATAGCATTTCTCTAGCAGGTCAGAGCACTTATCCAGCCTTTGTTTTCACCAGAAAGTGATTCTCGGGGAATTGTTTGAGGCAAGAGTAAAGACGACCAAGGGGCTGAAGCAGATTTGAGCAGAATCAAGCAGCATAGTCCGTTACGGGTAATCGGGAGCTATGTCTGAAGGCAATTTCCAGTCTCCTAACACCTTGGCAAGGTTTACTGTGGCGTCCAACCATCAGTATGATTCTATGGAAGGCTTCCCGCAAGCGAACAACCTTACTGCAGACCAAGTTGTGCAGCCTACTGTTGAAAACAGAGATCGGCATGAGCAGTTCGTCGCCCAAAATGAACGTCATCCTCCTGTTAACAATCAATGTGTTGCTTTCCCTGCGATGAATTACCGAAGAGATATTCCAGTGACCGGGTTAGTAGATCCAAGAGCTCTTGACGATGGTAGAAGGCTCCGAGCATTGGAAGAGCAAATGAAAGCCTTGGAAGCGAAAGATGTCGTTAACCTGGATGTTGTGGCCATGTGTTTGGTTCCTGACCTGGTATTGCCGTACAAGTTCAAAATGCCGGAATTTGAAAAATACACGGGAGATAGCTGTCCAAAGCTGCATTTGATGATGTTCTGTCGAAGGATGACCTCGTTTGTGCGAAATGACAAACTAATGATCCATTGCTTTCAGTATAGCCTGACTGGGGCATCGTTGAGATGGTATGTGCAGTTAGAGAGTAATCAGATCCGATCATGGGTGGATTTAGCCAGAGCTTTCATGAAGCAATACGATTACAACCTGGATTTGACTCCTAGTCTCGTAGATCTGCAAGAATTATCTCAGGCGGAGAATGAATCATTCAGAGGATATTTGCGAAGATGGAAAGAATTGGCTGCTAGCGTTCAACCACCGCTTCCGGAAAGAGAACTGGTTGACATCTTTTTGGGTACTCTGAAAGGCCATTACTTTGACAAATTGTTCAGTTGCACAAACTTTGTGGGCCTGATGAGGCTGGGAGAGATTGTTGAGAGAGGACTCAGGAGTGGAAAGTTTCGAGGTGTTCCTTACGTCCCCGTTAATAAGACTGAGTCAGTTGTCAGTTCTCAAGAAGAGTGGGAAGGAGATGACGCCACCTCAGAATCTCTAGCATCTCAGGATCAGTTTTCAGACACTTCAAGTCAACGATCATCTTACCGCCGATTGCGTCAGCATGCTCCACGAAGACCAAGGAAACCTGAAAGGCAGTTTACTCAGCTACCGGTGTCGTACAGTCAGTTGTTGCCAGATCTGGTCAAAAGTGGATTGATAGTGCCGAAAGAGACTAAGCCGGTGGTTCCACCGTATCCTCCAGGTTTTGATGCCAGCGCCCGCTGTGAGTACCATGTTGGGGCCCGGGGGCACTCAACGAATGACTGTAAGGTGCTTAGAAGTCAGGTTCAAGATCTGTTAGACTCTAGCCATATTTGCATCACGCCTCAGGGTTGTGTTCAGATTAATGATTTTCCATCTTCCAGTTGTGGGGGTTCGTCAGTTAATGTCATGGAAGACTCCACAGGAAGTGTGTGCTCTGAAGATTGTCAATCGGAGAGTTCAGTTGAATATGGGAGAAGTTTCTAGAGGTTTCTGTGCCGGGTGTCGCATCTGTTTTCTTTGCTTAACCCGTTTAGCTTTTGTGCACTAGTATTTGCCGACCACCGCCAGGATTGTTGGCTGGGGTCATTGTATTCGTACTCATTTGTGCTAACGTGCTGCTTGTGTTGATTGTACATATGTGGGAGATGTTCGTCTGTATGCTTATAGCTTGAGTTTCTCTTTGTCTCGTTATGAATATGTGTTTGCTTTCTGCGTTGCATTATCATTTAGCAGGTATATCAGAACCGTGGGCCTTATTTCCTCATCGTCCAGTTTGTTGCAGGAATTCCTTCAGAGATATGGAACAGAATCAGTTTGAATTGATTGAAGTCCGAAGCCAGCTGGGGCAGATGATGAGAGACATGCAAGAGATGCGTCTGGAGCAGAAGATTCTCAAAGAGGAGAACAGTCAGCTGAAGACCCAAGTGAGCTTGGTCATGGAGGTAGTCAAAAATGTGCTTAGGAAAGAGGACGATCAACTATTCGAAGCCGCAATGAAGAAGCTCGCGCCACCTGTGCATGTGGAACCTGAGCAGCAGCAACAGAAGATGCGTCCGGTTCAACGGAGGATCCAGGAAGGGAAGCAAAAGAGAATGTTTGAGGCACCACCTATGACCTATGCTGAGCTCTTGCAGACCTTATTGAGGTTTAATCTGGTGGAGAAGAGAACGTTGGCACCACCAACGAGAGTGTTTCCTCATGGGTACGATGCCAATAAGCAATGTGAATTTCATTCCGGGGCATTCGGACACGACATCGAGGGTTGTCATGCTTTTAAGCACAATGTTCAAGACCTGATTGACTCGCACGATATTGAATTCACGCCGGGCGGCGTAGCTGTGCACATTGCTCCTGTCTCAGTCGATGCTAAAATGACAGATGTTTCTAAAGCTGCAGTGGGTTAGAAGCGTATCCTGGACTCCATGGTGTCAGAATCTCCAGGCCCCCAACTGTTGCCTATTCCTGGGGCAGATCTAAGAAAGAAAATGGTTAAGCATAAGGAGAGCGTTAATCAGTACATTGAAGGTCAAGAAACTGATGTTGCATTTGATATAAAGGGTGTTCAAGAATCAACTAGATACCAGCAGCAGCAGCCTCAGCAGGGGGCACAGCAGGCTCAACGAAGATTCCAGGGTAGTAAACCGAGAAGAGTGTTTGAGAAGCCTCCCTCAACATATGCCGAGTTGTTGCAGACATTGTTGGGATTGAATCTGGTAGAGAAAAGAACTCTGGCACCAATAACGGGAACTCCCCCGTTTGGTTATGATGCAAGCAGGCACTGCGAGTTTCATTCCGGAGCCCCGGGTCACGATATAGAAGGTTGCCATGCTTTTAAGCACAAAGTGCAGGATCTGCTCGATAGTGCAGCAATCAGCTTCGGGCCAAGAGGTCCCCAAATCATCTGAATGAAGGAGGAAGGGCTCTATAATTTGGCTGGGTCGTGGAAAGCAGATCAGGACAGCATCGAATTGCCTCTAATAAAGATAACTGGTTCAGCAGCAGGGCAGATGCAAAAGCCCGGTTCTCGGGAACTAGCATATTTTCTTTGTTTTAGCTTGTCATTTCTTTACATTTGTAGTCGCTTTCCTGTTTGAATTTGTAAGCTTGTTTGTAAAACTTGTTGTTTTCATTCAATTGATGATAATGAAATAAATATGCATGTTTTGATTAAATCCATTCGTGTTCACTAACATGTTTTTACAAATGTCCAACGTTTGGTTAAGAAGAATTTGGGGAGGATGACAAAAATGACCGACATGCAACTACCGATATTGTATGCTTTTGAAATAAAACCTGCTGATGATGTACAGGCATTGTTTCAAATCCCTAAACACCGGAGACATAAGGAAGATAATCCCTTGTCAACCCCTTTGAGCCTTGTAGTAGGAGTTTCTTTCTGAAAACGAAAAACCCTCAATCTTAACCTTGGGGCAGGGTAGGTGTTAGCTAATTTGACCAAGCGTCCAAATTGCAGAAGGAGTGTCCGTTCGAGGATCAATCGCGCCCCTAGAGGTCGTGCCTAAAAGACCACAATGGTTCAATCAAGAGTGTGACGGCCACATTGTTTCCCAAAGAGTCAGACAACCAATGTCACACGACTTGTTCGAAAAAAAAGAAGAATGAAAAAAGAATCAAAAGCCCGCTAAGTCAAGAAAACTTCAAAACAAATGACTTAGGCAAAAATGAGGGCATCCCGCTGGACTTAAAAAAATCAAAAGAAACTCAAAAGGAGTCAGTCCAGGCAAAAGTTAGGGATATGAAAAGAAAAGATGAAAAGGATCAAGAGAAAAATCCTCGATGGAAATACGAGTCGTGTGACCTCAAGTGTCAAAGGTGAAAAGGGAGTGGCTGTCACTCCAAGAGCCGAAAGTTTCTCGAGCTATCACTCCTATCTTTCAACCTCTGAGAGGTGAGCGCTAAGGTCGAATTAGCTGAACGTAGGATGGGAGAACATCAAGGAGGATGGGTGGGTTAAACTAAACTTTGAGCCAAATATCCTTTGTTTCACGAACCGTGAACCTGACCACGTTACAACCTCCAAAAGTCCTAATTGAAGCAGGTCGTTTCGAAAGCATACTCCGGTAAAGGTCGCGTCGATTTTGACTCTAAAAAGGTTCCTCTTACCATGTTGGTACTGATGTTGATAAATGTTTTGTGCATTATATGCCATAAACTGTTTTTCCTTTTTCCCAGTGAACAGATTGGATGTCAAAGCTGTCATATGTGTTGCATTAATACATCTTTTATGCAGAACAACTTGTTTTACTTGCAAGTAAGCGCTTGACAGCAGAAAAGCTTCCTACAGTGGAAAGTATGGTCAAGATAGAATGCAGAACGCCCGAATGTTCCGAGAACAGGGGCAAGCTATTATTGTGATCCCCAGTCAGGTCAGCCCTTCGAAATCAGTTATCCTGGGGCAATCAGGTTGAGATTCAGGCAAATACGCCGCAATCAGAGGGCACTACTCTGAATCAGCTAATCAGGAGCAAGGTCATTGTAGTCAAGGGTAGACCATCTTAAGCACGCAGAAGTTATTCGAGGAGCATTTGAGGTGAAGCGTCTCTCGGAAGCTCAGAACGCTGGGGCACGTTATATCAGACCATCAGAAAACAGATTTTCAGATTTCCTTTCGAGGACTATCCCCATGGAGGTCCCGTAGGCTGAGGCATATCAGAAGAGAAAGGATTGTTCTTCTCCGTATCAGCCATACAGAGTTATTCGAGCAGATACGGTCGATTTTCGAGAGCGAGATGATTGCGGGAAGTCGTGTTACTATCCCTTGACTCTTCACTAAAAGGCTGTGTATTCAGGAAGAATATTTTCCAGCGTCAATCGTACCTGACCTAGTAAGATGGCTTAAGAGCTCAAATCCAAGTTTGCGATTACTGTGAAGCCCATCTGTGTTGGCGCATCAATTTCCAGATCCGAGCGTCGTCAGTACGCAGGGGGACTCCCTCCATTTTCTCCAGCAAAGTCCAATTTGTCATTGGCATGGGTAAGCGATCCCTAGAGGAGTCTAATCATATTCAGCACGTCTGCTATTTCACAGAGGAGTTATATTCCCCAGCAGGATATTAATTCGTCGAAGTGTTCGGTTAAGTTCCCAATAGCCCCAGCAGAGTTGATTTCACTCTCCCAGCATTTATTTTGCTGGGATAATTCGGTGATATCCAGTTTATCCCCAGCAAAGTTGGCCGCGCCTTCAGCATTTATTTTGCTGAAGTGGTTTTCTGTACCCGGCCTTCTCCGGCAGCTCGAGCCTGCTAGCATATTGCATGCATCGTCATATTTGCATCATACCTGCATGACAGTTTCAAAATGCGTAGCATTTCTATCCAGAATGGAGCATTACGCTGTAGAAAGATTAAAGCATTTGCATATGCATACGAAGCATAAGTCAGGTTTTCTATCAGCCTCATATGGCGCGTGAATTACTCTGTGATCAGTTCAGGGGTATTTATCCAGCAGCAGTATTCAGACAGTTCAGCAGATTATTTGTATCTCAGATCATACGACAATTATGCTTTGATCAAGCAGTCATCTGATGTCGACAAACTTTTCTTCCCGTCAATTCATATTGGCGATGTGTTCCTCCAATGAATGGACTTCTCCGTCTATCATTAGACGTCTGGAGTACGAATGTGGTTTTCTTTCCGTCTATCCATAGACGATGTGAAGTTGCGGGTGGTCGCAGTAAGGTTTCAAGAAGGGGTTTCCCCCAGGATGTGCTTTTCTTCCCGTCTACCCTTAGACGATGTGAATATTGATTTGTTCATCAATCAGGATAATGCCGTCTATCTTTAGACGATGTGTGTATGGAGATTATTTCTTCCCGTCTATCTTTAGACGATGTGAGTACGCGATCAGGCTTTGTTCCCGTCTACCCTTAGACGATGTGAATATTGATTTGTTCATCAATCAGGATGATGCCGTCTATCTTTAGACGATGTGAGTATGGGGATTAAGGTTTTCTTCCCGTCTACCTTTAGACGATGTGTGTATGGAGATTATTTCTTCCCGTCTATCTTTAGACGATGTGAGTACGCGATCAGGCTTTGTTCCCGTCTACCCTTAGACGATGTGAATATTGATTTGTTCATCAATCAGGATGATGCCGTCTATCTTTAGACGATGTGAGTATGGGGATTAAGGTTTTCTTCCCGTCTATCTTTAGACGATGTGAGTATGGAGATTAAGGTTTTCTTTCCGTCTACCCTTAGACGATGATGATCCCGTCTATCATTAGACGATGTGAGTATTCAATCAGGATGTCTTCCCGTCCATCTTTGGACGATGTGGGTATATTTCTCGTCCTGCCTATCAGTAGGCAATGTGAAAGGATCAGGTATTTTGTTGCAGCCCTCAGGGTTTGTTATATGGGGTATCACAAGCAACGGGTATTCAAATCAGGAGTTCTTTATCAGATGATTGATCAGTTTGGTGCCATAATGACCGGACTCGGTTTTCTGGACTTTATTCCCCAAGCAGTTTACAGTATATGCTCGCGGTTGGCAAATTTTCGGGTTTTATTTGTATTCAACCGTCTCGTACCTCTGAATGTTTGAAGGCTGAGCGCTCTTCAAGCTCTTCAGGTCCAAGTCGCTTGAATAGGGGCAGCTGTTGCACCCTAAAATTTGACCAACTGATTCTCCTATCTGACTCATGGTTTAATCAGACGCATGATATTTGTGCACAAACGGAGGATATCAGAGTTTACAGCTTGATTTTCATCTATCAGATACGGCAGATCCAGTCCAGATCACCAGGGTTTTATTTTCAGGAAATTGTGCGCTCCTCGGTGATTTTTAGCTTGCACAGTGATTTTGAGGATATTCTGATGCCCGGGGATCTCTGTTCGATTCGATCTGGTCTCGTGCGCTCTTTTATGGGGGGGCATTTGCATTCATCTGCATTTTTAGGATTTTAATAGACTTTTGTGAATTTTTAATAGGCTTTACAGATTTTTCTGGAATTTAAATAGGGTTTTTGTATTTTTTAATAGTTTAATTCTCTTTTTAGGATTTTATAGAATTTTTAAAAAGATTTTTAGAATAAATAAGATTTTAAATAGTTTTTAGAATAATAAAGAAAAAGGGGAATATAGTTTTTCTTTTATTACTAATAGATATTAAATAATATTAGAACTTTAATAGAAATTAGGTTGATTTAGAGTTAATTAGGTTCTTAATCATTTTTGGATTTAGTTAGGTTGATATAGAATTAATTAGAGTTTTAATCCTTCTTTTTAGAGTTAATTAGGTTTTAACCATTTTTAGGCTTAATTAGGATAATTAGGATTTAAATCTTTTGTTTAGGATTTAATTGAGTTTGTTAGATTTTATTAGGATTAATCATTAGCTAATTAGGTGTTAATTGTTTTGAGTAGGTAATTAGGTTTAACTGTTTTTTTTCAGTTTATTACAGGTTTTTGGCCATTTTTCGTATTGGGCCTTAGTTCATTTTTCGCAGCCCAGTTAGCAGTTTTTTGTCCAAGTTTGGTCCAGAATTATCCAAAAAGTCCAGAAAATATTCCAGCAGAATCCAGCGCCGTCTAGAAGCATCTAGAAGCTCCCACGCGTTTTCAGTGGCATAAATAGAGGCCACGTGTTGCACTAGAGGGCCCCCACGCGTTCCCACTCAGACTTCCCCAGCTCACGCCACACGTGCCTCCCAGCTGGCCCCCACTCTCTCTCTCTCTGTGCATGCGCGCCACTTGTCACCTCGCCAGCATTCACCGGAGCTTCACCAGAAAACCCACCGGCGGCCATGCATCCGCCATAACCCCCACCGCCGGTGACCCCCAACGTCTTCCGGCCACCGCAACGGCTCGCCGGAGTTCGTTTCACACCCAGAATCTCCAGAAACCCTCCTTTCTTCATCTTCTTCCTCCGATCTCCTCTGTCCACCTTCATCTTCTCCTCACCGGAAAATCTAACCCTCGCCGGAAACTTCAACCACTTCCCCAGAACCTTCAAACCCCCTTCGTTCTACAAGAGCTATTTTTCCAGAAACCAACCTTCATCCTCCATCAAAGTTTCCCCAGAAATCACCCAAAACCTTCATCCTTCCTCAACGAGAAACCCAGAATCACGTTGATCTTCATAGACATTCATCGCCTGAGTTTCCTGGCCAACAACATCCAAGCGCTCATCGTCTTCCCAGCGAGACCGCTTCTCCCTCAGTTTCCTTTCAGGTTCTTCAGGATTACGCAAAAGCTTCAATGACCTTCAAAGGTCTTCCAAGAATCTCAAGAACCTCAAGAACTCCGTCGCCTTCAAGAGACTTTCTCCAGAAACCTTCGTCTTCGGCTTCGCTCCAGGTAACTCTTTTTCACCTCATAATGGCTTGTTCAATTGAGTTAAGATGTTAGCCTGAGATTTACATGTTAGTTGGACAAAGGTGATAGTTTAGGTGAGGGTGGATTGGACAAGAGTGATGTTTAGGTTAGATTCTGGGTTGGGTGAAGGGTTGTGTGATCCTGTTGTGAGAGGCTTTCTCAGAGAATTAGGTGCAGGGAGAGAGGAGGAAGACGAACGAAGCAGTTTGATGAACAGTAATTAGGGTTTGGGAGAGGGATTAAGTTTTGTTCACTGAGTAATTGGATTAGGGTTAGAGTATTGGGCTTAGGCCCAAACGTATTTTTATGATGCATACCCCAAATTGCTTGTCCCCCCCCCCCCCCTGGCGTATGAGAGACAGGATGAATTGAGTTGGGCCTTAGGCCCTAATGGCTATCTGCACCCCCTGGGCGTAAGCCCAGTGAAATAATAACTGGAATTTGCTAGCACAGCACCCCCAGGCGTTTTTCTTCTTTCTGAAGTTTATTAATTGTTTTTGAGGAGACTGGGCCCTGCGCCCTATTGCTTTTAGCACCCCCCATATGTGGGCCCAGCCAGAATAGGCCTGAAACTCCTTGCTGTTTAAACCCCCCTCCAGTTTTACTTCAACTTTATTTTCTTTAATTTCTTTTATTTTCTTTACATATTAAATAATCCATAATAAAATGAAAATAATTGTTTTTTTAATTCTTCTTTTTCCTACCATTTCATCATAATTCCTAGAAAATTAAATAAAAATAAAAATGACATTTTATTTTTGTTTGCTATTTTTTGTATATTTTTCATTTAAGTGATTCTTTTAATATTTTTAGTGCATACATGTCATTAGAAAATTGATAAAAAATAGTAGGTTTAGTCAAATGATTCCGTTCTTTTTTTTTTGTAGACTCGTAATTCAGTGTAGAATTTTATAGTATAAAAACATTAGCTTAATCATGCATTTTCATTTTACTTGCATTTTTTCACTGTTATTGATGTTGAATAAATTGGTTTGTGGATATGTCTGTGTTGCTGATTTTAGTTCTTTCATCTGGTGTTGAATTTTGTTCTGATTTTTCAGTATGTTATCCTAGAGCCATATAGGTCTCCCATTAGATTTTTGATAGATTTTTGTAGGATGTTCTGATATGATTTGTCTGAGCCTGAAGTTAGGGAAAGTCTTGATGACTTCTGACTTTGAAGTTCAACTATGGTTGAACTTCAGAGATAGTTCCTTGAGGTTTGTTGGCCTGTGGGTTCTTCTTGAAGGTGGGAGCTGATGGAGGTCCTGTTGGAGCTTGCAAAGAGGCAGTGGATTGAGGCTTAGTCTAGGAGCTTGTTGTCTGTTTGTGAGGTTCGAGACCCTGAAGTTTGAAGGGAGTTTATGGTACTTTCCTGAGGAAGGCACTATGAATGACTTTCATTCTTTCTTCTCACCTCTTTCGTAAGTATCCAATGATGTCGGAGCCGACTTGTGAGTTTAATTTCTCCTGAGGAGGAATGTAAACTGATCACATGTTGTTGAGCCACATGGGATACGATTCCTAAGTGGAAGCCCCCTAGTACTTTCCTGAGGAAGGTCCTATGGGTCTATTCACTTAGTTCCATTAGTTTATCTAGGGTTTCTCAAGTATCCAGTTATGTTGGAGCCAACTTGTGAGTTTAATTTCTCCTGAGGAGGAATGTAAACTAATCACAGTTGTTGAGCCACGTAGGATACGATTCCTAAGTGTCAGCCTCTTAGTACGTTCCTGAGGAAGGTCCTAGGGGTCTGTTCACTTAGTTCCCTTAGTGCATATAGGTTTTCTCAAGTATCCCGTGATGCCGGAGCCTTCATGTGAGTTTAGTTTCTCCTGCGGAGGAATGTAAACTGATCACAGTTGTCGAGCCGCATAGGATACGACTCCTGAGTAGTAACCTCCTGGTACTTTCCTGAGGAAGGCACCATGAGCTCGCCTGCTTAGCTCCCTTTCTCTGGTAAGCTTGTTCTGAAGCTTGGAGACTGGGATTGATTCCTCTTGCTTAAGGTTTTGATTAGATTTTTGGCTTAGATCTTTGCTTAGGGTGTTGTGTAGAGTTTTGTTTAGAGATAGATTTGAAGCTTGTTTTAGGGGCCTTGCCCAGGAGTGGTTTCTTGTTTTGTAGATAGAGGCTTGTCAGGTTAGCCTGCCTTCTCTTTGGATTGTTTGACTTGTGTGATGTTATGTTGCATTAGACTTAGGTATTCATCTAGATAGTTCTGAATAGGTGCATCTTAGAAGTAGACTTTGTGTGCATGAGAAGTTGAGGTGGTTCTCCTTCTGCTTGTTTGTTATTGCGTGGCTTTGCTTGTTGGTATTTGGTAGAGCTGAGCTCCCTTGCCTCTGTGGTGTGCGGCCTTTGCGCCTTGTTTGTCTAGTTGTTGCATTCATGCATATTTCCGGTATTTTCTTTACTTTGCAGTTTCTTGTTTGTAGTTTAGTCCTGTTGCCATGATCCCTTAGGAGCTCTGACTTCTCCGCTGCGGAGTTGTTATGATAGACATTAGGATGGTCAACCAGGTGTGATAGCAGTAGGTAGATTCCCCTGTTTCTCCGCTATAGTTTTAGAGTTTCCCTTTCCTTTCTGTGGGAGCTTTTGAGTAGCTTGATCCGTAGTTAGCTGAACTACAGCTGCTCTGATTCTTCGTTCCAGACGAAGATATGTAGGCATAGGATGCGATATCCTAGCGAGCACACTAACGACTAACCTTTGTTCTCTCGCGGCTGTGTGATCGAGACTTTCCCGCTAACGACTAATTGTTATCCTTTTCTCCTGCCCGAGTGCATTTGAGACCAGATTGTATTTGTAGGTTCCCGAACCTTTAGGACCAGTTTGTTTTCTCACAGCTGTGTGAGAGCCCCCTGTTTACCCGTAGTTAGTCGAACTACGTTTGCTCTGATCTTTCATACCAGATGGAAGTACGTAGTTAGTCGAACTACGTATATTGTCAATCTAGTATTGTATAAAATCCTATTATAGAAAGTATGGATTGTCACCCAGTCTTCTAAACCATGGTGAGAACATGTTCTCATCATATCTTTGAATCGTTCCCATACTTCGTAAAGAGATTCAGTATCTTTTTGTCGAAATCCGTTGATTTGAGCTCTAAGCATAGCAGTTTTGCTTGGCGGAAAATATCTCGCTAAGAAGACGTTCTTCAATTGTTCCCACGTCGTAACGAAGTTGGATGGTAAGGATTGTAACCATGTCCACGCTCTGTCTCTAAGATAGAATGGGAAAAGACGAAGTCTTATCGCGTCTGGAGTTACTCCATTTGCTTTCACTGTGTCTACGTATTGTACAAACTTCGTTAAATGTTCGTTTGGATCCTCAGTTGCGTTTCCTGAGAATTGGTTTTGTTGTACAGCTTACAACAATGATGGTTTCAGCTCAAAATCGTTTCGAGTAATAGCTGGGGCAGCAATGCTACTTCTAGGCTCCATCTGAGAGGGTTTAGCGTATGCCTTCAGCGGTTTGTTTGGAGGTCCTTCGGCCATCTTTGGTTCTTCTTCGGATTTGGGAATGAGAGTGAGAGGATCGGGAATGTTATGTTTGAGTTGGTACTCAATGATTCGGCTTCTTAGATGTAAGAAGCGCTCTAGTTCTGCGACTGAAGGTTTTAAGATATCGCCTTGTGGGCGATTACTTGGCATACAATCGACAACACTAGTAAAGGAAAAATGAAAATAATTAACCTAGTCTATATGGCGTAACAGAAGGTTACACTATTGACTAAACGGGTCCCTGGCAACGGCCCCAAAAACTTGATCGCGACTTTCTATGTCTAATACAACTTAACTGCAAGTGCACAGTCTATCGTGTAGTAATAATAGATATCGATCCCACAGGAACTCGTAATCAAACTAGTGTTCTCGGGAGTTACTATGTTTAGCTAGGTAGATAATGTTTAAGGGAATAAGATTGTCACTAAAGGGGACTAAGAATGTTACTTAGATTATAATTACGTAGATCGATATGTAGTAATTATGTTCTTCGGGGATTTGACAAGTTACCGGTATATGAAATATTTTTCAGAGTTTATTTAAGCAGAAAATAGTGATCTGAAGACTCTCGTCTCACGATGGTTATTGACACTAATCATAATTCTAAGGGCCAAACGTACGCTTTCGTGTCCCATTCGGGGTTAAAACTATTTTTTGGAAATCTCTAAGTTCTAATTCATTTTAAAGTGCTTTCGCTGTTATTAAAACGAATGACTAGTATTTACTATCTGGTCTTGCCGCAGCTTTCACTTGTTGGTTCGTACCTTAATTAATTTCCCACTTTCGTGGCAAAACTACTTTTAAATAAGTTCTCGCTTTCGCGACGAAGTTTATTCAGTAAATTAATTTAAACACTCAGACCATAAACAACTTTTGAAAAAGACAATTTTCAACCGGTTATTATCAAATCCCTTCCGAATTATTATTACATATCGATTACTTTGATTTAGCTAGACATGGATTTGG
Organism: Lathyrus sativus; assembly: GCA_963859935.3. NCBI lineage: Eukaryota > Viridiplantae > Streptophyta > Magnoliopsida > Fabales > Fabaceae > Lathyrus > Lathyrus sativus. The sequence continues at coordinate 292,800,492 of OZ012738.1, read as the reverse complement.
GAAAGGTAAAACATAAATAAGAACAATAAATAATAGCATGCATCATAATAGAAACTGGAATTACGATTAAAATGAGAAACCTGTAAATATTCCAATTGACCTTTGGGAAGATCCTCCACAAATGTTGGCAGGATTCTGTTCTTTGTGCCAATTGATCGTACAACGGAAATAAGAATTACAGAATATCAAAGGAATGCAGAAAAAGAAAAGAGAAACAAATAAGAATATTAAAAACTGGAAAGGTTGCTCTGAAGATAAATTGGCAGCACTTCGTTGTCTGAATGCGGCTCCCTCTCTGAGTTCCCCTTCTTCCCTTTTTATAGAAATGGAATTCTAACGGTTATAACTTGAAGAAGGTGGACTTTGAGGCAGAATTATCAGGGAGTAGTGGTCCACTATTTGGGACTTGGAACTGCTTCTTTAACGTGCATTTGAAGTGGGGCGTTTTTTCCTGCATGACAGTCGTCACAGTGTGTGACGGTCGTCACCTGTGTGACGGTCGTCACCTGTGTGACGGTCGTCATGGAGTTGTGACGGTCGTCACAGCAGCAAAATCAGCATTCTGCGTTTTTCATGTTGTTTTCATCCGGTTTTCGTCCATATTTCATCTGAGATTGCTTCTTTTCTTCATATTGCTTTGTTTAGACGTGATTATCAAATACCTGCAAAACATCAGACAAACAACACGGAAATAACCCGAAATCGGATCGAAAATAGTTAAACTTCAGTTGAATTATGCATCAATATATATATACGATTTCGTGTTATCAATTCACACTTTCCCTTAGGGTCTCCTAGTCCAACTTAATTTCTGATTAAGCTTGGAGTAGGGTAGACATTAGGCTCTCAATCCAAGCATGACCATATTAGGTTAGCATTATCCCTTTAACCTGATTCCAAAGGAAAAGACCCCTTCTGTTGACTGCCATGTCATGTTTAGGATAGCTTAGCCAAGCTCACTCCTTCCTTCCCTTTTATCATAGCCTTAGGATTAGAGTCGTTGTACTCAATGTGAGTGTCATGGTCATGAACACTTACTTTCTTTACCTGTTTATCCTAGCCTTAGGATTAGAGTGACTGTACTATATGTAAGTGTCTTGGCATAGACACTTCCTTCCCTTTAACCTAGCCTTAGGTATAGAGTCGCCGCACTCTACGTAGGTGCCTTACCACAAACATTTACATTTTCCCCTTGGAACCTTGACCACAGTCAAGACTTCCTCACCCGTAGTTAGGTGAACTGCGGACGCTCTGATTCCTCATTCCTTAATGAAGGTACGTAGGCACGAGGATCCCTATCTTTGGCGTGCTCACTAAAAATAACCCCTAGTCAGGTGAACTACTTATTCTCTGATTCTATCCTAGTCAGGATATGTAGGCACGAGATGCGATGTCCTGGCGAGCATACTTTGTATATACCCCAGGTCTTTACCTTAGCAAGCAAACAATAGCATATTACAAATTCAAATAAGAGGTTTATGTAGAGTACTAATGATACTTAGGATGCTAGCATCTTCCCTAGGTATAACCAACCCCCGAACCTTAGATTCTCTTAGCTTTGTTGTTACATAGCGCATTTAGGGTTTTCTTCGATCTTTACCCTTTCCTTTGGATAAATCAAAGCTCAATGGTGATTTTCATGATTTGTGATTCAAGTTAATCAATAGCTTGATATTTGATTCTCACTGCAACAGGTTCTTATAAAGTACTATAGATACTTAGGATGCTAACACCTTCCCGAAGTATAACCAACCCCGAACCTTAGATTCTCTTAGCATTATTGTTACATAGCGCACTTAGGTTTTTCTTCGATCTTTACCTTTTCCTTTGGATAAATCAAAGCTCAGTGGTGACCTTTAATGATTTGTGATTCATGTTAATACAATAGATTGATATCTGATTCTCACCGTAAAAAAAATGGCAACATCATTGGGGAATCATCCCAAGATGGTTGAGCCTAGCTTGCTTATATTAGTGTTTGTTTATTTAATTTGCTGTTTTTTGTGGGTGGTTACCTTGTATGTGATGAGATAAGTCCCAACCTGGAATTGAGCATAAAAATAAGATAGGAAGGTGGTATATTCAAGAAGGCTTATAGAGAGTAGATTCCCAACTAAGCTAACTTGAGAAATTACCACTCAGTGGAGGCACTTTTTGAGAATAAGTATTGTTGATCAAGAAATTATGAAAACAATACTATTCTTGATTGAGCCTACGAAGATGAGAACTTTTAGTCACCTTTAACCCCTTTAATACCCTAATTTTTACCCCTAAGATCCCACATTTCATTTGCATCATTACATACACAAACAAGGTCATACTTTATGGTTCTCCCAGCACACCCGTTGTTTCTTACTTGCTTTATATTTGTTTCTGTTTACTGACTTCTAACCAAAATACCAAAAATATTTTACAATTTTTATTATTTCTTCTTCTCTATATGATTATGGCTTTGTAGGGAGATTCATGGCAAGGGTGGCTCGGATTTAAGTATGGCTATTCAGTTATGGTGAAGACAAGATAGAAGTTTGACCTAATCTTGGTCAAACTATCAAGAGATTGTTTCAATTGCAAATTGGTTATGGCAGTGGACTGTTCTTCAAGCAGTGAGTGTTCGAGGTCAGGTGGACTTATGAAGATTCATTAGATCATCAAGCAGTTATTCATGTGATGTTTGATTCAAGTTATCTTGATCAAGAGTCCATCAGTGGTTCATCTGTGGATTTATGTTTCCAGATATTGATTCAGACAAACTCAAAGTGATTCAGAATTTATTATCAGAGATTTAGAGATTCGTCTGAACAAGTCAAGCTTGGAGGATATTCAGTCAGAATGTGTGTCAGAGGATTTAATCAGGGTTATCTGGTCGAATGTGATCATATTTTAGTGATTGATGTTCAAGAAGAGTTTGACCAGATCTTGGTCAAACAAGTCAGGGTGGCTTCATTCTCAGGCTTAATTCAAAATTGATCAAAGGCAAATTTTGTTCAAGAATTAAACCGGGGGGCAAGATTCAAGATTTGTCCAAATTCAAGTAAAGTCAAGGGTGTGATTTAATTGTGGGAATTGTTAATTCTCATTTGGGCCCATCTTCAAATATTCGTAGCCATTTCTATAAAAAAATCAATTTTCTTCAAAATCCATTTCTTTATCCATTATATCCATTTCAAGACCACATTCTAAACCATTATCCATATTTCCAATTAATCCATTTTCCTCCTTAAACCAATATTCATTTCTTAATCATTATCCATTATTCCTTATCCATTTCGTCATATCCAATTCTACACCATTTTTAATCAATCCATTATTCAACCAAACAAATTCCATCACAAAGCCCATTTGAATTAATTCACAAACAAATAAAGTCCATGTCAAGTATTCCAATTTGTTAAGCCCATTATTAAATCCATATTACCAAAGAATAATTGGAAAAAAGATTCAAAAGGTCATTACATCATGAAGCCCACATGAAGAAAGAAATTGAAAAAAAAAACAACAATTCATGCCATGACTTGAAGGTTGAAGCTACACGACCTGCCTACAATATCAGCTCAAAAACTCCACACGTCTTCAGCTGCTAAGCCACTTCATGAAGCAAACATTCAGCTACCAACTCTAAAATCTTCACGCCAATATGCCATGAAGCAAGTCATAAGCTGCAGCCCTGTATCAAGCCAACGTGATCGAGCCAACAAGTCGTGTGAACAAACAAAGCTACAGCAAAACGTGAGTAATGAGAAAAAACGACACAACCAGAGCGCAACGCAAAACGACTTGCATCAGGTGAGAATTGAAGCACGAGTATTACGCTATGAAACGTAAATCACAAAAGCAAAACGGCAACTCCATTTTTTTTAGCTCACATCATCTCTAATTCACCTATAAATAAGAGCTTTTGTTCACTCTTCTTCAAGCTTGAATAGCCATAATAGTGCTGCCAAAATTCTCCCTGCAAAAACTTTTTCAAGTAACCTTCGATACACCTCCATTTTTCTACAAGCTTTAATCACCCTTCCAGTTTCTTCAAAGTTTCATTGAAACCATTCATCAACCTATAAATTCACAAAACACCAATTTCAGTATTTCACCTTCTTCACACGCAAACAGAGATTTGAAAACTCGATTCTTCTCGGCTATACGATTGACAACATTATCAAATCAATTCAACCGCATTACTCATGCATCAAAAGTCAACACCGTAACGCATTCACAATAAATTTCAACATCACACAACACCAATTCAAGCTCGGAAGAAAATAGGAGAGAAGATTAGAAGCGTGCGAACCGTGTTTTGAAGGTAGTTCGATGGATTTTGTTTTCCCGATTCGAGTTCGTCTCTGCGTGTTTCCTTGAATTATTTATACTGTTGTGAAGAGCTCTTGATTTCGATCCACTCCGTGTGATTTTCGTATCCCGCCGCTCCAATTTATGGAGAGCTCCGAAGCGATATCCATGGTTGTGAATAATGTCGTGTGTTTTGGAGAAGATGAAGACAACTTGTCATTCTGATTTTTTTTCTTTTTTATGATGATTGATCTTGTTTTATTTTTTTAATTACCTATTTTTTAATATATGTGGGCCATATGGGGCCTTATCTCTTTGTTTTTTATTCAATCAAACCTCCGTTTTTTTTTTAGATTTCTCTAATTGATCTTTTAAATTCATTTTTGTTTTGAACTAATTTTTTCTTAAAACCTAATTATTTTTAATTGTTTTTTTTAATTATGAAATTAATTTACTATTTTTGTTAATTGTGCATTTTTGATATTTTGTTTAAAATTACTTTTAAAAATCATTTGAATTAACATTTTTGCTTGATTTTGTTTTTCTTCTTGATTTTTGGATTATTTTTTGTTGTTGGTTCGATCTTAAATTTTGAACATGATTTTGTTAATCTCAATAGACCATGGGCGTTGATTGGAGAAATTATAAATTCGCCAAGAGAGGTGATTGATATTAATGACGATTTAATCGAATTAAAATTCATTTTTGTCCTCTTTCTTATTATTCCTTTTCTTTTGATCGACGAAATGTATGGATCATGGATTGTTGATTGTCAAGGTTGTTTAATCTTTATTATTTCAAATCTATGGACGAATGATCATTTAGATAATTCTCCGTACTTTGGAATAGTGATAGATTACCTTTGATTAATCAATAAAAATCTTGATTAAGATGAGATCACCACCTTCTTTTCTTTTCGTGCGATATTACTTTCGGAGAGTGATTTACATATCACTTCTCTAGCATGCATTGACACAAACATTTTATTGACCGGCCTCAGATAGTCGTGGTTTCTACATAAACCCGATTATGATTGCTTAACATAGCACCAAAGTGTCCTGTAATCGGAAAATGGTCATTCGTGGCTCAAACTTATGTTTGAAAGTCCAAGTATGGTTGGTTGCTTGTCTTAAGTCCTCTATCTATGAAACTCATTGTTAGGTGGCTTTGATTCTATCAATCCTCTAATGAGTTTTCATTAGCCTTGGTCTAAGTGCAAGAATTAACCATCGTTGATCATGTGTTCTAACCACTAATCACTAATTCAGTAACAAGATCTTTGTATAATTTTGTTTATATTTCCTTCTTACTCCCTATTTCTTTACTTTTATGCTTCAATACTATTATTTCATATCATATCTTTGTTTATGTTTATGTTATTTCTCTTTTGTCTACTTTGACCATATCTTGTTCAAAACACTAATAAAGGATCCAAATCTTTAAAAAAACTTGGTGCTAATAAACTTTGTGGTTATGCTTTTGGACCATTCTTGGACCCTTGGACTTAGAATTAGTACTCTCTTCCCTATGCTTGGAGTGTTGTGGATCTTGGCCTTTATTTGGCTCGCTCATTAGCTTATGCTTTAAATTGGATGGAATTCTTTTTACTTGCTATGGAGTGTGCTACAAGTTGGTTAGATCCTCCTTATCTCTAGCTTTTGTTTTGCTTTCTAGGGTAGTCACTTCATCTCTTCCCCTTCTTAAATTTTCAAAATCTTCTCCCTATTTTAAAATCTTCTTGTTTTATAACTTCAAAAACCACTTTCATAATAAAACCTTGACTTTTGTTAAGTGATTTTCAAACTTTGTTCTTCTTAATAAAAGTCAATCAATATTAATCATGCTTTGACCAATTTCAAAAAGACATAAAAATAAAAACAAAACTCATTAACTCTTTTTGTGCCTTTGTGCACTTTTCATTTTAAAAACTTTTTATAAAGTTTAGACATGAGTCATTTCCATAGTTGAGATATAATTCTCCTATTCCCCATAGTATTAAGATGTTTACATTTTCCACTTTGGTGTTTGTTGCACCCTAAAATTTGACCAACTGATTCTCCTATCTGACTCATGGTTTAATCAGACGCATGATATTTGTGCACAAACGGAGGATATCAGAGTTTACAGCTTGATTTTCATCTATCAGATACGGCAGATCCAGTCCAGATCACCAGGGTTTTATTTTCAGGAAATTGTGCGCTCCTCGGTGATTTTTAGCTTGCACAGTGATTTTGAGGATATTCTGATGCCCGGGGATCTCTGTTCGATTCGATCTGGTCTCGTGCGCTCTTTTATGGGGGGGCATTTGCATTCATCTGCATTTTTAGGATTTTAATAGACTTTTGTGAATTTTTAATAGGCTTTACAGATTTTTCTGGAATTTAAATAGGGTTTTTGTATTTTTTAATAGTTTAATTCTCTTTTTAGGATTTTATAGAATTTTTAAATAGATTTTTAGAATAAATAAGATTTTAAATAGTTTTTAGAATAATAAAGAAAAAGGGGAATATAGTTTTTCTTTTATTACTAATAGATATTAAATAATATTAGAACTTTAATAGAAATTAGGTTGATTTAGAGTTAATTAGGTTCTTAATCATTTTTGGATTTAGTTAGGTTGATATAGAATTAATTAGAGTTTTAATCCTTCTTTTTAGAGTTAATTAGGTTTTAACCATTTTTAGGCTTAATTAGGATAATTAGGATTTAAATCTTTTGTTTAGGATTTAATTGAGTTTGTTAGATTTTATTAGGATTAATCATTAGCTAATTAGGTGTTAATTGTTTTGAGTAGGTAATTAGGTTTAACTGTTTTTTTTCAGTTTATTACAGGTTTTTGGCCATTTTTCGTATTGGGCCTTAGTTCATTTTTCGCAGCCCAGTTAGCAGTTTTTTGTCCAAGTTTGGTCCAGAATTATCCAAAAAGTCCAGAAAATATTCCAGCAGAATCCAGCGCCGTCTAGAAGCATCTAGAAGCTCCCACGCGTTTTCAGTGGCATAAATAGAGGCCACGTGTTGCACTAGAGGGCCCCCACGCGTTCCCACTCAGACTTCCCCAGCTCACGCCACACGTGCCTCCCAGCTGGCCCCCACTCTCTCTCTCTCTGTGCATGCGCGCCACTTGTCACCTCGCCAGCATTCACCGGAGCTTCACCAGAAAACCCACCGGCGGCCATGCATCCGCCATAACCCCCACCGCCGGTGACCCCCAACGTCTTCCGGCCACCGCAACGGCTCGCCGGAGTTCGTTTCACACCCAGAATCTCCAGAAACCCTCCTTTCTTCATCTTCTTCCTCCGATCTCCTCTGTCCACCTTCATCTTCTCCTCACCGGAAAATCTAACCCTCGCCGGAAACTTCAACCACTTCCCCAGAACCTTCAAACCCCCTTCGTTCTACAAGAGCTATTTTTCCAGAAACCAACCTTCATCCTCCATCAAAGTTTCCCCAGAAATCACCCAAAACCTTCATCCTTCCTCAACGAGAAACCCAGAATCACGTTGATCTTCATAGACATTCATCGCCTGAGTTTCCTGGCCAACAACATCCAAGCGCTCATCGTCTTCCCAGCGAGACCGCTTCTCCCTCAGTTTCCTTTCAGGTTCTTCAGGATTACGCAAAAGCTTCAACGACCTTCGAAGGTCTTCCAAGAATCTCAAGAACCTCAAGAACTCCGTCGCCTTCAAGAGACGTTCTCCAGAAACCTTCGTCTTCGGCTTCGCTCCAGGTAACTCTTTTTCACCTCATAGTGGCTTGTTCAATTGAGTTAAGATGTTAGCCTGAGATTTACATGTTAGTTGGACAAAGGTGATAGTTTAGGTGAGGGTGGATTGGACAAGAGTGATGTTTAGGTTAGATTCTGGGTTGGGTGAAGGGTTGTGTGATCCTGTTGTGAGAGGCTTTCTCAGAGAATTAGGTGCAGGGAGAGAGGAGGAAGACGAACGAAGCAGTTTGATGAACAGTAATTAGGGTTTGGGAGAGGGATTAAGTTTTGTTCACTGAGTAATTGGATTAGGGTTAGAGTATTGGGCTTAGGCCCAAACGTATTTTTATGATGCATACCCCAAATTGCTTGTCCCCCCCCCCCCTGGCGTATGAGAGACAGGATGAATTGAGTTGGGCCTTAGGCCCTAATGGCTATCTGCACCCCCTGGGCGTAAGCCCAGTGAAATAATAACTGGAATTTGCTAGCACAGCACCCCCAGGCGTTTTTCTTCTTTCTGAAGTTTATTAATTGTTTTTGAGGAGACTGGGCCCTGCGCCCTATTGCTTTTAGCACCCCCCATATGTGGGCCCAGCCAGAATAGGCCTGAAACTCCTTGCTGTTTAAACCCCCCTCCAGTTTTACTTCAACTTTATTTTCTTTAATTTCTTTTATTTTCTTTACATATTAAATAATCCATAATAAAATGAAAATAATTGTTTTTTTAATTCTTCTTTTTCCTACCATTTCATCATAATTCCTAGAAAATTAAATAAAAATAAAAATGACATTTTATTTTTGTTTGCTATTTTTTGTATATTTTTCATTTAAGTGATTCTTTTAATATTTTTAGTGCATACATGTCATTAGAAAATTGATAAAAAATAGTAGGTTTAGTCAAATGATTCCGTTCTTTTTTTTTTGTAGACTCGTAATTCAGTGTAGAATTTTATAGTATAAAAACATTAGCTTAATCATGCATTTTCATTTTACTTGCATTTTTTCACTGTTATTGATGTTGAATAAATTGGTTTGTGGATATGTCTGTGTTGCTGATTTTAGTTCTTTCATCTGGTGTTGAATTTTGTTCTGATTTTTCAGTATGTTATCCTAGAGCCATATAGGTCTCCCATTAGATTTTTGATAGATTTTTGTAGGATGTTCTGATATGATTTGTCTGAGCCTGAAGTTAGGGAAAGTCTTGATGACTTCTGAATTTGAAGTTCAACTATGGTTGAACTTCAGAGATAGTTCCTTGAGGTTTGTTGGCCTGTGGGTTCTTCTTGAAGGTGGGAGCTGATGGAGGTCCTGTTGGAGCTTGCAAAGAGGCAGTGGATTGAGGCTTAGTCTAGGAGCTTGTTGTCTGTTTGTGAGGTTCGAGACCCTGAAGTTTGAAGGGAGTTTATGGTACTTTCCTGAGGAAGGCACTATGAATGACTTTCATTCTTTCTTTTCACCTCTTTCGTAAGTATCCAATGATGTCGGAGCCGACTTGTGAGTTTAATTTCTCCTGAGGAGGAATGTAAACTGATCACATGTTGTTGAGCCACATGGGATACGATTCCTAAGTGGAAGCCCCCTAGTACTTTCCTGAGGAAGGTCCTATGGGTCTATTCACTTAGTTCCATTAGTTTATCTAGGGTTTCTCAAGTATCCAGTGATGTTGGAGCCAACTTGTGAGTTTAATTTCTCCTGAGGAGGAATGTAAACTGATCACAGTTGTTGAGCCACGTAGGATACGATTCCTAAGTGTCAGCCTCTTAGTACGTTCCTGAGGAAGGTCCTAGGGGTCTGTTCACTTAGTTCCCTTAGTGCATATAGGTTTTCTCAAGTATCCCGTGATGCCGGAGCCTTCATGTGAGTTTAGTTTCTCCTGCGGAGGAATGTAAACTGATCACAGTTGTCGAGCCGCATAGGATACGACTCCTGAGTAGTAACCTCCTGGTACTTTCCTGAGGAAGGCACCATGAGCTCGCCTGCTTAGCTCCCTTTCTCTGGTAAGCTTGTTCTGAAGCTTGGAGACTGGGATTGATTCCTCTTGCTTAAGGTTTTGATTAGATTTTTGGCTTAGATCTTTGCTTAGGGTGTTGTGTAGAGTTTTGTTTAGAGATAGATTTGAAGCTTGTTTTAGGGGCCTTGCCCAGGAGTGGTTTCTTGTTTTGTAGATAGAGGCTTGTCAGGTTAGCCTGCCTTCTCTTTGGATTGTTTGACTTGTGTGATGTTATGTTGCATTAGACTTAGGTATTCATCTAGATAGTTCTGAATAGGTGCATCTTAGAAGTAGACTTTGTGTGCATGAGAAGTTGAGGTGGTTCTCCTTCTGCTTGTTTGTTATTGCGTGGCTTTGCTTGTTGGTATTTGGTAGAGCTGAGCTCCCTTGCCTCTGTGGTGTGCGGCCTTTGCGCCTTGTTTGTCTAGTTGTTGCATTCATGCATATTTCCGGTATTTTCTTTACTTTGCAGTTTCTTGTTTGTAGTTTAGTCCTGTTGCCATGATCCCTTAGGAGCTCTGACTTCTCCGCTGCGGAGTTGTTATGATAGACATTAGGATGGTCAACCAGGTGTGATAGCAGTAGGTAGATTCCCCTGTTTCTCCGCTATAGTTTTAGAGTTTCCCTTTCCTTTCTGTGGGAGCTTTTGAGTAGCTTGATCCGTAGTTAGTTGAACTACAGCTGCTCTGATTCTTCGTTCCAGACGAAGATATGTAGGCATAGGATGCGATATCCTAGCGAGCACACTAACGACTAACCTTTGTTCTCTCGCGGCTGTGCGATCGAGACTTTCCCGCTAACGACTAATTGTTATCCTTTTCTCCTGCCCGAGTGCATTTGAGACCAGATTGTATTTGTAGGTTCCCGAACCTTTAGGACCAGTTTGTTTTCTCACAGCTGTGTGAGAGCCCCCTGTTTACCCGTAGTTAGTCGAACTACGTTTGCTCTGATCTTTCATACCAGATGGAAGTACGTAGGCACAGGACGCGATGTCCTGGCGAGCAACCTCTCCCCCGTTTAGTCATAGGTAGTCGAACTACGTTGACTCTGACTTTCCCATTGCACGAGGGAATACGTAGGCCCAGAACACCGTATGTTCTGTCGAGTCCTGTCCTTTTATTTCCTTTTCAGACCAGCCAGTAGCATAGATAGATAACACACCCTTTTACCTATAAACATCAAGCGTGGATCCCATCGAGTACGATGGACGTGAGGGGTGCTAATACCTTCCCCTTGCGTAACCGACTCCCGAATCCAGGTTTTGGTTGCGATGACCATACCTTTTCCCGTCTTTGCGAGGTTTACTTCGAGCGTTTCCTTTCCCGCTCTGAGGGATAAATAACGCACGGTGGCGACTCTCCTGTCAAGCCGGCGCCGATTTTCTCAATAGCGACAGTGTTGAGCGATAGACTTGTTGATAATCCAAGAAAATCCTCCATCTTTAGGTGATGCAAATGTTGTCTTATACTTGTGGGCGACTAGTCGTAGTTTTCTTCTTAAAATGACGACTTGTCTTTACATTTAAAATCAATCAAAACCAACAAATTTTTGTTATTTGTACCACGAACTACGAGGTTTTGATCCTATATTGCCCTTTGTGGGTTTGTAGGCATGAGGCGATAAGTCTCTCCAAACACAAAAATCTAAAAAATGATTCTCTTCTCATCTCCCCAATCTCTTTTCAAACAAAACATTTTCAAGCCAAAAGCGTAAATATTTCAAAGGGCTCTTATAGAGTGCTATAGACGTTTTGGGTGCTAATACCTTCCCATTGCGTAACCAACCCCCTTACCCAGATCTCTGTTTATTTGTTCTTATTTTAGAACTCTCAAGTTTTGTTCTCTCTTTTTCCTTTCCTTTTTTTTGGATAAAATAAAAGTGTGGTGGCGACTCTTGCATTTTTGAGTTGAGTTAATGAATAGCTTAGACTCATGATTTTACCACTACAACCCCACATGGCTTTGCTAGGAACATAGTGCTATGACTATGAGTGTGTAGACCCAAAATAGTTAATACGCGATACTACACTCAAAAGAGGTTCTCTTGAGAATATTATTAACTACCGAGTAATTGGGAAATTGATAATATCTGAAAGATGGAATGTTGACTTTGAGAACTAGTTAGAACCCATTATATAGGTACACAATAAACCCTAGTACATACCTAATGGGAGGGGTAAACCTTTGACTTCATGCAAGCCTTTAAACCTTGTTTGTGCGTAGCCTTGTTTTATTTGTCCATACATGCATTTATTAAAAAAAATCATTTTTTTCAATGTTTCATGGAACTTAGAAACTTTTGTTTGCAAACATCATAGGATTGTCATGGATGTTTAAAGAAAAAAGACTTTGAAGTACACTTTCAAGAGTCTTAAGCTTGATGATCTAAGGAGATTAGAAGCTTTGGTTGCAGACCAAGAAGGTTTCAAAAAATTATGGAAGGCTTTTATTTCTGTTGCAAACTAAGATGGAAGATGGACTTCTCTCTATGCTACTTCAGTTTTATGATCCAGTCTATCATTATCTCACCTTCCCCGACTACCAACTTGTTCCTACATTGGAAGAGTATTCTTATCTAGTTAGGTTACCTATCCTTGATGAGTTCTCCTTTCCTATTTTGGAGAAAGATCCTAAGGAACAAGACATCACCAAAGCCACACATTCGGAACTGTCCGAGATCAAAGCCAACATGACCACCAAAGGAGGAGTCTTTGGGTTAGCCATAGAGTTTTTGATGGACAAAGATCAATACTATGCTGATAATATGAGAATGGATGTGTTTGAGGCTATTCTTGCCTTACTCATCTATGTCGTGCTTCTCTTCCCTAGTTTTGTGACTTCGTCGACATCAACGCTATCAAGATTTTCCTAAGGAATGCAGTGCCTACCTTGTTAGCAGATGCTTATCACTCCGTTCACCTAAGGAACTTCCATAGAGGAAGGATGATCACATGTTGTGTGCCATTACTGTACAAGTGGTTTATTTCTCACTTGCCCAAGTCTAGATCTTTTTGGGATCTCAAGAATGGTTTGTGGTGGTCGCAGAAGATTATGTCTCTTACCCACTCTGATATTGATTAGTACAATCATTTCTATGATAGGGTGATGATCATTGATAGTTACGTAGACTTTTCCAACGTGCCTCTTTTGGGTACCCAAGGAGGGATCAGTTACAATTCAGTCTTGGCTCACCGTCAGCTAGGTTATCCTTTAAAAGATGAACCCAAAGGTGTCTATATGGAGGGTATATTATTCAAGGAAGGTGAAGATAGTAGAGAGCTCAAGGAAAAAATTGTGTTTTCTTGGCGACACCTACACAGGAAGGTAAAGAAAGACTTGGGAAAACTTAATTGTGTTTCTTTGGAACCCTATCTCCAATGGGAACGAGATATGGCCATCAAGCTGAAAATGCCTTATCCTCGTTAAGAACCCATATCTCTAAAGAAATCGCCCACTCTGATCTTTATGTATGAAGCAGAAAAGTTGAATATCACTTTAAGCAAAGCGCAACGAGAAGGAGATGCTTGGAAGAACAAGTATCAAATTATCGTCGACGAGAACGCAGAACTCCAAAGACAACTACAGAGGAAGTCGCAAAAGGATTTATTTTCCTCTATCCTAAAATCGACTCCTTGGAAGTTGATCATGGATAAGCTCATACTCGAGAAGACTCAGAAGGAGGAGCAGATCAAGAAGCTCAACATGAGGCTACAAGGAAGAATCTCCTTATGAATTTTGTTAGCTTTTATTTAGCTTTTGTCTAGGACTCTTGTAAGAAGTACTAAAATTATAATCCTCTCTTTTGATTAATGAAAATGAGTTTCCTTTGATATTTCTTCTTGATGTTTGCAAATATTTTTTTGAGTTCCACAAAACTTTTAAACCTGTATTACATTTTGCATTCATGCATCTGTCGTCACATTTGCATTGCATTTCTTCAAATAAAAACTCATTTTGACTTATCGTCTCTAGTTTTCACGCTGAATCCTCTATATCAGTACAACACCCATGCTCAAGCCAGAAGAAGGATGGCAGAACAGAATCAAGTACTTGACCGAGTTAGTAATGAAATGGAAGATCTGCATGGGAACGTAGGGAAAATTATGGAGATGATGTAGGTAATACGTGTAAAAGTGGATACTCAACCCACTGTTGTCTCTGAGATTGCTAATACAGTTGTGGATCCTCGGCCAATAATAGTTACTACAATAAATCGACCACCATATGGTCTTCCTCCCGGTTTTATGCCTGTACCTGTTGCGATTCCTACTACTCAATAAAATGTCCCTTTGGGTTCTAATGCTCCACATATAGTCCCTACATTTGCATCAGCTGTTGTGCATGCACGCTTACAATCACACTTCAATGAGCATCAACCAGTGTATGACGTGCCTGATACTTATAAATATGAATTTGAGAAGCATGAGGAGCTCTAAGAAAATGTTGAAACTATTGAGAAAAGGCTAAGGGTGATGGAAGGATATCAAATCTTTGGTGTTGCTGCCAGAGAAATTTGTCTCGTATCTAGTCTGGTTATCCCTCCTAAGTTCAAAACTCCTAGTTTTGACCATTATGAAGGTACTACATGCCCAAAGAACCATCTTATCATGTACTACATGTTGCATCGCTACGAAGAGGGGCCGACAAAGACAAAAGAGTAGCCACCGTTCGTTATTTATCCCAAAGAGAGGGAAATGAAACAATCAGAGAAAACCTACGAAAAAGGTAAAAGACAGGTCATCACAACCAAATCTTGGGTTCAGGAGTCAGTTACGCAAGGGGAAGGTATGAGCACCCCTCACGTCCGTTGTACTCAACGGGATCCACGCTTGTTGTCTATCTAAAAGGGTGTTAATCTGTCCAAGGCTGGCTCACAGGGACAAAAGAAAAGAAAAGAGACTCGATAGAGCATCGTCGCTCTATGCCTACATACTCCCTCGTGCAATGGGAAAGTCAGAGTCAACGTAGTTCGGAAAAAAATGGGTGACGGTGGGGAAGGTTGCTCGCCAAGACATTGTCGTCTTGTGCCTACGTATCCTCATCTGGTATGAGAAATCAGAGCAAACGTAGTTCGGGCTGACACAACCACATATTAGTTAAGTGTTTTAACTAAGTAGGGTTAAATAGTGGTTCCAGCAGGTTAGGGACGATGCTTGTTTGTGGTAGAGCCAATACTTAACACACTATTTCTGAAAATGATTTTCCAAACAACTCTGAAGGATAGAAAGGTTTGATGTTTTGTTTTGTGTTTTTTATGAGAAGAAGTGAATTGAGTTAAGTTTGTAACTCATGTTGCACTCAAGACTATAACTTGAGAGCGAATGTGTCGCATATCGTCCAAAGGGAATACGCTAAACACTCTAGACAGATTGAGAGGAGGCCCCCTAACTATCATTCCTCAAGTACTTAAGGCTCATAGCGTACAACACTTATTATCCCTTATTAGGTGTCTTAAGAGATTATGAGATGAGAAGAGAAAGACACAAACTCTAAGGGGAAACTAATCAACCCTAATGTTGTCATGCAAGATGCTCCTAATGTTGGTATTAAGAAGGGAATAATTTATCCTAATGTTATCATACAAAGGATTGAACACCTAATGTCTCTCATACTCCCATCTTAAACATAGGGACTAGGAATCCTAAGGGATCATGGCAAAAGAACCAAGTAAACAACAGACAATGCAATCACAGATAGAATGAAAGATGAAAAGAAGTTGACTTGAACAAGTCAAATGCAATGCAAACATGAAATGCAAACATGCAAAAATGAGATATGAGAATCAAATGATGCATAAAAAAAAAGTGATCAAAAATATTTGAACAAGTTCAAAAGAGTGAGATGAAATGGGAGAAGTTACAACTCCTACAACCATTCAAACATCAATCACTAAAACAAAAACAAAGCGTAAAACAAGACAAAAAGCCATGATCAAATAGAAGGTGGGAGAAAAGAGGCTTGGGAAGCAAGCAACATGTAAAACATCTCAACCAAATATCTCATATTGATCATGAAGCAACAAAGAGCAAACAAGTGCAAAAGATTGATCCATCATTCAAAACAAACTCAAAGTATGAACATGAATACCAAATTATCTTGAATAAGGATCAAATCCCAAGGGGAAGTAGTGAAATCAAAAGAAAATGGTTCAAAACAAGATGGAAAACAAAGCCTAAGAAAGAACCAAGTCAAGGCAAGAGGAAGAAACAAAGTTCAATTCCATGTTCAACACTTAAAATCAAGTGGAATACCCTAACTTCCAAGTAACTTGTAACACAAGTTACACAAGTGTATGACCTAAAAAAGAAAGACCAGCACCTTAATCATGTCAAGAATGAGTATCAAGACTCATAGGGTGCATATGGGATCCATCAAAGTCATTTCCCAAAGGAACTAGGTCAAACTAGTTTGTATGAACTTCCTCTAAGACGACATGACTTGCAAGCTTCATCAAAAATAGAAGAAATGTTCAATAAATTCCAAATAAAATGAAAAAAGTAACCAAGCTCAATGGCAAACAGAAGCCAAAGTTTCAAAGCCAAACTCAATTTTAGGCATCACCAAATAATTTGATTAACAAGGGTTTTCCACCTTTTTTAGTATTTATCGAGGGGCATCAAAATTCAAATCAAAGTCAAACATAAAATGATCAAACATGAACCAAAATCAGCATCAAAGGTACCTCGATCTATCCTCTAAATGGAGAAGAAACCTCATTCATAGGTGATGCAAATTGGTAGTTCAAATGTATATGATCAAGCAAGGGCAACATTAAAAACACCTCCAATTGGAAAATTAAAATAAAATTGCAAAATAAAACAAAATTAGAAATAAAAATATGAAAAATTAATTAAGGTTTTGAAATGATTGAAAACATTTTTTGTAGAATTTTTTGACAATTGGAGCTATTTTTAATAATTGAAAATCAAAACAGAAAAAGAAAATAAAATAAAAAGAAATGAAAGCCATGGGAGGTGTAGTAGCAATAGCAAGAATGAACTGAATCACGTTCAAAAGGGAAATGGGCTCAGAAATAGGGGGCGTGGATAGCAAAGAAGCTAAGCCCAAAGACCAAAGCTGAGCCAGATTAATGAAACGCACCGTTTCATTAATCTGATGTGGAGTCAGCGTGCCACATGCTCATGGTTAAGCCAATAACACCATGCCAAACCAACAAGTCAACAAGTCAAAGCAAGCCAAGTCATATCTAACCTGAGAATGAACCAGACGCCGGAGATAGGGCTCCGGTCGTCTTCTCCGGCCACATTGCCGGAGCTCAGTCCACGATTCTCAACAGAAATGGCCAAAAATGGTACCAATCGAAAGTACTTGCTACAAAGATCTCAAATCCACAATCCGAACATTAAAACAGTTCCAAAATAAAGAGAATCGAAGACTTGAAGTTTGAATATGTCATCTGAAAATATGATCAAACAAGAACAATAATGATGCAAACATTGTCTATGGATCATAGGTCTTCAGATGCAACCAACATGAGCTTAAACATGTGCCTAGAATGAGAGAAAAATGGATGAGAAGCTTACTGAACAGAGCAACTCCGTTGGTTCTTCAGATGCGTGCAAGCTCTACTTTCTTGCTTCAGACACACTCCAATTACTCCCAGGAAGAAGATGCAAGCCTCAATTGAAATTGATTTTGAGAGAAAACTTAGATTCGAAAATGGAAAATTTGAATTCTCTCTACTCTCCTTTCACGCAAACCAGCCCTTCTGAGCATTAGGGCAGATCAAAGAACTTATATATGATGGGTAATGACACTCCATACAGGCCCATGTTGGCTGTTTAGTGAGATTTGAAGAAATGCCCAAAAATGAATTCCTTACTCACGCACACACGTTTTGACTCTTTCACACCACACGAGCTCATCAATTTGAAGTGTGTGGAATGTACTTCTGATTTAAATTGATTTGGGCTTTGGATTTGATCCATATCTCAAGTTTGAAGTGAAAACTTTTATGGAAGAAAATTTGAAAATGATGCATCTCATGGCATTTTGTGTTGGTCCAATTGTGGTAAGTTCTTTTATGATCATATATTGGTGTAAGAGGTTCAAAAGTGAGACAGAATAAGACCTATAATGTACCAAGTTCATGTTATGACCAAAAGTCCAAATTTTACTTTAAAAGTATTCCACATGGACATGTAATTCCACAATTCAAATTAATTTTGAGTTCCATGATGTAGATCAAGCTCTTAGGCACAATTTACATGTTGGTTGGAAATGCATTTGAGGTACATAAGTTCATGAAATTGACCATTGAACAAGATGACCTATAATGAAACTTTCCCAAAATACCATTGCCTTGTGAGGTCCATAACTTGAGTTCCCCACGTGAGAAATAGGACTTCTAGTACTTTTTGGAAAGCTAATATCATGAGAAACAACTTTCATGTTCACTTAAAGTTTAGAGGAAACTTTCTTCTAGGTCAAAAATGCCTTAGAAGTGAGTTGACTTTTTGTTGACCAAAATTATATTCATCTGAGACCCCTAACTTGTTTGCATCATAACTTAAGATGTACAAACCCAATGGATGAGTTATTATACTCAAAATAAAGTTAAGAACATCCTATACAAGTCTCATGTTTTCATGAAAATGAGATTGAGCTTGCAACATAGTTGAAAATAGCCTTGAAGTTGGGCACTAAAAAAGGGGATTTTACACTAAATCATTTGAAACCCTAATTTAGTAACTTCTTCCACTCTTGATTTCTCTTGATTTGATAATCTCATGATATATTAGATGCTTAAAAATGACTTCCCATGGCTTGTATGACTTGAAGACCAGTTTGGAAACCTCTCAAGTCCACAGTTGACCTTGAGTTGGCCAGACGGAACTCTAACTCCAAGTTCTTTTCCTGAGGCTCTTGCAGATGAAATGCATGACTACACAACCCCACCAAGCCTCTCCAAGGTATACAATGAATTTCAAAACCAAGTATTTCCCAAATGAATGACCTCATGAACTCCTGGTGATCCTTTGATGAGCCTCTGAGATAGGAGATAACATCAATACACCCATCTCTCTTTTCAAGGAGCTTTGATCCTTCCATGATGATGGTAAACACTTGATGGCTTGCACAAATACCTCTTGCTTTAGCTTGAAACCAAAGAGACCCTCCTCTTGAATGGTACAACAACTCTTGATCCCCTTCTAAGAACAATTTTATGCAAATGCAAATGCTAGAATGCAGTGAAACATAAACCAAGTTAAGAAGAAAAGGTTGGTCAAATTTTGGGGTACAATAACTTCCCCTATTCAAACGAATTGAACCTGAAGGGATGAAAAGCGAACGACTTTCAAACTTTCAAGGTAAAAGACGGTTGAATACCAAAGAACCCGGAAATTTGCCTACCGCATAAAGAAACTGTAATTGATAACCGTAACCAAACACTCTGTTGGGGAAAATGTGATAAGATGAACGCGTCCATCAAAGACATCATTCTGCCCAGATCTGGATACCACTCAGGCTAGACAAATCATTGGTCGGGATCTGGATACCACACATGCTAATAAAACCAAACGGTGTGAGCCAGGGTCTGGACACCACACGGGCAAATAGATAAACCATCATTAGCCAGGGTCTGGATACCTCACATGCTAATGAAAACACCTGGTGTTAGCCGGGGTCTGGATACCACACGAGCTAAAGAAATAAACCAGTGAGAGCTAGGGTCTGGATACCACACGGGCTATAGAAATAAACTGGTGAAAGCCGGGGTCTGGATACCACACGGGCTACAGAAATAAACCAGTGAGAGCCATGGTCTGGATACCACACGAGCTACAGAAATAAACCGGTGAGAGCCAGGGTCAGGATGCCACACGGGCTCAAGAAATAAACCGGTGAGAGTCGGGGTCTGGTCACCACACGGGCTCAAGAAATAAACCGGTGAGAGTCGGGGTCTGGATACCACACGGGCTACAGAAATAGACTGGTGAGAGCCAGGGTCTGGATACCACACGGGCTCAAGAAATAAACCGGTGAGAGCCGGGGTCTGGATACCACACGGGCTACAGAAATAAACTGGTCGGGGTTTGGATACAACACGGGCTACAAAAATAAACCAGTGAGAGCCGGGGTCTGGATACCAAATGGGCTCAAGAAATAAACCGGTGAGAGCCAGGGTCTGGATACCGCACGAGCTACAGAAATAAATCGGTGAGAGCCGGGGTCTGGATACCACACGGGATCAAGAAATAAATCGGTGAGAGCCGGGGTCTAGATACCACGCGGGATACAAACATAAACCGATGAGAGCCGGGGTCTGGATACCACACGGGCTCAAGAAATAAACCGGTGAGAGCCGGGGTCTGGATACCACACGAGCTATAGAAATAAACCGGTGAGAGCCGGGGTCTGGGTACCATACGAGCTCAAGAAATAAACTGGTGAGAGCCAGGGTCTGGATATCGCACGGGCTACTAAAATAAACTGTGAGAGCGGGGGTCTGGATACCACATGGGCTCAAGAAATAAATTGGTGAGAGCCGGGGTCTGGATACCACACGGGCTAGAGAAATAAACCGGTGAGAGCCGGGGTCTGGATTCCACACGGGCTCAAGAAATAAACCGGTGAGAGCCGGTGTCTGTATACCAAACGGGCTACAAAAATAAACCGGTGAGAGCCGGGGTTTGGATACCACATGGGCTACAGAAATAAACCGGTGATAACCGGGGTCTAGATACCACACGGGCTCAAGAAATAAATTTGTGAGAGCCGGGGTCTGGATACCACACAGGCTCAAGAAAACCGCTGTTAGCCGGGGTCTGGAAACCATACAGGATAAAAAGATAAACCATCACTGTTGGAGATAGACCTGAAAACAAGAGGTGACAACCTGACTTATGTTTCGAATGCATATGTTTGAATATGACTTAATGCTCCATACGAAATGGAAATACTACGCGTTTGGGAGGATCCTATGCACAATGCAAATGCAAAGGAACCGCTCCAGTAAAAAATAAATGTTGAAGAGAGGAAACAACTCCGCTGGGGATGACTGGGCGCGCCAAGTACAATTGGACTTATGCTGGGAGAAACAAGCCTTGGATGGCTTCCTGGAAGAGAACTCTCCTGGGTAAGCCGTTCTGCTGAGAATAGAATCCACTCCGCCAGGGATCACAAAATCAACTCTGATGTGGAAAGTGGCCCTGGACGGCCTACCAGAATACAACTCTTCTGGGGACCAAACGACTTGGCTGGGGAAATGAATCCACTCTACTGGTGGAAATCAGCCCTGGATGGCCTTTCAGAATACGACTCTATTGGGGAAGTAAAGCAAATTGCGGGGACTTACTCCACTCTGCCAGAGATTCCGCTCTGCTGGAAATTTGAATCCTCTCCGCTAGGGATAATGAATAAGATTTATTAGGAAGATATCCCAAACTCGTTCTGCTGAGGATGGGGAATAACAATTCTCCGGGTCAATCCTCTTCTGTGGGGAAGAAAACAATTCGCTGACTTCTCTAGGGACCTGCAGGGGATGAGAATTAACTGGGGAAACATCCCGAAAGAAACTCACTCTGACGATTACCAACGACCAACTAGATTCGGCTACAGATAACAATTCCGCTAGGGATTACCCGATGAGGGAATCAACATCTACCTCTGCTTGGGGAAATGAGCAATAAACTCAATAATATCAACCTCTACTTAGAGAATTAAGTCTCTGACTTGAACTCTGAGGGGAAAGGAGTCAAAGATCTAGGCTATGTGGGGGTAACGACACTGCACTCGTCCCACTACTGGGAGAATAATCCCAAATACCTGCTGGGGATAACTAAGAACTCAACCTGCTGTGGAGAAACTAGTCATAATCCACTGGGGATAACTTTCTGGAATAACCTCAAGAATGAGAGTCTTGGAACAAATATAAACAAAGTATCCTGTATACAACAAGATCTATTTCAGTTATTGTCCATGACATCATTCAAGAAAATCAAAGTTTTAATCATGATTAGCAGAGCCCACAAGTTTATGTATGCAAAGTTTTATCAAAAACATCGGGCGTTTTTTGTAAAAAAAAACAGTAAAAGCTAAAAAACAAGCACGAAAGCTTTCTGAATAATATATACTTCATTGATAAAGGGCCTGTAAATAGGCAAATTTACAACAGATGCAACTCCTGAAAAGAGAAAGTTGCACAAATAGTACAGAAATACAACAGATATACAAAATGTCGGCAATGTGGTATAGACAACCACCCTGTGTCGATTCATCTATGACTCGCTTAACTTTGATGCTTCTCCAATGCTTCGTCCTCTGAAAAGATTGACTCGATTGGTTGATCCTCTGTCCTTCCAGAATCCACTATGCTCAAAAGATCAATACGCAGACCGCATTCATTTGCTTTTCAAATCCCTAACTTTTGCTTGAATCGCCCTTGCGGGTTTTCGATTCACCGGGATACCCATTTTTACCGAAGTCGCCTTTTTAGGTTTTCAACTTTGCAGGTTTACATCTTTTCTTTTTATCCCTAATTTTTACCCGAACCCATTATTTTTATGGTTCGCCGGGATGCCCCATTTTTTCCTGGACTTTCTTTTTCTTTCCAGCGGGTCTATTTTAAGCAAAGTTTTTTTAACTGTGTCTGCGTTCACAGGGGATGTGAAATCTTCGCCATCCATGGTTGAAAGTAGCAAGGCTCCTCCTGAGAAGACTTTTCTTACAACATATGGACCTTCATAGTTGGGAGTCCATTTGCCCCTGTGATCTGTCTGTGGAGGGAGAATCCGCTTCAACACTCAGTCACCTATCTGAAAGCTTCGAGGTCGGACCTTCTGATCAAAATCTTTCTTCATCCTGCTTTGATACAAACGACCATATGCAATGGATGCCAACCTCTTCTCGTCCATCAGGATGATTTGATTAAATCTATTTCTCACCCATTCTGCCTCATCAAGCTGGATGTCAACCAAAACTCTCAAAGAAGGAATCTCGACTTCCAATGGTAGGACAACTTCCATACCATACACTAGCGAGAAGGGAGTTGCCCCAGTTGAAGTACATACCGAGGTACGATATCCATGTAATGCAAAGGGAAACATCTTGTGCCAATCTTTATAGGTCACAACCATCTTCTGCACAATCTTATTTATGTTCTTATTGGCTGCCTCGACAGCGCCATTCATCTTCGGACGATAGGGAGAAGAGTTGTGATGCTCAATTTTGAAACTCTGACACAGTTCCTTCATCATCTTGTTATTCAAATTTGAACCATTATCAGTAACAATTCTCTCGGGCACTCTGTAATGACAGATGATGTCCTTCTTAATGAATCAGGCCACGATTTATCTGGTGACGTTGGCGAAAGAAGCTGCTTTAACCCACTTAGTGAAATAATCAATTGCCACTAAGATGAAGGGGTGTCCATTGGATGTGGTCGGCTCTATCTTACCGATCATATCAATGCCCCACATAGAAAAGGGCCAAGGAGACGCCATGACATTCAAAGGACTTGGCGACACATGAATTCTATCAGCATAAATCTGGCATTTATGGCATTTCTTGGCGTATTTGAAACAATCAGACTCCATAGTCAACCAATAATAACCTGTCCTCAACAGTTTTCGAGACATTGCATGTCCGCCTGCATGCGTTCCAAAGGCACACTCGTGGACCTCTTCCATAAGCAAACCTGCTTCTTTTTCGTCCAAGCATCTCAACAGAACTAGATCAAAGTTTCTTCGGTAGAGTACATCATCCTTGTTTAGATAGAAGTTTCCAGACAACCTTCTCAAGGTCTTCTTATCCCGACTTGATGCCCCAGGCGGATACTCCTGATTCTTGAGAAAGTTTCTGATATCATAATACCATGGCTTCCCATCTGAAGCTTCCTCTATTGCAAATACGAACGCTGGCCTATCAAGGCGTGAGACGACAATTCTTGGAGCGCCGTTCCAATAATTCACCTTGTACATCGAGGATAAGGTAGCCAAGGCATTCGTCATCTAATTCTCCGCTCTTGGCACATGATGAAACTTTACCCTGTTGAAGAAAGGTAGCAACCTCCTTGCATAGTTCATGTAGGGAATAAAGTTAGGCTGATGAGTCTCTCATTCTCCCTTGATTTGATTGACTACCAAAGCTGAATCACCATAAATATCAAGGTTCTTGATTCTCAAATCAATCTCTTCTTCAATACCCATGATACATGCTTCATATTCAGCTTCATTATTGGTGCAGGGAAATGTTAACCTGATAGTAAATGGTATGTGCGAACCATGGGGAGTCGTAATAATTGCCCCAATTCCACTACCATAAGAGTTAATAGCACCATCAAAAATCATTTGCCATTGGGAACCCAACTTAGGACCTTCATCAGGTAGCGGCTCATCGCAATCTTTCATCTTCAAGAACATGATATCCTCATCAGGAAATTCAAACTTCATCGGCTAATAGTCATCGATTGGTTGCTCTGCGAGATATTCTGACAGAACACTCCCCTTGATAGCCTTTTGGGAGACGTATTGAATGTCATATTCTGTCAAAACCATCTGCCATCTAGCAATCCTTCCCAAAAGGGCTTGCTTCTCGAACACGTACTTAATCGGATCCATCTTTGAAATCAGCATGGTTGTGTGATTCAACATATATTGCCTTAAGCGTTTGGTGGCCCAAGCAAGTGCACAACACGTCTTTTCTAACATTGAGTATCTAGACTCACAATCCATGAACTTTTTACTCAAGTAGTAGATGGCATATTCTTTTCTTCCTGTCTCGTCGTGTTGACTGAGAACACAACCCATGAAGTTCTCAAGAACCGTTAAGTACATTATCAATGGTCTTCCAGCCACTGGAGGCATCAGTATCAGAGGCTCCTGCAAATACTCTTTTATTTTTTCGAATTCCCTTTAGCAATTTTCATTCCAGACCAGCGTTTGATCTTTCTTTAACAATTTAAACATTGGTTCACATGTGGCTGTGAGGTGAGATATGAACCTTGCAATGTAGTTCAATCTACCTAGAAAACCACGAACCTCTTTCTCAGTTTTCGGTGCTGGCATTTCCTGTATAGCTTTTATTTTTGCAGGATCGACCTCGATTCCTTTTTCACTGACTATAAACCCCAACAGCTTTCCTGACCGTACACCAAAAGTGCACTTGTTCGGATTCAACCTTAGTCTGAACGTCCTTAACCTCTCAAATAGCTTCAACAGATTCACCAGACGCTCTTCCTCTGTTTGCGACTTTCTGATCATGTCATCAACATAGACCTTAATCTCATGATGAATCATATCATGAAATAGAGTCACCATTGCCCACTGGTAGGTTGCTTCTGCATTCTTCAATCCAAAGGGCATTACCTTGTAGAAAAAGTCTCCCATGGCGTGATAAAGGTCGTTTTCTCCATGTCCTCCGGGGCCATCTTGATCTGTTTATATCTGGAGAAACCTTCCATGAAGGAAAACACTGAATACTAAGCAGTATTATCAACAAGCACATCAATGTAGGGGAGTGGGAAATCATCTTTCAGGCTCGCTCTGTTTAGATCATGGTAATCTACACACATTCTGACCTTACCATCTTTCTTTGGTATAGGTACAATGTTAGCGACCCACGGAGGGTAGTTCGTCACAGCAAGAAATCTAACGTCCAATTGCTTCTGGACCACTTATTTGATCTTAACTGCCATGTCCGGTTTGGTTCTTCTTAACTTCTGTTTCACAGGTGGGCACTCTTCTCGAAGAGGCAAGTGATGAACCAAAATATCAGTATCAAGTCCGAGCATATCCTCGTATGACCAAGCAAAGACATCTTTATACTCTCGAAGCATTTTTACCAGTCTTTGTTTGACACTATCCTCTAAAGCAGCCCCTATTCTGACTTCCTTTCTATTCTCCTCTGTGCCCAGGTTGACGACTTCGATTTCCTCCTGATGAGGCAGAATAACCTTGTCGTCTTGTCTCAGCAACCTGGCGATCTCTTCAGGCAGATCTTCGTCTTCTTCAATCTCTTCTTCAGCTTGAAAGATTGGATTATCAAAGTCATACTGAGTCATAGACGAGTCTGAATCGGTGGAATCTTCTATGTGAAACCTACAATGATGATGATTTGATGCTTAAAATGATATGCAAACAACACAAACCACATTGCCATTTTATTGCTGAAAATAAAAACAAGAAAAACAAGGATCACAATATTTAAATGCAAAACGCCCTTTGATTAATAATAAAACAACTGTTCAAAACATAAACAAGAATAAGGCCCTACAGACAAAGACCGCTATGCTCCGGGTAGAACATAGGGA
This sequence comes from Lathyrus sativus, assembly GCA_963859935.3. Classification (NCBI taxonomy): domain Eukaryota; kingdom Viridiplantae; phylum Streptophyta; class Magnoliopsida; order Fabales; family Fabaceae; genus Lathyrus; species Lathyrus sativus. Next base: position 292,774,240 of record OZ012738.1, on the reverse strand, counting down.
TGCTCATAATCAAAAACAAGATAATTACTCTTCATGCGTCACTTAGACAATTTCTTCGATAGTCCAGTTGTTCAGGCTTCATCCGGGAATACATGGCTGGATTCATGCATCCATATCGCAGTCACTGTCACCCTCGTCCTCGGACACAGTGTTGATTCGATCAAATATCACCCCACCACTTGTAAACTGGACTGGCCCTTTGTAGCATGGCGTGCTCTGTGAAGAAGACGATGACGAGTTGTACCTCAACCCAAACTTATCTTGCTTATTGGGGATACTTAGCACCTGCCCCCAACCTTGGGATGATCCAAAATTTACCACAGTTTGCGCTTCTTTGAATGATGACATAGCAACCTCAGGAACATTGCCCACAACTGGCGCCTTCTCTTTAATCTGGACTGTCTCAAACGCCTGACACAAGGTCTCATGTATCTCTCCATCAACCTCCACATACTTGAATGAGGATAAATGGCTAATCATAATATCCTCCTCACCACGGATGGTGACAATGTCACCCCTACCATATACTTTAATTTCTGATGCAAGATCGACGTCACTGTCCCTGCCGAGTGAATCCAGGGACGGCCTAACAAGCAACTGTATGCTGGTTGGATATCCATTATGTAGAAGACGGCATCAAAAACCTCAGGACCAACCTGGATAAGAAGAGTTACTTCTCCAAACACAGACCTCCTTGTCCCATCAAATGCCCGCACAATCAAACACTAGGCGTGCATATTACTCCTTGAGTGTCCAGCTTCATTAAAGCCTTTTTGGGCAACACATTAAGCGAAGACCCAGTATCCACTAGCACGTGAGATAAAACAGCCCCTCTGTACTCAATGGAAATATGCAGGGCGTGATTGTGGTTTCTCCCTTTAGGGGTCAAATCCAGATTAGTAAATTCTAATCCATTTCTAGCGTTTACATGCGCCACCACTCCTTCCAGTTAGTTCACATATATCTCCCGTGGCACATACGCAGTGTTCAGAATCCTCAGAAGGGAATTCCGATGTGCCTCAGAGCACAGTAATAATGATAAAATTGATGTTTTTGACGGGGTTTGTTGGAGATGGTCCACAATCTTGTAACGCTTTTTCTAATTAGACGCATGAATTCCTCAACGTCTTTCAACAAAGCGTTCTTTTCAGCCCCTTGAGAATTTTCTTCATTAACAACTTTCCCCTTTCCCTTATCCTGTCTTTCAGCATTAGCCTTAGGAGGTGCAAACACTCTCCCACTTCTCGTCATTCCGCTTTTTCCCACCAATTTATCCACCGAATCATACGCCGTTCCTTTCAGCTCTTGTTTTTTTACCGTTACAAAGGACTTCAGCGCCATAAATCCACGGGATCGCCTTAGTGCTTTCGTAAGGTACAGGCATTGCCTTGGTGATTATGACGGTAGCTGGCCTCGGTGGCACAAATATATTAATGGTTCTAAATGGAATTGAGATTGTGGCAACCTTATCCTGCTCTTGACCAATCATCCTCTCAGCCTTTTCTTCACCAATTCTGTCAAATTGTAGTATACCTTCATCCATTAATCTCTGCACGTGGTTTTTCAAGTCCTCACATCCCTCAGGACACGCCAAACAACCTTCACAACTTTTCAAACAACCTAGAAACAGTCCCCCCTTCAACAGCCTACTCTTAACAACACTCAAAGGAGTTTTCATCTCTTTAACATTGCTCACCAAATTCAAACTCTCTTCCTCCACAATAGCATTTACCCCAGCCGCTCCATGGTTAGGCATAGGATTTTGCACAACATTGGGTGCATCATTCGTTAAGTTGATCACCTTGCTATCTATAAGGTCCTGAACCTTATGCTTGAAGGCTTTACAGTTATCTATGTGATGGCCGAGAGCACCTGAGTGAAATTCACATCTGGCATTTGCATCATACACTAGGGGAGGTGCGCCAGTCAGGGGTGCCAGCGTTCTCTTTTGAGCTAACTACAACTGTATCAAATGTTGTAACAATTGTGAGTATGGCATTGGTGGTGCATCAAAATGTTTGTTCATCGTCCTCCTACGATCTTGGAACTTCTGCGGAGCGTAATTTTATTGTTGTTGTTGTTGTGGACGTTGTTGCTGTTGTTGTGGTTGTACTGCCGGAATAGCAATGCTCGCGATCTGAGGTTCTGTTTCTGTTGTTACCTTTGTATCCTGAGACTGCGTTCGTCTCCCCTTCTCTTTTCTGGTTACCAAATTTTTTTCTACCTCCTCCAAATGAGGGCCCTTTTCCTACTTGGATCTTTCCCAACTTAATCCCATTTTCAACTTGTTCACCTATAATGATTAAGTCTGAGAAACTACCAGACATATTGGCAACCAATTTCTTGTAGTACACGCCAGGCAGTGTAGCTACAAACAGATCAATAAGTTCCCTCTCCACCATAGGAGGTTGAACCCTTGCAGCAAGTTCGCGTCATCTTTGGGCGTACTCCTTAAACCCTTCATTATTTCGTTGCGACAAAATTTTCAACTACATACGATTAGGCGCCAGATCACTATTATACTGATAGTGTCTGACGAAAGCTTCTGCCAAATCTGTCCAACTTCTGATGTTCACCGGCTCTAAACCCATATACCACTCCAAGGACGAACCAGACAGGCTATCTTGAAAGAAGTGCATCAGCAACTTCTCGTCATCAGAGTACACAAACATTTTTCTATAATACGAATGAAGATGCACCCTGGGACAGGTCGTCCCCTTGTACTTATCAAAGTCTAGGACCTTGAACTTTTGTAGGATCCTTAAACCCTGGATCAACCCCAAGTTTGACATGTCCAGACCAAGGGAGTTCTGGTTTTCAAGGTTCCTCATCTTCTCTTCTATCAGCTTAAACCTTCTGTCTGCATCCGGTTGTAGTCCTGCTCCCAAATCTCCCATGGAGAAAATATCATCTTGCTCGTCTTCCTCCCAATGAGGACCAGCATTTCCATGTACAACACATGTTGGTGCAGGAATATGGACTCCAGTATGATTACCTCCACCCGGAGGGATAACAACTGTTGGAATGGCAGTGGCATGAGGAGTGCCATTGTCAGCTGTAGGAGGCACAACAGTAGTCCCTCCATGCAGAACCCCACTTCCGGAAACCCTAGCAATTAGAGGTTGAACGAGTGTTCTTAGTTGTTCCTGGCCATTGGCGACCCCCTACATTAGGTCCATAAAATGTTCCATACGGTCACGGAACTCCTGCAGCTCAAGTTGAATTTGGTCCATGGCTTTTTGCTGATTCCCCCTTGTTGAGTAGCGGTGGATGGTGCGGTCTTCAATCCTGAAGCAATGATGAGAAAACCACAGAAAAAAGTAAGGTCAACGGAACCAGAAACACCTGTAATGCAATATGAAAAATGATGCAAAATGCAGACATGTAAATATGGTTCAGGGAAATCTTCTCCTTGATTCTAGTTCCACAAGAACAAAAGGAAAATGAAGAGCCAACAAATGGAGCCTCTCTCATAAATAAAATGAGACACAGAGTATCAACACACAGCACATCACCACGAAAAATACAACTGAGTCAATACGACCTCATCCAATAATCCTGGTGATGGTCGGAGCACAAAACAACAAAATACAAAATAGAAAATACATCAAGTAGGACAGCGAGTCTGAAACTCCTCCAACAACTCTTTCGTATCAGGGTGATAAGGCCTAGCAATCAATCCCTGGATAAGAAACTCCCTCCTGCTGATGGTAGCTTGTAAGCCTTGAGCATAATCTTCCCAGGCGCCTTCCCCAAATGCATCTTCAAGTTTAGGCCTCTTCAGATCTGCTCTCAACTTATACACCTCCAACGTTGCAAGAGCTTCACGTAGCTTGCGGTCGCTTTCACATCGGCGAGCTGATTCTCCGGGAGCTTTTTCATCTTTTACACGGAGTTGAGTCTTCAACTTGACAATCTATTGACGAAGCCCGTCTTCTCTTTCTTCGTTGTTAGTCAGGATAGCGTTCCATTTGGCATTGAATTTTGATATCTCTAAATATGCTCTTTCTAGCTCCTTCATCTTATCTTTGAGAATATCACTGGCACTTTTCAAGTCTCGACCTACTCGCTCTCGGGAGCGAATATCTTCTATCAACTCTCTACCCATCTTGTTCACTATCTCTGTCTGCTTCTTGGATAAGTGGGTGTCCTGATTCTTTTCCCTTCTAAGCTGATTGATTTGCTCTTCTAACTCTTCGTTCGCCTTGCGTAGTTCTTCCTTTTCAGCCCACAGTTGATTGTATTTCTGTATGTTAATTGTCATTAGTTCTTCAACTACCAAGGGGTACAAAGGTTCTCTGATTGGAAAGGGTAGCAACATTCTCTCAACTCTCTCTTGGATCCATTCCACATATGGTCCATAGGCTCTGCAATCGCTCTTGCCTAAAGAAGATTTTCCTTCACGGTGAATTTTACCCCAAGCCTTTTCCAATTTTATTAAGGTATCAACATCAATTGAACTGGTGAAATACAAAGATTCTTGTATTTATTCTTCCTTCGGAGGTTCTCTTAGAGCATAACCAAACTGCCTGACTGCGAGAGCAGGGTTATAATTAATGCCCCCATTTCTCCCAATCAAAGGAACATTGGGGAAACTACCACATCTGTAGACAAACTCCACACCCAAAAGATCCCTATTGAACCATACAATATTCTCATAAGTTAAACCCATAAGTCTTTCTGACCAATCAGTAGTATCAAAGATGTCAACAAAAGAACCATACTTAGGCATATGCGAAATAAACCATCTGTACAGGAGAGGCACACAACAGGAAACATTATTCCCTCTTCTATTCATATTCTTATAGTGGACATAATGATAAACATCTCCTAAGAGTGTTGGATCAGGATTCTTGGAGGCAATAATGTGAAAGGCATCCAAGTCAACAAAATCAGGGATATTGGGAAATAATATTATGCCATAGATATAGAGGGCCAAGATGGCATTGAAGACAATCCAACATCCTTCCTTTGCAAAATGCTGAGCTTTGTTCACCAAGAAAGGTAATGGGAATCCAGGTACTCCATTCCTCCAACTCGTCTTTCCATTTAACTCAGAAACATCCAAGTAAAGAGAATTTGCTAACTTTGTCAAGTTGGGCTCTGCCTCAGAATGGTAGAAAGGCATTTGTTCCAGAACTGGGATTCCTAGTAGCAAGGCAAATTCTTCCAGAGTAGGCATTAACACATATCCTTGGAAAGTGAAACATCGCAGCTGAGGATCATAGAACTGAAGCAATGTATGAAGACCTCCTAACTCAAACAATGAAGCTTTGCAGACATAACTCAAAATCTTCCCATAGTCTTTCTTGAAATCCTCCATCACACTGTGATCAGTTGTAGAGATCAAACTGAGCAAGGACCCTATATTCGGTGTTGGAAACTTGTACACTACTATTCTCTTCAAGCTGGGCTTCATGCTGACAGTGGATTAGATTACTAGAATCAAGGAGAAAATATACACTGAAACACAAATACATGTCAATGTTAAAATGCAAATGAGTATGCAAATGCAACAGGGAATCAAGATTGTTGTGCTGCTGACTGAGATGAACCAGCGCTTCGCTTTGACGAGAAAATACCAAAGTATAAGAACCACATAACATCAGAGATCAAAGGTTCGCACTGATAAGAAATCTGGGTATGTTGAAGGTCTGGTTTCCTACATAACCCTCCCAACTCACAGGTATGAACCTATCTCTGACAAGGTCTGGCATCCTATGCGGTAGTCAGCGTCACAGACTTTTGAGAAACGATGATACATTCACCATTTTTGGTTTGGCATCATAGTATAACGAAGCGGCCTCACTTAGCTGACTCCCAAATGATCGGTCCCCAAAGTCGACAATCCTCATATCCAACATCCTCTTAACTGTTCGAAACAGACTGGAAAGGTAGTCATCAAAGAGAATCTCGTCTGAGTGCGAATTTCGTGAGGGCTAGTGCATCTCTCCATACAGGTCCATCACTACTTTCCACTTATAATGCTAAGGTTATACTCAAGCCTAGGTTTTGACTTATCACACCATGGAACAATCCCACCCAACAACACAATAATAACATGATACAATGCGGGAAAGTAAAATGCAAATGCGATAAAATACAGATACAACACAAATGCACACATATACACACCCAAAGATAGAACACACAAGCGCTAGGATTGACTCGCATAGGGGATGGGAAATGTCCCCAGCAAAGTCACCAGCTGTCGCAACACTATGAAGAGGGGCCGGAAAAGACAGAAGAGTCACCATCATTCGGTATTTATATCAAAGAGAAGGAAAGGAAACGATCAGAGAAAACTTACAAAAAAGGGAAAAGACAGGTCATCGCAACCAAATCTTAGGTTTGGGAGTCAGTTACGCAAGGGGAAGGTATGAGCACCCCTCACGTCCGTTGTACTCAACGGGATCCACGCTTGTTGTCTATCTAAAAGGGTGTTAATCTATCAAAGGCTGGCTCACAGGGACAAAAGAAAAGAAAAGAGACTCGATATGGAAAGTCAGAGTCAGCGTAGTTCGGAAAACTACAAGTGAAGGCGGGGAAGGTTTCTCGCCAAGACATTGTCATCTTGTGCCTACGTATCCTCATCTGGTATAAGAAATCAGAGCAAACGTGGTTTGAGCTGACACGACCAAAGATTAGTTAAATGTTTTAACTGAGTAGGGTTAAATAGTGGTTCCAGCAGTTATGGACGATGCCTGTTTGCGGTAGAGCCAAGACTTAAGACACTCTTTCTGAAAATTATTTTCCAAACAATCCCGAAGGATAAAACTATTTGATGTTTTGTTTTGTGTTTTTTATGAGAAGAAGTGAATTGAGTTAAGTTTGTAACTCATGTTGCACTAAAGACTATGACTTGAGAGCGAATGCGTGGCATATCGCCCAAAGGGCATACGCTAAACACTCTAGACAGAATAAGAGGAGGCCCCTCAACTATCATTCCTCAAGTACTTAAGGCTCGTAGCGTACAACACTTATTATCCCTTATTAAGTGTCTTAAGAGATTATGAGATGAGAAGAGAAAGACACAAACTCTAATGGGAAACTAATCAACCCTAATGTTGTCATGCAAGATGCTCCTAATGTTGGGATTAAGAGGGGAAGAATCTATCCTAATTTTATCATACAAAGGATTGAACACATAACGTCTCTCCTACTCCCATCTTAAACAGAGGGACTAGGAATCCTAAGGAATCATAACAAAAGAACCAAGTAAACAACAGATAATTCAATCACAGATAGAATGAAAGATGAAAAGAAGTTGACTTGAACAAGTCAAATGCAATGCAAACATGAAATGAAAAGATGTAAAAATGAGATATGAGAATCAAATAATGCATCAAAAAACAAGTGATCAAAAATATTTGAACAAGTTCAAAAGAGTGAGATGAAATGGGAGAAGTTACAACTCCTACAACCATTCGAACATCAATCACTAAAACAAAAACCAAGCGTAAAACAAGACCAAAAGCCATGATCAAATAGAAGGTGGGAGAAAAGAGGCTTGGGCAGCAAGCAACATGTAAAACATCTCAACCAAATATCTCATATTGATCATGAAGCAAAAAAGAGAAAACAAATGCAAAAGATTGATCCATCATTCAAGACAAACTCAAAGTATGAACATGAATACCAAATTATCTTGAATGAGGATCAAATCCCAAGGGGAAGAAGTGAAATCAAAATAAAAGGGTTCAAAACAATATGGAAAACAAAGCCTAAGAAAGAACCAAGTCAAGGCAAGAGGAAGAAACAAAGTTCAATTCCATGTTTAACACTTAAAATCAAGTGGAATTCCCTAACTTCCAAGTAACTTGTAACACAAGTGTATGACCTAAAAAATCAATACCAGCACCTTAATCATGTCAAGAATGAGTATCAAGACTCATAGGGTGCATATGGGATCCATCAAAGTCATTTCCCAAAGGAACTAGGTCAAACTATTTTGTATGAACTTCCTCTAAGATGACTTGACTTGCAAGCTTCATCAAAAATAGAAAAATGTTCAATAAATTCCAAATAAAATGCACAAAGTAACCAAGCTCAACGGCAAACAGAATCCAAAGTTTCAAAGCCAAACTCAATTTTAGGCATCACCAAATAATTTGATTAACAAGGGTGCTCCACCTTTTTGAGTATTTATCGAGGGGCATCAAAAATCAAATCAAAGTCAAACATAAAATGATCAAACATGAACCCAAATCAGCATCAAAGGTACCTCGATCTATCCTCTAAATGGAGAAGAAGACTCATTCATAGGTGATGCGAATTGGTAGTTCAAATGTATATGATCAAGCAAGGGCAACATTAAAAACACCTCCAATTGCAAAATAAAACAAAATAAGAAATAAAAAATATGAAAAATTAATTAAGGTTTTGAAATGATTGAAAACATTTTTTGTAGAATTTTTTGACAATTGGAGCTATTTTTAATAATTGAAAATCAAAACAGAAAAAGAAAATAAAATAAAAAGAAATGAAAGCCATGGGAGGTGTAGTAGCAATAGCAAGAATGAACTGAATCACGTTCAAAAGGGAAATGGGCTCAGAAAGAGGGCGTGTGGATATCAAAGAACCTAAGCCTAAAGACCAAAGTTTAGCCACATTAATGAAACACATCGTTTCATTAACCTGATGTGGAGTTTGCGTGCCACATGCTCATGATCAAGCCAATAACACCATGCCAAACCAACAAGTCAATAAGTCAAAGCAAGCCAAGTCTTCAAGAATTATAAATAAAACGTGGATCTAGCTCCCAACAGAAGATAGTTGGTGAGTATGTCCCAGAAGAATTTTGAGTTGTTCAAAGAATACGCTCAGAGATGGAGAGAGAGTGCTTCGCAAGTAGAGTCTCCATTGAATGAAAAAGAGTTGGATGATTGCTTTGTCGATACTATTCATCTTGAGTTTTATGACATAATGGTGGGAAGTGTGACTGCCAATTTCTATAATATTGTCGTCGTAGGTGTGAAGGTAGAGTTGGATATGAAAAGTGGAAAAATGTCTAGTGTTGTTGGCAATTCAAGCACCAACAAAGACCATGCTAAGAAGTCTTCCAATAGTTTCCACAAGAAAAAATAAGGTGGAATTAATGTTGTGATGTCAAGTAGAAGAAAGAATCAACCTTAGAAGCAACAACAAAGCTATGCTCAATAATACGTTTATCTCATCCAATTTGCTCAACAGCCGTATGTGGCTGTTGTTACTCCTACTTTTAATTAACTAATGCCTATTTATCATCCTGTTCAACCGACACCGGTGTACCAACATGTTCAATCTCAGCCCAACTATCAACGAGCGACCAACGCTCGTACATATCAACAACAGAGAAATTAAGATCCCCGCCAAAATGCTCCTAATAGAAGATATGGTAAAAGGCCTCCAATTCCTCCCATTTCGATGACCTATACTGAATTGTACCCTTCATTGGTGTAAAAAGGATTAGTGGCTACAAGGCCTTTGGGATCTCCTCCTTATCCACTTCCTCCTCATTACAATCTGAATGCCCATTGTTTATTTCATGAAGGCACAACAGGCCACGATATAGAAGGCTTCTATGCTCTTAAGCATATTGTGAGAGAATTGATGGAAAATAAGATTTTGTTTTTTGGGGATAATCAACCTAATGTTAAAAACAATATTTTGCCCACTCATGAGGCTATTAATATTGTTGATGAGGTATTTGATGAATGTTTGATTCTTGATGTTTCCGAGATTAAAACTCCCCTTCGTGTTTTCCATTCAAAGTTGTTGGAGGCAGGTTTAGTGAATTTTTGCAATGATAAGTGCAAATATTGTGATACTAGTCCCAAGGGGTGCATGTTGTTTCAGAATGATATTCAAAGTTTGATTAACAATGATTTCCTACAAGTTAGAAACGAGTCGAAGAAAGAAGAGGTGTTGGTGATTGAGCCCGTATTCAATCTACCCGAATCAATGGATAAAGTTCCCGTGTTTAATTTGTCATAATAAAGTTCAACAATTCATGTTTTCAATACATCAAGGCCTGTGTTTAATATCTCATAATTTGTTGTGGTCCCACCGGTTAGTCAACTGAAACTTGTGGTTATTCGAAAGCCCGATCCATTTCCATTCAAAGATATAAAAGTCGTATCGTGAAAGTACGACGTGAAAATGTGATTAATATAGTTGGGGCAGGCAAGATGACCCGTAGTGGTCATGTTTACACTCCCCATTTCAATGAAGTGCTTCCCAAGGAAACTACTACCGTTGTGCCTGCCAAAGAGAAAGAAGTGGTTATGAATGATGACAATGCTGAATTTCTAAGGATCATAAGAAAAAGTGCTAACAAAGATATCAATAAACTCCATCAAACTCCCTCCAAAATATCCATCCTGTCTCTCTTGATGAGTTCCCCTACTCATAGGACTACTTTGAAATTTTTTTTGGCTCAAGCCCATGTTGCCCAAGACATTACATCCAGCCAATTTGATTGCAAATATAATTGCTTGTAACACCCTCGGCTTTAGCAAAGAGGAGTTACCAAGAGATGGTCCGAATCACAACTGTGCGTTGCATGTGCCCGTGAAATGTCAAGGCGACGCCTTAGCAAGATTACTGGTAGATACTGGTTCCTCTTTAAATATGTTCCTAAGAGGAGTCTTGCCAAGCTGGCTTATAAGGGAGCAGAGATGAGGCCAGCGTCTTTGATTGTTAAAGCCTTTGATGGTTCATGAAGAATGGTGATTAGAGAAGTAGACCTGCTGATATTAATTGGTCCACATGTGTTCGATATCACTTTTTAAGTCATGGATATTAATCTTGCGCATAACTGTCTACTTGGAAGGCCGTGGATTCATGCCGCTAGTGTAATAACTTCTACGGTACATCAGAAAATGGAGTTTATGGTGGATGATAAGTTGGTGATAATTCATGGAGAAAAGATATAATGGTAAGTAACTTGTACTTGTTCCGTTACGTAGAGGCTGACGAGGACGCCTTGGAAACCTCATTTCAAGCTCTCGAGATAGCCAATGTTGTCCTGTTGGAAGTGGAGGAACCAGTGAGCAAGAGTTTTCCATCTTTCACATATTTCAAAAGTACAAGATTAACGATTGAAGGAGGCATTCTGAAGGCTGGGGAAAGGTCATTCATTTCAAGACAAAACTGGATCGCCAAGGGTTGGGTTACAAACCAACTAATGATAGAACTTCGACATCTTCCAAAGGTCACCCGAAGATAATTTAAGAAGTGTTTGTCAGCGGAGGTTTCCAAATCAATGTTGTTGAAGATGATAATAAAGACGAAGACTTGAGCAATCTGGTGTTCAATTTTGATGCTACTTTGGACAATTGGGAAGTGATAAAGATCCCAGTGATTATCCCCTCGTCAAAAATAATTCCAAACCATGTTGAATCCGATGACACTGATTTCACCCCTAACTTTGACTTACCCATCTATCAAGCATAACATGAGGATGAGGAAGATTTTGAAGTTCCCGTAGAACTGGAAAGATTGCTTGAGGGTGAGTACACTGAACTACAACCATACAAAGAGCAGGTAGAGTTGATTAATCTTGGCACTGTTGAGGAAAAGAAGGAGGTTAAAATTGGTACAAGAATTGGGGTAAATGTCAGACAGAGATTGGTCAAGCTTCTAGAAGAATATGTGGATGTGTTTGCATGGTCGTATCATGATATGCCCGGTTTAGACACTGATATCATTGTTCACAAGTTTCCACTTAAACCAGAGTGCCCACATGTAAAGCAAAAGCTTTGAAGAACTAGACCTGACATGGCTCTAAAAATTTGAGATGAGGTTAGGAGATAGCTTGGCGCAGGATTTCTAACTGTTGCAAAGTATCCTAAGTGGGTAGCCAACATTGTGCTTGTGCTGAAGAAGGATGGTAAAGTCAGAATGTGTGTAGACTATAGGGATTTGAACAAAGCAAGTTCGAAAGATGATTTCCCTCTACCATATATTGACACACTCATGGACAACACAAACCGTTTCACAGTCTTCTTTTTCATGGATGGCTTCTCCGGTTATAATCAGATCAAGATGGACTCTGCTAATATGGAAAAGACTACATTCATTACTCCTTGAGGAACCTATTTTTATAAGGTTACACCCCTCGGTTTGAAGAGCGCAAGGGAAACGTATCAAAGGGCGATGGTCACTTTATTTCATGACATTATGCATAAAGAGATTGAGATGTATGTAGATGATATAATTTCCAAATGCCAAAGTGAAGAGGACCATTTGGATCATCTATTCAAGTTGTTTGAACGTCTCAGAAAGTACTAGTTGAGACTGAATCCTACTAAGTGTACTTTTGGCGTTAGATCTGGAAATTTACTTGGATTTATCATTAGCCAATGAGGAATCAAAGTAGACCCTGATAAAGTCTGATCTATTCAAGAAATGCCTGCTCCACAAACCGAAATATAAGTCAGAGGTTTTCTTGGACGTCTGAACTATATTTCTAGGTTTATATCCAATATAACTAATATCTGTGAGCCAATTTTCAAGTTACTCCACAAGGATCAGATCATTGATTGGAATTCTAATTGTCAACAAGCATTTGAGAAGATCAATGGTTATTTGCAAGAGCCTTCTATCTTGATTCCGCCTGTTCCTAGAAAGCCTATGTTCATGTATCTGATTATCCTCGAAGGATCCATGGGTTGCGTATTGGGCCAACACGATGAGACTGGACGAAAAGAGCACTCCATCTACTATTTGAGAAATAAGTTTATCGACAGTGAAAGTAGATATTCACTCTTAGAGAAAACTTGTTATGCTTTAGCATGGGATGCAAAGCATCTCAGGCAATATATGACATCTCATACTACTTTATTGATTTCGAAGATGGATCCAATAAAGTACATTTTTGAAAAGCCTGCTCAAACTAGTAGACTTGGCCGTTGGCATATGTTATTATCTAAATATGACATCTAGTACGTAACTCAAAAGTCTATTAAAGGAAGTATCTTGTCAGATTACCTTGCAAAACAACCAGTTGAAGATTATAAGTCTCTAAAGCTTGACTTTTCTGATTAAGACATTATGTTGGGAAAGAAAGATTGTGAATAACCAGGTCCTGAGCCAGGTTCCCGTTGGAAAATAATGTTTGATGGTTCCTTTAATTACAGTAGGTATGACGTAGGTGGTGTTCTGATGAATCCAAATGGTGGTTACACTCCGTCCACAACAAGGTTATGTTTTGAATGTACAAACAACATCTCTGAATATGAAGCACACATTTTAGGCCTTGAAGCAGCCATTGACCTCCAAATAAAAATTCTTGAAGTGAGTGGAGATTCAGCTTTGGTGATCTACCAAGTTAAAGTTGAATGGGAGACCCGTGACAAAAAAAATGATTATGTATCTCTCGCTACTGCGAAAATCGAGGCCGACAATGATAGAAGAGTCGCCACCATGCATTATTTATCCCAAGAGAGGGAAAGGAAACGCTCAGAGAAAATCTAACGAAAAGAGGGATAAGATTGGTCATCGCAACCAAATCTCGGGTTCGGGAGTCAGTTACGCAAGGGGAAGGTATTAGCACCCCTCACGTCCGTCGTACTCGACGGGATCCACGCTTGTTGTCTATCTAAAAGGGTGATTGAAACTATCTAACTACAGGCTTGAGGACAAAAGAAAAAGAAGTGACTCGGCAATGCAACGACGCTTTGTGCCTATGTATTTCATCTGAAGTGAGAAGTCAGAGTCAACGTAGTTCGACTAACTACGGGTGAAAGAGGGGAAGGTTGCTCGCCAAGACATCGTGTTTTGTGCCTATGTACTTTCATCTGGTATGAAAGATCAGAGCAAACGTAGTTCAGCCTAAGAGGGAACACAGGTTTGTTCAACTATTTTACCCGAGTAGGGTTAACAATCAGTTCTAGCAGTTTGGTGTATGCAGCTCGACCATTGGAGACTTAGGCGTTACCGTTTGCGATAGAACCAAGAGTTAACAACACTCTCCTTATGAAAATGATTTTCTAAGGTTAAAGGTCCCAAAGGACAAAAAGGATTTTGAATGTTTGTCTTTTTTTTTGTGATTTTTAGAGAAGAAGTGTTTTGAGAATTGTTTGTAATTCATATCGCACTAGAGACTATGCCTTAGGAGTGAATGCGTCGCATATCACCCAAAGGGTGCTACACTAAACATCCAAGCCATTGAAGGGAAACCCCTCAACAACCCTTTCCCAAGTGCTTAAGGCTCGTAACACACAATAATCATTAACCTTTATTAGGTGTTTTATGATTGTTTTGAGATGAAAAGAGAAAGGACACTAAAGGGGAACTAAACTCAAACCTAAAGTTATCATGCACAATGCTCCTAAAGTCGGGATGAAAGGGAATGAAACTATCCTAATGTTATCATGCATAGGATTGAACACCTAATGTCTCTCCTACTCCCATCGTAAACGGAGGGACTAGGAATCCTAGGGGGATCATGGCACAAGGCCAAGTAAACATTAAATAAATTCACTCATAAATGAAATGAAAAAGAAAAGGAATTGATGGAATAAAATAAAATGATAAAATGAAATAAAAAGGATGGAAAATAAAAGAACACATAAAAACAATAAAATAAGATTTTTTGGATTTTGGATATTTAAAATTATTTTTAAAATAAAGTGAAATTTAAATAATAAATAAAATAAAATAGAAGAAATAAAATAAACTAAACACCAACTCTAAAAAACCAACAGCAATCCAATGCCCTACTCTTATGACAACAACTGCTGAGAACTAGCAACCAATCACAACTTAACTCTAAAAAACCATGGCAACAACTGGCATGATAATGTTAAATCCTAAATGAACCATGTATTGCAACATCTCATATTAACATTTCACAACAACACACAAAACCTACATGATGAGGCAACTACCAATTCACTAACAGGATTTTAGTATGAGGTGCAAATCCTGACGATAAGCATGAGTTGACAAACTCAAATTGCAAGACAGTCTTAGACAGCATACAAACATGAACTTGACATCACAATGTCATTCCTAAATTCACAACATCAACCTTCCAACAGCAACAAACCACAGATAATGGCCATAATCTCACTTAGAGGAAACCAACAAAACTCTCCAAACTGATCTAGACATGACCTATAAGTTAAAATGCCTACACATGATCACAAATACACCAATCCAAACTTTAAGCTGAACTAGGGAATAATTTGGACATGGACAAGATCATACCACCAACTGAGCTTAGATGAAAAGGTTAGGTTGGCAAACTTCAACAAATTGGACAGTGAACTAAGTAAAAGAGCCAAGCACCTATGTTATCCCTATTTGAAACTTAGTCTGGTCACACATGACAGCAAGCTAAAACAACAATATACACAAAAAGGAAATCTTCCAAGAGCTGAACTAGACCCTACCTAGACTGCTTGAAAAACTGTCATCTGAATTAGGACACTCTGATGCATAATGTGTCTTCCAAATATAGAACATTTGATGACACTATTTAAGTGAAAATTTTTGAAAGTTAACAACTCACATGGATTCAAACACTATTTTCAAGATTCTATTACCAAGTTGTTAAACACACATCAACACAATTCAACATGAAAGTTATGAGTTGAAAACAATGCCAAGCTCTAAACATCCCACAACTAGCTTACTGTCCAATGAAAAATGAAAAATCCAAACAAATCCTCAACGTCCAATATTCAAACATGATGTATTCAGCAACAAATCTTGATGTTACAACATACAACCAAAGAAACAGTCCAATGTCTTATGACAGCAGCATAAGTGCAACAAACTTGATGCAGTCAATCCAACCAAACAGCAACTCTAATGTCTTAAAGCTCTTGACAGTTCTAATGTTAACAAAACCTCCTATCATAAGAAACTAAACTGATACCAACCAAATATGAGTTAACAAACTCAATTTTCTTATGGATAGATGTTGATAGCATGGTGGCCACCTGCACATGTCTAGATTCAAACTAATTTCTAACTATTAATTCTAACAGGTAACACCTAACCTCTATTAGAAAACTGCCTGAGCTCAAACTTCAAACTAGACAACCTAAAGCTAATAGCCTGTCCAAAGTTTAAAGGAATCTACCTAACACTAGGCAAGAACTAAGACAGTAGTGAAATCTCAACCAAAAGAGTCAACAAAACACTAGACATGCCAACATGAACTTAACAGTTCACACACAAATCCAGCAGCAACCTAAGACAGGACTCTAATGACAGACAAACAACATTTGCACATGAGTTGACAAGCTCTAATTTCAAAACAGTTTTGGGACAAACCAGTTTGTCAAACAAAATCAATCATATTCTTTCATAAAAGTTACAATTTTTCAACAAGCATAAAAATTAATTTCAGTACATGATGCATAATAATGAGGAGGTTCAAAAATACATACCTCTTGTAGTCTAGCTGCAAAAGATCAAGAATTCCTTCCCTTTGCACCAGCTTGTGGAGTTGCCTCCTCTTGAAGAAAGAATACAATCTTGTGGAAAGTTTGTGAAAATGGATTTCCAATTGATGTTTGAGGTTATGAACAACTAGTATATCATAACCATGAAGTGTTACAAGTGTTAAAGTGGTGGGAATGGATCTAGGTAGTGATTTGGCTCACAATATGCATAAAAGTCAAACTTAAGTGGTGTGAAAGTTGACTTTCTGATTCAAGGTTTTTTTGGTGAAACTAATGGTGGGATTAGCTTCAAGTGGTGATTTTAAGGGTGTGTGAATTGTTTTTATGGTGATTTCATGGCTGGATATGACGCTGGTGTGAAAAATGCAAAGCGGCAATTTTTAGTGGTTTTGTGGCTTTCTTCACTTTCAAGCAAGGAGAATAAGAATGAGAGCTATGTGTTTCTGATTTTTGTGGATAGCTCTGGTGTGATTTGAAGAGTGGGATGAGGTCTCTATTTATAGGCCAAGAGAGGCATTGGGGGAAGATTTGAAGTTTCAAGCTTTTGGGGGGAGTTTTGGAAGAAAATCTATCCAATATCATGTGGCAGCTGTGCTCATCAGTCCCTTAGCTCAATGCAGGGAAAACATTAAGTGAAATGAAAGACATGAGGTGATTGAAGTGAGGCTAGAGGCTGCAGCTGCAAGTCTCCACCAAAAAGTTTCTCTTTCCTCTATTTTTGAATAAAATAATGTCCACTTGCTTGCAACTTGCAAACTCTACCAAATCTCATTATTTCTGCATTTTCTAACCTTCATCCTCTCTAACTATCAGATTAAGACATGATACAATGGTTGAGAATGGTCCAAGTGGCTGAAAAGTGAATTTGTGAAAAAGTGGAAATGGTGCACTCAAGTGTGGAGACCCCAACTTTCTGGATTCATAACTCTCAACTCACAAGGGCTATGGAGGAGTTCTACTACATTTTGGAAAGCCCTCATGGAGCTCTACAACTTTCATGTTTACATGATCTTCAGATTCTAAGTGGAACTAGGTCAAAAAAACTTAGAATTTTTCTAAGTGTTTTCCCCTCTTGTAATGATTTTGATCATAACTCCAAATCTACTCATTTTTTGCACATGGAATTATGTGAGACTTTTGTAGTATTTGTCAAGACCTTTCCAACAAGAGCTTACGTAGTTCAGGAACTACGGGTTACGAGAATTCAGATTCATCTGTTTTATCGAGTAGGGTTAACAAACAGTTCCAGCAGTTTGGGACAAAGCCTGTTTGCGGTAGAACTGAAAGTTAACGACACTCTTTTCTTCAGAAAAGCTTCCTTTGAATTATGGGCCCACGGGGCAAAAAGGTTTGAAGTTTGTTTTCTGTCTTTTACGAAAGAACTGTTTTTTATGGATATTTGCAACTGGTGTCGCACTAGAGACTATGACCTGAGAGTGAATGCGTCGCATGTCACCCAAATGGTGCCATACTAAACATCCAGACTGTTGAAAAGAAACTCTCCAACAATCCTTTCTCAGATAGCTTAAAGCTTGTAGCGTACGACGTCAGTTAACCTTTATTACTGTATTTTGATTTGTTTTGAGATGAGAAGAGAGAACGAACAGGTTCAACTAAGGGGAGACTATTAAGTCCTAATGTTGTCATGCCAAGGATTCATCCTATGGTTGAAGTTTGAAACCGGGAACTCCTAGAAGTTATCATGCATAGGTTTCAACCTAAAGTTCTAATCATCACTTCCTTATCAAAGGAAGTGAGATTCCTAGGGGATCATGTCAATGATAAAAAGAAACAGATAAAGCATCCGCTTAAACAGTAAACAGTAAACGACTGTAAAATGCATGCAATGCAAGTGAGGGAGGAAATGTGTGTCGGGCATCAGCCTCCACAAGCTCATCTCAACCTCAAGCCAGATATGAATAAATGCAATCATACAGAAGAAATAACATGCTATCAAGCAAAATATGATAACTGCAATCATACAGAAGAAGTGAAGTAAAATGCCATCAAGCAAAATCAAAAACCACATAGGCAAGGGAGCTGGGCTCTACCAAATACCAGCAAGCAAAGCCATACAGTAAAAAAACAAGCAGAGGGAGCAACTCAACCTCTAGTGCAGTCATGCTCCTAGCTTACATCAGTCTAGATATGAACTTATCCTAATGCATCAAGCAAATCAAACAAGTAACACCAATACAGAGGAGAAAACAGACAAGAGAGAAAGCAGATCAACCCCTCCTTCAATTTCAAGCGTCAGCTCTTCTGACAGCAATTCAGTCTTCAGACTTCAATCACCCTTCAAGGCTATCATCAACTTGCTTATCCAAGGTTTCAACCCATCAAACCTAAGTATCCACTTATTCTTTCTTCCTCAAGCCTCAGCTCTTCAGTCAATTCCACCTTCAGGCTTTACTCCTAATGGCAAGTATCAACTTGGTTCCTTCAGGCTCTCAATGCATCGATGTAAGTGTCAACTTACCCCCTATTCCTTAAGCCTCAGCTTTTCACTCAATCTCAATTGAATCCTCTTCAGGAGTATCAACTTGATCCTCAAGCTTCAGCTCTCTTTGCTTTACCAGTATCAACTTGGTCTTCTTCTCCTACAAGCTTTAGCTTCTCAGAGTAGTCTTCAATCACATGGAAGTATCAACTCCATCCTCCAATCTTCTTCAAGCAAGGAACTCCATCCTCTAACAAGGCAGAAAGATTCATCTATCAAGAGCAAAGTTGGGATGATTGGTAGCAGAGTGAAGACCAAAGGTCACCACTGAGCATCCTGTCATCAGAGAAAGGGACCCTCAAAGATTCTACCAATTTGCAAAGAGCCACACATCCTACCAAAGGAGGGATGAGGCCTTTACAAAGGACCTTACATCATAGGGAAGAATGGAATTGATCAACATATTCCATGTTTATGAAGGAAGAGAACCATCTAGAAGCTCTGCCTACAAAACCCTAATCTTAACCTAATCAAAACTACACCACAAGAAGGGAAGATCTTCAAATCCAAGCCTCTTCAAGCAATCCAATGCATCTTCAACTTGCCTTCAACATCATCCAAGAGAAAGCAAAGCAAAACCCCAACTTAAGGGAACTAAAGATGCTAATCTAGTTGAGTTAGTGCCTTAGAATCATGTAAAACTAGCACCTAAACTAAAATCAATCAAAAATAGCACACTATCTTATAAATTTCTACAAAAATTCCTAAGGGATCCTAATTCAATTAAGAATGCCTCATACAAAAACCAGGGACTAAATCAACTATTAAGTCTTAAAATTAAGTCCTAAATCCAAAGGTATCAATCCTAAACTACCACCTATGTTCATCACAAAAATGTGAGAAAAATCTATGGGGAGCATGCATACCTATTCTAACAACTCACAAAAAATCAAGATCAAAATCATCATCACATGATCACACAAAATTCCACAAAATCAAGTATCAAACATGACTATTTTAATATCAATTAAAATGTAAAAATTCCCATAAAATCAGAAAATGCATGAAATCAAAATATTTTTTATCTACAAAATACTATATTCTATCATAAATTCAATGCAAAAAGAATGGGATTAATTGGATCATTTTTCCATTATTTATGATTTTATCAAGAACCATGAATAAAATGAAGAAATTAAAGAAAATCAAAATAAAAAGATAAACACACGGTGCAACTAGCAATGGAAATCAGTTCAATTCATGGATTGGGCCCAACAAGGGGGTGCGGTTATCAGTTATTTCATTAAGCTCAGAACACAACTTAAATGAAACGATGCATTTCATTTCTCAGAACTCTTCACAAACTGAAATTAAAACGTGGCCGTTGGATCACTCCTCCAGTCAAAGGTCTCAGCCCCATCCAATGGCTCTAAAGTCATCTTCCTCGTTTTGAACTTCTTAACCTCGCACGCAGCTCCGGCCACCACCGATGGTGCTCCGATCATCGTCCCCAACCCTAACTCTCTCTAGGATCCTCCATTGCAAGTGGTTTATACATGAAACTCGTCCCAAATTTCGTCACGAATTCATTCATGCCCTTTATTCTCTCTGAAACCTCAAGATTCGCCATAACCAATTCTCAACCGAAAATGGTAACATCCTTAAATAGTCACTAATTCTCAAACAAACTATCTGAAAACCTTCCTACACCGTTCTACAATGCATCTAACATCCTAATTCGTATTGGTTCCACCTAATTTATGCTGGAGGAAGAAGTTTACATACCTGTCAAATCTTGATGAACAGATGCACTGAATCTTCAAATCAAGCTCTCCAACCTTCCAGACACGATCAATGGATCATTCCCTTGCTTCTGTATGCACAAGAACCGGTTGAAAACTCCTGAAACTTGAAACCCGATGGTGAGTTGCAGGTGGAAAAATCTGAGCTCAAGAACACCAATCAGCCACGAATTCCCTTTGATTATGATCTGGAATCATTCCCTAGCATCCATGGAAGAGATTGCAATCAAGAAAATGGGTGGAAAGTGAGTGAAATGATGTAACCGAATTCAGTTGCAAGCAATGAAATCTCAATCTCAATCTCTGCTCTCTCCTTCAATCATCACCAACCTTTCATCTGAACCTCTTCTACTCAATATATAAATCATGTATGGATGATCTAGAACCCTCTAGACCCTTCTAATGAGAGTTTCAATCTCTCATGTCATGAGAATTTCAACCATATGCCATGGTATGCATAGTTCTGTTTGCAGCTTGAAACCAATCTCATTTCCTTCCAATTTCTCCCCTAGTGACATTTTGGAAGTGTTTTGCTTGCAAGGGGCTTTGGTTGTGCCTTGATTCTAGGTTTTGCAAATGTTACTTAAGATGTAAGTAACTACTTTTCAAAGCAAGTCCACAAATTAGACCTTAAATCAAAATTGTGGCTAAACCAATGTTCTTAAAATGATTTTGAGAGTCAAAATGACCTATTACATGCCTTGGTTTGGATGTGTAGATCAAAAGTATCAATTTCCATCTTTGATTTATTTAACTTATACCCTTATTTTAGGTCACTTTTGCAACTTTGAGCTACAAGCATTTACAATATCTCATGATCTCTTTACTAGCCTTAAAACATCATTTTGAACAAGTTTTATGTTAAACATTTTCCCATTTGAAGCTTGGAAATAGGAGTTATGGCCTTATGGTTGAAATGACCTATAATCTCCAAATGACCAAAATACCCTTGACTTGTCAAAGCCATAACTTGAGTTCTATAAATCCTATCAAGGACTTCTAGTACTCTCTAGAAAGCTAAGAGAATAAGGAACAAAATTCATGTTTACCAAAGGTCCATAGAAATCATCCTTCTAGGGCAAAAGTTCCATGCAAGTTGGACAACTTTCAAGCTCCCAAATTCACATACCTCAGATGACCTGTAACTTGTCAAAGTCATAACTTGAGCTCTACAAATCCTATCAAGGACTTATAGAACTCAAATTAAAGCTAAGATCATGCTCTAAAACATTCATGTTGGGGGCAAGATGAGATGACAATCACATCTTAAGCTAAACTACCTTGAAGATAGGGGTCAAACTAGGGGATTTTACACTGTCAAGCCTTAGAAACCCTAGCCTGAAACTTCTCAAACTCTTCAATCATGATGAGTTGACCTTGGAATCATACTTATAACATCTCAATGTATCAATCCATGATCACATGACTCTTGGATTAGGTCTCAACCTTGTTCAAATCCTCAGTTGACTTAGGGTTGACCCAGTCAAACCCTAGCTGCACCAATCATGGCTTAGCCTTCTTAATCTTGCACGATGACCTGTCTAGGCTTCAAAGTGATCTTCAAAACTTCTCATGAGATCTCTCATGACCTCAAGTCCAACTTCATGGCTTCAGAATCATCTGATGGCTTTCCACAACTCTCAAGTTAGGAGACCTACACACTTGGCTTCAACCACTCTCTCTGAGGATCTTTTAACTTCTCTGACAAGGATATCAACCCTTGAACACTTGAATAAGCTTCTTAGCTAGCCTCAAAGTCTTGAATAGCCCTTGATTGGTACTCATACCTCTTGATCTCCTGCATACATGTCAATGAAATGCAAATGATAATGCTAATGTGAATGCAATGAAACATAAGCTAGGTGAAGAAAAGTTGGGCAAATTTTGGGGTGCAACAGTTGTCCCTATTCAAACGGCTTGGACCTGACTGGGTGAGAAGAGAATGGCTCTCAAACAATCAAGGTACGAGACAGTTGAATATCCACAAACCCGGAAATTTGCCAACTGCACAAGTACACGGTACTCTAATGGGAACAAATATTCGAAAACTGAAATATTAGCTGCACGGCAACTAGCTGGGGAATTGGTCACACGGTAACCGGTGATACATGGTCGATCATGCCGTCAGGCATCAGGATTCCTCGGGACTTATCAGATCAACAATCAAGTTAATCATGCCATTGGGCATTCAAAGAAATTTTTGGGCGTCAGCCGAACTTCATCACTAAGTCGGGAATCGAATTCTCGGTCAATCATGAACCAATTGGGGATATCCAAACTCTTGCCATCAGGCACTCCACATCAGCTGAGAGAACTGCTTCGTCAATCCGGTTGGCCTCCAATCATCAAGTCTTCAAGGGAAGTTTCACCTTCGTTGTTCAGAAACCTGCTGGGGATGACACATCTCTGCTTGAGATTCTGGAGAACTATCAAGTAACTCTGCTTCGGGGATCTATAAACCATTCCGGGTAAATCATCTCTCTGCTGAGGACTTCAAGAATCATCTTGGACAAATAGCTTCGTCGGGGACTTCAAGAATCATCTTGAACCCGTAACTCTGCTGGAGATTTCAGGAATCATCCGGAGCAATCACTCTGCCGGGGACTTCAAAAATCATCTTAAGCAACCCTTTCTGGTGACTTCACAGGGGATTTTAAGAATCATCTTAAACGAGCGCCTTCGCTGGGGGATTCATGAATCGTCTTGAGCAAGCGACTCTGCAGAGGAACACCTGCAAAACAAGAACAATAACGACCTAGCTCATATTTAGTACGCATATGCTTTGACAATGGCGCAATGCTCCACTCGGTGGAAATGCTACGCGTTTAGGATGAGTGTTATGCAATCATGCAAGATGCTACAATCCAATCAGCAAAATAAATGTTGAACGGAGAATCCTCCTGTCAAGGAGAAAGAACCAATCTGGTGGAGGAAGGAGTCATCCTGACGAGGAGACGAGGTCCCGCCAATCTCAATCGGACTCCGCCTGGGGAAACGAACTTTAGTCGACTGCTGTAGGGGAGCAAAGTTCTACGAGAACCTGGGTCTACTCATCCGAGCATACGAACCACAACTGCTGAGGAAAACGATATCAATCGCAGAAATAAACTGCACAGCCTTCGCGGCAATACTTTCCTGGAGATAACGACTCCAGTGGGGGAATTACAGCATCAGCTATTCAACACTCTACTATGGAAAACCAATCATGGCCTGAACGGCTTCTGAGGATTTGACTCTCTTGGGGATTCGTCAGCTCGGCTGGGGTAGAAGGAATCGTCCTGCTTGCTGGGGAGAGTACGACTCTGTGGGGAATCTCAATTCTCCTGGAGACTTCAGTCTGAACCATCAATTGCTGCACACTTCAGTATATGAATCAGCTGGGGAGATGACATTCCTTCAGGATGCATCTGAGTGGGGAGAGAATCTTCTCTGCTTGGGGAAACATATCAATGCTGCTCGCTACTCCTGTAACAACATAAACAAACAGACAAGATACCCTTCTCAAAGGGACCTATCAAGGTTATCATCCTGTGACGATGTTCAAGTAATTCATTGTTTCAACAATCAGTGGCCTAGGCCAGTAAGTTTATGTATGCGCATTTTATCAAAAACATCGGCGTTCTTTTTCGCAAACAACACAGATAAATGCTAAACAGGCAAACATAATTGCTGAATAGTATACATTTTATTGATAACGAACCCCTGAATGGGTGAAAATGTTTTACAATAGATGCAAGCTCCTGGAATGAGGAAGCCGCACAAATATAAAAACATAAATATACATCAGTATATACACATGTCGACAACGTGGCATAGACGAACACCATGAGTTGATCCCTCTATGACCCACTTGACTTCGATACTTCTCCGACGCTTCAGCTTCAGAAGAGATTGATTCAGATAAACGGCCCTCAGGTCTTCCAAACCACTAAACAATGAAAGTCCATACGCGGAACGCAGTCGTTTGCTTTTTCAAATCCCTTACTTTTGCCTGAATCGCCCTTTCGGGTTTTCGATTCACCGGGATACCCTTTTTTGCCAAAGTCGCCCTTCCGGGTTTTCGACTTTGCGGGTGTACATTCTTTTCTTTATATCCCTAATTTTTGCCCGAGCCTTTTTCCTTTTTTATGGTTCGCTGGGATGCCCCATTTTTGCCTGGATACTCTTTTTCTTTCCAACGGGTTATTTTTTAAGCAAAGTATTTTTTAACTGCGTCCGTGTTCACCGGGGATGAAAAATCTTCACCATCCATCGTGGATAACAACAAGGCTCCTCCCAAGAAGACCTTGCTGACGACGTACGGACCTTCATAATTGGGAGTCCACTTGCCCCGGTGATCGAAGTGTGGGGGAAGAATCTTCTTCAGGACGAGATCACCCGTCTGAAAGCTTCTAGGACGCACCTTCTTGTCATACGCTTTCTTCATTCGGCTTTGGTATAGACGACCATGCGCAATCGATGCTAATCTCTTCTCGTCCATCAGGCTGAGTTGGTTTAGTCGGTTCTTAATCCATTCTGCCTCATCGAGTTTTACGTCAACCAAAACTCGCAAAGAAGGGATCTCTACTTCTAACGGTAGGACAACCTCCATACCATACACCAAGGAGAAAGGAGTTGCCCCGGTTGACGTACGTACCGTCGTACGATAACCGTGCAGTGCAAATGGCAGCATCTCGTGCCAATCTTTGTAGGTCACAACCATCTTCTGAACAGTCTTCTTAATATTCTTATTGGCCGCTTCAACGACGCCATTCATCTTCGGCCGGTAAGGAGATGAGTTGTGGTGTTCAATCTTGAAACTCTGGCACAGCTCCTTCATCATCTTGTTATTCAAATTCGAACCATTATCGATAATGATCCGCTCGGGAATTCCATAACGACAGATGATGTCCCTCTTTATGAATTTAGCCACCACCTGCTTGGTCACATTAGCATATGAGGCTGCCTCCACCTACTTGGTGAAGTAGTCGATAGCTACTAGAATGAAGCGATGACCATTAGATGCAGTGGGCTCGATCTTGCCTATCATGTCGATGCCCCACACGGAGAACGGCCACGGGGAGGACATGACATTCAACGGGCACGGCGGTACATGAATCTTATCAGCATAAATCTGGCATTTATGACATCTCTTTGCGAATTTAAAGCAATCCGACTCCATCGTCAGCCAGTAATACCCTGCTCTCAGGATCTTTCTCGTCATAGCATGCCCGCCGGCATGCGTACCAAATGTGCCTTCATGGACTTCTTCCATGAGCACACTCGCTTCTTTCTCATCTACACATCTGAGTAGCACGAGATCGTGGTTTCTTTTATACAAAACTCCATCAGGGTTGAGATAGAAATTTCCAGACAGCCTCCTCAGAGTCTTCTTATCCTGGGTTGACGCTCTTGCAGGATACTCCTTAGTCATAAGGAAAGTCTGGATATCATGGAACCATGGCTTGCCATCGGAGGCTTCCTCGATCGCAAAGACGAATGCAGGTCTATCAAGACGAGAAAGGACAATTCTTGGAGCTTCATTCCAGAAATTGACTTTATACATCGAAGCCAACGTGGCTAGGGCATCATCTATCTAATTTTCAGCTCTGGGCACATGATGGAGCTCCACTCGATCGAAGAACGGAAGTAGCCTTCTGGCATAATTCATGTACGGCACCAAATTCGATTGGCGAGTCTCCCACTCCCCTTTAATCTGGTTGATCACAAGCGCCGAGTCACCATATACGTCTAGGTTCTTGATTCTCAAATCAACTGCCTCTTCTAGACCCATGATGCATGCTTCGTACTCCGCCTTGTTATTGGTGACCGGAAACGTCAGTCTCGCAGTGAACGGGATGTGGGATCCGTGGGGGGTCGTGATGATTGCCCCAATGCCACTTCCATAAGAATTAACCGCCCCGTCGAATATCAATTTCCACTGGGATTTCCTATCTGGACCCTCGTCGGGCAACGGTTCATCGCAATCCTTCGCTTTGAGAAACATGATATCCTCATCAGGGAATTCAAATTTCATCGGCTGATAATCCTTGATCGGCTGTTCGACAAGGTATTTAGACAATGTGCTTCCCTTGATGGCCTTCTGGGAAATGTACTGAATATCATATTCCGTCAACACCATTTGCCATCTGGCAATCCTGCCCGAAAGCGCTTGCTTCTCGAAGACGTACTTGATCAGATCCATCTTCGAAATTAGCATGGTTGTGTGATTGAGCATGTACTTTCGTAAACGTTTGGCAGCCCAGGCTAATGCACAACACGTCTTCTCCAGCATCGAGTAGTGAGATTCACAGTCTGTGAACTTCTTACTCAGGTAGTAAATGTCATGCTCCTTTCTGCCCGTCTCGTCGTGCTGACCGAGAACACACCCCATACTATTCTCAAGAACTGTCAAGTACATGATTAAGGGTCGTCCGACCACTGGGGGTATCAAGATTGGAGGTTCCTGTAGATACTGTTTTATCTTATCAAATGCCTTCTGGCAATCCTCGTTCCAGATAATCGCCTGATCTTTCTTTAGCAGTTTGAACATCGGTTCACACGTGGCCTGAGCTGAGAAATAAACCTTGCAATGTAGTTTATTCTGCGCAGGAAACCACGAACTTCTTTTTCTGTTTTTGGCGCTGGCATTTCTTGTATCGCTTTTATCTTTGTAGGATCAACCTCGATGCCTCTTTCACTCATGATAAACCCCAGTAGTTTTCCAGATCGTACTCCGAAAGTACACTTGTTAGGATTCAGCCTCAACTTGAACTTCCTAAGCCTCTCAAAAAGCTTCAGCAAATTGACCAAATATCCTTCCTCCGTTTGGGACTTCGCAATCATGTCATCAACATAGACTTCAATCTCATGATGAATCATGTCATGAAACAAAGTAACCATTGCTCTTTGGTAAGTGGCCCCTGCGTTCTTCAGACCGAAAGGCATTACCTTGTAGCAAAATGTTCCCCAAGGTGTAATAAACGTAGTTTTCTCCATGTCCTTCAGCGCCATCTTGATCTGATTATAACCGGAGAAGCCATCCATGAACGAAAATACGGAGAACTGAGCTGTATTGTCGACCAACACATCAATATGAGGCAGCGGGAAATCATCTTTAGGGCTCGCCCTATTCAAATCCCGATAATCGACGCACATTCGTACCTTACCGTCTTTCTTCGGTACAGGCACTATGTTGGTGACCCACGGAGGGTAAGTGGTGACCGCTAAGAAGCCAGCATCAAGCTATTTCAGTACTTCTTCTTTGATCTTAACGGCCATATCTGGTCGTGTCCTCCTAAGCTTCTACTTAACGGGAGGACAATCTTCTCGCAGCGGCAAGTGGTGGACCACGATGTCAGTATCAAGTCCGGGCATATCCTCGTATGACCAAGCAAAGATGTCACTATACTCTCTCAGCATCTCGACCAATCTCTGCTTGACATCGCTCTGCAATGCAGCCCCTATCCTGACGTTCCTGACAAGTTCTTCAGACCCCAGATTCACAATCTCAATTTCTTCTTCGTGAGGCAGAATAACTTTCTTTTCTTGTTTCAACAAGCGGGCCAACTCTTAGGGAAGGTCTTCGTCTTCATCAATCTCTTCTTTGGCTTGATAGATCGGGCAATCGAAGTCGAAGTGAGTCGTAGAAGGTCCAGAGTCGATGTCATCTGCTATGTGGATCCTGCAATAACAAGGGTTAAGCTTAAGACAAGGATATGCAGGTTAGCACATACCCCATTGCCATTTTGTTGTTTTTCAAAACAAATATAAAACAGGAATAACAGAGATCACAACATTTGAATGCGAAAGAACGCCTTTTGATTTATTGATAAAGTGCATGTACATAATCAAACGAGGCCCTAACAATAAAACCATTATGCCCCGGGTAGGACATAGGGTTGTACAACAATTGGAGAAAGTAAATCATTACTCTTCGCTTGTCACTTGAATGGTATCCCTGATGGACCAGTTGTTGAGGCTCTCGCCTGGTTTGCTTGGCTGGATCCTGTTGCACCCTAAAATTTGCTCAACCTTATTCACTTGGTTCATGTTTCAATACCATTAGCATTTGCATATAGAGTCATGTACATAGGTTACTCATCTGCATAGCATAAGCATGGCAAGTCATTCAACAGGGGTCCAATCATTATTATCATCTCTAGAGGCCTATCAGGAGGCTATTATCCTAATTCAATCTCATTCAGGTCATCAAGAAAGGATTTGAAAGCAAAGAGTTCAGCAGATCAAGCCTTGAGTCTATCTCCTATCTGAGGGTACCTGAGGGTCAACAAGGGAATTATGAGTTGTGAATGGAGAGCATGGGGAGTATCTAGACATCTTGGGGGACTTAGAAAGTCATTTGGATAAGAAAACAAGTTGTTGATGTAGTCACAAGAATTACAGTTGAAGACAGTCAACTAGGGTTTCATCTGGGTCAACCCTAGGTCAACCCTAGGTCAATTGATTGATTCAAGGGCATTCAGGTCTATTGAAGGGATGTGGGGTTCATCATTTGACATGGAGAGTAAAGATATGTTGTTGTGCTAAGAAGAATTCAAGAGAAATCAAGGAGAAGAGGAGTTTCTAAATTAGGGTTTCTATGTAAAATCCCCTAGTTTAGGTCAAGTTTCCAAGCAAGATAAGTCAAAATGCAAGCTTCAAATGGATCCTTGGCCAACATGAAACTGGTAGAGGATCTCAAGATCTTTAATTTGAGTGGTGGAAGACATCAAGGATATTTATAGAACTCAAGTTATGGTCCTTGCAAGTTACAGGTCATCTGAGGTATCTGAAATTTTGTCTGTGAAAGTGACTTGACTTCCAAGCAACTTTTACCCCTCAAGGAGATTTCAAATGAATTTCTGGTCAACATAAGAATTGTTCCTCATTGTCTTAGATTTTTAGAATGGTATAGTATGCCTTCATATGATGTGTGGAACTCAACTTATGGTCTTGGCAAGCAAAGGGTATTTTGGTCATTTGTGAATTACAGGTCATTTTAACCTATGTCCAAAACTCATACAAGGAGGCCTCAAATGGAAAAACTTACAACATCAAACTTGCTCCAAATGGCATTTTGAGTCTATAAAAGTGACCATGAGAGATTGGAAAGATTCATATCACAAGGTTTCAAAATTGGTGAATTTAATGAAGAAAAATGGCTTAAAAATGATATTTTTCATATCTTGGCCAAATGATGCAAAATTATAGGTCATTTTGAATGGAAAAGGCATTTTAAAGACATTGGCTAAAGTGGAATTTTGAGCTTAGTTCATAATTTGTGAGTTATCCATGGTTGCTTGAATTGAAAGTAACATAATCCAAATTGAAAAGGAAAAGTGTAAGGGAAACTTCTCCAATGTTCTAGGAGGTTCTAATGCAACCTATATATTCATGCAAGCTGATTCATGCAAGGGTTGGTGCTCCCATTTGTTCAAAGCTTCAATTTTCATCCATTTTCTCATTCTTGCATAAACTACTCAAACTCCCTCAAATCTTGATCATTTTGCAAAATTCTTGATCCCATCATTCTCTACAATCATCATATAACTAGTTTCAAGCAAGATCCAGTGGAAATAGTTCCAAATTCGTGTGTTGTAAGTTCATTCTCAAAAGTGCAAGAAGAATCCATTACAAGAATTCAGAATGTTTGGGCAAGAGTAGATGCATACAGAATCAAGATCCAAGCACATTGATCAAGTTTAAGCCATTGCTGAGCTCGAAGTGAAGGATTCACCATTCTGTTTTTCAAATTATACCAGGTATGTTCTCCATTCAAATTGGCTTGATGTAGTTATCATGACATAGGTTTGTTAGGATAATAGTGACCTAGGTGGTTAGAGGAGTAATCCTGAAGCTTTTAGTGTGAATTGGTGAAGATTCTTGCATGGGCCATAAAACTGTTTTGATCCATAACTAGGAGATTAGTGAGTGGTAGCTCATTTGGATTAGTGTAGCATGATCAGTGATGCTTGATTAATGTTCTGTTAGCAAAAGATTAGGGTTTAGTGAAAGTCAGAATTGAGGCAGCCATGGAAGGGAAGCTATCGTGTTTAGTGATTGGGTGAAGTTTAACAAGAACTGATGATGTAGTTGCATTCTACGTGGAAAATGAAGCAAGTTTGGTGTTTGTAGTTTTGATTTTCATGAGGAGATGAGGGAGAACCGAATGCTTGAAGATGGAATCATGCATGGAGGGTATCTGAAACCCTAGGGAGTCCAAGGTTGATGATGACTCCAAAGCCGTAGGATGCAAGTTTGACCTTGGACTGGAGGGTGGCATCGGACGGTCCACGCGTAGCCTGAGTTTGGTGGGAAAATTTAAAATCTAAAACGCACCGTTTCACTAATTGGGGGGATTGGGCTCAGACGGCTATTCGCACCCCCCAATTTAGTAAGCCCAACGCGCTGAACTTGGGTATCTTGCTATTCTCACCCCCTCTGGCTTTTTCTTTCTATTTTCTTTATTATTTTCTTTTCATTTTTCATTCTTTTTAAAAATTCATAATAAATAGAAAAATCATCATTTTTAATTCATTCTTTTTGCATATTTTTCTTTAGGATGTCAAGAAAATTATAAAAAATAAAAATGGCATTTTATTTTTTATTTGATATTTTTCCCATATTTTCTAAATAAATAACATTTTAAATGGTTTCATTTCATACATGATTTTGATATTTTTTGTTCTATCAATTGCTTCAATAGTTTTTATCCATTCTTTTTAGGTTATTTAGGTTAGACATTAAACTTGTAGATTCAATTTAGTTCCCATTTTTTAGAATTAAATTTAGGTGCTTAGTGTAGGTGTGAATAACATGAATAAAATTAGGGTTTTAGGTGATGACTTAGGAGATTTGATTCTTTCCCTTAGGACTTAGGGTTTGATTAGTTTAGCTATGGGACTATAGGGGCTAGGGGTAGTTATTAGATCCCCTTAGAAAAAGTCAGGATTCCCCTACTGCTATTAATATGCTGTTGTATCTGATTGACTGGTGTGGTGTGCCCTCTGGGGATTATTGCTTGCTTGCTTGGGTATTGGGATTGTCTGGGGATTTGGGAGATCTGAAGACTTGAGGAGATGAAGACCATTGGAGATCCAGAGATTGAAGAACAACTGCCAGAGTTGGAGAGGAGGTTCTTGCTAGCAGCTGCTGAGGAGACTAGGGTTTAGGAGCTAGGCAGAGCTCTAGATTAGAAAGCTTGCTTCTCAAACATGGAATGCCTTGTCTGCATCCATCCTTTCTCTATGATTCAAAGTCTCTTTCAAATATCCACCTCCTTCCTTTGGAAGGATCAGTGAATGTATTTGAAAGATAGAACTTTTGAGAGAAACCTGTCTGCATAATGTTAACAGTTAATGAGCCACCTTTGGTAGGCAATTTACTGTTTAACATTCCTCTCCTCTTGTTGACTGATGTTCATCCCTGAAGATTGGAGACTTGAAGAAAATCCATTGCTTATAGGAAGCTGATGATCAAAGCCTTTGCCTGAAGGCCATGAAGATGGAGATTGATGCTTGTTGAAGCCTGTAGCTGATTGGAGATTACTTGAAGCCAGATGTTGATTCAGAGCTGCTGATGCTGTTTCTTTTGCTGTTGTATTTCATTTCTGATGTATTGATTGGTTTTCTGGACTGTATTGTTTGCTGTTTACCCTGTTGGGTTGAAAGTGAAGTCTGTTCACTTTTGCCTATTGTTTTCTAGGTTCGAGGTTGAGTGGGACTCCCTTGCCTCGCTTGTACTGTTGCATCCATGCATTTTACTGCTTTATTATATCTGGTATTGTTTCTGTTTCTGCCTATCCCGTAGGATCTCTGTTTCTCTCTGTGCAAGAGAGGAGCATGATAGACATTAGGTCTTAACCCATGCATGATAACATTAGGTTAGTTTGTTTCCCTTCGCAACCGTAGATTAGAGTTCTGTCTCTTTCTTTCTCAAAACAAACAGAAAAACACGTAAAGATTTCAAACTCAATAAAAGACACTTCTTCCGTAAAAGAAGGTGAACTCATCAAGACGTCATTTTTGTCCGCTTGGACTGCCAATCAAGAAAACCTTTTTCAGAAGGAATAAAATCAACCAGGACAAGCCTGTGTCTTCCGTAGCCCGAACTACGTTTGCTCTGATCTTCCATGCTGTGTGGAAGTACGTAGGCATAGGATGCGATATCCTAGCGAGCAACCTTCCCCTCCTTTCCCGTAGGTAGGCGAACTACGTTGACTCTGATTTCTCGTTCCAGGCGGGAATACGTAGGCATAAAGTGCGATACTTTGCCGAGTCATTTTTACTTTCATTTTATTTTCTTTTTAACCCCTGACCTTTAGAGTAGATAGAATAACAATCCATACCCGAAAACAAGCGTGGATCCCGTCGAGTACGACGGACGTGAGGGGTGCTAATACCTTCCCCTTGCGTAACCGACTCCCGAATCCAGGTTTTGGTTGCGACAACCATATCTTTCCCGTGTTGTGCGAGGTTTTCTCTGAGCGTTTCCTTTCCCTCCCGTGGGATAAATAACGCACGGTGGCGACTCTTCTGTTCAGCCGGCGCCGATTTCGCAGTAGCGATAGCTGGCGACTCTGCTGGGGAACCAACGTCCCCTGGCTGCTAAGGACTGCGATGGTGCTTATGCATTTGGGATCCAACGTCCCTTAAGAGAGTCAATCCTAACGCTTGTTTTCCCGTCGAGGATTTTGTATGGATTTATATTTCTGACCTTTATTTTCAGCATTATGTATATTGTTTATTATTGCTGTATTGGGGGGTGACGGGTGTTCTGATATTGAGTGAGAAGCCGGACCTGGGCTTGAGTGCACCTAGAATTAGAGTAGAAAGTAGTGGGTGCGTGCCGGCTTTGCTTGCATTAGTGTCTCATGAAATCTACACTTGGACGAGGTTCTTCTGGTTGGCTTCTTTTTCTACCCTTTGGGTCGAAGGGGTTGTTGGTCAGCTGAATTGTCGACTCCGGGAACCGATCATTTGGAAGTTGGCTAAGTGAGGCCTCTTCAGGATTTGATGATGCCACTCCTTCTGGGAATCGTATCATCAACCCTGGAAGTCTGTGACGCCGACGACCGCATAGGATGCCATACCTTTGTCAGTTACTAGGACATCCACCTGTGAGAGGGTTTGGGGTTATGCAGGTAACTAGACCTTCAGACTACCGGTTATTTCTTGATCAGAGATCCTGGGTATTTATGGAGAGTTAAGAGGTCTGTCAGAGACCATATGGAGATGTGTTCTGAGGTCTGTCAGAGACCAGTTGGAGAGTTCTGAGGTCTGTCAGAGACCATTTGGAGATGTGTTCTGAGGTCTGTCAGAGACCAGTTGGAGAGTTAGGAGGTCTATCAGAGACCATTTGGAGATGTGATTTGAGGTCTACCAGAGACCAGTTGGAGTTATGGTTTGAGGTCTGTCAGAGACCAGTGTTGGAGCTTTGTTTTAGGTCTATCTGAGACCAGGGTTTGATGACTTCTGGATGGTCTATCTGAGACCTTTCTTGATTGGGTTCAGGCTATTCAGCTACAGCTTTGGTCCCTGTTGCATGTTACTTGCATTGCATTGTCTGCATATCCATTACCACTTGCATTTCACTAACGCGTGTCTGTGCTGCAGGTGCATTTGCATATTCCCCGGTTCTAGTGCCCAGACTGCTGAGTATTGATTATGGCTGGTTTGAGGAAAACAGTTGCGTATAAGCTGCCTTCACCTGATATTACTTCTTTACTTGGTCTGATATCTCTTGCCGATGAGGAGGTTAGGAGAAGCTTCAGAATGAGTCATGGGAGATTACTGAGATTAGTCTGCAAGCCCACGGCTGATGAGATGAACGGGCTATACACCTTGATGCAGTTCTATGACCCCGCATTGAGATGCTTTACTTTTGCTGACTTCATTCTAGGGCCTACCATTGAGGAATATGTGGAGTTTACTGAGCTTCCCGTGCAGAACAAGGTTCCCTTTATTCACTCTGCTGCTGAGCCCAAGTTGGAGGACTTAGCCAAAGCCTTGCATATGAATGCTGCTGAGTTGTTGGTGACTTCTTGGCTTGGGGTTCCCGGTTTCTCTCTAGATTTTCTGGTTGGCAAGGCTCAAGAGTACGCCAAGAACGGTTGTTGGGTGGTTTTCAATGCTATTTTGGCTTTATGCATTTATGGAATCGTGTTGTTTCCTAACTTGCCCAACTTTGTGGATCTGGATGCTTTCTATCTGTTTGCTGCAGGCAACCCAGTGCCAACGTTGATCGGAGACTTCTACTACTCATTGCACTACAAGAACGAAAACCGAAGGGGAAAAGTTGTTTACTGCTGTGTTCCTCTATTAAATATGTGGTTCAAAAGTCATCTCCCCATGAAGGGACCATTTGTGGACAGTGCGACCTCAGCCAGTTGGTCAGAGCGCCTGATGAGGTTATATTCCGAAGACGTTGTGTGGTTTGATCGAGACCTGTTGGGATCTGAGCTCATCTTCAGCTGTTCTGGGTACCCTAATGTGCCGCTGATAGGAAGAAAAGGGTGTATCAATTACAACCCTTATCTATTCATTCGTCAGTTCGGATATGCACTGAAGAACCCACCAAAGGAGGAAGAAGTACAGGAATCTCTGTACTTCACCGGTGACGTGAAGGGGGAGTTACTAGCCAAGCTGCAGCATGCCTGGACACGTATTAACCGCAAAGGGAAGCCGCTGTTAGGAAAGAACGATTGCCAGGCTTATGGGCCTTACAGGGTTTGGATCCAGGAAAGAGCAAGTCAGTTATTAATGCCATTTCCCGCTGCACCCGTCATTGTTCCCGTCCCGGCAGAAGAGCCAACTACTGTTTCTAGGGAGGCCTACGAGCAAGTTGTGAGGGAGAAGGAAGCCTTGATGAAGATCAACGAAGGGTTAGAGCAAGAGCTAGCTCAAGTACGCAGTGAGAAAAACAAGGTCGTGTATGCTTTCCAACAGCAGATTGAGCTAATGAACAGATTAGGGGATGAGTTGATCGAAGAAAAGAAGAAGCGCGAGCGTCTGGGGCAAGAGTTCAGAAGCTCCCATGACATGCTGGAAGCCAAAAAGAAAGCGCTTGACGCGGCACACCGAGAAATCTCCTCTTGCAATAAGACTTGGAATGCTACTCTCACCAACAATAAGATGAGAGAAGATAAGCTGAAGCAACAAATCTCCGACCTCGAAGAAAAGTTGAAGTCTAGCATCAAGAAGTGTGAGGAAGAAGTGATGACCCGGTATAGTGTCCAGCATGCACTGAACAAGGCAATCAAATGCAGAGATGAAGCGGTGTCTCAGAAGCGAAAGCTAGAAGATTGCTTCGGAGAAGCAACATGGGAAGAAACTGCTGAAGACGTGCGTCGTGTTCTTAAGAAAAGGAACCAACTTGTTGAAGGGCTGCTTGATCGACCAAGCCATCCGGAGACCAAGAAGCTGATAGAAGAGTACCAGACTTTTGGGAGGATTTGATCATTTCATGTAGTAACTTGTAGTAACTTGTATGCTTTATTTGCATAAGTGCTGACCATCACCAGGATTGTTGGTTGAGGTCATGCCTTCTTATCGTACTCTCAGCGACATTGTATTCTGGTTTTCTCAGCAATATATGAGGCTTTCTATGATTCAGTTCCGATATTCCTATTGTCAACACTGTCACTGCACTGGCACCTTCACACTAGAACTGGGGAAATGAATCTCCCTAATGCACAGACACATTGCATTGCATTCATATTCATATTGCATTATAGGTAATCTTTGAATAAGTGTCTTATGTCCTGCATTTTATCAGGTACTTTTCAGGATTGCAGATCAACACCCGCACCGCTATTCTACTCGCACCAACTGTCGAAGAATCATGGATCAAATGCAGAACGAGATGCAAGATGTGCGCGAGAAGCTCGCTCTCTTTATGCAGACTATGGAAGCCATTGCAAAAGGGCAGGAGAATTTGCAGGCCATGGTCCAGCCTCTGTTGGCTCGAAATGCTGGTCACGGTAATGAAGATCATCAGTCCGTACGGGTCGATACTGTTCATGGAGACGGCACTCCCACGCCAGTGGCTCCACCTGTAGTCAATATGCCTGCTGCTAATGTCAACAATGCTACCGCTGCTGTGAATGGTAACGTCGGAGTTGGGAATGAGACTGATGTCCATAACGTTGGGCTGGGTGATGTCAATTTGGGAGATAATACGGGAGGCAACGGTTTTGTCAATACTGGATTCGGATTCAACGATCAGGGATTCGATAACACTGGGAAGTATGGCTTTAATGCCCAAGGCTTTGGGCAAGATGGCTATGGTGCGACCAATCAGGGTTACGGAGGTTTTGGAAATGGAAACGGTGCTGGATTTATGACTTTTGGTCCTGCGGAAGGTGTTCAAGGATACGGCAACAGAGGCCGAGGTCCGGGGATGAATCAAATCAGAGCTGGACGTAATAATGGATATGACGGGTATGGGGCTGGAAATGGTATGTGGCAAGAAGATCAGCAGGAGGACGCTTTCTCCGGAGGAGGTTTTGAAGGGCCGATGGATGACTCCCAGAAGATCAGAATGCTAGAAGAGCAGATGAGGGGAGTCCTGAACCAAAGTGCTGTGGGTTTGGACATGGCAACAATGGGCTTGGTACCTGGCTTGAGGGTGCCAATCAAATTCAAAGCTCCTGCGTTCGATAAGTATAAAGGGGACACATGTCCAAAAGTGCATGTACGAGCTTATTACAGAAAGATGTCTGCATACTCAACTGATGAAAGAATGCTAATGCATTTCTTTCAAGATAGTCTGTCGGGTCCTTCCCTAGAATGGTACATGGGGTTGGAGCCAACCGATATCAAGACATGGAAGCAATTAGAAGAGGCATTTGTAGCTCATTACAAGTATAACAGCGACTTGGCACCCAATCGGGTCCAGTTGGCGGGGCTGTCGCAGAAGAAGGGGGAGAGCTTTAAAGAGTACGCGCAAAGGTGGCGTGATATGGCTGCCAGGGTCCGTCCTCCTGTGGAAGATAAGGAAATGAATGACATGTTTGTCGGCACATTCACCGGTCTGTTTCACGACATGTTGTTTCACACGTCTCTGGCCAGTTTTTCAGACCTAATTCTGATGGGGGAAAAGATTGAACGTAACATTAAGCAAGGAAAGTTCCAAGTCGAGGAATCAACTGCATCTGGCAGTAATAGGAAAGCTTATGGTGGGCGCCGTCAGGGCGAGGCAAGTGCAGTATTTGGAGGTCGAGGCCGGGGCCGAGGCAGGGGACGAGGTCAATATCGTCAGCCGCAGCAGGTGGCGAGTGTTACTATCCCGTATCAACAACAACCACTCCAGCAATAACAACCGGTTCAGCAACAGCCAATGCAACAGCAGCAGCAGCCTCAGCAGGGGGCACAGCAGGCTCAGCGAAGATTCCAGGGTAGTAAACCGAGAAGAGTGTTTGAGAAGCCTCCATCAACCTATGCCGATTTGTTGCAGACATTGTTGGGATTGAACCTGGTAGAGAAAAGAACTCTGGCACCGATAACGGGAGCTCCCCCGTTTGGTTACGATGCAAGCAGGCACTGTGAGTTTCATTCTGGAGCCCCGGGTCACGATATAGAAGGTTGCCATGCTTTTAAGCATGTTGTGCAGGATCTTTTGGACAATAAGACTATCAATTTCGGAACGGTAGGTCCGAATATAGTGCAGAAACCCATGCCTAATCATGGGGCAAACGCCATTCTGACTGAGGAAGGGTTGAATCTGATTATGAATGTCGAAGACTTGAAGACGCCGCTGAGCGAGATAAAGAGCCGACTGTTGCAAGGGGGTGTTTACCCGGGATGTGACGAGTATTGTGTAGAATGTTGGACCCTAGATGGGGGGTGTGATGATATGAAGAAAGGCATTCAGGCCTTAATTAATGAAGGCATATTGCAGTTTGACCAAGCAGCAACTGAAGAGCCCGCGGGGGCAGTAGCATGTGATCAGACTAATGTGGCCACGGTAACGATTCCTCGGAAGACGATCACTATCGCAGCACCAGCTCAGCGCCCACCGATCACCATAACTAAGGCCGGGCCAATCCCGTACGAGAACACGAAAGTAGTCCCATGGTCATATGGGTTAGAAGTATATTGTGACGGGATAAAAATTGATGTTAATAAGCAGCCAGCCGAGACTGTGGATAATGTTGTTGGCTCAGGAGGTATGACCAGGAGTGGTAGGATCTTTATATCCCCTGAAGTGGAGGCCGAAAGACTAGCAAAAGGAAAAGGGAAAGCAGTTGAGAATGTCCCAGCGCAAGCAAGTGACAAAGAATCGGCATCGAAAGACGTAGAAGAGTTCATGCGCTTGATTCGGAAAAGTGATTATAAGATTGTGGAGCATCTGCAGCAGACGCCGTCCAAAATATCTATCCTGTCATTGCTGTTATGTTCGGAAGCCCACAGAAATGCGTTGCTGAAAGTCCTGGATACTTCTTTTGTACCCCAAGACGTCTCCGTGAATCAGTTGGAAGGAGTATTGGCACATGTGAATGCAGGCCACAGCCTGGGCTTTACTGATTTTGACTTGACCCCGAAAGGAAGAGATCATAATATGGCGCTGCACGTATCTGTCGAGTGTAGAGGATCAGTAATGTCGCATGTATTGGTTGACACCGGGTCATCTTTGAATGTGCTGCCCAAGAAGGCGATGATGAAGTTGGATGTTAGAGGAATCTTGTGTACGCCCAGTGACTTGGTAGTCAGAGCGTTTGATGGCACGCGGAGAACAGTCTTTGGGTCGATCACATTGCCTCTACAGGTGGGGCCGGAGGTGTTTGCAACTGAGTTTTATATCATGGATATACAGCCTGCGTACAGCTGCTTGCTTGGAAGACCCTGGATTCATGGGGCAGGGGCAGTCACATCCACCCTGCATCAGAAGTTAAAATATATGGTCGGAGACAGCGTGGTCACCGTGTGCGGAGAAGAGGACATTCTGGTCAGCCATCTATCGTCATTTAAATATGTGGAAGTCGACGGAGAAATCCACGAAACACCCTGCCAGGCATTTGAAGGTTTGCGCATCAAGGACAAAGGTCCCGGGCCGAGCAAAGCGTCGGAGATAGCCGTCTCATCGTATAAAGAAGCTCAAGCTCTAGTAGAAGCAGGAGAAGCAAAGGGCTGGGGCAAAGTGCTGGACATTCCTGTGAAGATGGACCGGTTCGGGCTGGGGTACCAACCGTCGTCATCAACTCCTTCCGTGGGGGCACCCCGTTTCAGAAAGCCAATCACCATCTCTGCCAGTGGGGTGTGTCATGAAACTGTCAATGTTGTTTCGGAGTCTGATGAAGGAGACAGCGACTGTGATATGGATGCCTGGATTCAGCCAAGCACGCCAGGACAAGGACTGTGCAACTGGTCTATTCAGGAGCTTGTTCCTGTGACTTTTAAACAGTAATGCTTTGCTTTATTAATTGTTGAATAATCTGATGTCTTGCCCGGGGCATCAGGATTTGCTTAGGGCTGTGTTGTTATGAACATTGCGTGTCAATCATTAAATAAATGGCGTTTTTTCATGTGCAAATACTGTAATCCCTGTCTTTCTTGTTTTATATTTTTTAATAAAACGGCAACGTGGTTGTTCGCTTTATACGCATTTTGAAGCGCTTAACCATTCCTTTTGCAGGATAACATTTTCAGATGACATCCTTGAACCACCTATGACTCGTCCCGACTTCGAGCACCCGGTATTCCAGGCCGAAGAAGAGGTCGTTGAAGATAGCGACGTTCCTGAAGAATTGTC
Source organism: Lathyrus sativus (assembly GCA_963859935.3). NCBI lineage: Eukaryota > Viridiplantae > Streptophyta > Magnoliopsida > Fabales > Fabaceae > Lathyrus > Lathyrus sativus. Next base: position 292,733,867 of record OZ012738.1, on the reverse strand, counting down.
TTGGTTAGTGAAGCAAGAGGAAAGAGCCATTCTGCCTCACGATGAGGTCATCGAAATTATCAACTTAGGGTCGGAAGGGGTTGAGAAGAATATTCGTATTGGAGCCGCACTACAGAGTGATATCAAGCGAAGACTGGTTGAAATGCTCCGAGAGTATAGTGATGTATTCGCTTGGTCGTATGAAGATATGCCAGGGCTCGATACAGACATGGTTGTGCATCGCCTGCCACTGAAAGAAGATTGCCCGCCGGTCAAGCAAAAGCTTCGCAGAACTCGACCAGATATGGCAATGAAGATCAAAGAGGAAGTTCAAAAACAGTGGGACGCTGGGTTCCTGGCTGTGACAAAATATCCCTCGTGGGTTGCTAACATCGTACCAGTGCCGAAGAAAGATGGCAAGGTTCGAATGTGTGTGGATTATAGAGATTTGAATAAAGCAAGCCCAAAAGACGACTTTCCACTTCCTCACATTGACGTGTTAGTTGATAATACCGCTCAATACTCCGTATTCTCCTTCATGGATGGCTTTTCGGGCTACAACCAAATTAAAATGGCGCCAGAGGATATGGAGAAGAATACTTTCATAACGCCTTGGGGAACATTTTGCTACAAAGTGATGCCCTTTGGTTTGAAAAATGCTAGGGCAACATATCAGCGTGCGATGACGACTCTTTTCCATGACATGATGCATAAAGAGATCGAAGTTTATGTTGACGATATGATTGCCAAATCCCAGACGGAGGAAGAGCATCTGGTAAATCTGCTGAAGTTGTTTAAAAGGCTTAGGAAGTTCAGGCTGAGGCTGAACCCTAACAAATGCACCTTCGGGGTGAGATCGGGTAAGCTGCTGGGGTTTATCGTAAGCGAAAAAGGAATAGAGGTCGATCCTGCTAAAATAAAAGCAATTCAAGAAATGCCGACGCCTAAAACAGAGAAAGAGGTGCGCGGGTTTTTAGGGAGGTTGAACTACATCGCCCGGTTCATATCTCACCTAACTGCTACGTGCGAACCATTATTCAAGCTGTTGAAGAAAGATCATGCTGTAACGTGGAACGAAAATTGTCAAAAGGCGTTCGATAAAATAAAGCAGTATTTGCAGGAGCCTCTCATTCTGATACTCCCAGTGGCAGGTAGGCCCTTGATAATGTATTTGACGGTTCTTGAGGGAAGCATGGGTTGTGTTCTCGGTCAACACGACGAGACAGGGAGAAAAGAGCATGCAATCTATTACCTGAGTAAGAAATTTACAGATTGTGAATCTCGGTATTCAATGCTGGAGAAAACTTGTTGCGCGCTAGCCTGGGCCGCCAAGCGGTTGAGGCAGTACATGCTGAATCATACAACCATGCTCATCTCGAAGATGGATCCTATCAAATATGTATTTGAAAAGCAGGCGTTGTCAGGTAGAATTTCCCGTTGGCAGATGGTCTTGACTGAATATGATATTCAATACGTATCGCAAAAGGCTATAAAGGGGAGTGTGCTGTCTGAGTATCTGGCGGAGCAGCCTATTGAAGAGTACCAATCGATGAGGTTTGATTTTCCTGACGAGGATATCATGTACCTAAAGATGAAAGATTGTGAAGAGCCGTTGCCAGGCGAGGGACCAGAGTTGGGTTCCAAATGGAAGATGATATTTGACGGAGCTGTGAATGCTTACGGTAGCGGAATAGGGGCAATCATCACTACGCCACACGGGTCGCACATCCCGTTTACTGCCCGACTGACCTTTGTTGTTACCAATAATGAGGCCGAATACGAAGCTTGTATAATGGGGCTTGAAGAAGCCATTGATTTGCGAATCAAACATCTGGACGTATACGGAGACTCAGCTCTGGTGGTGAATCAGATCAAAGGGGAATGGGAGACACGGCAGCCCAATTTGATACATTACATGAATTATGCAAGGAGGTTGTTGCCTTTCTTCGATAAGGTTGAATTGCATCACGTACCGCGGGCAGAGAATCAAATGGCTGACGCCTTGGCTACTTTGTCTTCCATGTACAAAGTCAACTTCTGGAACGAGGCTCCCCGAATCATTATCTCTCGGCTTGACGGGCCAGCTTATGTATTTGCTATTGATGAAGCATCCGACGACAAACCATGGTATTTCGATATCCTTAATTTCCTGAAGAATAAAGAGTATCCGGCTGGGGCATCCAGTCAAGATCAGAAGACTCTCAGGAGATTAGCGGGCAATTTCTATTTGAACCCGGATGGCGTCTTATACAGAAGGAACCACGATTTGGTGCTGCTGCGTTGTGTAGACGAAAAAGAAGCAAAGTTGCTCATGGAGGAAATACACGAAGGTACCTTTGGTATGCATGCGGGCAGGCATGCTATGACGAGAAAGCTGCTGCGGGCAGGTTATTTTTGGCTGACCATGGAAACTGATTGTTTCAAGTTTGCGAGGAAGTGTCACAAGTGCCAAATCTATGCTGACAAGATACATGTGCCTCCGAGTCCTCTAAATGTGATGTCATCTCCTTGGCCATTCTCGATGTGGGGGATCGATATGATTGGAAAGATCGAGCCGACAGCTTCTAACGGGCATCGGTTCATACTAGTAGCAATCGATTATTTCACCAAGTGGGTAGAAGCGGCATCTTATGCAAATGTAACGAAGCAAGTGGTGGCCAGATTCATCAAAAGAGATATCATTTGCCGATACGGGATCCCCGAGCGGATAATCACAGACAATGGTTCAAACTTGAACAACAAAATGATGAAGGAGCTCTGTCAGAATTTCAAGATCGAACATCACAACTCCTCCCCTTACCGACCTAAGATGAATGGCGCTGTTGAGGCGGCCAATAAGAATATCAAGAAGATCGTTCAGAAAATGGTGGTGACCTATAAGGATTGGCACGAGATGCTACCCTTCGCTTTGCACGGTTATCGTACGACGGTACGCACATCAACCGGGGCAACTCCATTCTCGTTGGTATACGGAATGGAAGCGGTGCTACCATTAGAAGTCGAGATCCCTTCTCTGAAGGTGTTGCGAGACGTTCAGCTGGACGAGGCAGAATGGGTGAAAGACAGGTTGAATCAACTGAGTTGGATGGATGAGAAGAGGCTAGCTTCTCTAGCATACGGTCGTTTGTACCAGAGCCGAATGAAGAAAGCGTACGACAAAAAGATACATCCGCGAAGCTTTCAGACGGGCGACCTTGTGCTGAAAAGGATTCTCCCGCCGCAAGCAGATCACAGGGGCAAGTGGACCCCCAATTACGAAGGGCCATACGTTGTCAGGAAAGTCTTTTCAGGAGGAGCGTTGTTGTTGTCCACTATGGACGGTGAAGACTTCACGTCGCCTGTGAATTCGGACGCAGTTAAAAAATACTTTGCTTAAAATTGACCCGCTGGACAGAAAAAGAGAGTCCAGGCAAAAATGGGGCATCCTGGCGAACCAAAAACAGAATGAAAGGTTCGGGCAAAAATTAGGGATAAAATTGAAAAATGTACACCCGCGAAGTTGAAAACCTACACTGGGCGACTTCGGCAAAAAGGGGTATCCCGGTGAACTGAAAACCCGTAAAGGGCGGTTCACACAAAAGTTAGGGATTTGAAAAGCAAATGACTGCGGTCCGAATTTGATAATTGCAATAAGCATCAATGCGGGAGAATACATTTGAGGAGTCAGTTATCTGATACAATCTCTTCAGAAGTGGGGATACCGGGAAAGCATTAAAGTCGGGCGAGTCATGGGAGGATCAGTGCGTGGTGTTCATATGCATCCCGTTGCCGACATGTGTACAAATTTAAGTTGTCAATATTTATGCTTCTTGTGCATACTTGTATACTTGTATATTTGCTTTGTGTAGCTTCCTCATTTCAGGAGTTACATCCTGTGTACAAAACTCCGCCCATTCAGTGGCCCAATCAATAAAATACGCTATTCAGTACTTGACACTATTCTTTACTGTTTTGTGCATGATTAACGCCTAAGTTTGATGAAACTAGCATGAGTATAACGTCGCTGGCCCTTGCCAACAGTTGCTAAAGCTTTGAATTAACTGAAAATAACGTCACTAACCTGAGTTGATTTGGTGGCATAGGCTTGTCTTGTCTTGTTTGTGTTGTTGCAGGTTTCATAACCGTACGAGGAAGATGATCAAAAGATTGCAATAACTAAAGACTCAGCCCTCACGCCGGTCATGCAAGTTCTTCCTAAAGAAGGATAGAACTCTCCAGCTAGTTGTAGCTTGTGCAAAAGGATTATCCAGCAAAGTCGTTCATCCTCAACAGAATTGGCGATTCCAAGATTGTAGGCTGTATTCAGACATTGTATCTCAAGCAGAGTTGGTTTAGCCTCATAAGATTAATATTTGTGAGCTGAATTCAGACAGTTCACCTTTTCCCGCAGGGTCATTTACTCTCCCCCAGCGGAGTCAGTTGATTTTCCCCAAGAGAATCGTCCAGTCCTCAGCGGAATTCTCCTTTCAGCAAATGTCCTTTCCTCCCAGTGGAGCTCGAAGATCAAGACTATCCCCAGCAGAGTTGGTGGTGGATCCTGTCATTTATTTTGTCAGGGGCACTGTGTAATATCAACTCACTCTCCAGCAGAAAGTCCGATCATACTATGCACATCTGCTATTCCCCAGCAAAGTTATATTCCCCAGCAGGGGGTTACCTCAACAGGGTGTTTGGTTTGAGTTCCCAATTTCCCAGCAGGGTTGACTTCACCCTTCCAGCATTTATTTTGCTGGAATAATTCTGTAGCATCTGGCTATCCCCGGCGGAGTTGGCATTATCTTCCGCATTTATTTTGCTAAAGCGGTTCCTGTATCCCAGCAGGTGGAGAGAGCTCTTGCTCAAGTGAACTACCAAACATCCAAGATCTCGGCATGAGACATCCAATGATAATGTCAGTTCGGCAGTATTCCCCACAGAGTTACCAGGATAAGTTCCTCTTTATTTCCAAGCCGAGTTATTTGTCATCAGGGGGTTTCATGAATCAGAATTTCAGAGGCCACCGCCGATTATCGGAACAGGCATCCGATAGTTTGGTTTCCAGATATCCCCAGTAGAGTCCGCCCCAAGGTCGCTGTCACGTCAGTGCTAAAGAAGCTTGTGGGTTGGGATCAAGGGAGAACTACGTCCTGACGTGGACAATTTATTCCTATATTGGCGGGATTTCTTCAGAAGTGGGCGTCCTAACATGGACAGATTTATTTCCCCGGGTTGATGAGATGTGCTGGTCCTAAAGTGGACCGACTCGGGTTCTCGGAATTGGTGGAATGTGGAGTCATAACGTTGACAAAACTGATTACTCTTTGTGTTGGTGTCCTGACGTGGACCATTTACTCTCAGCAGTTATCTTTCTTCGTGTTGGCGAAGCATGGGTCCTGACGTGGACAGATCAGACGAAGGTGTGAGTCCTGACGCGGACGAGTTTGGCTTTCTCAACAGAGGAGATGAGAGTCCTGACGTGGACAAGTTTTATTTCCCCAGCGGGTCGAAGATGCCTGAGTCCTGACAGGGACAAATCTAGACGAGACATGGGTCCTGACAAAGACGAAGTCTTATTCCTTACGTGGAAATGGTGATTCCTTACGTGGAAGAGAGATTATTCCTGACGTGGAAGAGTTTAGTCCTGACGCGGACAGATCAAAGAAGTTATTCCTAAGCGTGGAAGAAGAAGATAGTTTCCTTACGTGGAAAATTTAGTCCTGACGTGGACGGATTCAGAAGAAGAAGTATGCCTAACGTGGAAAGAAGGCGTGTTCCTTACGTGGAAGAAAAAGAGAAACTTCAGGTCCTTACATGGAAAGATGGGAGTCCTTACGTGGGCAAATCAGAAAAATGGTTCCTTACGGGGAAAGGAGATCGTGTTCCTTACGTGGAAAAGATTGAGTTCTTACGCGGACACATAGGAGGAGGATTCCTTACGGGGAAAGAGCGGAGTCCTTACGTGGACAGATTAAGATGGCATTCCTTACGTGGAAAAATGTAGTCATGACGCGGACAAATCGGAAAGAGTTGGTTTCCTTATGTGGAGAGATTGGGGTCCTTACGTGGACGGATTCAAGAAAAGTTGATTCCTGACATGGAAGAAGGATGTACTCCTTACGTGGAAAGGTGAGTCCTAACGTGGACAGGGTTCAGAACCAAAGTTGTATTCCTTACGCGGAAAGATTGGAGTCCTGACGCAGACATATCGAGTTGTACTAGAGTCCTTACGTGGACAGATTGATACGGTTCTCCTTACGTGGAAAAAGAAGATTGCATCCTGACGTGGAAAGATGGAAAGTTTAGTCCTGACATGGACAGATGCAGAAGAGATGACTCCTAACGTGGACAGGTGTTACTCTTAACGTGGAAGAGTGTTATTCCTAACGTGGACGGTTCAGTTTATGGAAATGTAGACAAATTATTCCCCAGCGGAGTTGCCGAGATTTTTCTGGGTTAACGGCAAGTGGAGTCCTAACGTGGACATGTTTTAGTTGAGATTTCTTCGTATTGATGACAGACAGAGTCCTAACGTGGACAAGCAAGCAATCTGTTATGACAGCATCTTTTTCAGAACGGTGAAGACAGTCCCCAGCGTGGTCGTTACGAGATCAGTGGGTTGTCGTAACAGTCAGATTCAGCTGATGAATGTCGTTCCCCAAGCAGGGGTGCAGTTTATTTCTGCGGTTGGCAAATTTCCGGGTTCTTAGTATTCAACCGTCTCGTACCACGAATATGTGAAGGCCGTTCGCTCTTCACCCAATTGGGTCCAAGTCGCTTGAATAGGGGCAGCTGTTGCACCCTAAAATTTGCTCAACCTTATTCACTTGGTTCATGTTTCAATACCATTAGCATTTGCATATAGAGTCATGTACATAGGTTACTCATCTGTATAGCATAAGCATGGCAAGTCATTCAACAGGGGTCCAATCATTATTATCATCTCTAGAGGCCTATCAGGAGGCTATTATCCTAATTCAATCTCATTCAGGTCATCAAGAAAGGATTTGAAAGCAAAGAGTTCAGCAGATCAAGCCTTGAGTCTATCTCCTATCTGAGGGTACCTGAGGGTCAACAAGGGAGTTATGAGTTGTGAATGGAGAGCATGGGGAGTATCTAGACATCTTGGGGGACTTAGAAAGTCATTTGGAGAAGAAAACAAGTTGTTGATGTAGTCACAAGAATTACAGTTGAAGACAGTTAACTAGGGTTTCATCTGGGTCAACCCTAGGTCAACCCTAGGTCAATTGATTGATTCAAGGGCATTCAGGTCTATTGAAGGGATGTGGGGTTCATCATTTGACATGGAGAGTAAAGATATGTTGTTGTGCTAAGAAGAATTCAAGAGAAATCAAGGAGAAGAGGAGTTTCTAAATTAGGGTTTCTATGTAAAATCCCCTAGTTTAGGTCAAGTTTCCAAGCAAGATAAGTCAAAATGCAAGCTTCAAATGGATCCTTGGCCAACATTAAACTGGTAGAGGATCTCAAGATCTTTAATTTGAGTGGTGGAAGACATCAAGGAGATTTATAGAACTCAAGTTATGGTCCTTGCAAGTTACAGGTCATCTGAGGTATCTGAAATTTTGTCTGTGAAAGTGACTTGACTTCCAAGCAACTTTTACCCCTCAAGGAGATTTCAAATGAATTTCTGGTCAACATAAGAATGGTTCCTCATTGTCTTAGCTTTTTAGAATGGTATAGTATGCCTTCATATGATGTGTGGAACTCAACTTATGGTCTTGGCAAGCAAAGGGTATTTTGGTCATTTGTGAATTACAGGTCATTTTAACCTATGTCCAAAACTCATCCAAGGAGGCCTCAAATGGAAAAACTTACAACATCAAACTTGCTCCAAATGACATTTTGAGTCTAGAAAAGTGACCATGAGAGATTGGAAAGATTCATATCACAAGGTTTCAAAATTGGTGAATTTAATGAAGAAAAATGGCTTAAAAATGATATTTTTCATATCTTGGCCAAATGATGCAAAATTATAGGTCATTTTGAATGGAAAAGGCATTTTAAAGACATTGGATAAATTGGAATTTTGAGCTTAGTTCATAATTTGTGAGTTATCCATGGTTGCTTGAATTGAAAGTAACATAATCCAAATTGAAAAGGAAAAGTGTAAGGGAAACTTTTCCAATGTTCTAGGAGGTTCTAATGCAACCTATATATTCATGCAAGCTGATTCATGCAAGGGTTGGTGCTCCCATTTGTTCAAAGCTTCAATTTTCATCCATTTTCTCATTCTTGCATAAACTACTCAAACTCCCTCAAATCTTGATCATTTTGCAAAATTCTTGATCCCATCATTCTCTACAATCATCATACAACTAGTTTCAAGCAAGATCCAGTGGAAATAGTTCCAAATTCGTGTGTTGTAAGTTCATTCTCAAAAGTGCAAGAAGAATCCATTACAAGAATTCAGAATGTTTGGGCAAGAGTAGATGCATACAGAATCAAGATCCAAGCACATTGATCAAGTTTAAGCCATTGCTGAGCTCGAAGTGAACGATTCACCATTCTGTTTTTCAAATTATACCAGGTATGTTCTCCATTCAAATTGGCTTGATGTAGTTAGCATGACATAGGTTTGTTAGGATAATAGTGACCTAGGTGGTTAGAGGAGTAATCCTGAAGCTTTTAGTGTGAATTGGTGAAGATTCTTGCATGGGCCATAAAACTGTTTTGATCCATAACTAGGAGATTAGTGAGTGGTAGCTCATTTGGATTAGTGTAGCATGATCAGTGATGCTTGATTAATGTTCTGTTAGCAAAAGATTAGGGTTTACTGAAAGTCAGAATTGAGGCAGCCATGGAAGGGAAGCTATCGTGTTTAGTGATTGGGTGAAGTTTAACAAGAACTGATGATGTAGTTGCATTCTACGTGGAAAATGAAGCAAGTTTGGTGTTTGTAGTTTTGATTTTCATGAGGAGATGAGGGAGAACCGAATGCTTGAAGATGGAATCGTGCATGGAGGGTATCTGAAACCCTAGGGAGTCCAAGGTTGATGATGACTCCAAAGCCGTAGGATGCAAGTTTGACCTTGGACTGGAGGGTGGCATCGGACGGTCCACGCGTAGCCTGAGTTTGGTGGGAAAATTTAAAATCTAAAACGCACCGTTTCACTAATTGGGGGGATTGGGCTCAGACGGCTATTCGCACCCCCCAATTTAGTAAGCCCAATGCGCTGAACTTGGGTATCTTGCTATTCTCACCCCCTCTGGCTTTTTCTTTCTATTTTCTTTATTATTTTCTTTTCATTTTTCATTCTTTTTAAAAATTCATAATAAATAGAAAAATCATCATTTTTAATTCATTCTTTTTGCATATTTTTCTTTAGGATGTCAAGAAAATTATAAAAAATAAAAATGGCATTTTATTTTTTATTTGATATTTTTCCCATATTTTCTAAATAAATAACATTTTAAATGGTTTCATTTCATACATGATTTTGATATTTTTTGTTCTATCAATTGCTTCAATATTTTTTATCCATTCTTTTTAGGTTATTTAGGTTAGACATTAAACTTGTAGATTCAATTTAGTTCCCATTTTTTAGAATTAAATTTAGGTGCTTAGTGTAGGTGTGAATAACATGAATAAAATTAGGGTTTTAGGTGATGACTTAGGAGATTTGATTCTTTCCCTTAGGACTTAGGGTTTGATTAGTTTAGCTATGGGACTATAGGGGCTAGGGGTAGTTATTAGATCCCCTTAGAAAAAGTCAGGATTCCCCTACTGCTATTAATATGCTGTTGTATCTGATTGACTGGTGTGGTGTGCCCTCTGGGGATTATTGCTTGCTTGCTTGGGTATTGGGATTGTCTGGGGATTTGGGAGATCTGAAGACTTGAGGAGATGAAGACCATTGGAGATCCAGAGATTGAAGAACAACTGCCAGAGTTGGAGAGGAGGTTCTTGCTAGCAGCTGCTGAGGAGACTAGGGTTTAGGAGCTAGGCAGAGCTCTAGATTAGAAAGCTTGCTTCTCAAACATGGAATGCCTTGTCTGCATCCATCCTTTCTCTATGATTCAAAGTCTCTTTCAAATATCCACCTCCTTCCTTTGGAAGGATCAGTGAATGTATTTGAAAGATAGAACTTTTGAGAGAAACCTGTCTGCATAATGTTAACAGTTAATGAGCCACCTTTGGTAGGCAATTTACTGTTTAACATTCCTCTCCTCTTGTTGACTGATGTTCATCCCTGAAGATTGGAGACTTGAAGAAAAGCCATTGCTTATAGGAAGCTGATGATCAAAGCCTTTGCCTGAAGGCCATGAAGATGGAGATTGATGCTTGTTGAAGCCTGTAGCTGATTGGAGATTACTTGAAGCCAGATGTTGATTCAGAGCTGCTGATGCTGTTTCTTTTGCTGTTGTATTTCATTTCTGATGTATTGATTGGTTTTCTGGACTGTATTGTTTGCTGTTTACCCTGTTGGGTTGAAAGTGAAGTCTGTTCACTTTTGCCTATTGTTTTCTAGGTTCGAGGTTGAGTGGGACTCCCTTGCCTCGCTTGTACTGTTGCATCCATGCATTTTACTGCTTTATTATATCTGGTATTGTTTCTGTTTCTGCCTATCCCGTAGGATCTCTGTTTCTCTCTGTGCAAGAGAGGAGCATGATAGACATTAGGTCTTAACCCATGCATGATAACATTAGGTTAGTTTGTTTCCCTTCGCAACCGTAGGTTAGAGTTCTGTCTCTTTCTTTCTCAAAACAAACAGAAAAACACGTAAAGATTTCAAACTCAATAAAAGACACTTCTTCCGTAAAAGAACGTGAACTCATCAAGACGTCATTTTTGTCCGCTTGGACTGCCAATCAAGAAAACCTTTTTCAGAAGGAATAAAATCAACCAGGACAAGCCTGTGTCTTCCGTAGCCCGAACTACGTTTGCTCTGATCTTCCATGCTGTGTGGAAGTACGTAGGCATAGGATGCGATATCCTAGCGAGCAACCTTCCCCTCCTTTCCCGTAGGTAGGCGAACTACGTTGACTCTGATTTCTCGTTCCAGGCGGGAATACGTAGGCATAAAGTGCGATACTTTGCCGAGTCATTTTTACTTTCATTTTATTTTCTTTTTAACCCCTGACCTTTAGAGTAGATAGAATAACAATCCATACCCGAAAACAAGCGTGGATCCCGTCGAGTACGACGGACGTGAGGGGTGCTAATACCTTCCCCTTGCGTAACCGACTCCCGAATCCAGGTTTTGGTTGCGACAACCATATCTTTCCCGTGTTGTGCGAGGTTTTCTCTGAGCGTTTCCTTTCCCTCCCGTGGGATAAATAACGCACAGTGGCGACTCTTCTGTTCAGCCGGCGCCGATTTCGCAGTAGCGACAGATCCAAGAGTCCAGATCGCAGTCGCTGTCTCCGCTGTCTTCAGACACCGCGTTGACGCTTTCAAATATCACCCCGCCACTTGTAAACTGGATCGGCCCTTTACCTCGCGACGCACTGCTAGAAGAGGAGGCTTCAGCTCCAGGAGAATATCCCAACCCAAACTTGTCTTGCTTGTTAGGTATCTCCAAAATTCTCCCCCAGCCTGGGGTAGATCCGGCTTGAACAACGGCCCGGGCTTCCTTGAAGGAAGAGAGAGTCATCTCTGGCTTTTCAGTGATTGCAGAAGCTACGTTCTTGACTTTAACAGCTTTGAACGCTTGACATAGGGTTTCGTGGATTTCCCCATCCATCTCAACATACTTGAAGGACGAAAAATGGCTCACCACTATGTCTTCTTCGCCACATACGGTTACGATGCTACCTCCGACAGCATACTTGAGCTTCTGGTGCAAAGTGGAGGTCACGGCACCAGCAAAATGGATCCACGGCCGGCCTAAGAGACAGCTACAGGCAGGCATGAAGTCCATAACATAGAAGACGGCGTCGAATGTTTCCGGCCCGACTTGGATTGGCAATGTCACCTCCCCGAAAACATGACGTTTGGTTCCATCGAACGCTTTCACAACCAGATCACTGGGTGTGCAAATCACTCCGCGAGTATCTAACTTCATCAATGCTTTCTTCGGAAGAACATTGAGGGATGACCCTGTGTCTACCAACACATGCGACATAATCGTTCCCCTACACTCTATCAAGATGTGCAGGGAGCTATTATGGTTCCTCCCCTTAGGCGTCAGCTCCAGGTCAGTGAACCCTAACCCATTTCCAGCATTCACGTGGGCTACAACCCCTTCCAACTGGTTTACCGATATTTCCTGCGGTACATACGTGGCGTTCAACACCTTCAGCAGCACGTTGCGGTGTGCCTCAGAACACAACAACAAATTCAGGATGGAAATTTTCGAGGGTGTTTGATGGAGGTGATCCACGATCTTGTAGTCACTCTTTTTAATCAACCTCATAAATTCTTCGGCGTCTTTAACAAGTAAGTCTTTTTCTACCCCACGAGGGGTCTCTTCAACGACTTTACTTTTACCTTTATCAGTTGCATCAACTTTGTCCGCTTTATCTGTTACGACCTCAGGTGGTGCAAACACTCTCCCGCTACGAGTAATTCCGCTAACGCCCACTAGGTTCTCCACAGACGACCCAAACGGCTCTAGTTCCAACTTCTGTCCGTTGCAGTAGACCTCTGCCCCGTAGTGCCACGGGACATCGTTGGTGCTTTCGAAAGGTATCGGCCCAGCTTTGGTGATAGTAATCCTGGGCGGCCTGGGTGCAGAAATAGTTATCGTCCGCCGAGGGATGGTGATGGTGGCAACCTCATCCTCTTGCTTAAGCATTACTTCTCCCGGTCCGCTTTCGGCCCTCCGGCTAAACTGCAGGACTCCCTCGGTCATCAGACTTTGAATCCCCTCTATCAACTGTTCACATCCATCAGGACTTGTCGCACAGCCCATGCACAGTTCTCCACAACCTGGAAAGAAACCTCTTTTCATCAGCTTAGCTTTAACGAAGCTAAGCGGTGTCTTCAGATCTCTGACGTCAGTCAACAAATCCGAACTCTCGTCTTCAATAATGGCGTTTACCCCACCTCCCCTATGATTCGGCATAGGGTTCTTCGTGATGTTTGACACATTATTTGAGAATTTGATGATCTTAGCGTCCACCATGTCCTGCACCTTATGCTTGAAGGCTTTGCAATTCTCTATTGTGTGGCCTGGTGCCCCTGAGTGAAATTCGCAAGTTGCATTCGCATCATAACCTGGCGGAGGTGTCCCTGTCAAGGGAGCCAGTGTTCTTTTCTGAATCAGCTGTAACTGGAGCAGGGTCTGTAACAGCTGAGCGTAGGACACGGGCGGTGTCTCGAGGTGACGGCTCGACAGAGGTGCCCTGTTCTGATACTTTCTGTACCCTTGTTGATTCGGTTGCTGCTGCTGTTGTGGCTGTTGAACTGCCGGGATAATTATGCTGGCCACCTGTTGGTGAGGGCCTTTACCCTTTCTTCGAGCGTTGGTCACGACGCTCGTTTCTCCTTCCCGCCTTTTGCCACTATAAGGTTTCTTTCCGCCTCCTCCAGCTGAGGATGAATTGCCTTGAATTTTCCCCAGTTTGATCCCATTTTCAATGTGCTCACCCGTGATAATGAGATCTGAGAAAGTTCCAGACATACCGCTGACCAATTTCTCATAGTAAACCCCTGGGAGGGTGGCTACAAACATTTGCACAAGCTCGCATTCAACCATCGGTGGCTGAACCCTGGCTGCCAACTCATGCCACCGCTGGGCGTATTCCTTGAACCCTTCATTGTTCCTTTGTGACAGATTCTGCAGTTGGACTCGGTTCGGAGCCAAGTCACTGTTATATTGGTAGTGGTGCACAAATATTTCAGCAAGGTCCTTCCACGTGCGCACACTGGTAGGTTCCAGACTCATGTACCATTCGAGGGAGGGTCCGGACAGACTGTCTTGAAAGAAGTGCATCAGCAACTTCTCGTCCTCAGGATGAGCGGACATTTTTCTCAGGTGGACGCGAGGGCAAGTGGTGCCCTTGTACTTTTCAAAGTCAGGTACCTTGAACTTGGGAGGCACCTTAAAATCAGCAATCAGTCCCAACTTGGACATATCAACACCCAGGGTGTTCTGGTTCTCGATATTCCTCATCTTGTCCTCGAGTGCCTTGAACCTAAGCCGTGCTTCAGCAGTCAGCTCCCCTTCAGCACCTCTCTGGGAGAACAAATCGTCTTGACGACCTTCTAACCACGGTTGAGGCCCAAGCAGATTTCCAACACCTGCATTACCGTTGCCCAGCCCGGCATTGACGTTAGCTTCAAAATTCCCATTACCGACGCCTGTCGTATTACTGTTGAGTCCCATGTTAGCGATTACATTGTCGTTGGCACTCCTGTTCCCCCCAGTCACGGGGATGCCATTCTGAGGAGTTTCAACAGGTGGAGGGATTGGAACAGTCCCACCATAGAGTAGGCCATTACTATCAACCCTTGAAATTAGAGGCTGAACCAAGGTTCTGAGCTGATCCTGGCCATTGGCGACCCCCTGCATGAGCTCCATGAAGCAGTCCATTCTTTCGGGGGAGTTCTTGAACATCAATTTGCACTTGCTCCATGATTCTGGTTTGATTTGCTCTGGTCGGATAGCGGTGGATAGGTCTCTGATCAATCCTGGAACAACCTGAAATAACCTGTCAAACACAAAAGGGTTAGAAAAACAACAGAGTGCTCGTTATGCAAATGCTTCATGAAAATGCAAACGTGTGTCTGTGCGTTAGGGAGGTATCCCCCGATCCTAGTGCCTGAGTGCCAGTGCTGATAATAAGAAGTACGAGTCTAGTCATGGAAATAACATCTCATATATATAAAGAAAGCCCATCAAGGTGGTACACAACGTCACTGAGTACAAGCAGAATCAATAGCATGACCTCAACAACCAAGCCTGGTGATGGTCAGCATACAACAACGATCAACACAAAAGGATTACAAATATAGTCAAGCACGGCCACGGGCGCGAAACTCTTCTAACAACCCCTTCGTTTCTGGATGATCAGGCCGAGTGAGTAACCCTTCGACGAGTAACTCCCTCTGCATAATAGTGTATTGAAGACCTTCAACTGAGTCTTCCCACGCTCCTTCGCCGAAACAATCTTCTAGCTTCCGCTTCTTGGATTCAAACGTCAGTTTGCGCTCCTTTAGGTTAGCAAGAGCCTTGTTGAGCAGGCCTTCAGCGGCATATCTGCGAGCGGTTTCTTCATCAAACCTCTTCTCACTAGCCTTCACCTGGGCTTTCAACATGGAGATCTGCTGCATCAGCTTATCCTCCCGTTCTTTCCTATTGGCTAGGGTGGCCTTCCAATGCTAATTAAACTTGGATATCCTCCGATACGCTTCATCCAAGTGTTGCTTCTTCGTGGTCAGTACATCGTTGACAGCTTTGAAGTCTCGACCCATGCGCTCACGCTCAGCTATCTGCTTAGTCAAATCTGTCCCCAACTGGTTCACCAGCTCTGTTTGCCTCTTGAAGGAATGAACGACTTCGTTTCTCTCGCTTCTGAGTTGAACCAATTCTTTCTCCAATTCTTCATTTTCCTTTTTCAGCTCATCTCTCTCAGCTAACACCTGATTATGCTGCTGAATAGGCACGGTGGCAGGCTCTTCAATCACTGGGGGCCTTTCTGGCTTGGCAGGAGGAAACGGCATCCCTATAGCATCTACTCTTGCTCTAATCCAAGTCATATACGGAGTGTAGGCTTGACTATTACTTTTCCCCAGCAATGGTTTTCCCTGCTTACTAATACCATTCCAAGCGCGCTGAAGCTTAGATAACATATCCCCCTCTAGAAGACCAGTGATGTACAGAGATTCCTGCACCTCTTCATCCTTTGGCGGAGCTCTCAAAGCATAAGCAAACTGTCGGACCAGCAAAGACGGATTATAGTTTATACAGCCCTTCCTGCCTATCAAAGGCACGTTTGGAAATCCGCTGCAGCTGAAGATAATCTCGGTACCCAACCTATCTCTGTCAAACCAGGCAATATCCTCTGCAGATAGACTCATCAAACGCTCGGACCACTCAGCTGTGGCTGCAAACGAAGCAAAGGGACCCTTCTTGGGTAGATGACTATCAAGCCATCTATAGAGCAAGGGCACACAGCACGAGACGTTCTTACCCCTTCTGTTCTCGTTTTTGTAGTGGATGGAATGGTAGACATCTCCTATCAAGGTAGGGACTGGATTCCCTGAAGCAAAGATGTGGAAGGCGTCGAAGTCCACAAAGTTGGGCGTATTGGGGAACAGAATGATGCCATATATGCACAGAGCGAGAATGGCGTTGAACACGACCCAACATCCGTCGTTGGCGCACTGCTGAGCTTTTCCCACCAAGAACTGCAAGGAGAACCCGGGAACCTTGTTCCAACTAGACAAGACCAACTCGGAGGCATCCAGATGAAGTGAAGGAGCTAGACTAGCCAGATTAGGCTCGACATCCATATGGACAAAGGGCATCTGACACTTGATAGGCACACCTAACAAATCAACATACTCCTCTAGTATGGGTGCGAGAACAAAATCCCGGAAAGTAAAACATCTCAACGGAGGATCGTAGAACTGCAACAAGGCGTGTAACCCGTTCAACTCAAACACAGAGGGTTTACGAACCAAACTGAGCAGTTTACCGTAAGACTTTCTGAATTCATCTTTCACAGAATCATCTGCTAAAGCAATCAAACCAGTCAGCTGAACAACATCAGGGGTGGGGAGTTTGTAAGCCACGGTCTTCCTTAGAGAACCCATAATATCACAATAGAAGGCAGGAAATCCTGAATCGGAGGAACGGTACCTGCAACACAGACACACGTTAATGAAATGCAAATGAGTATGCAGGGCAATGTAAAATGCAATCATGCAGCAGGAGATCAAGACGACTGCGGTGAAGATTCTGTATCAACAAAACCACAATGTTGCCCTGTCAAGAACAACCATAGATCTGACAAGAAGAAAACCCAAATATCGGACCATAAATCTGCTTTGTCAAGAACAAACACACATCTGATAATGAGGACCTCTGATATAGGACCATAAATCTGCTATATCAAGAACAAACATACATCTGATAATAAGGACCTCTGATACAGGACCATAAATCTGCTCTGTCAAGAACAAATATATCTGATGATAAGGACCTCTGATACAGGACCATAAATCTGCTCTGTCAAGAACAAATATATCTGATGATGAGAACCTTTGACCAACAAAACTGATTCACTATCAAGAAAACCAGGTAGTCTGAAGGTCAAGGTTTCTTGCAACAAACCCAACCCTGCTCACAGGTATGGACCTAAACTGACACAAGTTCGGCCTCCTATGCGGTCATCAGCGTCACAGACATTCAAGAGGGGTGATATGATACCCAGAAGGTGTGGCATCACCGGCTCATGAAGCGGCCTCACTCGGCTGAATCCCAAATGATCGGTCCCCAGAGTCGACAATCCTCCAAACCAACAATCCCTTCAACCCAAAGGGTTGAAAAAGAAGTCAACCGGGAGAACCTCGTCCGATCGTGGATTTCATGAGACACTAGTGCCTGCAAAGCAAGCACGCGCCCACTAATTTCCACAACTAATGCTAAGTTCACTCAAGCCTGGGTCTGGCTTCTCACTCATCAGAATGCCCCTCCCACAACAGCACAGATAATCATATCATACTGAAAAATAAAGTGCGGGAAATGAAATGCGATAAATAAACACAACCCAACAAGTAATCATACAAGCGCTATGATTGACTCTCTTAGGGAACGTTGGATCCCCAAACTGACTCGCATACGGGACGTTGGATCCCAGGAAACTATCAAGTCCCCAGCAGAGTCGCCAGCTGTCGCTACCGCGAAAATAAGGTGCCAGCAAAATAGAAGAGTCACCACCTTTCGTTATTTATCCCTTAGAACGGGAAAGGAAACGATCGGAAAAACCTGACGAAAAGGTATAAGACAAGGTCATCACAACCATTGTCTGGGTTCGGGAGTCGGTTACGCAAATTAGCACCCCTCACGTCCGTCGTACTCGACAGGGTCCACGCTTGTTGTGTTTACTGGACGGGTTGGTTTTATCTATCTACCTATCAAGGCTGGTCTGAAAAGAAAAGAAAATGACTCGGCAAAGCGTCGCACTTTATGCCTACGTATTCTCATCAGAGAATGAGAAATCAGAGTCAACGTAGTTCGGCTAACTCCGGGTTACGGGAAAGGTGGCTCACCAATACATCAGTATTGTGCCTACGTACTCTCAACAAGTATGAGAGATCAGAGCTTACGTAGTTCGGGAATTCAGATTCATTTGTTTTATCGAGTAGGGTTAACAAACAGTTCCAACAGTTTGGGACAAAGCCTGTTTGCGGTAAAACTGAGAGTTAACGAAACTCTTTTCTTCAGAAAAGCCTCCTTTGAATTATGGGCCCACGGGGCAAAAAGGTTTGAAGTTTGTTTTCTGTCTTTTACGAAAGAACTGTTTTTTATGGATATTTGCAACTGGTGTCGCACTAGAGACTATGACCTGAGAGTGAATGCGTCGCATTTCACCCAAAGGGTGCCATACTAAACATCCAGACTGTTGAAAAGAAACTCTCCAACAATCCTTTCTCAGATAGCTTAAAGCTTGTAACGTACGACGTCAGTTAACCTTTATTACTGTATTTTGATTTGTTTTGAGATGAGAAGAGAGAACGAACAGGTTCAACTAAGGGGAGACTATCAAGTCCTAATGTTGTCATGCCAAGGATTCATCCTATGGTTGAAGTTTGAAACCGGGAACTCCTAGAAGTTATCATGCATAGGTTTCAACCTAAAGTTCTAATCATCACTTCCTTATCAAAGGAAGTGAGATTCCTAGGGGATCATGTCAATGATAAACAGAAACAGATAAAGCATCCGCTTAAACAGTAAATAGTAAACGACTATAAAATGCATGCAATGCAAGTGAGGGAGGAAATGTGTGTGGGGCATCAGCCTCCACAAGCTCATCTCAACCTCAAGCCAGATATGAATAACTGCAATCATACAAAAGAAATAACATGCTATCAAGTAAAATATGATAACTGCAATCATACAAAAGAAATAACATGCTATCAAGTAAAATATGATAACTGCAATCATACAGAAGAAGTGAAGTAAAATGCCATCAAGCAAAATCACAAACCACATAGGCAAGGGAGCTGGGCTCTACCAAATACCAGCAAGCAAAGCCATACAGTAAAAAAACAAGCAGAGGGAGCAACTCAACCTCTAGTGCAGTCATGCTCCTAGCTTACATCAGTCTAGATATGAACTTATCCTAATGCATCAAGCAAATCAAACAAGTCACACCAATACAGAGGAGAAAACAGACAAGAGAGAAAGCAGATCAACCCCTCCTTCAATTTCAAGCTTCAGCTCTTCTGACAGCAATTTAGTCTTCAGACTTCAATCACCCTTCAAGGCTATCATCAACTTGCTTCTCCAAGGTTTCAACCCATCAAACCTAAGTATCCACTTATTCTTTCTTCCTCAAGCCTCAGCTCTTCAGTCAATTCCACCTTCAGGCTTTACTCCTAATGGCAAGTATCAACTTGGTTCCTTCAGGCTCTCAATGCATCGATGTAAGTGTCAACTTACCCCCTATTCCTTAAGCCTCAGCTTTTCACTCAATCTCAATTGAATCCTCTTCAGGAGTATCAACTTGATCCTCAAGCTTCAGCTCTCTTTGCTTTACCAGTATCAACTTGGTCTTCTTCTCCTACAAGCTTCAGCTTCTTAGAGTAGTCTTCAATCACATGGAAGTATCAACTCCATCCTCCAATCTTCTTCAAGCAAGGAACTCCATCCTCTAAAAAGGGAGAAAGATTCATCTATCAAGAGCAAAGTTGGGATGATTGGTAGTAGAGTGAAGACCAAAGGTCACCACTGAGCATCCTGTCATCAGAGAAAAGGACCCTCAAAGGTTCTACCAATTTGCAAAGAGCCACACATCCTACCAAAGGAGGGATGAGGCCTTTACAAGGGACCTTACATCATAGGGAAGAATGGAATTGATCAACATATTCCATGTTTATGAAGGAAGAGAACCATCTAGAAGCTCTGCCTACAAAACCCTAATCTTAACCTAATCAAAACTACACCACAAGAAGGGAAGATCTTCAAATCCAAGCCTCTTCAAGTAATCCAATGCATCTTCAACTTGCCTTCAACATCATCCAAGAGCAAGCAAAGCAAAACCCCAACTTAAGGGAACTAAAGATGCTAATCTAGTTTAGTTAGTGCCTTAGAATCATCTAAAACTAGCACCTAAACTAAAATCAATCAAAAATAGCACACTATCTTATAAATTTCTACAAAAATTCCTAAGGGATCCTAATTCAATTAAGAATGCCTCATACAAAAACCAGGGACTAAATCAACTATTAAGGCTTAAAATTAAGTCCTAAATCCAAAGGTATCAATCATAAACCCTAAAAATGGAGCTTCTAAAGGTTTCAACCTAAACTACCACCTATGTTCATCACAAAAATGTGAGAAAAATCTATGGGGAGCATGCATATCTATGCTAACAACTCACAAAAAATCAGGATCAAAATCATCATCACATGATCACACAAAATTCCACAAAATCAAGTATCAAACATGACTATTTTAATATCAATTAAAATGTAAAAATTCCCATAAAACCAGAAAATGCATGAAATCAAAATACTTTTTATCTAAAAAATACTAGATTCTATCATGAATTCAATGCAAAAAGAATGGGATTAATTGGATCATTTTTCCATTTTTTATGATTTTATCAAGAACCATGAATAAAATGAAGAAATTAAAGAAAATCAAAATAAAAAGATAAACACACGGTGCAACTAGCAATGGAAATCAGTTCAATTCATGGATTGGGCCCAACAAGGGGGTGCGGTTATCAGTTATTTCATTAAGCCCAGAACACAACTTAAATGAAACGCTGCGTTTCATTTCTCAGAACTCTTCACAAACTGAAATTAAAACGTGGCCGTTGGATCACTCCTCCAGTCAAAGGTCTCAGCCCCATCCAATGGCTCTAAAGTCATCTTCCTCGTTTTGAACTTCTGAACCTCGCGCGCAGCTCTGGCCACCACCGGTGGTGCTCCGATCATCGTCTCCAACCCTAACTCTCTCTAGGATCCTCCATTGCAAGTGGTTTATACATGAAACTCGTCCCAAATTTCATCACGAATTCATTCATGCCCTTTATTCTCTCTGAAACCTCAAGATTCGCCATAACCAATTCTCAACCGAAAATGGTAACATCCTTAATTAGTCACTAATTCTCAAACTAACTATCTGAAAACCTTCCTACACCGTTCTACAATGCATCTAACATCCTAATTCGTATTGGTTCCACCTAATTTATGCTGGAGGAAGAAGTTTACATACCTGTCAAATCTTGATGAACAGATGCACTAAATCTTCAAATCAAGCTTTCCAACCTTCCAGACACGATCAATGGATCATTCCCTTGCTTCTGTATGCACAAGAACCAGTTGAAAACTCCTGAAACTTGAAACCCGATGGTGAGTTGCAGGTGGAAAAATCTGAGCTCAAGAACACCAATCAGTCACGAATTCCCTTTGATTATGATCTGGAATCATTCCCTAGCATCCATGGAAGAGATTGCAATCAAGAAAATGGGTGGAAAGTGAGTGAAATGATGTAACCGAATTCAGTTGCAAGCAATGAAATCTCAATCTCAATCTCTGCTCTCTCCTTCAATCATCACCAACCTTTCATCTGAACCTCTTCTACTCAATATATAGAACATGTGTGGATGATCTAGAACCCTCTAGACCCTTCTAATGAGAGTTTCAATCTCTCATGTCATGAGAATTTCAACCATATGCCATGGTATGCATAGTTCTGTTTGCAGCTTGAAACCAATCTCATTTCCTTCCAATTTCTCCCCTAGTGACATTTTGGAAGTGTTTTGCTTGCAAGGGGCTTTGGTTGTGCCTTGATTCTAGGTTTTGCAAATGTTACTTAAGATGTAAGTAACTACTTTTCAAAGCAATTCCACAAATTAGACCTTAAATCAAAATTGTGGCTAAACCAATGTTCTTAAAATGCTTTTGAGAGTCAAAATGACCTATTACATGCCTTGGTTTGGATGTGTAGATCAAAAGTATCAATTTCCATCTTTGATTTATTTAACTTATACCCTTATTTTAGGTCACTTTTGCAACTTTGAGCTAAAAGCATTTCCAACATCTCATGATCTATTTCCTAGCCTTAAAACATCATTTTGAACATGTTTTATGTTGAACATTTTCCCATTTGAAGCTTGGAAATAGGAGTTATGGCCTTATGGTTGAAATGACCTATAATCTCCAAATGACCAAAATACCTTTGACTTGTCAAAGCCATAACTTTAGTTCTACAAATCCTATCAAGGACTTCTAGTACTCTCTAGAAATCTAAGAGAATAAGGAACAACATTCATGTTGACCAAAAGTCCATAGGAATCATCCTTCTAGGGAAAACGTTCCATGCAAGTTGGACAACTTTCAAGCTCCCAAATTCACATACCTCAGATGACCTGTAACTTGTCAAAGTCATAACTTGAGCTCTACAAATCCTATCAAGGACTTATAGCACTCAAATTAAAGCTAATACCATGCTCTACAACATTCATGTTGGTGGAAAGATGATATGACAATCACATCTTGAGCTAAACTGCCTTGAAGATAAGGGTCAAACTAGGGGATTTTACACTGTCAAGCCTTAGAAACCCTAGCCTGAAACTTCTCAAACTCTTCAATCATGATGAGTTGACCTTGGAATCATCCTTATAACATCTAAATGTATCAATCCATGATCACATGGCTCTTGGATTAGGTCTCAACCTTGTTCAAATCCTCAGTTGACTTAGGGTTGACCCAGTCAAACCCTAGCTGCACCAATCATGGCTGAGCCTTCTTAATCTTGCACGATGACCTGTCTAGGCTTCAAAGTGATCTTCAACACTTCTCATGAGCTCTCTCAATACCTCAAGTCCAACTTCATGGCTTCAGAATCATCTGATGGCTTTCCACAACTCTCAAGTTAGGAGACCTACACACTTGGCTTCAACCACTCTCTCTGAGGATCTTTTAACTTCTCTGACAAGGATATCAACCCTTGAACACTTGAATAAGCTTCTTAGCTAGCCTCAAATCCTTGCATAACCCTTTATTGGTACTCATACCTCTTGATCTCCTGCATACATGTCAATGAAATGCAAATGATAATGCTAATGTGAATGTAATGAAACATAAGCTAGGTGAAGAAAAGTTGGGCAAATTTTGGGGTGCAACACCTATGTATTCTCAAGAAGAACTTGAGAAATCAGAGCGTCTGTAGTTCATGGAACTACAAGTTAGGATTCTAAGAACTAAAAACAACAAAGACAAGTAAAGAACAAACGAGAGACATGCACAATGATAATAAGTT
This sequence comes from Lathyrus sativus, assembly GCA_963859935.3. NCBI lineage: Eukaryota > Viridiplantae > Streptophyta > Magnoliopsida > Fabales > Fabaceae > Lathyrus > Lathyrus sativus. The sequence goes on along the minus strand of OZ012738.1, from coordinate 292,710,507 downwards.
AACATACAATCCCTCCCCTTGGATTAGGTCAACAAGGATCAAAAGAAAGCAACAGATACATGGAAGAACATCATGTAAATGGCAAGCAGATAAAGCATAGACACAATACATGGAAAAGCATCATGCAAGGTCAGACTGACAAAATAGCATAAAATACGCATGGAAAAACATCATAGTAAATAGACAAAGATATCACTGAATACACATGAAAAAACATCATGGTAATCAAACAATAAAAAGTCAACAGAAATACATGGAAAATCATCATTTAATCATCAGACGAAGATACGCGGCAAAACACCGCGAATACCAAATAACAGATACGCGGAAGAACATCACTTTGTAAACAACAGAGATACGCAGCAAAGCATCGCGAGAAATCATCAGCACAGTAAAATCAACAAACAGTCACGACAAAACATCATACAAAATTGCAGACAATGATACGCGACAATGCATCGCGAGACACAGAGAAGAAATACAGTCACGACAAAACATCGTGATAAAATAACAGAAGTACACAACAAAGCATCGTGAATCCACAGACAAATACAACAACACTCACGACAAAACACCATGATAAAATATTAAAAAGTAAGGCAAAACCTCATGAAAGACAAACACATACAATCAACAGGCAGTCACGACAAAATATCATGAGACACAGAGAGAAAATACAATCACAAAAAAACATCATGAGAAAATATTAACAGTCACGGCAAGGCATCGTGAAAAACAAATAGAAATTATACGACAAAACATTGTGATTAAAATCGGGCAACAAGAGAAATTATTAATTAACTTAAATATAAATATTGGATAAGATTAATTAATAATTTAATTAGTCAATATTAAAAAAAATATTTAAATTAATTAATAATTTACAACATATTTTTTCTATTTTTAGATATTATTCAAATAACTAATAAAACTAGAAATAATAATTTTTAAAGATAAAAAAATGTCTTTCTTTTGTATTTTAATAAACATTATATTAACTAAGAAAAACTCAAATAGTCAAAACAAGTAAACAAATTTTTTGTTGTTTTTTTATAGGAGGAAAAATGAGTAGTTTTGAAATTCAAAAGACACCCACCATCTCTTAACATGTGGCCATGTGAATTAGGGGATACAAATAAACAAATTCTTTATTTCTCTTTTATATACGTTATACATACTAAAAAGAATCTACACATTATAATTACTAAAAAAAACTATGCATTATAATTAATAATAAAACTATACATAGCCATAGAAAGTATATGTAGATATTTAAAACTAAAAGAAAGTATACATTTTAAAAAGGGTATCTATAAACACATGAACTTGATACTGTGTACACAAGCACATGATATTTACATTGCTACATAACATAAAAACCAGAAGGTAAGAACACAAACATGAATGGAGTGCCAAAAAGAAAATCTCACACGATCACACATAATAGATTACAACATAAATGCTTAACACAATGTAGTGTATTGATAAAAACAGAATTAATATAAAGGAAACGGTACTGTAAAAACTGCTATTAAAATCAATGCAATAGTACAACTTTAAATGAGAAATATGGCTAAATCATTTGCAGTAATAGTACAGAGGAATATAATGAAAGATAGAAAAGCATAGAAGCTTGGAGAGAGAAGAGAGTTAGGTTTTCCACCACTAAATTCCCCCCTCATCATTGCCAATGATTGATCTATTTAACAAAGTGCTCAGTGTATTTTCTGTTAGGGATCTTGGGTCTCATTCCACGTCTTGGCTCCTCACAATAGGGATCAATTGCCATCTGTCCTTTTTCATCATGTGACTTATTTACTGCAGTGACTCTTTTGTCCCTTGCATTAATAACATTACCCTCCCCATTAAAACTAACGTTGTCCTCAAGGTTACAGTTTGGGTAATTGTTGGAAAATTCCTGCCAGTTTTCCCATGTTACTTCAGAGGTAGATAAACTAGACCATTTCACAAAAACTTGTGAAACTTCTTTACCATTTATCAGTAATTTCCTAGATTGTAGGATATCTTCTGGTTGTAGGATAGGTCCTGTTTCAGTGGTCAATAGAGGTAAGGGCATGTATTGAATCGAGTGATCTCCCTTGCATGCTTTCAAATTGACAATGTGGAACACATGATGAATCTTAGCTGAAGGCGGTAACAACAATTTATAAGCCACAGAGCCGACTTTCTGGATGACAAGAAAAGGACCAAAGTACCTAAGTCCCAATTTTTTATTCTGATGCAAAGCTATGGAGTCTTGTCTATAGGGCTGAAGCTTGACCAACACGATAACACCCACTTGAAATTCTGCAAATCTTATTTTTGAATCAGCATACTTCTTCATTATCTATTGAGCACGATGCAGATTGGTTTTAACAAGCTGTAAGGTTTGATCTCTTTTTGTTAACAAGGCTTGTAGAGAGGGCGGTACAGCAACAACAGAGTCATACCTAATGAGAATCGGAGGGTCTCTACCATACACAACCTTAAATGGATTCATACCAATGCTGCATTGATAGGCAGTGTTGTACCAATATTCCGCCCAAACAAGTAACTTTGACCACTTTTGAGGAGATTGACCCACAAAACAGCGTAAATACATCTCGACATACTTGTTGACAACTTCTGTTTGTCCGTCCGATTGTGGGTGGTACACCGAACTCATGGCTAAAGTGGTACCACTTAATTTAAAAATATGTTTCCAAAAAGAGCTGGTGAACACCTTATCCCGATCTGACACAATGCTCTTGGGAAAGCCATGTAGCTTAACTACATTGTATAGGAATGCTTCAGCCACCTTCAAACTAGTAAAGTCAGCTTTCAAAGGAGTGAAATGACCATACTTGGAAAGTCGATCAACAACCACCATGATGACCGTGAATCCATTAGAAGCCGAAAGACCGATAATGAAATCCATGGAAATATCCTCCCAAATTTGCAAGGGAATGGATAATGGTTGTAATAACCCAGCAGGAGAAGCACTAGAAGACTTAGCTTGTTGACACACCAAGCGTTGTGACACAAATAGTCTCACATCACGAGAGAGAGAGAGATGACCATGTGAACTGCGACGCAATCCTAGCCTTGGTACGGGCAATACCAGCATGTCCCCCTAACAAGGAAGAATGAAACTCTTGTAAAATTGATTGAATAATGTGAGGAATCTGAGGCACTACAATCTTGTTGTTCCAGTATAAAATATCATGTTTGACTTGGTACAAAGGATCAACACAAGTACCTTGTAAACATTGAAGTTTCACTTGAGCTAAAGAATTGTCAGAGCTGACAGCAGCAGTAATGGTGCTCAAAAGTGAATTGACAGGACCTGAGGTCGCCATAAAGAAAGAACGAGACAGTGCATCAGCTGCCACATTATCCTTACTTGACTTATATTCGATAGTAAAGTCGAACCCCAAGAATTTATGTAACCATTTCTGCTGTTCCGGGGTCTGAATGGTCTGATCAGTCAAAGCCTTGAGACTTTGTTGGTCAGTGCGAATGATGAATTTGTGGCCCAAAATATAGTGTCGAAACTTTGCCATGGTTTCGGCCACTGGGTATAATTCCCTCACATATGCCGATTTATGTTGCATAGAAGTACTGATCTTCTTAGAAAAATAAGCAATGGGGTGCTTGTCCTGACTAAGAATAGCCCCAATACCCGTACCAGATGCATCAATTTCCAAAATAAAAGGTTTTGAAAAATCTGGTAGTGCTAAAACTGGTGCGACAATGATCGCATTTTGAAGAGCTAAAAAGGCATCAGTAGCTATAGGAATCCACTCAAAGGAATCATTTTTGAGAAGTGTTGTCAACGGTGTAGCTATTGAAGCATAGTTGCAGATGAATCTTCTATAATAGTCGGATAAGCCTAAAAAACCTCGGAGTTATTTAAGATTTTGTGGAATCGGCCAGTCAAGGACAACCTTAACTTTATCTTTATCCATGTGCACACCCTCATGAGAAATAGTATGTCCCAAAGAATCCACCTCTATGAAGCCAAATCAACATTTAGACCTCTTGGCAAACAAGGTGTGGTCGCGCAACAGCTGTAATACTTCAGTCAAGTGAGTCAAATGAGTTGACCATGTAGGGTTGTATACCAAGATATCATCAAAGAAAACTAATACCGATTTTCGTAATTGAGCATGAAATACATGATTCATGAGACTTTGGAACAATGCTGGTGCATTTGAGAGGCCAAACGGCATAACTAACCACTCATAGAGTCCTTGGTGAGTTCGGAATGCCGTTTTTGGGAGATCTTCCGGTTTGACTAGAATCTGGTGGTAACCGGAGCGCAGATCAAGCTTAGAGAAATAGGAAGCACCGTATAATTCATCTAGTAATTCATCGACTGTGGGGATAGGGAAGCTGTCTTTAATAGTGATGGAATTTAAAGCTCGATAGTCAGTACAAAATTGCCAAGACCCGTCTTTCTTTTTCACAAGTAACACAGGGGAGGAAAAAGGGCTAATGTTGGATTGTATAATACCCTGAGTTAACATATCATTGACCATGGTTTCAGTTTGTGCTTTTTGACTATGAGGATAATGATAAGGCCTTACTTTCACAGGATTACTACATTTCATCAATGTAATAGCATGGTCCTGGAACCTAGCAGGTGGCAAGGATTTTGGTTCCTCAAAGACATCCCCAAATTGGTGTAAAATAGAAGCTATATCAGTAGGTAAAATTGTTGGCAAGGCATTATCCTGAGGTACAACCTTATCAAACTGAAGGGTAAAAGCAGTTTCAATAGCATCAGTATGGTGGAAACGTTTTATATGATGGAATTGGGCCTGAGTAGGACCCTTAGGTTGCTCCCCAAAAAGAGTCACAAAACTGTCCTTGACATAGAATTTTAATGACAGCGCATTATAATTTGCTATATATGGTCCCAGGGTCTTTAACCAAGGTACACCCAACACTAAATCAAAACCAGAAATAGGTAATAAGTAGGTAGGGATATGTAATGTGTTACCCTGAATAGTCACTGGCAAGTCTGCAATGTAGCTCATAGTAGTCAAAGAATTCTCATTTCCATCCATCACTTGAAATTGAGCAGTAGATTGAATCGGTAATTGTAGAGTGTGAGCAATTCAAGGTTGGAGAAAATTATCAGAGCTTCCACTATCCAATAACACAGTCACTGCAATGCCCTGAATTTGCCCTTTGAATCTCATGGTGCCCATACCAGCAGACCCATTCAATGCATTCAAAGACAAATGATGCTCTAAAGTTGTTGTAAGAGGTGGTTCCGGTTCAAATATAGCTACTATTGAAGTTGGTGGTTCCGATTCTTCATCTTCCAGTTGGAATAAGAAATAGTGGCGATTGGGACATTTATGGTTAAGAGAAAATCATTCATCACAGTAGTAACACAACCCTTTTTCATGACGGAGTTGCATTTCGGCACGGGTGATGTGTTTGATAGGGTGGTCTTTTGTGGTTGGGTTGGTGGATTTGGGGGTAGGCAATAACGGTGGTGGTGGAAAATGTATGGTTGTATTTGTGGAGGAAGGAAAGTGGTAGGGTTTGGTAGCTGGAATATATGGAGGTTTACTTTGTGCCGGTGGTGAATATTTGTCTTCAAATAGCCTAGCTAATGCGTAAGCGCGCAACAGAGATAACGACATCTAGACGATGACATCCCGTTTGATATCAGTTTTCAACCCACTGATGAAGCAATCAAGTGTGGCTTCAGGACTCAATCCTTCAGATCTGTTGGCTAACATGGCGAAGGCAGAATAGTAATTGGTAACGGTGGTTTATTGGGTCAATTTGAAAAGGTTGGGCCTAGCTGCTTCATACAGTGATGGCCCAAATTCCAATTCTAAGGCCTTAGTGAACAAGGCCCAAGACTGAAAAGGCTGGTTGCGAGATATCATTTAAAACCACGGTACAACGTTCTTTTCCATATGAACGACGACGATAGTAAGACGGTGATTGTCCGGCATATCATAATAATAAAAAAATTGCTCTGCCTTAAAGATTCAATTCATCACGTCAGAACCATCAAAACGAGGGAAATACAGTTTAATGTGACGAACCTGAAATGGTGTATGCGGCGGCGGCGGTGGATGGTGTGAACTGCTGCTGATGGAGTTCTGGTTTTTATGGAGGTTGCTAAGTTGGTTTTCCAACCTCTCAAAACGGGCCTAATCTAAGTGACGGTGTTGAGAATATTCGTTATGCCGCCGGTCGGAATCTTCCAGAAGCCTTTGCAGTGCCTTGCTGATTTCGGAGATGGAGCTTTCCATGGTTTTCATACGGGTGTTTTCAGCCATAGGGAGGACAATGAAAGCACCAAATGTAGTGTATTGATAAAAACATAATTAATATAGAGGAAATGGTACTGTAAAAACTGCTATTAAAATCAATGCAATAGTACAACTTTAAATGAGAAATATGGCTAAGCCATTTGCAGTAATAGTACAGAGGAATATAATGAAAGATAGAAAAGCATAGAAGCTTGGAGAGAGAAGAGAGTCAGGTTTTCCACCACTAAATTCCTCCCTCATCATTGCCAATGATTGATCTATTTAACAAAGTGCTCACTGTATTTTCTGTTAGGGATCTTGGGTCTCATTCCACGTCTTGGCTCCTCACAATAGGGGTCAATTGCCATCTGTCCTTTCTCATCATGTGACTTATTTACTGCAGTGACTCTTTTGTCCCTCTCATTCATAACACACAACATACACATAAATATTACCTACATAGACACTACATCCCGAAGCTCATACAAACATGAAAACTATAACATACAACAATTTCTACAATGAACACACACATATACATTTAAAATGAAAGAAAAACTTATACCTTCATCTGAACGTATTTGAATTAGTAGTCTCTTACAGTGGGAAACAGTGATGGCAGTCTGCTGCGGAATGGGGACGTAATAACTAAAAGAAAATGATTGCGTGGAACCGTGAGGTGTGTCGATTTTGGTCGATGGGTTTAGATATGTCGGTAGTGAGTTCTGGTTGGAGAAGAAGAAGGTTATGCTTTGATGTTTGGGAAGAGTATTTGGTGGTATTATGGTTGATGAAGTAAGAAGATGATGGTGAAGTTTTTTGACATGTTGTTGTGTAGTATTAGTGGGAATCTCAATGAAAAAATAGGTGTTATTAACGTGATGCAGGCGATGAGTATGTTGTAGTTAGTTCGCCGACAGTTTGGATGGTATTCGCCGGAAGAACAGAGGGAGTATATGAACGGTGGAATTTTCTACCTCAAAGATGGAAATGAAGTTGAGAAAGTTGTGTCTTTATTATTTTCTTCAAATTAAAAAAGAGAGAGAGAAAAAATGTATAGGGAGTGATGGAAAATGATGGGGATGGTACTTGTTTTATTTAAATGGAATAAAAACTATTATGCTTTGTAGTATCAACATGAGAGAGAGAGAGAGAGAGAGAGAGAGAGAGAGAGAGAGAGAGAGAGAGAGAGAGAGAGAGAGAGAGAGAGAGAGAAATACTATGTGGGTTTATCATGTTATGAAGTGCATGGGTCCTGCGGTGTGTCTCCTTTTCAAATGTAGGCGGGTGAGGGAGAATAAAGAAAAAAGTCAAGAGTCTTGGATGTGGTATCTGAAATAGTAAATGCAGCAAATTGTTTTTTCTTTTTTGAAATTTTAAATTAAAAAAGAGAGGGTAATGGTGTATGCAGGCATGTAGGTGTTGCAGTTAGTTTTTGTAGCGCGACCATTACCGCTCTCGGTGCTAATTTCTAATTTATATATTTATCCTATGAAGCATAAATGGAAGGGGAAGATATCTTAAGCTAACCCTGCACGCAAGTGTTTTTCCTACAAATGCAAAGAGATCTGGAATCAGGGGTTGGTTATACAAAGGGAAGCTATTAACACCCAGAGTATCTATAGTAATTTATATGAACCTTCATTTACATCTGTTTTTACTGTTTGAATTGCTTTCTTGAGTCTATTTGATGTAAGGTGGGGAAAATTTCTTCTTTGGGGGGTTGACGAAATGTTTTAGTTGTTTAGGATTTTCTATTATTTTTGGAAAGGTATCTGGACCTAAGGTTTTTTATTAGTGCACTCACTAAGATTTTACAATCTTATGCCTATGCATTCTCAAAAAAATAAACTGAGAAATCATAGTGTTTGTAGTTCCTCCTATTCTATGGGAAGAAAAGTGTTTGGTGTCTTTTTCAAAGCCCAAGATTGAAGCTAAAAGTGTCTGTGTCTTGTTCAAAGCCCAAGATTGAAGCTAAAAGAGTATTTGTGTCTTGTTCAAAGCTCAAGATTGAAGCTAAAAGTGTTTGTTTCTTGTTCAAAGCCCAAGATTGAAGCTAAAGGAGTTTGTGTCTTGTTCAAAGTCCAAGATTGAAGCTAAAAGTGTTTGTGTCTTGTTTAAAGCCCAAGATTGAAGCTAAAGGAGTATTTGAGAGAAACTTTGTCATCTCTAAAGGGAGATATCTCACATATTCATCATAATTATTTAGGTTTTGTTTATAAGGGAGGTTGCTTTAGCTGGGACATGTGGAATCCAGCAATGCCACATCTTCTTTTACAAGAGAATTAAAATGTCATGAAGGAAGAAGCTTTAAGTCAGTGTAGAGCGATTCCACTTGTTCCTTTATGAATCTTTTCATGCTAAGAGAGGGACATTGGCTTTGATATGTTCTAGAGGCTTGCCACTTGCATCACATAGATGAAAGAGAACTTTGGCCATGATAAAGCAGGGACTCCAGCTTGGATTTTGATTCAACAAGTGTGCCACTTACATCAATTATCTGGAAAAGAGTTTACTTGTTTGTTCTAAAATGTGATGTATAGAGGATATATCCTCCTAAAGAGAGGACTCTGAGTCTCATTTGTGGGGATGTTGAATTTCATACCTTGATCAAAGCCCAAGGTTGGAGCTAAAAAAGAGATTGAAAACTGACTCAACTAAGGGAGTAATATATTTGTCTTGTACAAAGCCCAAGATTGAGGCTGACTGGGAAAATCCTTATATGAATCATAAGAGAAGGCTGGGGGAATTTAAGTGGAGACTGAATATCGTTGAGGAAAAGAGGAGACTCAAAGGATGAGTTTGAATATTTTAGAGGTTTTGACTCTCCTGGGGATTGATGTAGGGATAAGGATGACTAGGTTTTATCCTGAGCTTTTAGGAAGCGTAAGGGTCCTTGTATTAAGCCCAAGAGAAGGTTAGGGATGCTTCTAGGAAGCCTGTAGGTCCTTGTACTAAGCCCAAGAGGAGGCTGGGAAATATACACTGTTCAAGTCTTAAGAAGAGTTCAAGAAAGGTTTCATCGGGAAATAATCCTTTCTTTGTTGAACTGTTCCAAGATTAAAGGGGTTAAAGAAGAGGTTTCATCGGGAAATAATCCTCTCTTTATTGAATTTTTTCGAGGTTGAATCAATTGAACAAAGCCAAAAAGGAGGCTGACAGTATTGGGAAGAAGAATTCCTATGTACAGGGGGGAACTAGTTATTTGAACGAAGTTATACTGATTGACAAGGATCGTATTGTTTGAACTAGTCTAAACTAAGGATGATTCAAATGCTAAGAGAAACTTAAAAAGATATGTACAAGCATATATACAGAGATATGAACAAGTATATAAGCAAGTATGAATTGAATTGAAAAAGGTTGTGGCTCTTATACTTTGGATAGCAGCCCAAGTGTATTGTGATTGATTAGATGTTTTCTTCAAGACTGAGTTAGGATTTTGAGAAATTGAAGAAAGTTTTGACTTTGAAGATGACCTGATTTCTAAGTAAACAAAGGTGTTGGGTATTACACTCTACATAGAGGCCCATGAGTGTTATTTGTATCCTGTACAAAGCCCAGGATGAATGAGGCTAAAAGGTTTTCTATTTACAAAAGGTGTTGAGTCTTACACTCTATTAGATGCCCATGTGATTTTGAAAACAAAGTTTATGTACAGAGAGATGGGACTTACACTCCTGTCAAAGGCCCAAGTGATTTTAAAAACAAGGTTTATGTATAGAGGGATGGGACTTACACTCCTAGAAGAGGCCCAAATGATTTTGAAAACAAAGATCGCACCGTAATTTTGAAAAGCGCAATGGGACTTATACTATAGTAGAGGCCCAAAAAGTTGGTTTATTTACAAAATGGGCTGGGTATTACACTCTAATAGAGGCCCATGAGTGTTGTTTATTGTTTAAAACAATGTTTATGTACAAAAGATTGGGGCTTATACTCAAGGAGAGGCCCAGATGATTTATTTGAAAACAGTGAACGCACCGCGATATCAAAAGACGTTGTGGGACTTATACTATAGTAGAGACCTAAATTTTATTTATTTACATAGGGGGTTGGTTCTTACACTCTAATAGAGGCCCATGATGTATTTGAAATGAAGTTTTGAAAGATTAAATCAAAAGGGAAACCCTAATTTTATATTTTGCATTTTAAAAAGGAAAAAACAATTAAAATGATGAAAAATATCAAATGAATTCAAGAAGCAAGTTATGAACCATGGTTAGGGTTTGGAAAATAACGTTTTATTCACATGATGATTTAAAATTCCTTTGGTTTTGAAAAATCAAGGAAAATAAATTATTAAAATGTTTAAAACAAATTAAAATAAAATTATTTAAAATATTTAAAAATATAGCAAATAAAAATATTTTTTTTGATTTTTTGTGTGTAATAAAATATTAAAATATGTGAAGGATTTATGTTTAAAAAATCACTTGAAAATGATTAAAATTGAGAGAGAAATTAATTTTTGAAGATAACTAACAAACTAATTAAAATATTCAAAAATTTCAAATATTTGAAAAAAGGCGCCAACGGCTCCTTCTTTTTCCTCGCGTCTTCCTCCATGGCCATTTTGCAAGAGCTCACTTATCTCTCTTTTTACGCAATGAAATCAAATGATGTAAACATGGATTTTATTCATTTTTTAACAAGGAACATCATGGTGGCAATTAATTTCATTTCTTTTAAGTGTGGAGAGAGTTATCACGCATGAACACGTAAACCCTAGAATTTGTAAAAACTATCATGAAATTCTATACACGATTGGAACATAGCAATTTATTAAGGGGAACCACTATGAACTATCATAAACATGTTGGTAACTTGAAAATAAATTTATGATGCATAGATCATAGAGTTTGAGAGATTAAGGCTTACCTATGCAATAGGAAATTAAACTTTGATGTAGAGGTGTTACAAATTCCAAGTGATGATCTGGATAGCTTCCTTGGACCTCAAGGAGTGTGTTGAGATGCTTGGAGGGATTGATAACCTCTGGATTGGTGGGTTCGAATCCAATTGTAGGTGGCTTGGGGTAAGATATGAACTTGATGAATCTGGTGTTACAGATGTTGTTCAAGGGTTTGGATCACTCATATATGATGTATGTGAGGTGTTAGGACCATTGGTTTGAGTTGAATTGCTCCCTATTGCAAAGATTGATTCTCACACCTCATGAACTTGAAATTTTTGAATGATGAGTGAAATGGTGGAAAATAAGTGTTGTTATGTTTTGGTGTGTTTTGATCAACCAAAAACGACCTCTATTTATAGTAGAGGAAGTTTCTTTTACAAGGAATAATGAATGGATGAGGGAGCACTCTATTATCCAATGTGTTTTATCATGTAGCCTAAGTCTCCTCCTAGCATAGCTAGGCATTGACTTCAATTCAATTTTGCAGGTTTGGACATTCATGGCTTTTGACTGAGTCTTGGCTAGTTTGGGCTTGATCCATGCCACCTCAATGCATCATGTTAATGCTTGATGCCAAAGTTGAAATTCAAGGTTCATGTCATGATGGGTTTGCACATGCTATGGATAGATTCTTGACCCCTTGTGTTATGGTTCAGATTCCTTCATCATTTGTGTTGATATTAGAAATAAATTCAATGATGCAAGTGTCCAAAATTGGCTTGAAAATCGTGGGATGGAAGTTATGTTCCAAATGCTGTCAAAAAACAGTTTGTATTAAACATTGTTGTGAGGTTCATAACTTCTTGCTCAAGTTGAATCAATGGATATTATTGTACTCTTTGGAAAGCTTGTATATCATACTTCAACTTTGATGTTTACATTTGGTCTTGATTCATCTTGGATCATAATGAAAAATGCCTCCAAAGTTGGGCAAAACATGAGGCAGATAATGCGTAAAAATTTCTAAGTGTCAAAGTTCAAAATCTCATGAAACCCTAACTTGAATGTTTCATATCTTAAAATCTAGGCATTTTTTGAGAGTACTCTTGCTTTGAAATCTTGTTGTATGTAAGAAGATCTATAATTTGAGCTTTGGATGGGAGAAAATGCTTACTTGGATCACAAATGATGGCTTTGCAAAGTTGGGTAAAAATCAAATTCCTTCATAACTTAGTGAAATTTCAAGTTTCTCAAGGTTGCCCTTTTTGAAAGTAACCTCGCTTTTGTTTATTTTTCTTGATTGATCATGATCCAAATCATAATTCAACATTGTTATTGACTTAAAGAGGCCGTGTTTTCCAAAAAATCCCGAAATTCAAACTTCGTTTTGATCACAGCTGACTTTTTACATTAGATGTAACTTAAACTTGGTGATCCTTTATGAAATAAAGTCTTGGGGATAAATTGAACCTAATGTATGGATTCCAAATGTATTTTTTAGTGTCTTGAATCATGTCCCAAGGCTTGAGATCATGTCTTGGTCAAAAGTCAAAGGTATAGTTGAATTTTTCTCAGGAACCCTAGTTTGTGGTCCAGATGAATTTGAATCCTTGTATTGGTTATGAATCAAGTTCTTTGAATCAATCCAATCTTGATAATGGATAAATATGATGTATTTTAGGTCATTGAAACATATCTTGAGGTCTTGAATCATTCCTTACTTCAAAAGTCAACCTATGGGTTGAATTAGGTCAAGTCCCTAATTCCTGATTTTTTATAAATGCAAACCCTTGAGGGTATTTTGAACTTATGAATGGACTCATATGGTTCTTTTGAGCTTCTTGAATCATGTATTGAAGTATTGGCTCATTCTCAGATGAAAATTTCTCTTTGGAAGCCTTGGTCGATCAAAACCCTAATTTGGTGACACTGATGGTCTTGAGGCTTGACTAACTTTGAATGATGCAATATTGGGTTAAATTCTTGATGGAGAGGATATCTTGATCTTTCATGGATGTTTGAGAGGCTTTACAAGTTTAATATCACATAAATTCTTGATTGATCCCTTGCCTGAATGCTCTAAGAGGGCTCAAAACCATAATCCTTGGTTATGGTGAATACTCAACAATCTTTGAGAAGATTGGTGAGGTATGAAAATACATCCATATTATGGTGATGATTTGCACAATGGTGTGAAGTATTATGGTCAAAATTTAGGGTATGACAGACACCCCTATTTAATCTTCTTGGACCTGAAGGTGTGAATGACGAAGACACTCGGACATTCAAGGTAAAAGAGGATTAAATATCAGAATACCTGGATTTTTTATTGTGGGTGTGAATGGTAGAAAATTCCAAATTTTTCTCATCCATCTTCTTTTACTAAGTAATCTTACTTAGAAAAGGGTAAAGCTTCCCCTCGATTCTGGTTTTCAGCCACGAAACTGGTCTTAGTTTGAAATAAACTTCCCCTCGATCTTGGTCTTCAGCCACGTAACTGGTCTTAGTTTGAAATAAACTTCCCCTCGATCCTGGTCTTCAGGAACTAGTCTTAGTTTGATGTAAACTTCCCCTTGATCCTGGCCTTCAGCCACATAACTGGTCTCAGTTTGAAATAAACCTCCCCTCGATCCCGGTCTTCATCCATGGAACTGGTCTCAGTTTGAAATAAACTTCCCCTCGATCCTGATCTTCAGTCACAAAATTGGTCATTGTTTCTTCTTATCAAGTTTTTCTCTTGACAAGGAAAGTTATCTATGAGGGTCTTCGCCAAACTTTTCTTCGAGGTTAATCGGGGAGATAACCATTTAATGGAAAAATACCTTTCATCATACTTCTCTTCGAGCCTTCTTCGGAGAGATTCCATAGGATGAGTAAAGTTTTGATGTCAGACTTGCCGGGTGTAACATTTGTCTTAACTACATAGAGATGCAAAATTCTCTGTTGGAGATGACGTTTGCTTGTAGAGATTACATCACAGTTTCCTTCGAGACTTCTCCGGAGAGATGACAGGTGATGTAATTTAATTTTGAGGTGCTGATGACTTCCTTGGAAGCAGGACAAGCTTCTCGAGGAGAGATTGCTGATTGTCAACCCACTGAAATTTTTTTTTTGAGACAAAATAGGTTTCTTAAAAGATTGTCACTTTGCTCGTTGATTGGTAGATGTTTCTTGGTGGATTTAATGTCCATATTGCCACCAAGAAATTTTATTGAAAAACTTTTCATTTGGGATTTTCGTTAATCTGGGAAAGTAAAATATCACCTTCAATGATGAAGAGTGAAGTTCCAAGGGTGCATAACCAAATGTCTTCTTTCCTTTCAGAGGTTCACGTTATCAAAGTGATAGAGGATCGACTTCCATCCTGAAGGTGAGAAAAACACTTAGAAGGGGGGGGGGGGGTTGAATAAGAGTTTTTAAATAATATGGCAATAAAAACAACTCAAGATTTTTATCCTGGTTCGTTGAACTCAACTACTCCAGTCCACCTTATCAAAGAAGATTTGCCTTTCTCCACAAGGACTTAATCCACTATTAATCAACTGATTACAATAGCAAGCACTAAGAACAACTGTCTTAGTCTTCTCAAGAACTACTGACCACACCTTGGTCTTCTCAAGGAACTTCTTACAAATTAATGTAAACTAAGTGTTTAAATGCTTCTAATAAGCTGTATCACAACTGTGATATTTACACTTAAGATTAAGTACAAATAAAACTATACAGTTTTATGAAAGAACAAATGTATAATAGCTTTGAGAGATTTTCACTTTGATGTTTCAAGCGTGTGTATCAATATTTCTTTCTGATTGAGCAACTTCTAAATGTTGTAGAAGTTCTCCTTTTATAGCTTTTTCCAAGTGCTTTGAATAATGTGCAGC
The DNA here is from genome assembly GCA_963859935.3 of Lathyrus sativus. Taxonomy (NCBI): domain Eukaryota; kingdom Viridiplantae; phylum Streptophyta; class Magnoliopsida; order Fabales; family Fabaceae; genus Lathyrus; species Lathyrus sativus. Next base: position 292,695,505 of record OZ012738.1, on the reverse strand, counting down.
TGAGTATTATATTGAAATATAAGACTTTTCATCACCAAAAGGTATGGGCAGAGACATGCTTCTTGCAGGAAAAGTATGGTTGTAGAAGCTTTGGGATTAACACCACGTCTCTTCTTTGGACAAAATAGTCGTTGGTTACTTTGGAAATAGCACCACGTCCAATCAAGTTTACAGCTTCTTCAATAAGCTTCCTTCAGGATGAAGTCTTCATAATCTGCACTTCAGATTTTGTAACAAGCTTAAAAGGAATCAAATACTTGAGATGATTAGAGCTAAATGTTTGAGATGATCAGAGCTTTGATAGATGATCAGAACTTGATATATCAGAGTCTCAATCTTGATCAGAGTCTTCATCAGAGTATGCAGCAGTATGTGCTTGAGCATAATTATATTGATAAGAGTCTGATTATCAAAGCCTTTGTTCTTGCAGTGAAATGAACTGTAGAGTCTGATTTGATCAAAGCTTTCAACTCTTTATACAATTCTTTCAGAAACGCTTCAGATCATTCTGCAGCTTCTGCTTCAGATTCTTCTGGCAGCGCTTCAGAATCTTCTGATTGTCTTGCATCTGATGCTTCAGAGCCTTGCGTAGTTGCTTGTACTTATGTATTTTGCTTCTTTAAGAGTATTATATATTTTCTTAATACAAAATTCCATAAGAGTTATCATCAAAATATAGAGATATAAGAAACACCAATCTGTGTTCTAACAATCTCCCCCTTTTTGATGATGACAAAACATAGGAAATTTGTTCAATACAGAGAATAAAATATATAACTCCCCATGAGATTAAGAATCTCCCCCTGAAATGAATACTTTAATAGAAGAGAACACTTCCCTTATTGCTTGAGTATATTTCAGAACCTGGTAGGAATCCTTGTTAAAATAAAGAATTAAAGCTTGGATGCTTTCCAGAATCAGAGCCTGATGAATTCTTTCAAATAAAGAGTCTGGTTTATCTTCCAGAATCAGAGTCAAATTTGCTTCAAGGATCAGAGCCTGGTTGGGTAATTCTCAGGGTAACTTCAAAGAATTTTTGTCAGATGAAACAATAAAATCTAAAAGTCTTAAAATTCAATGTTAGTTAATACTATGTCTGAATTTCATTTTAGTATTGCTTATTGATTGAACAATCAGATTCTTTTTCTCCCCCTTTTTGTCATAATCAAAAAGAGTTTAAAAGACAGAAAAGATAACAGAAGAAAAACAAAACACATAAATGAAAAATAGAACAGCCAGATTCATTCAAAATAAGATGTTCAGACAACAGATGATTGAAAACAAACAACAGAAAACAAGTGCAAACATAAATGCAAAAACATGGAAAAGAAAATTAGGGCTGGCGAGATGCAATCAGGGCCAGAAGATCTGTAATCTTTGCAGTAGACTCTTCTTGCTTAGCCATCCAAGTTTTGATCTCCTCAGTAGTCTGTTTTTGTTTTAGCATCCATGATCTGATTTCCTTAACTTCTTGGACAACATCTGGAGTCTCAGTCTTCATCTCAGATGCAGAGGGTGCAGAAGCAGATGCAGTTGCCTTAGAATGATCAATCTCCATGTCATTGGGCACCAGAGGCTCTGCAGGAGTATCTTCTATCATTGGAGCAGTATCTTCAGATGAAGAGTCTTCAGCAGGAGCATCTTCCAGAAGTAGCACTGGTGTACTGAGAATGCTCAGCAGAGTCTGTCTGACCATTTCAACAAACTTTGCCTTTGTATCAATAGCGCAAACTGCTCTGAGATTAGAGGCAACAGTGTTGAACCTTAAGATGAATCTGTTCCAAGAAGCTTCAGATTCAGCACGATCCATACTAGACAGACACTCTTTTTCTACAGAAGCAATCCCCATATGCATTTCCTTCTTGAAATTCTTAAACAAAGTATAAACATCTTGTTGCACCCCAAAATTTGCTCAACATTTCTTTACCTAGCTTGTGTTTCATTTCATTCACATTAGCATTATCATTTGCATTTCATTGACATGTATGCAGGAGATCAAGAGGTATGATTACCAGTCAAGATCTATACAAGACTATGAAGCTAGCTAAGAAGGTTATTCAAGTGTTCAAGGGTGGATATCCTTGTCAGAGAAGTTAAAAGAGCCTTAGAAAGAGTGGTTGAAACCCAGAGTGTAGGTCTCCTAACTTGAGAGTTATGGGAAATCCATCAGATGAATCTGAGACCATGAGGATGGACTTGAGGTCTTGAGAGAGCTCATGATAAGTTTTTAAAATCACCTTGAGGCCTAGACAGGTCATTGTGCAAGTTTAAGCAGACTCAGCCATGATTGGTGCAGCTAGGGTTTGACTGGGTCAACCCTAAGTCAACTGATGACTTGGAGAGGGTTGAGACCTAATCCAAGAGCCATGTGATAATGGATTGATGCATTGAGATGTTATAATGATGAATCCAAGGTCAACTCATCATGATTGAAGAGTTTGAGAAGTTTCAAGCTAGGGTTTCTAAGGCTTGATAGTGTAAAATCCCCTAGTTTGACCCCTATCTTCAAGGCAATTTAGCTCAAGATGTGATTGTCATCTCATCTTGCCCCCAACATGAATGCTGTAGAGCATGGTATTAGCTTTAATTTGAGTGCTAGAAGTCCTTGATAGGATTTGTAGAACTCAAGTTATGACTTTGACAAGTTACAGGTCATCCGAGGCATGTGATTTGGAGCTTGAAAGTTGTCCAACTTGCATGAAACTTTTGCCCTAGAAGGATGATTCCTATGAACTTTTGGTCAACATGAATGTTGTTCCTTATCCTCTTAGATTTCTAGAGAGTACTAGAAGTCCTTGATAGGATTTGTAGAACTCAAGTTATGGCTTTGACAAGTCAAGGGCATTTTGGTCATTTGGAGATTATAGGTCATTTCAAGCACAAGGCCATAACTCCTATTTCCAAGCTTCAAATGGGAAAATGTTCAACACCAAAGTTGTTCAAAATGATGTTTTAAGGCTAGTCAAGAGATCATGAGAGGTTGGAATTGCTTGTAGCTCAAAGTTGCAAAAATGACCTAAAATGAGGATGATTTTCAAATGAACCAAAGTTGGAAATTGGTATTTTTGATCTACATGTCCAAACCAAGGCATGTAATAGGTCATTTTGATTCTAAAAAACATTTTAGGAACATTGGTTTAGCCACATTTTTGAATTGAAGTTTAATTTTGTGGACTTGCTTTGAAAAGTAGTTACTTACATCATAAGTAACACTTGCCAAACCAAAATTCAAGGCATGACCAAGGTCCCTTTCAATCCAAACACTTCCAAAATGTCATTAGGGGAGAAATTGGAAGGGAATGAGGGTGATTACAAGTTGTTAACAGAATTGTGCACACCATGGCATGTGATTGAACTTCTCATGGCATGAGAGATTGAATTTCTCATTAGAAGGATCTAGAGGTTTCTAGATCATCCATACATGGTCTATATATTGAGTAGAGGTGATCCAAAGCAAAGGTTGGTGATGATTGAAGGAGAGAGCAGAGATTGAGATTGGAATTTCATTGCTTGCAACTGAATTCGGTTACTCATTTCCATGCACTTTCCATCCATTTTCTTGATTGCAATCTCTTCCATGGATGCTAGGGAATGATTCCAGATCATAATCAAGGGAAATTTGTGGCTGATTGGTGTTCTTGATCTCAGTTTTTTTCCACCTGCAACTCAGAGTTGGTTCCAAGAATTGAAGCCATTTCAATCAAGATTATTGCATACAGAAGCTTGGAATTGATTCAGTGAAGGAGTCTGGAGCATTTGAGAGCTTGATTTGAAGGTTTGATACCTCTGTGCACACGAAATTTTCAGGTTAGTAACTTTCAATCTCCAGCTTGTTTTAGTTAGAATTAAGAGGAATTAGGGTGTTAGATGCATTGAGGATTAATGTAGGAAGGTTTTCCGATCAATAATTTGAGAATTAGTGACCAATTAGGGTTGTTACCATTTTCGGGTGAGATGTGGTTCTTGCAAATCTTGAGGCTTCAGAGTGAATTAAGGGCATGAATGAATTCCTTGTGAGATTTGGGACAAGTTTCGTGTATATACCTCTTGCAATGGAGGATCCTAGAGAGAGTTAGGGTTGGGGACGATGACCGGAGCACCACCGGCGACGACCATGGCTGCGCGCATGTTTCAGAGGTTCAAAATGAGGAAGATGACTTGAGAGCCATCAGATTGTGGTTGGACTTTGACTGAGGGCATGATCCAATGGCCACGAATGGTTTTCACATTGTGAAGGTTTCTGAGTGATGAAACATTGCGTTTCATTTAATTGATGGTTTTGGGCCTAAGTCACAGATTGATACATGCACCCCCCTGATGGCCCAATTACTGAAATGAACTGATTTCTATTGCTTTCCACACCACGCATTTATCATTTTATTTGGATTTTCATATTATTTTTCATTTTATGCATGGTTATTGATTAATTCATAAAAAATGGAAAAATGATTCAATTAATCCCATTCCTTTTGCATTGGATTCATGATAGGATCTAGTATCTTTTAGATAAAAATATTATTATTTCATGCATTTTCTGATTTTATGGGAATTTTTACATTTTAATTGATATTAAAATAGTTATGTTTGATGCTTGATATTGGTGAATTTGGTTTGATCATGTGATGATGATTTTGCCTTGAATTTTTGTGAGTAGTTAGCATAGATATGCATGATCCCCATAGATTTTTCTCACATTTTTGTGATGAACATAAGTGGTAGTTTAGGTTGAAACCTTTAAGAGCTCCATTTTTAGGGTTTATGGTTGATACCTTGTGGTTTGAATTTTATTTTTAGGACTAGGTGGATGATTCAACCTCTGATTTTTGTAGGTCATATTCATGATTGAATTAGGATCCCTTAGGAATTTTTGTAGGAATTTTCAAGGTAGTTTACTATTTTTGCTTGATTTTAGTTTAGATGCTAGTTTTAGATGATTCTAAGGCACTAATTCAACTAGATCAACATCTTTAGTTCCCTTAGATTAGAGTGTTGCTTTGATTGTTCTTGGATGATGATGAAGGCAAGTTGAAGATGCAATGGATTTCTTGAAGAGGCTTGGATGTGAGGATCTTCCCTTCTTTTGGTGTAGTATTGATTAGGTATTAAGCTTAGGGTTTTGTAGGCAGAGCTTCTAGATAGGTTCTCTTCCTTCATAAACATGGAATATGTTGACCAATTCCATTCTTCCCTATGATGTAAGGTCCCCTTGTAAAGACCTCATCCCTCTTTTGGTAGGATGTGTGGCTCTTTGCAAGTTGGTAGAACCTTTGAGGATCCCTTTCTCTGATGACAGGAGGCTTAGTGGTGACCTTTGGTCTTCACTCTGCTACCAATCATCCAAACTTTGCTCTTGATAGATGAATCTTTCTCCCTTGTTAGAGGATGGAGCTCCTTGCTTGAAGAATATTTAAGGATGGAGTTGATACTTCTTTGTGTTTGAAGACTACTCTGAGAAGTTGAAGCTTGTAGATGAAGAGGACCAAGTTGATACTTGTAAGGAAGAGAGAGTTGAAGCTTGAAGACCAAGTTGATACTTGTGAAGAAGATCCAATTGAGATTGAGTGAAAGCTGAGGCTTGAGGAAGAAAAGGATAAGTTGATACTTATGTTGACACATTGAGAGCCTGAAGGAACAAGTTGATACTTGTAATTGGGATTAAAGCCTGAAGGTGGAGTTTACTGAAGAGCTGAGGCTTGAGGAATGAAGGATAAGTTGATACTTAGGTTGCTTGATGCATTAGGATAAGTTCATATCTAGATTGACTTTAAGCTAGGAGCATGATTGCACTAGAGGTTGAGTTGCTCCCTCTGCTTGTATTTTTATTGTATGGCTTTGCTTGCGGGTATTCGGTAGAGCCCATCTCCCTTGCCTATGTGGTTTGTGTTTGCTTGATAGCATCTTATTTCTTCTGTATGATTGCAGTTGTTGTGCTTGCTTGATAGCATGTTGTTTCCTCTGTATGATTACAGTTATTCATATCTGGCTTGAGGTTGAGATGAGCTTGTGGAGGCTGATGTCCCACACACATTTCCTCCCTCACTTGCATTGCATGCATTTTACAGTCGTTTGCTGTTTACTGTTTAAGCTGATGCTTTGTCTGTTCCTGTTTACCATTGACATGATCCCATAGGAATCTCATTTCCTTTGATGAGGAAGTGATGATAGAACTTTAGGTTGAAACCTATGCATGATAACTTCTAGGAGTTCCCTGTTTCAAACTTCCACCATAGGATGAATCCTTGGCATGAAGACATTAGGACTTGATTGTCTCCCTGTAGTTGAGCCTGTTCTCTTCTCATCTCAAAACAAATTAAAATACAGTAATAAAGGTTAACTGGCGTCGTACGTTACGAGCCTTAAGCTATCTGAGAAAGGATTGTTGGAGAGTCTCTTTTCAACAGTCTGGATGTTTAGTCTGGCACCCTTTGGGTGACATGCGACGCATTCACTCTCAAGTCATAGTCTCTAGTGCGATACTAGTTGCAAACAAACATAAAAAACAGTTCTTTTGTAAAAGACAGAAAACGAACTTCAAACCTTTTTGCCCTGTGGGCCCATAATTCAAAGGAAGCTTTTCTGAAGAAAAGAGTGTCGTTAACTCCCAGTTCTACCGCAAACGGTAACGCTTAAGTCTCCAAAGGTCGAGCTGCGTACGCCAAACTGATGGAACTGTTTGTTAACCCTACTCGATAAAAACAGATGAATCTGAATTCCCGTAATCCGTATCATCCCGAACTACGTAAGCTTTGATCTCTCATGCATGTTGAGAGTACGTAGGCACAATACTGACATATTGGCGAGCCACCTTCCCCCATAACCCGTAGTTAGGAGAACTACGTAGACTCTGATTTCTCATTCTCTGATGAGAATACGTAGGCATAAAGTGCGACGCTTTGCCGAGTCATTTTATTTTCTTTTTAAGTCGGCTTTGATAGGTAGATAGATAAAACCAACCCGTCATGTAAACACAACAAGCATGGATCCCATCAAGTACGATGGACGTGAGGGGTGCTAATACCTTCCCCTTGCGTAACCGACTTCCGAACCCAGACAATGGTTGCGACGGCCTTGTCTTATACCCTTTCGTCAGGTTTTTCCGATCGTTTCCTTTCCCGCTCTGAGGGATAAATAACGAAAGGTGGCGACTCTTCTGTTTTGCCGACACCTTATTTTCGCAGTAGCGACAGCTGGCGACTCTGCTGGGGACTTGATAGTTTCCTGGGATCCAACGTCCCGTATGCGAGTCAGTTTGGGGATCCAACGTCCCCTGCGAGAGTCAATCCTAGCGCCTGTATGATTACTTGTTGGGTTGTGTTTATTTATCACATTTTATTTCCCGCAGTTTATTTTTCAGTATGATATGATTATCTATGCTGTTGTGGGAGGGGCATTCTGATGAGTGAGAAGCCAAACCCAGGCTTGAGTGTACCTAGCATTAGTTGTGGAAATTAGTGGGCGCGTGCTTGCTTTGCAGGCACTAGTGTCTCATGAAATCCACGCTCAGACGAGGTTCTCCTGGTTGACTTCTTTTTCAACCCTTTGGGTATAGGGGGTTGTTGGTTTGGAGGATTGTCGACTCTGGGGACCGATCATTTGGGATTCAGCCGAGTGAGGCCGCTTCATGAGCTGGTGATGCCACACCTTCTAGGTATCGTATCACCCCTCTTAAATGTCTGTGACGCTGATGACCGCATAGGATGCCGAACTTGTGTCAGTATAGGTCCATACCTGTGAGCAGGGTTGGGTTTGTTGCAGGAAACCTTGACCTTCAGACTACCTGGTTTTCTTGATAGGGAATCAGTTTTGATTGGGGTCAGAGGATCTCATCAGCAGATGTGTATGTGTTCTTGATAGAGCAGATTTTTGGTCCTGCATCAGAGGTCCTTATTATCAGATATGGGTGTTCTTGACAGAGCAAATTTATGGTCCGACACCAGGGTTTTCTTCTTATCAAAGATAGTGGTTCTTGATAGAGCAGCATTATGGTTTTGTTGATACAGAATCTTCGCAGTGCAGTCGTCCTGATCTCCTGCTGCATGATTGCATTTTACATTGCTTTGCATGCTCATTTGCATTTCATTAGCGTGTGTCTGTGTTGCAGGTACCGTTTCCCCCGATTCAGGTTTTCTTGCCTTCTATTGTGCTATTATGGGTTCTCTGAGGAAGACCGTGGCTTACAAGCTCCCCACTCCTGATGTTGTTCAGCTGACTGGTTTGATTGCTTTAGCAGATGATTCTGTGAGAGATGAATTCAGAAAGTCTTACGGTAAACTGCTCAGTTTGGTTCGTAAACCCTCTGTGTTTGAGTTGAATGGGTTGCACGCCCTGCTGCTGTTCTACGATCCTCCGTTGAGATGCTTTACTTTCCAGGATTTTGTTCTCGCACCCACGCTAGAGGAGTATATTGATTTGTTAGGTGTGCCTATCAAGAGTCAGATGCCTTTTGTTCATATGGACGCGGAGCCTAATCTGGCTAGTCTAGCTCCTTCACTTCACCTAGATGCCTCCGAGTTGATCTTGTCTAGTTGGAACAAGGTTCCCGGGTTCTCCTTACAGTTCTTAGTAGGAAAAGCTCAGCAGTGCCCCAAGGACGGATGTTGGGTCGTGTTCAATGTCATCCTCGCTCTGTGCATATATGACATCATTCTGTTCCCCAATATGCCCGACTTTGTAGACTTCGACGCATTTCACATCTTCGCATCAGGGAATCCAGTCCCTACCTTGATAGGAGATGTCTACCATTCCGTACACTACAAAAACGAGAACAGAAGGGGTAAGAATGTCTCGTGTTGTGTGCCCCTACTCTACAGATGGCTTGATAGCCACCTGCCCAAGAAGGGTCCCTTTGCTTCGTCTGCAGCCACAGCTGAGTGGTCCGAGCGTTTGATGAGTCTGTCAGCAGAGGATATTGCCTAGTTTGATAGAGATAGGTTGGGTACCGAGATTATCTTCAGCTGCAGTGGGTTTCCGAACGTGCCTCTGATAGGCAGGAAGGGTTGTATCAATTATAATCCATCTCTGCTGGTCCGACAGTTTGCTTATGCTTTGAGAGCTCTGCCGAAGGATGAAGAGGTGCAGGAATCTCTGTACCTCACTGTCGCTTTCGCGAAAATAAGGTGCCGGCACAACAGAAGAGTCGCCACCTTTCGTTATTTATCCCTCGGAGCGGGAAAGGAAACGATCGGAAAAACCTAACGAAAAAAGGGTAAGACAAGTTCGTCGCAACCATTGTCTGGGTTCGGGAGTCGGTTACGCAAGGGGAAGGTATTAGCACCCCTCACGTCCGTCGTACTCGACGGGATCCACGCTTGTTGTGTTTACTGGACGAGTTGGTTTATCTATCTACCTATCAAGGCTGGCTTAAACAGAAAAGAAAATGACTCGGCAAAGCGTCGCACTTTATGCCTACGTATTCTCATCAGAGAACGAGAAATCAGAGTCAACGTAGTTCGACCTATGGGTTACGGGGAAGGTTGCTCGGCAAGACATCGCGTCTTGGGCCTACGTATTCTCATCAAAGAAATCAGAGCATGACGTAGTTCAGGCTAACTACGGGTATACACGAGTGTTCTCGGTCACACGGGGGGTGAGAGATTAAGTTGACAATACTAGCGTACGCATTCTAGCAGTTAGGTGGACGCTGCTCGACCATTGGAGACTTAGGCGTACCTGTTTGCGGTAGAACGGACGTAGTATGTCGGGTTTCGAGGTATTGGAACCTACGGGAACTAGAACTACGGTCTGGTCTCAAATGCACTCGGGCAAGAGAAAAGGATAACATCAGTCGTCAGCGGGAAAGTCTCGTTCGCATAGCAGCGAGAGAACAAAAGGTTAGTTGTTAGTGTGCTCACTAGGATATCGCATCCTATGCCTACATATTCTCATCAGAGAAAATCAGAGCAGTTGTAGTTCGACTTACAGCTAAAACGGGGACCACAACACAAATCTCATTTTATTAATATTCGGAAGGTTACAATGATAAACTCCTAAAAAATCATACCCATCTATCATGGAAAATCTAATGAAAAATAGTCCCCTAACAAGTGGACCTTTAATTCTACCTCTAAAAAGGCGTAAAAGAAACTCCTAAAAGAAAATATATCCTAAAAAGAAAATATTAAAATACTATTATTTTTTATATTTTCATTCCACTATACTTTCCATTTTTCTATTTTTATATTACATATTCTTTTCCTTAAAAAAAAATCTAAGCAAATGAATATAAAAGAAAATAATGAAAAAAAGAGAAAAACAAAGGGGGGTGCATCAGCGGTTCTGAGGTGATGCAGCCAGCAAAATAGTTGGGCCTAACCCAATAAAAAACAGCAGCCAAAGGAAAAATAAGGAGGGGGCGTGATTAGAAACACAGAGGGTGTGATATGGTAAAACGCACAAGTAACGGGCCCAGCCCAATCAGACCCAACAACAACAAAAAACAAAAACAGAGGGTGAATCTTCCAAAACGGAGGGTGTACGGGCGAAATAAACCAATGGGCCACGGCCCAATCCACACAACCCTCTCTCTCCCTCGTTCACCCTCAGAAACCCTAATCCTCAACTCTCATTACACTGTTCACTCTTCTCCTACATGCGCCGTTTCTCTCAACCCTTTCTCCGTCCTCAATCCTCGTTCCTGCTCAAACAACAATCAACAAAACCAAATCACAACGATTAGAGATTGCCAGAGGATTCAGAATCTTGGACGACTCCCTTGATGGCGAAAGCTGAACTCGGATCCATGGAGCTTGCGCGTTGAAGAACGAGATTCTGGAGATGATAATGATGAAGATCGAAGAAATACCGTGACGAACAATGACTGATGGAGCTTTTTCGTGAAGATTTTCAAAACTCAGAAGCGTTGATGAAGGAAGATTCTAGAGATGATGCTCAAAGTCTTTGAATGTTCTTGCTAACGATTCTTGGATGAAGACGTTCGTGATTTTCTGGCGACTTGTTGAAGGTGGAGATGAACGCCTTCATCTTCTTTGAAGAACACCTGGAAAAACTGAAGAACTTGCTGAACTTCAGATGAAGACGAAGCTTCCTGGGGATGCGTTGATGTTGGAGGAATTGGCGATGAACACTCGATGACTATCGATGCCGATTTGAACAACAATCTGGAAAAGAGAAAACGCGATGATTATAGGTGCACGTTCTTGAGGAGAAGATCGTGATGGATCTTGATGATGCTTCTGGAAATGTTTGAAGGTGGTGGATGATTGATGATCATAGGAGCTTGATGAACGAAGAGACATGGCGTTTCTGGAAAGCAAGGTCGAAGAACACGTGAATGTTCTTAAAGATCTTCATGAAGAAGATGAAGATCTTAAGTTTCCAGATGGAAAATCACAGTTTCCGGCGAGAATGGGATGAAGAAACGGTGAGGATTTTGAACGGTTACTGGAGATTGGTGGAGGAATTATGGGGAAGATGAATGAGGGATGAATTTTCCGGCGACTTTGCAGTTCTCCGGTGAGGGGTGAGGCGTAGACAGGTGGCGTTGCTGCATGTGGGGATCAGCGTGAGTGGGATGCGTGGCGGCTGCATGGTGGTGAGTGTGAAGGGTGGACGCCACGTGTGGCTACATGCAGAAGGATGTGGAACCTTCTGAGAAGCACACGTGGAAGGACTCTGAGACTAAACGTGGCGAAAATGGAGAGAGATGAGAGAATGAACACGCGTCTGCTTTTATATGCTGACACATGGACTGGAGGTTGGACTGGGCCTCCAAAAAATGGCTGGGCCCACGAATTGGACTTGATTAGCACTAATGAACACAATTAAATGTAAAACGAAAATAAAAAACAGCACTTAAAGTCTAACTGAACAATTAAAACCATTCTAATCTAATTAAATCTAATAAGACCCTGATTAAACTAATTAATACTCAATTAACACTAACGAAAATTAAAAAACTGTAATTAAATCCTAAATGAAAATTAAAACTAATCTAATCCTAATTAATTCTAATAAACTCAATTAAAATATAACTAAGACCCTAATTAACATCTAAACAAATGTTTAAAATCTAATTAAACTCTATTAAATCCTAATTAAATCTAAAAAAGAGGATTAACCTATAAGACTCTATTAATTTCTAAACTAATAAAAACTCTATTAAATCTATTAACTTCTATTTTAAAAAACCTATTAAAAGAAATATCCTATTAAAATCATTTTTAAAAAACTCTACTTAATATCTAAAAAATGATTTATTCTAAAATCTATTTAAAAATTATTTAAAATCTATTAAAAAAACTAACTAGCACCTAGAAAAATCAAATAAACCTATTAAAAATTCTAGAAAATAAGGGGAAAAACCCTAAAAAAAATGAGGAAGCCGATTAAATCGATTAGCGAACCATATCGAAATAGACGGTAAAAGCCGGACACCGAGATGTCCTCAAAAACAACAGCGAGAGCTGAAAACACCGGGACGAGCACCAATTCTCAAAATACGTCCTCGTATTGGCTTGAAGCGTGATCAGAGGGCTGTGATCCCGACAAAGTCAACCTGACTGGAAAAAAATGAAATGTACGCGGTATGCAAATGCAAAATAAAATGAGTCAAAACATGAGCCAAATTGCGATAGGTAGTTGGTAAAATTTTGGGGTGCAACAGCTGCCCCTATTCAAACGGCTTGGACCTGAAGGGTTGAAGAGCGAACGAATTTCAAACATTCAAAGGTAGAAGACGGTTGAATACCAAAGAACCCGGAAATTTGCCAACTACACAAGTACACGGTACTCTGATGGGAACAAATCTTCGGAAGCTGAAATCATAGCTGCACGGCAACTAGCTGGAGAAATACTTATCTGAACCTCCGTCAGGATGATTCTCTGATTATCTGATATCATTGCGTCCTCAAATCATCGAGGGATCATTGGTTACACGGTAACCGGGGAAAAGTCTGATTTTAAATCTCCGTCAGGATGATCCTCTGATTTTGCTGTAGATATTCGTCCTCAATTCATCAAGGGGTTACTGGTCACTCGGTAACCGGTAATATATGGTTGATTATGCCGTCAGGCATTCTGCGTCATAGCAGAAGAATTCCTCGAGACTCATCAGGTCATTAATCACGTCGATCATGCCATCGGGCATTCAGAGAAATTTTCGGGCATCAGCCGGACTTCATCAGCAGGTCGAGGATAGAATTCTCGGTCAATCATGAACCAAATAAGGATATGCAATCATCAAGTCTTTGAGGGAAGTTTCAACTTCGCTATTCAGAAACCTGCTGGGGATGACGCATCTCCGCTGGGGATTCTGGAGAACTATCAAGTAACTCTGCTTCGGGGATCCAAAAATCATTCTGGATGAATCAACTCTGCTGAGGACTTCAAGAATCATCTTGGACACATAGCTCCGCCGGGGACTTCAAGAATCATCCTGAACCGATAACTATGCTGGAGCTTTCAGGAGTCATCCTGAGCAAACACTCTGCCGGGGACTCTAAGCATCAGCTTGAGCAACCAACTCTGGCGACTGCACTGGGGATTTTAATAATCATCTTAAGCAAGCGACCTCGCTGGGGAATTCAAGAATCATCTTGAGCCGAAGACTTTGCTGGGGACTTCAAGAATCATCTTGAGCAAACGACTTCGTTGGGGAGAATTTCAGGAATCATCCGCAATCAATTCTGCGGCGGAACACCTGCAAAACAAGAACGGTAGCAACCTAGATCATGTTTATTATGCATATGCTTCGACAATGAAACAATGCTCCACACGGTGGAAATGCTACGTGTTTAGGGTAAATGCTATGCAATCATGCAACATGCTGGGGCCCCGTCAGAAAAATAAATGCTGAAGGGAAAAGCCTCCTGTCAAGGAGAAAGGACCACCAATCTCAATTGGACTCCGCCTGGGGAAGCAAACTTCAGTCGACTGCTGCAGGGGTATAAAGCTCTACGAGAACCTGAACCTGCTCATCTGGGTACTCAAACCACAACTGCTGAGGAAAACGATGTCAATCGCAGAAATAAACTGTGCGGCCTTCGCGACTAAACTTTCCTGGAGAAAACGACTCCGGTGGGGAAATACAGCATCAACTATTCAACACTTTACTGGGGAAAACCAATCATGGCCCAAACGGCTTCCAAGGACTCGACTCTCTTGGGGATCTGCAAACTCGGCTGAGGAAGAAGAAATCATTCTGCTTGCTGGGGAGAGTATGACTCTGTGGGGAATCTCAATTCCGATGGAGACTTCAGTCTGGCACTATCAACTAATACACACTTCAGTGAATAGTCTCCTTACGAGACCCGCACTCGTGACCCGGTGCTGGGGGGATGAACATACGCTTCGGCGCCTGACTCAGCTGGGGAGATGGTGATCCTTCAGGATACCTCTGGTTGGGGGAGAGAATCTTCTCTGCCTGGGGGGATACATATCAATGCTCCTGGTCCCGCATTCAGACTCTGCGGGGAGATGCTGTACACTCTATCGGGGATATCAATCCTGATCTGCTGAGGGTAATCTTGCATATGCCTTATGGAGACTGACCCTTCTGGGTAACACCTGCTGGACTATCAAGTCTGATGAGGAATACATGTGTATCAACACTGCTGGGGATATCAATCTAAATCTACCGGTCAGGGAAAGCTTCAGTCTCAACCCACTTAGGAAAGTAGCACATCAGGCTAATCAACGTTCAATGCTTGGGATGGCCATACTCTGTCGGGGATATCAATCAGACCTGCCGAGGGTAATCTTGATCCTACTCTAATAAGGGATACATGCCATCTCAACTTGCTGCAATCTCAAACTGCTCAGGGGAAACAATCTCAAACTGTACGTCTCTGCTGAGAAAACAATCCTGATTCAATAACATCAACACAGGGGATACAGAATACCAATCATGGAGCTGGGATTACTCGAGCCTTGTGTCGGGGAATGTGACAACATACGAGTCACTAGGAATCATCGGGCCAGGTACAATTAGGCTTTTTCTGGTTTAGGGATAGGTTTATGGTGATAGGGATTTATTTCTGGTTACCAACAAAAGTGGATTTGAAGGGGAAATACTAGACGAGAACTAGCATTCGAGGGTAGACTACCAAACGAGAACTGGTGGCAAAATATGTTAGGCTGTCAGACGAGAACTAACTTACGGTTTGGATATCAGACGGGAACTGATTTCTGGTTTGCCAGACGAGAACTGGACTTTAAAACTGTGTTGGCCAGACGAGAACTGGTTGAACAATAGGTTACAGAGAAGGTGACCAGACGAGAACTGGTTTCTGGTTTGGATTTCAGACGAGAACTGATCTCCGGATTTCCAGACGAGAACTGGACTTTAAAACAATTTGGTTACAAGGTTCAGCCGAGTAACAGGTTAAACTGTAGGATAACAATCCAATGACAGCAAGGCTTCTTCAGAAGGTTCAGGTTTTGGCAGGGTAATGACACGATTCCCCGACACTCAACTCTTGCTAGGGTGAACAAACTCATTTGAACAACTTGCCCCAGTACAATTCAACTTGCCCCAATCCGACTTTTAGGAAATTCATTCTGAACAGAAAGCAGCTGGCAACAAGACAATCTTCAGATGGCTTGCCCCAACATCTGTACAACGGAAGGATTCATCCTCAATCAATCAACTCTCATCATGGTTGGTTTCAGTATACTTCTGAAGTAGCTTGCCCCTGAACGAGCGTTGAGCGACTTAACCTGCTCTGATTAAACACTAGAGGGATCTGCCCTCAAATCACAAGAGTTCTGGACGATTGCCCCTGAATGGGTCTCGAGAGGATCCACTTCTGATCAACTGCTTCTTGAATAAACTTCCCCATAATCAACCGATACTCCGGGACTTGTCCTTAGACTAACTGATTCCAAACTCACTAGAAGTTAATGCCCCAGATTCACAGGGCTTCACAGCATACCGTTCTGATCCAAACTACTAAACGATTCAGTCCTGATTGACTATTCCCTGTTGGAGTTCCTTCGTATCAACTACTGACCTGCAATTAAAATTGTCTATTCACGAATGGTAATTTTAATGCAGTGTTCATGCAGATTTTGAAAAAATGTTGTGCTGTCACTCATTTACGTGTCATGCTAGTGAGTGACGAATGAACTAAAGAGTTCAAACATAGTGTTAATTCAATCAGTGAAAAATACAACAAGGATATGATTAGCAAATCATGTAGGAGTCAGGTTACTCAACCTTATCTTAATGCGCTTTCAGAATAAACCTGCCTCAATTAGGTCTTTTAAGGGTTGTATCGTGGTCGGGTTCACGGTTCGTGAAACAAAGGATATTTGGCTCAAAATATGATTTGTACCCACCCCTTCTACGTGATGATCTCCGACCCTAAAGTTCAGTTAACTTGGCTCGAGCGCTCGCCTCTTCGAGGGGTATGTTGAACATTGGGAACAACTGGTTAAAGAATTCACGAGGTGTTTCGGAGTGACAATTACTCCTTTTTCGTTTCGGTGTCCGTATCCACACGACTTTGTCCTTGTTCGAGGATTTTTTTTTTCTTTTCTTCATTCTTTTGATTCCCTAATTTTTGTCTGGACTGACTATTCAGAGTTCTTTTCAATTTTTCTTTTGAAGTCCAGCGGGATGCCCTGGTTTTTGCCTAAGTATTTGCTTTCCAGCTATTCTTTTCTTTTTACTTAGCGGACTTTCTTATTCTTTCTTTTTTTTCTTCGAGACAAGTCGTGCGACACTGGCTGTCTGGATTCATCCGAGAGGTTTATAACTGTCTCACTCCTGATTGGTGAGGTTTAACCATTGTGGTTGACGAGGTACGACCTCTGGGGAGGAATACGATGTGATTGGTCCTTGAAAGACAACACTCCTCTATAAGACTTGAACGCTCGATCAAGCTAACTGACGACTACCCTGCCCCGGGTTAAGATGTGAGGGTTTAAAAGTCCGAAAGAAACTCCTACTTCTCGGCTCGAAGTGGTTAACAAGGGATTCTCTTCCTTATCTCTCCGGTGTTTATGGGATTTGAAACAATGCCTTGTACGTCATCGGCGAGGTTTTATCTGAAAGCATACGATCATCGGTTATGAGTATTCAGTTTCGTCATCCTCCCTCCAATCTTTGCTAATCATAGTGATAAAGTGGAGTGAATAAAGTGCATCTGTCAGTGCAATGCAGTAAATGAGTGACAACGACATGATTAATTCAGAAAAAATGCATAGTCACTTTATCAATATTACCATTCGAGACAAACAATGTTTAACAGCAAGTAGTAACTAACAGAAAGGAAACTACAAATGCAAAGGATAAAAAGTCTGAGGACTGCCAATGCTGAGGACGTCTGCCCGTCTGGACCACTGGCCTCTGGAAATAAACCCCTGAATCTGCAAGCTTAGACGTCTGAGAGGTTTTCATGCACAACCAAAACTCCTTCTGGAAAGGAAATGCACCCTTTGTCGACCAACTGTTGCACTTTTGCCTGAAAAGCTTTGCAATCTTCAGTTGAATGCCCCGGGGATCCACCATGGTATCCACACTGAGCATGGGGATTGTACCCAGGAGGGTAAGGCTCTGGCACGGGCTTAAGAGCTTTGGGTTCCACCAAAGAATTCTGAATCAAATGTGGCAAAATCTGGCTATACGGCACAGGCACTGGATGGGAATGAGCATTCCTTCGTTCCAAGTTGTTACGAGGTCGGTTCTGATTCTGACGCTGATTCTGATAACCTCGGCCACGGGCTCGTGGATTTGCAATAGTAGCGACATAAAGTTCCCGATGTGGTGCCCTAGGCACAATTGTCTGTCCAGAATAATGAGACACAGAAGATACTGATCGCTGACAAGACGGAGAACCAACAGATTTCACTGATTCGTCTCGAGGATACCCAACATCATTCATGATTGCATTGACCACAACTCCTTCTTTAGTTTGAAAGCTGTAGAGAGATTCGGTTTCACCAGCCTGACCGCCTGAAACATTCTGGATTCTTCTAGTCTTTACACCATACTCGATGCGTTCTCCTGCCCTTACCAATTCAGAGAAATTTGGTGCAACTCCAAGCATCCTTTCGAAGTACGGGCTCTACAAGGAGTTTACGAACATGCCTTTTAACTCTTGGTCTAGAAGCGGTGGTTGCACTCTAGCAGCAAATTCTCTCCATCTCTGAACATACTTTTTGAAAGGTTCATTGTTCCCTTGAGACAATTCTTGCAGCTGCATGCGACTAGGAGCTTCATCAAGATTGTAGTCATACTTCTTCAGAAAAGCATTGGCTAAGTCCGCCCATGATCGGATCTGATCACTCTCTAACTTCATATACCAACTCAGAGGTGCCCCAGTCAGGCTATCTTGAAAGCAATGAATCATCAATTTGTCGTTGTGCACAAATGAAGTCATTCTTCGGCAGAACATCACCAAATGTTGCTTCGGCAAACTATCTCCTTTGTACTTTTCAAACCTCGGCATTCTGAACTTCGGAGGTAACACTAGGCCAGGAACCAGACACATGTCTGCAGCACTAAGGTTAACAGCGTCTTTACCTTTCAAGGCTTTGAATCTTTCATCCAATGCACGAAACCTTCTAGCATACACGGAGCTAATGGGTCTTCAGTCTTTTCTATCGGGACCTCTCTTCGGGACTTTGGCACAGGGAAGGCAACACCTTGATAGTCGGAGATATCAACAGAAGGAGAACGTTCACCTCGGACAACAAACTGCTCACGTAGATCTCGGTCTTCAACAGAAGGCTGTACAAGCTGAGCTGCAGTAAGGTTGTTCACTTGCGGAAGGTCTTCGTCATGCGTAGATCCATACAAAGGATTGGACGTCACAGTGAAACCTGACAAGGTATCAACAAACTGGAAGCTGCTCTCTGACATAGCTACCAACAGTTGTCAACTGACTTCACTTCTTGACTCTGGTCAAATCTGCTTCAGCCCCTTGGTCGTCTTCAACACTCACCATCAGAATCAAAACAACGGCCGGATAAGAGCTCTGACTAGCTGGAGCATGGCATGCAATATGATGCAGGAATGCTCATGAAAATGCAATGCAAGATGCAGCAAACACGGGATCACAGCCCCCACAAAGCTCTGATTGCTGTTGCGCTGCTGACGGAATAAGTTTGCTCTGACGAGAGAAAACCAAAATATCGGGTAGGCTGGAAGTCAAGTTTCCTGCAAAAACCCTCCCACTCACGGGTATGGACCTAAACTGACACAAGTTCGGCATCCTATGCGGTTGTTGGCGTCACAGACTTTCAAGACTGATGATACGATACCCAGAAGGTGTGGCATCATCCTGTCCTGAAGAGGCCTCACTTAGCCAACTTCCAAATGATCGGTCCCCAGAGTCGACAATCCTCCAAACCAACAACCGTCTCAACCCAAAGGGTTGAAAGAGAAGCCAACCGGGAGAACCTCGTCTGAGCATGGATTTCATGAGACACTAGCGCCTGCCAAGCATGTGCACGCCCATTAATTTCCACAACTAATTCTATGGTGCACTCAAGCCTGGGTCTGGCTTCTCACTCATCAGAGCTCCCATCCCACAACAGCACAATAGCAACAGATAATAATATAGTGCGGGAAATGTAAATACATCAGTAAAATACAACACAAAAGTGCGGGAAATGTAAATACATCAGTAATATACAACATAAAATAAACACCCACAGACACGCAAACAAGCGCTAGGATTGACTCTCGTAGGGGAACCGGAGAACCAGAGATTCTGGGTTCGATCCCCAACAGAGTCGCCAGCTGCTGGGGATGACCCAGACAGCTAGGAAGAAAATCCAAGGCGAGACTCGCATAGGGAACCGTCGCAGTCCCCAGCAGAGTCGCCAGCTGCTGGGGATGACCCAGACAGCCAGGAAGAAAATCCAAGGCGAGACTCGCATAGGGAACCGTCGCAGTCCCCAGCAGAGTCGCCAGCTGTCGCTTTCGCGAAAATAAGGTGCCGGCACAACAGAAGAGTCGCCACCTTTCATTATTTATCCCTTGGAGCGGGAAAGGAAACGATCGGAAAAACCTAAAGATAAAAGGGTAAGACAAGGTCGTCGCAACCATTGTCTGGGTTCGGGAGTCGGTTACGTAAGGGGAAGGTATTAGCACCCCTCACGTCCGTCGTACTCGACGGGATCCACGCTTGTTGTGTTTACTGGACGAGTTGGTTTATCTATCTACCTATCAAGGCTGGCTTAAACAGAAAAGAAAATGACTCGGCAAAGCGTCGCACTTTATGCCTACGTATTCTCATCAGAGAACGAGAAATCAGAGTCAACGTAGTTTGACCTACGGGTTACGGGGAAGGTTGCTCGGTAAGACATCGCATCTTGGGCCTACGTATTCTCATCAGAGAAATCACAGCATGACGTAGTTCAGGCTAACTACGGGTATACAAGGGTGTTCTCGGTCACACGGGGGTGAGAGATTAAGTTGACAATACTAGCGTACGCATTCTAGCAGTTAGGTGGACGCTGCTCGACCATTGGAGACTTAGGCATACCTGTTTGCGGTAGAACGGACGTAGTATGTCGGGTTTCGAGGTATGGCAACCTACGGGAACTAGAACTACGGTCTGGTCTCAAATGCACTCGGGCAAGAGAAAAGGATAACATCAGTCGTCAGCGAGAAAGTCTCGTTCGCACAGCAGCGAGAGAACAAAAGGTTAGTTGTTAATGTGCTCGCTAGGATATCGCATCCTATGCCTATATATTCTCATCAGAGAAAATCATAGCAGTTGTAGTTCGACTTACAGCTAAAACGGGGACCACAACACAAATCTCATTTTATTAATATTCGGAAGGTTACAATGATAAACTCCTAAAAAATCATACCCATCTATCATGGAAAATCTAATGAAAAATAGTCCCCTAACAAGTGTACCTTTAATTCTACCTCTAAAAAGGCGTAAAAGAAACTCCTAAAAGAAAATATATCCTAAAAAGAAAATATTAAAATACTATTATTTTTTATATTTTCATTCCACAATACTTTCCATTTTTCTATTTTTATATTACATATTCTTTTCCTTAAAAAAAATCTAAGCAAATGAATATAAAAGAAAATAATGAAAAAAAGAGAAAAACAAAGGGGGGGTGCATCAGCGGTTCTGGGGTGATACAGTCAGCAAAATAGTTGGGCCTAGCCCAATAAAAAACAGCAGCCAAAGGAAAAATAAGGAGGGGGCGTGATTAGAAACATAGGGGGTGTGATATGGTAAAACGCACAGGTAACGGGCCCAGCCCAATCAGACCAAACAACAACAAAAAACAAAAACGGAGGGTGAATCGTCCAAAACGGAGGGTGTACGGGCGAAATAAACCAATGGGCCACGGCCCAATCCACACAACCCTCTCTCTCCCTCGTTCACCCTCAGAAACCCTAATCCTCAACTCTCATTACACTGTTCACTCTTCTCCTACATGCGCCGTTTCTCTCAACCCTTTCTCCGTCCTCAATCCTCGTTCCTGCTCAAACAACAATCAACAAAACCAAATCACAACGATTAGAGATTGCCAGAGGATTCAGAATCTTGGACGACTCCCTTGATGGCGAAAGCTGAACTCGGATCCATGGAGCTTGCGCGTTGAAGAACGAGATTCTGGAGATGATAATGATGAAGATCGAAGAAATACCGTGACGAACGATGACTGATGGAGCTTTTTCGTGAAGATTTGCAAAACTCAGAAGCGTTGATGAAGGAAGATTCTGGAGATGATGCTCAAAGTCTTTGAATGTTCTTGCTAACGATTCTTGGATGAAGACGTTCGTGATTTTCTGGCGACTTGTTGAAGGTGGAGATGAACACCTTCATCTTCTTTGAAGAACACCTGGAAAAACTGAAGAACTTGCTGAACTTCAGATGAAGACGAAGCTTTCTGGGGATGCATTGATGTTGGAGGAATTGGCGGTGAACACTCGATGACTATCGATGCTGATTTGAACAACAATCTGGAAAAAAGAGAAAACGCGATGATTATAGGTGCACGTTCTTGAGGAGAAGATCGTGATGGATCTTGATGATGCTTCTGGAAATGTTTGAAGGTGGTGGATGATTGATGATCATAGGAGCTTGATGAACGAAGAGACATGGCGTTTCTGGAAAGCAAGGTCGAAGAACACGTGAATATTCTTAAAGATCTTCATGAAGAAGATGAAGATCTTAAGTTTCCAGATGGAAAATCACAGTTTCCTGCGAGAATGTGATGAAGAAACGGTGAGGATTTTGAACGGTTACTGGAGATTGGTGGAGGAATTCTGGGGAAGATGAATGAGGGATGAATTTTCCGGCGACTTTGCAGTTCTCCGGTGAGGGGTGAGGCGTAGACAGGTGGCGTTGCTGCATGTGGGGAGCAGCGTGAGTGGGACGCGTGGCGGCTGCATGGTGGTGAGTGTGAAGGGTGGACGCCACGTGTGGCTACATGCAGAAGGATGTGGAACCTTCTGAGAAGCATACGTGGAAGGACTCTGAGACTAAACGTGGCGAAAATGGAGAGAGATGAGAGAATGAACACGCGGCTGCTTTTATATGCTGACACATGGACTGGAGGTTGGACTAGGCCTCCAAAAAACGGCTGGGCCCACGAATTGGACTTGATTAGCACTAATGAACACAATTAAATGTAAAACGACAATTAAAAACAGCATTTAAAGTCTAACTGAACAATTAAAACCATTCTAATCTAATTAAATCTAATAAGACCCTGATTAAACTAATTAATACTCAATTAACACTAACGAAAATTAAAAAACTGTAATTAAATCCTAAATGAAAATTAAAACTAATCTAATCCTAATTAATTCTAATAAACTCAATTAAAATCTAACTAAGACCCTAATTAACATCTAAACAAATGATTAAAATCTAATTAAACTCTATTAAATCCTAATTAAATCTAAAAAACAGGATTAACCTATAAGACTCTATTAATTTCTAAACTAATAAAAACTCTATTAAATCTATTAACTTCTATTTTAAAAAACCTATTAAAAGAAATATCCTATTAAAATCATTTTTAAAAAACTCTACTTAATATCTAAAAAATGATTTATTCTAAAATCTATTTAAAAATTATTTAAAATCTATTAAAAAAACTAACTAGCACCTAAAAAAATCAAATAAACCTATTAAAAATTCTAGAAAATAAGGGGAAAAACCCTAAAAAAAACGAGGAAGCCGATTAAATCGATTAGCGAACCATATCGAAATAGACGGTAAAAGCCGGACACCGAGATGTCCTCAAAAACAACAGCGAGAGCTGAAAACACCGGGACGAGCACCAATTCTCAAAATACGTCCTTGTATTGGCTTGAAGCATGATCAGAGGGCTGTGATCCCGACAAAGTCAACCTGACTGGAAAAAATGCAATGTACGCGGTATGCAAATGCAAAATGAAATGAGTCGAAACATGAGCCAAATTGCGATAGGTAGTTGGTCAAATTTTGGGGTGCAACACTCACCGGTCTTCTAGAAGGGGATATGTTATCTAGGCTTCAGTGCGCTTGGAATAGTATCAGTAAGCGGGGAAAACCATTGCTGGGAAAGAGTAATAGCCAGGGCTACGCTCTACATGTGACTTGGATCAGAGCCAGAGCAGATGCTATAGAGATGTCGTTTCCTCCTGCCACGCCAGAAAGCCCTCCAGTGGTTGAAGAGCCTACCACCGTGCCTATTCAGCAGCATAATCAGGTGTTAGCTGAGCGGGATGAGCTAAAGAAGAAAAATGAAGAACTGGAGAAAGAATTGGCTCAACTCAGAAGCGAGAGAAGCGAGGTCGTTCATTCCTTCAGGAGGCAGACAGAGTTGGTGAACCAGCTGGGAACAGATTTGACTAAGCAGATAGCGGAGCGCGAGCGCATGGGTCGAGACTTCAAAGTTGTCAATGACGTACTGGCCACTAAGAAGCAGCACTTGGATGAAGCGTATCGGAGGATATCCAAGTTTAACCAGCACTGGAAGGCCACCCTAGCCAATGACAAGGAACAGGAGGATAAGCTGAAGCAGCAGATCTCCAAGTTGAAAGCCCGGGTGAAGGCGAGTGAGAAGAGGTTTGATGAAGAAACCGCTCGCAGATATGCCGCTGAAGGCCAGCTCAACAAGGCTCTTGCTATCCTGAAGGAGCGCAAGATGACGTTTGAATCCAAGAAGCGGAGGTTAGAAGATTGTTTCGGCAAAGGAGCATGGGAAGACTCAGTTGAAGGTCTTCAATACACCATTATGCAGAGAGAGTTACTCGTCGAAGGGTTGCTCACTCGGCCTGATCATCCAGAAACTAAGGGGTTGTTAGAAGAGTTTCGCGCCCGTGGCCGTGCTTGACTATTTGTATTCCTTTTGTTTTGATCATTGTTGTATGTTGACCATCACCAGACTTGTTGGTCGAAGTCATGCTATTGATTCATCTTGTATTCAGTGACGTTGTGCACTGCCTTGATGGGCTTTCTTCGTATATATGAGATGTTATTTCCATGACTGGACTCGTACTTCTTATTATCAGCACTGGCACTCAGGCACTAGGATCGGGGGAAATCTCCCTAACGCACAGACACATGTTTGCATGAAGCATGAAGCATCTGCATAACGAGAACTTTGTCGTTTTTCCTAACCCTTTTGTGTATTCAGGTTGTTTCAGGTTGTTCCAGGATTGATCAGAGACCTATCCACCGCTATCCGACCAGAGCAAATCAAACCAGAATTATGGAGCAAGTGCAAAATGACGTTCAGGAACTCCGAGAAAGGATGGACCGCTTCATGGAGCTCATGCAAGCGGTCGCTAATGGCCAGGATCAGCTCAGAACCTTGGTTCAGCCTCTGATTTCAAGGGTCGACAACAATGATATACTCCATGGTGGGACTGTGCCAACCCCTCCACCAGTTGAAACTCCTCAGAATGGCGTCCCCGTGACCGGGGGGAACGGCAGTGCCAACGACAATGTGATAGCTAACATGGGACTCAATGGTAATACGACGGGCGTCGGTAATGGGAATGTTGAAGCTAATGTCAATGTCGGACTGGGCAATGGCAACGCAGGTGTTGGAAATCTGTTTGGGCCTCAGCCGTGGTTAGAGGACCGTCAAGACGATGTGTTCTCGCAGAGAGGTGCTGAAGGGGAGCTGACTGCTGAAGCACGGCTAAGGTTTAAGGCACTCGAGGACAAGATGCGTAATATTGAGAACCAGAACACCATGGGCGTTGATATGTCCAAGTTGGGACTGATTGCTGATTTCAAGGTGCCTCCCAAGTTCAAGGTACTTGACTTTGAAAAGTACAAGGGCACCACCTGCCCTCGCGTCCACTTGAGGTCATACTACCGGAAAATGTCAGCTCATTCTGAGGACGAGAAGTTGTTGATGCACTTCTTTCAGGACAGTCTGTCCGGGCCATCCCTGGAATGGTACATGAGTCTGGAACCTGTCAGTGTGCGCACGTGGAAGGAACTTGCTGAAGCATTTGTGCACCACTACCAATATAACAGTGACTTGGCTCCGAACCGAGTCCAACTGCAGAATCTGTCGCAAAGGAACAATGAAGGGTTCAAGGAATACGCCCAGCGGTGGCGGGAGTTAGCAGCTAGGGTTCAGCCGCCGATGGTTGAACGCGAGCTTGTGGAAATGTTCGTAGCTACCCTCCCAGGGGTTTATTATGAGAAATCGGTCAGTAGTATGTCCGGAAGCTTCTCAGATCTCATTATCACGGGCGAGCATATTGAAAACGGGATCAAACTGGGAAAAATTCAAGGTGATCTGTCCTCAGCTGGAGGAGGGAAGAAACCTTATGGTGGCAAAAGACGGGAAGGAGAGACGAGCGTCGTGTCCAACGCGCGAAGGAAGGGTAAAGGCCCTCACCAGCAGGTGGCCAGTATAACCATCCCCGCAGTCCAACAACCCCAGCCACAACAGCAGCAGCAGCAGCCACAGTCGAATCAACAAGGGTACAGAAAGTATCAGAACAAGGCACCTCTGTCGAGCCGTCACCTCGAGACACCGCCCATGTCCTATGCTCAGCTGTTACAGACTCTGCTCCAACTACAGTTGATCCAGAAGAGAACTCTGGCTCCCTTGACAGGGGCACCTTCTCCAGGATATGATGCGAACGCAACTTGCGAATTTCACTCAGGGGCACCAGGCCACACGATAGAAAATTGCAAAGCCTTCAAGCACAAGATGCAAGACATGGTGGACGCTAAGATCATCAACTTCTCAGATAATGTGCCAAACGTCACGAAGAACCCTATGCCGAATCATAGGGGAGGTGGAGTAAATGCCATTATTGAAGACGAGAGCTTGGATTTGTTGACTGATGTCAAGGATCTAAAGACTCCGCTTAGCTTCGTTAAAGCCAAGCTAATGAAAAGAGGTTTCTTCCCAGGCTGTGGAGAGCTGTGTATGGGCTGTGCGACAAGTCCTGATGGATGTGAGCAGTTGATAGAAGGGATTCAGAGTCTGATGACCGAAGGAATCTTACAGTTTAGCCGAAGGGCCGAAAGCGGATCGGGAGAGGTAATGCTGAAGCAAGATGATGAGGTTGCCACCATCCCCATCCCTCGCCGGACGATAACTATTTCTGCACCTAGGCTTCCCACGATTACCATCACCAAAGCTGGACCGATACCTTTCGAAAGCACCAATGTTGTCCCATGGCATTACGGGGCAGAAGTCTACTGCAACGGATAGAAGTTGGAATTAGAACCATTTGGGTCGTTTGTGGAGAACCTAGTGGGCGTTAGCGGAATCACTCGCAGCGGAAGAGTGTTTGCACCACCTGAGGTCGTGGCGGACAAAGCGGACAAAGCTGACGCAACCGATAAAGGGAATAGTAAAGTCGTTGAAGAGATCCCTCGCGGGGTAGAAAAAGACTTACTTGTTAAAGACGCCAAAGAGTTTATGCGGTTGATTAAAAAGAGTGACTACAAGATCGTGGATCATCTCCATCAAACACCCTCGAAAATTTCCATCCTGAATCTGTTGTTGTGTTCTGAGGCACACCGCAACGCACTGCTGAAGGTGTTGAACGCCACGTATGTACCGCAGGAAATATCGATAAACCAGTTGGAAGGGGTCGTAGCCCACGTGAATGCTGGGAATGGGTTAGGGTTCACTGACCTGGAGCTGACGCCGAAAGGAAGGAACCACAATAGTGCCCTGCACATCTCGATAGAGTGTAGGGGAACGATTATGTCTCATATGCTGGTGGACACAGGTTCATCGCTCAATGTTCTTCCGAAGAAAGCATTGATGAAGTTAGATACTTGTGGATTGATTTGCACACCCAGTGATCTGGTTGTGAAAGCGTTTAATGGAACCAAACGACATGTTTTCGGGGAGGTGACGTTGCCAATCCAAGTTGGGCCGGAAGTGTTCGACGCAGTTTTCTATATTATGGACATCATGCCTGCCTACAGCTGTCTCTTAGGCCGGCCATGGATCCATTCTGCTGGAGCCGTGACCTCCACGTTGCACCAGAAGCTCAAGTATGCTGTCGGAGGTAGCATCGTGACTGTATGCGGCGAGGAAGATATAATGGTGAGCCATTTGTCGTCCTTCAAGTACGTTGAGATGGATGGGGAAATCCACGAAACCCTATGCCAGGCGTTCGAAGTTGTTAAAGTCAAGAACATAGCTCCTGTAATCGCTGAGAAGCCAGAGATGACTCTCTCTTCCTTTAAGGAAGCCCGGGCCGTTGTTCAAGCCAGATCTACCCCAGGCTGGGGGCGAATTCTAGAGATACCTAACAAGCAAGACAAGTTCAGGTTGGGATATTCTCCTCTGGCTGAAGCCTCCTCCTCTTCTAGCAGTGCGTCGCGAGGTAAAGGGCCGATCCAGTTTACCAGCGGCGGGGTGATATTTGAAAGTGTCAACGCAGTGTTTGAAGATGGCAAAGACAGCGACTGCGACCTAGACTCTTGGATCCAGCCAAGCAAGCCAGGCGAGAGCCTCAACAACTGGTCCGTCAGGGATATCATCCAAGTGGCAGTCAAAGAGTAATGATTTACTTTTTCCAATCATTGTACAACCCTATGTCTTACCCGGGGCATAGTGGTTTTATTGTCAGGGCCTTGTTTGATTATGTACATGCATTTTACCAATAAATCAAAAGGTGTTTTTCTTCGTATCCAAATATTGTGATCTCTGTTATTCCTGTTTTATATTTGTTTTGAAAAACAACAAAATGGCAATGGGGATTGTGCTAACCTACATATCCTTGTCTTAAGCTTAACCCTTGTTATTGCAGGATCCACATAGCAGATGACATCGACTCTGGACCTTCTACGACTCACTTCGACTTCGATTGCCCGATCTATCAAGCCGAAGAAGAGATTGATAAAGACGAAGACCTTCCCGAAGAGTTGGCCCGCTTGTTGAAACAAGAAGAGAAAGTCATTCTGCCTCACGAAGAAGAGATCGAGATTGTGAATCTGGGTTCTGAAGAACTTGTCAGGAACGCCAGGATAGGGGCTGCATTGCAGAGTGATGTCAAGCAGAGATTGGTCGAGATGCTGAGAGAGTCTAGTGATGTCTTCGCTTGGTCATACGAAGATATGCCCGGACTTGACACTGACATCGTGGTCCATCACTTGCCGCTGCGAGAAGATTGTCCTCCCGTCAAGCAGAAGCTTAGGAGGACGCGACCAGATATGGCCGTTAAGATCAAAGAAGAAGTGCAAAAGCAGCTTGAGGCTGGCTTCTTAGCGGTCACTACTTACCCTCAGTGGGTCGCCAACATAGTGCCTGTACCGAAGAAGGACGGTAAGGTGCGAATGTGCGTCGATTATCGGGATTTGAATAGGGCGAGCCTTAAAGATGATTTCCCACTGCCTCATATTGATGTGTTGGTCGACAATACAGCTCAGTTCTCCATGTTTTCGTTCATGGATGGCTTCTCCGGCTACAATCAGATCAAGATGGCGCCGGAGGACATGGAGAAAACTACGTTTATCACACCTTGGGGAACATTTTTCTACAAGGTAATTCCTTTCAGTCTGAAGAACGCAGGGGCCACTTACCAACGAGCAATGGTCACTTTGTTTCATGATATGATTCATCATGAGATTGAAGTCTATGTTGATGACATGATTGCGAAGTCCCAAACGGAGGAAGGACATATGGTCAATTTGCTGAAGCTTTTTGAGAGGCTTAGGAAGTTCAGGTTGAGGCTGAATCCTAACAAGTGTACTTTCGGAGTACGGTCTGGAAAACTACTGGGGTTTATCGTGAGTGAAAGAGGCATCGAGGTTGATCCTGCGAAGATAAAAGCGATACAAGAGATGCCAGCGCCAAAAACTGAAAAAGAAGTTCGTGGTTTCCTGGGCAGAATAAACTACATTGCAAGGTTTATTTCTCAACTCACAGCCACGTATGAACCGATGTTCAAACTGCTAAAGAAAGATCAGGCGATTATCTGGAACGAGGATTGCCAGAAGGCATTTGATAAGATAAAACAGTATCTGCAGGAACCTCCGATCCTGATACCCCCAATGGCCGGACGACCCTTAATCATGTACTTGACAGTTCTTGAGAATAGTATGGGGTGTCTTCTCGGTCAGCACGACGAGACGGGAAGAAAGGAGCATGCCATTTACTACTTGAGTAAAAAGTTCACAGACTGTGAATCTCGTTACTCGATACTGGAGAAAACGTGTTGTGCACTAGCCTGGGCTGCCAAACGTTTACGACAGTACATGCTCAATCACACCACCATGCTAATTTCGAAGATGGACCCGATCAAGTACATCTTCGAGAAGCAAGCGCTTTCGGGCAGGATTTCCAGATGGCAAATGGTGTTGACGGAATATGACATTCAATACGTTTCCCAGAAGGCCATCAAGGGTAGCGTATTGTCTGACTACCTTGCCGAACAGCCGATCGAGGATTATCAGCCGATGAAATTTGAATTCCCTAATGAGGATATCATGTTTCTCAAACCGAAGGATTGCGATGAACCGTTGCCCGACGAGGGGCCAGACAGGAAATCCCAGTGGAAATTGATATTTGACGGGGCAATTAATTCTTACGGAAGTGGCATCGGGGCGATCATCACGACTCCCCATGGATCCCACATCCTGTTTACCGCGAGACTGACGTTTCCGGTCACCAATAATGAAACGGAGTACGAAGCATGCATCATGGGTCTAGAAGAGGCAATTGATTTGAGAATCAAGAACCTAGATGTATATGGTGACTCAGCACTTGTGATTAACCAGATTAAAGGGGAGTGGGAGACTCGTCAATCGAATTTGGTGTCGTACATGAACTATGCCAGAAGGCTACTTCCGTTCTTTGATCGAGTGGAACTCCATCATGTACCCAGGGCCGAAAATCAGATGGCTGATGCCTTAGCCACGTTGGCTTCGATGTATAAAGTCAATTTTTGGAATGAAGCTCCAAGAATTGTCCTTTCTCGTCTTGATAGACCTGCATTCGTCTTTGCAATGGAGGAAGCCTCCGACGGCAAGTCATGGTTCCATGACATCCAGACCTTCCTTATGACTAAGGAGTATCCTGCGGGAGCGTCAACCCAGGATAAGAAGACTCTGAGGAGGCTGTTTGGAAATTTTCATCTCAATCCTGATGGAGTTTTGTACAAGAGAAATCATGATCTCGTGCTAATCAGATGTGTAGATGAGAAAGAAGCGAGTATGCTCATGGAAGAAGTCCATGAAGGCACATTTGGTACGCACGCCGGCGGGCATGCTATGACAAGAAAGATCCTGAGAGCAGGATACTACTGGCTGACGATGGAATCGGATTGCTTTAAATTCCCGAAGAGATGTCATAAATGCCAGGTTTATGCTGATAAGATTCATGTGCCGCCGTGTCCGTTAAATGTCATGTCCTCCCCGTGGCCGTTCTCCATGTGGGGCATCCACATGATAGGCAAGATCGAGCCCAATGCTTCTAACGGTCATCGCTTCATTCTAGTAGCTATCGACTACTTCACCAAGTGGGTGAAGGCAGCCTCATACGCTAATGCGACCAAGCAAGTGGTGGCTAAATTCATAAAGAGGGACATCATCTGTCGTTACGGAATTCCCGAGCGGATCATTACTGATAATGGTTCGAATCTGAATAACAAGATGATGAAGGAGCTGTTCCAGAGTTTCAAGATTGAACACCACAACTCATCTCCTTACCGGCCGAAGATGAATGGCGCCGTTGAAGCGGCCAATAAGAACATCAAGAAGATTGTGCAGAAGATGGTTGTGACCTACAAGGATTGGCACGAGATGTTGCCATTCGCATTGCACGGTTATCGTACGACGGTACGTACATCAACCGGGGAAACTCCTTTCTCCTTAGTGTACGGTATGGAAGTTGTCCTACCGTTAGAAGTGGAGATCCCTTCTTTGCGAGTTTTGGTTGACGTAAAACTCGACGAGGCAGAATGGATTAAGAACCGACTAAACCAGCTCAGCCTGATGGACGAGAAGAGGTTAGCATCGATTTCACATGGTCGTCTGTACCAAAGCCGAATGAAGAAAGCTTATGATAAGAAGGTGCGTCCTAGAAGCTTTCAGACGGGTGATCTCGTCTTGAAGAAGATTCTTCCTCCACACTCCGATCACCGGGGCAAGTGGACTCCTAATTACGAAGGTCCGTACATTGTCAGCAAGGTCTTCTCGGGAGGAGCCTTGCTGTTGTCCACGATGGATGGCGAAGATTTTGCATCCCCGGTGAACGCGGACGCAGTTAAAAAATACTTTGCTTAAAAAATGACCCGCTGGAAAGAAAAAGAATATCCAGGAAAAAATGGGGCATCCCGGCGAACCATAAAAAAGGAAAAAGGTTCGGGCAAAAATTAGGGATATAAAAGAAAAGAATGTACACCCGCAAAGCCGAAAACCTGGAAGGGCGGCTTTGGCAAAAAAGGGTATCCCGGTGAATCAAAAACCCAGAAGGGCGATTCAGGCAAAAGTTAGGGATTTGAAAAAGCAAATGACTGCGTTCCGCGTGTGGACTTTCACTGTTTGGTGGTTTGGAGGGCCTGAGGGCCGTTTATCTGAATCAATCTCTTCTGAAGCTGAAGCGTCGGAGAAGTATCAAAGTCGAGTGGGTCATAGAGGGATCAACTCATGGTGTTCGTCTATGCCTCATTGCCGACATTTGTGTATATACTGATGTATATTTATGTTTTATATTTGCGCAGCTTCCTCATTTCAGGAGCTTGCATCTGTTGTAAAACATTTTTACCCATTCAGGGGTTCGTTATCAATAAAATGTATACTATTCAGCAATTCTGTTTGTCTTCTTAGCATTTATCTGTTTTGTGTGCGAAAAAGAACGCCGATGTTTTCGATAAAATGCACATACATAAACTTACTGGCCTAGGCCACTGATTGTTGAAATAATGAATTACTTGAACATTGTCACAAGATGATAACCTTGATAGGTCCCTTTGAGAAGGGTATCTTGTCTGTTTGTTTATGTTGTTACAGGTGTAGCATATACCAGGCAGTACGCCGTATGCGTCGCCAAGCAGGATGATTACTCCTTCTTCAGCAAGTTCAGCAGCACCTCCCCATGGAGTTTGAACATGAGATCGTAGGTATTGATATGTCACCCCAAGCAGAGAAGATTCTCTCCCCGATCAGATGCATCCTGAAGGAATGTTATCTCCCCAGCTGAGTCATATACTGAAGTGTGCAGCAATTGATAGTTCAAGACTGAAGTCTCCAGCGGAATTGAGATCCCCCACAGAGTCGTACTCTCCCCCAAGCAGGATGATTCCTTCTCCACCATCCGAGTTTGCAGATCCCCAAGAGAACCGAGTCCTTGGAAGCCGTTTGGGCCATGATTGGTTTTCCCCAGTAGAGTGTTGAATAGCTGATGCTGTATTTCCCCACCGGAGTCGTTATCTCCAGGAAAGTTTTAGCCGCGAAGGCCGTGCGGTTTATTCCTGCGATCGACATCATTTTCCCCAGCAGTGGTGGTTTGAATACCCAGCTGAGCGGGTTCAGGTTCTCGTAGAACTTTGTTCCCCTACAGCAGTCGACTGATGGTCGTTCCTCTCCAGGCGGAATCCAATTGAGATTGGCGAGACTTCTTGTCCTCGGCAGGATGATTCCTTCCTCCACCAGAGTGGTTCTTTCTCCTTGACAGGAAGATCCTCCCTTCAGCATTTATTTTGCTGACGGGGTCATAGCATTTTGCATGATTACATAGCATTTACCCTAAACGCGTAGCATTTCCACCGTGTGGAGCATTGCGCCAATGTCAAACATATGCATATGAAACATGAGCTAGGTCGTTACTGTTCTTGTTTTGCAGGTATTCCCCGGCAGGGTGTTTGCTCGGGATGATTCCTGAAATCTCAGAAGAGTTGTGCGGTTCAAGATGTTTCTTGAATTCCCCCAGCAAAGTCGTTTGCCCAAGATGATTCTTGAATTCTCCAGCGAAGGTGTTTGTTTAAGATGATTCTTAAAGTCCCCTGTGAAGTCGCCAGGGAGGGTTTCTCAAGTTGATGCTTAGAGTCCCCAGCAGAGTATTTGATCAGGATGATTTCTGAAATCTCCAGCCGAGTTATTGGTTCAGGACGACTCTTAAAGTCTCTGGAGGAGTTACTTGTCCAAGATGATTCTTGATTTCCTCAGCAGAGTTGACTCACCCAGAAAGATTTCTGGATCCCCGAAGCCGAGTTACTTGATAGTTCTCCAGAATCCCCAGCGGAGAGGCGTCATCCCCAGCAGGTTTCTGAACAGCGAAGTTGAAACTTCCCTCGAAGACTTGATGATTGAAGTCCAACCGTATTAACGAAACAGTTCTCTCAGCTGATGCGGAGTGCCTGATGGCAGAAGTTCGGATATCCCCAATTGGTTCATGATTGACTGAGAATTCTATCCCCGACTTAGTGATGAAGTTCGGCTGACGCCCAAAAAACTTCTTTGAATGCCCGATGGCATGATTAACTTGATTGTTGACCTGATAAGCCCCGAGGAATCTTGATGCCTGACGGCATGATTGACCATATATCACCGGTTACTGTGTGACCAATTCCCCAGCTAGTTGCCGTGCAATTATTATTTCAGTTTCCGAAGATTTGTCCCCATCAGAGTACCGTGTACTTGTGCAGTTGGCAAATTTCCGGGTTTGTCGGTATTCAATCGTCTTTTACCTTGATTGTTTGAGAGTCGTTCGCTTCTCACCCAGTCACGTCCAAGCCGTTTGAATAGGGGCAGCTGTTGCACCCCAAAATTTGCTCAACATTTCTTTACCTAGCTTGTGTTTCATTTCATTCACATTAGCATTATCATTTGCATTTCATTGACATGTATGCAGGAGATCAAGAGGTATGATTACCAGTCAATATCTATACAAGACTATGAAGCTAGCTAAGAAGGTTATTCAAGTGTTCAAGGGTGGATATCCTTGTCAGAGAAGTTAAAAGAGCCTCAGAAAGAGTGGTTGAAACCCAGAGTGTAGGTCTCCTAACTTGAGAGTTATGGGAAAGCCATCAGATGAATCTGAGACCATGAGGATGGACTTGAGGTCTTGAGAGAGCTCATGAGAAGTTTTGAAAATCACCTTGAGGCCTAGACAGGTCATTGTGCAAGTTTAAGGAGACTCAGCCATGATTGGTGCAGCTAGGGTTTGACTGGGTCAACCCTAAGTCAACTGATGACTTGGAGAGGGTTGAGACCTAATCCAAGAGCCATGCGATCATGGATTGATGCATTGAGATGTTATAAGGATGATTCCAAGGTCAACTCATCATGATTGAAGACTTTGAGAAGTTTCAAGCTAGGGTTTCTAAGGCTTGATAGTGTAAATTCCCCTAGTTTGGCCCCTATCTTAAAGGCAATTTAGATCAAGATGTGATTGTCATCTCATCTTGCCCCCAACATGAATGTTGTAAAGCATGGTCTTAGCTTTAATTTCAGTGCTAGAAGTCCTTGATAGGATTTGTAGAACTCAAGTTATGACTTTGACAAGTTACAGGTCATCTGAGGCATGTGAATTTGGAGCTTAAAAGTTGTCCAACTTGCATGAAACGTTTGCCCTAGAAGGATGATTCCTATGAACTTTTGGTCAACATGAATGTTGTTCCTTATCCTCTTAGCTTTCTAGAGAGTACTATAAGTCCTTGATAGGATTTTTAGAACTCAAGTTATGGCTTTGACAAGTCAAGGGCATTTTGGTCATTTGGAGATTATAGGTCATTTCAAGCACAAGGCCATAACTCCTATTTCCAAGCTTCAAATGGGAAAATGTTCAACATCAAAGTTCTTCAAAATGATGTTTTAAGGCTAGTCAAGAGATCATGAGAGGTTGGAATTTCTTGTAGCTCAAAGTTGCAAAAATGACCTAAAATGAGGATGATTTTCAAATGAACCAAAGTTGGAAATTGGTATTTTTGATCTACATGTCCAAACCAAGGCATGTAATAGGTCATTTTGATTCTAAAAAACATTTTAAGAACATTGGTTTAGCTACATTTTTGAATTGATGTTTAATTTTGTGGACTTGCTTTGAAAAGTAGTTACTTACATCATAAGTAACACTTGCCAAACCAAAATTCAAGGCATGACCAAGGTCCCTTTCAATCCAAACACTTCCAAAATGTCATTAGGGGAGAAATTGGAAGGGAATGAGGGTGATTACAGGCTGTTAACAGAATTGTGCACACCATGGCATGTGATTGAACTTCTCATGGCATGAGAGATTGAATTTCTCATTAGAAGGATCTAGAGGTTTCTAGATCATCCATACATGGTCTATATATTGAGTAGAGGTGATCCAAAGCAAAGGTTGGTGATGATTGAAGGAGAGAGCAGAGATTGAGATTGGAATTTCATTGCTTGCAACTGAATTCGGTTACTCATTTCCATGCACTTTCCATCCATTTTCTTGATTTCAATCTCTTCCATGGATGCTAGGGAATGATTCCAGATCATAATCAAGGGAAATTTGTGGCTGATTGGTGTTCTTGATCTCAGTTTTTTTCCACCTGCAACTCAGAGTTGGTTCCAAGAATTGAAGCCATTTCAATCAAGATTATTGCATACAGAAGCTTGGAATTGATTCAGTGAAGGAGTCTGGAGCATTTGAGAGCTTGATTTGAAGGTTTGATACCTCTGTGCACACGAAATTTTCAGGTTAGTAACTTTCAATCTCCAGCTTGTTTTAGTTAGAATTAAGAGGAATTAGGGTGTTAGATGCATTGAGGATTGATGTAGGAAGGTTTTCAGATCAATAATTTGAGAATTAGTGACCAATTAGGGTTGTTACCATTTTCGGGTGAGATGTGGTTCTTGCAAATCTTGAGGTTTCAGAGTGAATTAAGGGCATGAATGAATTCCTTGTGAGATTTGGGACAAGTTTCGTGTATAGACCTCTTGCAATGGAGGATCCTAGAGAGAGTTAGGGTTGGGGACGATGACCGGAGCACCACCGACGACGGCCATGGCTGCGCACGTGTTTCAGAGGTTCAAAATGAGGAAAATGACTTGAGAGCCATCAGATTGTGGTTGGACTTTGACTGAGGGCATGATCCAATGGCCACAAATGGTTTTCACATTGTGAAGGTTTCTGAGTGATGAAACATTGCGTTTCATTTAATTGATGGTTTTGGGCCTAAGTCACAGATTGATACCTGCACCCCCCTGATGGCCCAATTACTGAAATGAACTGATTTCTATTGCTTTCCACACCACGCATTTATCATTTTATTTGGATTTTCATATTATTTTTCATTTTATACATGGTTATTTATTAATTCATAAAATATGGAAAAATGATTCAATTAATCCCATTCCTTTTGCATTGGATTCATGATAGGATCTAGTATTTTTTAGATAAAAAATATTATTATTTCATGCATTTTCTGATTTTATAGGAATTTTTAAATTTTAATTGATATTAAAATAGTTATGTTTGATGCTTGATATTGGTGAATTTGGTTTGATCATGTGATGATGATTTTTGCCTTGAATTTTTGTGAGTAGTTAGCATAGATATGCATGATCCCCATTGATTTTTCTCACATTTTTATGATGAACAAAAGTGGTAGTTTAGGTTGAAACCTTTAAGAGCTCCATTTTTAGGGTTTATGGTTGATACTTTGTGGTTTGAATTTTATTTTTAGGACTAGGTGGATGATTAAACCTCTGATTTTTGTAGGGCATATTCATGATTGAATTAGGATCCCTTAGGAATTTTTGTAGGAATTTTCAAGGTAGTTTACTATTTTTGCTTTATTTTAGTTTAGATGCTAGTTTTAGATGATTCTAAGGCACTAATTCAACTAGATCAACATCTTTAGTTCCCTTAGATTAGGGTGTTGCTTTGCTTGTTCTTGGATGATGATGAAGGCAAGTTGAAGATGCAATGGATTGCTTGAAGAGGCTTGGATGTGAGGATCTTCCCTTCTTTTGGTGTAGTATTGATTAGGTATTAAGCTTAGGGTTTTGTAGGCAGAGCTTCTAGATAGATTCTCTTCCTTCATAAACATGGAATATGTTGACCAATTCCATTCTTCCCTATGATGTAAGGTCCCCTTGTAAAGACCTCATCCCTCCTTTGGTAGGATGTGTGGCTCTTTGCAAGTTGGTAGAACCTTTGAGGGTCCCTTTCTCTGATGACAAGAGGCTTAGTGGTGACCTTAGTGATGAAGAGGACCAAGTTGATACTTGTAAGGAAGAGAGAGCTGGAGCTTGAAGACCAAGTTGATACTTGTGAAGAAGATCCAATTGAGATTGAGTGAAAGCTGAGGCTTGAGGAAGAAAAGGATAAGTTGATACTTATGTTGACACATTGAGAGCCTGAAGGAACAAGTTGATACTTGTAATTGTGATTGAAGCCTGAAGGTGGAGTTTATTGAAGAGCCGAGGCTTGAGGAATGAAGGATAAGTTGATACTTATGTTGGATGTGTTAAGAGATTAGAGAAGCAAGTTGACTCTTTCTATTGAAGATTGAAGCTTGGAAAAGCAAGTTGGTATTTTCTAGGGAAGATGATAGCCTTGAAGGGTAGTTGAAGTCTGATGACTGAGATGCTGTCAGAAACTAGGAAGCTGTTGATTTGCTTTCTTTCCTGTCTGTTTGCCTTCTGTGCAACTATATTGGTGTGACTTGTATGATTTGCTTGATGCATTAGGATAAGTTCATATCTAGATTGACTTTAAGCTAGGAGCATGATTGCACTAGAGGTTGAGTTGCTACCTCTGCTTGTATTTTTACTGTATGGCTTTGCTTGCGGGTATTCGGTAGAGTCCAACTCCCTTGCCTATGTGGTTTGTGTTTGCTTGATAGCATCTTATTTCTTCTGTATGATTGTAGTTGTTGTGCTTGCTTGATAGCATGTTGTTTCCTCTGTATGATTACAGTTATTCATATCTGGCTTGAGGTTGAGATGAGCTTGTGGAGGCTGATGTCCCACACACATTTCCTCCCTCACTTGCATTGCATGCATTTTACAGTCGTTTACTGTTTACTGTTTAAGCTGATGCTTTGTCTGTTCCTGTTTACCATTGACATGATCCCATATGAATCTCATTTCCTTTGATGAGGAAGTGATGATAGAACTTTAGGTTGAAACCTATGCATGATAACTTCTAGGAGTTCCCTGTTTCAAACTTCCACCATAGGATGAATCCTTGGCATGACAACATTAGGACTTGATTGTCTCCCTGTAGTTGAGCCTGTTCTCTTCTCATCTCAAAACAAATTAAAATACAGTAATAAAGGTTAACTGGCATCGTACGTTACGAGCCTTAAGCTATCTGAGAAAGGATTGTTGGAGAGTCTCTTTTCAACAGTCTGGATGTTTAGTATGGCACCCTTTGGGTGACATGCGACGCATTCACTCTCAGGTCATAGTCTCTAGTGCGATACTAGTTGCAAACAAACATAAAAAACAGTTCTTTCGTAAAAGACAGAAAACGAACTTCAAACCTTTTTGCCCCGTGGGCCCATAATTCAAAGGAAGCTTTTCTGAAGAAAAGAGTGTCGTTAACTCCCAGTTCTACCGCAAACGGTAACGCTTAAGTCTCCAAAGGTCAAGCTGCGTACGCCAAACTGCTGGAACTGTTTGTTAACCCTACTCGATAAAAACAGATGAATCTGAATTCCCGTAATCCGTATTATCCCGAACTACGTAAGCTCTGATCTCTCATGCCTGTTGAGAGTGCGTAGGCACAATACTGACGTATTGGCGAGCCACCTTCCCCCATAACCCGTAGTTAGGCGAACTACGTAGACTCTGATTTCTCATTCTCTGATGAGAATACGTAGGCATAAAGTGCGACGCTTTGCTGAGTCATTTTCTTTTCTTTTTAAGCCGGCCTTGATAGGTAGATAGATAAAACCAACCCGTCATGTAAACACAACAAGCGTGGATCCCATCGAGTATGATGGACGTGAGGGGTGCTAATACCTTCCCCTTGCGTAACCGACTCCCGAACCCAGACAATGGTTGCGACGACCTTGTCTTATACCCTTTCGTCAGGTTTTTCCGATCATTTCCTTTCCCGTTCTGAGGGATAAATAACGAAAGGTGGCGACTCTTCTGTTTTTTCGGCACCTTATTTTCGCAGTAGCGACACATCTGATCTGGGTTTGGGGTACAAATAGTCTTCTATGGTGACTTTTTGTGAAGGTTTAGGGCTTGTTTGAGTTTGTTCAGGAGGTGTATGATCAGATGGTGGTTGTTCAGATGGTTGTGGTATGGTGAGATGAGGTGTAGTGGGTGTATAGGTATCAACATCAGATGGTGTTGATGTAACAACATTAGATGAAGATGGTAGAAAGTCTGTGAATTTAAATTTGGAGCGAAAAGCAAGCTGATGATGGTGTTGTTCAGAAGCAGGTAGGTCAGATGGTAGTGGTTTATAAGGGTCAGGAATTTGTAAACAAGATGGTGAGGGAACTTCAGATTCATCAGAATCAGATGATTTAGTTGAATGACATGAAGTGGAAGATAAGACAAACATTGTTGCAATGGGTTGCACATCCAGAATGTCTTTAGATGGTTGTGGGATATAGGGTTCAGGATCTGGGATGGTTGGTTCTTCTGGTGGTTGAGTAAAAGAGGGTGGTTCAGATTGTATTTTTTGTTGTGGTTCAGATGATGTTTGTTGTTGTGGTTCAGATGATGTTTGTTGTTGTGGTTCAAATGATGTTTGTTGAGGGGGTTCAGATGGTTTTTGTTGAGGGGGTTCAGATGGTTGATGAACGGAAGATGGTTGAGAATGTGTATGAGGAGATGAAATGGGTTTAGATGTATGATATCTCGATGTATGAGGTCCAGATGGTTGAGGAGGAGATGGTGGAGGTGAAGGTGAGGGTGAATGGACAGATGGTTATGGATCAGATGTTAATACCTGTTTAATCGTTTCTCTTATTTCCTCCAAGCTAGCTTCTGGAGGATTTGCCTTCAGCTTCTTGTCCTCTTGAGGCTTGTCAGCAGCATTAGAGGCTTTCCTCTTAGGTTGTGCAACAGATCCTTCCTCAGCTTTCCTCTTCTTGCGCATTTCTCGCAGAAGATTTGGCAACACTTCTCCTTCCTTCTGTACTATGTTGGCAGGCAGAGGAATACCATCTCTCAAAGATTCAGCAATGAATGACAGAATTCCCTAGGTTCATCTGCACTGAACATGGGAAAATCTGCTATAGGAATCCTCCTTCTGCTGACTTCTTCAGAGTCAATCTTCTTAGGTTTGCCAGCAAGCTCTGAGATGACCTTCATCCTTTTCAGAGTATTCCCATTAATGACAGATCCTACAATGTAAGACATATCATCTTTCAACCCAGCATCAGTCAGATCCTTAACAAGACGATTCTCTATCAGAATGTCTGATATCAGCATTCCCATAGGGATCCAATTTCTGATCTTTCTAGCCTTAACTCTTACTTCTTCTCTTGTTTCCTTTATCTGATTCAGAAGATGACTGAATAGAAGATAAGGCAGATCCACCTTCTTGCCTTGACTCATACAGAACATGAAGTACAGTTGTTCTGTGTTGACATAATATGGAGAGTTTGAAGATTTTCTATGAAAAATAGAGCTCATGAAAATCTTAGCCCAGATTCTGTAAACAGGCTTCAGATCTCTGACTTTGTTGGATGGTTCCCCAGAAACACAAACCTCTTGAAAACATCAGCCAAGTCCATATGAGCAGTTGCCATACTTGTGATTCCATCAGTTTCCTTGTACTCAATCAGCTGTCTGATTAACTTCTCAGTAATAACAATCTCCTTTCCAAGAACAGAAGAGTGAATGAACTTAGGGCAAACTTGGGCGTGGATCCAGAACACTTTCACCAATGCTGGATAAACAAGACCCATCAACCTATCAAAGTACTTTGCCCAATTTTGAGTTTTA
Organism: Lathyrus sativus; assembly: GCA_963859935.3. Taxonomy (NCBI): domain Eukaryota; kingdom Viridiplantae; phylum Streptophyta; class Magnoliopsida; order Fabales; family Fabaceae; genus Lathyrus; species Lathyrus sativus. The sequence goes on along the minus strand of OZ012738.1, from coordinate 292,654,244 downwards.
ATGGTTGGTTTGAGATCAAAACCATTTTCTTCAATGGAAGCAAAATCCACAAAGTTTTCACACAGAACCTCAAGATCCTTAGTTGGAGTGAGAAGAGTTCTCACTGGTTCCTTGTACACAGCAGCATTTGGAGATGACACAGCAGCAGTAGAGGTTTGCATCTGAGCAGATGTTGAAGATGATGATGCCATTGATGTTCTTGAGATACGTCTAGGTTTACGTGAGGATTTGGGTTTTGAAAAGAGATGGAAGCAATGAAGAAGACAAAAATGCATATGAGAAAATGTGATAGATAGTGTAAAGTGTGAAATGTGAAGTGTTGTGAGAATATATATATATATATATATATATATATATATATATATATATATATATATATATATATATATATATATATATATATATATATATATATATATATATATATATATATATATATATATATATATATATATATATATATATATATATATATATATATATATATATATATATATATATATATATATATATATATATATATATATATATATATATATATATATATATATATATATATATATATATATATATATATATATATATATATATATATATATAGAACAATTTAGGGCAAGCAGTGGACACACAAAATCTCACGCGTACACTAAGCAATTAATGAAGTGAAAATAATCATATCAAGCAATTAATGCAAAGAATAAAATCATTTCAAGCATTTATGATTCTGACAGATGGGGGGAAAATCAAGAGATTTTAGATTTTTAAAGCAATACCTCAAACGTCAATTCAGTATGGTGCACTCTATCTTTCCAGATTCTGAGATACACGTGTTTGCTTGCATGTGCCTCTGAAACTTCTTGAGAAATGAAACGTTAGGCAACGTTTAGATCCTCTGAGCATTGTTAGTTCAGATTTACACACAAATAAATAAACACAGAATTGAAATGAAGAAATACTTCAGAGTTTAGACATTTATCATATGAGTAAAAATTTCATCTGATGAATATTTTATTCTAGACAGAAGTCCATACTTATATTTTTCAGAATAAATTTAAATCTATCTTCAGCAAGGGGTTTTGTAAAGATATCAGCCCACTGATGATCTATATCCATAAAGTTTAAATTAATAATTCCCTTCTAAACATAGTCTCTGATGAAATGATGTTTAATCTCTATATGCTTAGCTTTGGAATGTAAAATAGGGTTTTTAGATAAGCATATAGCAGAAATATTATCACAGAAGATAGAAATGTTACTCTCAAAAATCTGATAATCTTCCAGTTGACTTTTCATCCAGAGCATCTGGGTGCTACAACTAGCAGCAACAATATATTCTGCCTCTGTTGTTGAGAGTGCAATTGTGGGTTGCTTCTTGCTGAACCATGAGATCAGATGACTTCCAAGAAACTGACAGCTTCCAGAAGTACTTTTACGTTCTATTCTGTCTCCAACATAGTCATCATCATAGAATCCAACTAATTTATAATCATTAGATCTTTTGTAACACAGACCCACGTTAGTAGTACCTTTCAGATACCTTAGAATCCTCTTAACAACTGTTACGTGATATTCTCTAGGATCTGATTGGAATCTATCACACAGACAAACACTAAATAAAATATCAGGTCTTGAAGCAGTCAAATATAAGAGAGATCCAATCATACCTCTGTAAAGTTTTTGATCAACTTTCTTGCTTACCTCTTCCTTACCAAGTGTGCTTGTAGGATGCATTAGAGTCTTTGCCAATTTGCTTTCATTCAGATTGAACTTCTTCAGAAGCTCTTTGACATATTTAGTCTGGTGAATATATGTGCATTCTGGAGTCTGATTTACTTGAATTCCCAGAAAGAATCTAAGTTCTCCAATCATGCTCATTTCAAATTCAACCTGCATAGACAAAGCAAACTCCTTTCCCAGCATAATATTGGTAGATCCAAAAATAATATCATCCACATAAATTTGACAAATTAGTAAATCTTTCTTAAATGTTTTACAGAAAAGAGTTGTGTCCACTTTGCCTCTGATAAAGTTCTTTTCCAGAAGAAAATTACTTAATCTTTCATACTAAGCTCTGGGAGCTTGTTTCAAACCATAAAGAGATTTTTTGAGTTTGAAAACATGATCTGGAAATTTATCACTTTCAAAACCAGGAGGTTGATGGACATAAACTTCTTCTTCTATAATACCATTTAAGAAGGCACTCTTAACATCCATCTGATATAGAGTGATGTTATGTTGTGCAACAAATGAAATAAGAAGGCGTATAGATTCTAACCTTTCCACTGGAGCATAAGTCTCAGTGTAATCAATTCCTTCTTGTTGACTGTATCCTTGATCTACTAGCCTTGCTTTGTTCCTAACAACTTCTCCTTGCTCATTTAGTTTATTTCAGAATACCCACTTTGTTCCAATAATGTTGAAACCTTTTGGTCTTGGAACCAGATCCCAAAAATCATTTCTTGTAAATTGATTCAGCTAATCTTGCAATGCAAGTATCCAATCATTATCACTCAGAGCCTCATCCACAGATGTTGGTTCAATAATAGACACCAACCCTAAAAGTGATGTTCCAGATGATTTGATAAATGACCTTGTTCTTATAGGGTCATCTTTCTTTCCAATAATCATTTCTTCTAGGTGAGAAGCTTTGATTCTGGATGATCCTTTAACTGTTGGTTCTTCAAAAATATTCATGTTATTCATCTGAGCAGCCAATGGAGTTGCATCTGGCGTAACTTCTTCTTGAGCTTTCTCTACCTCTGGTTTCTCAGATTCTGTGAGAATAACTTCTCCATCTGCAGAGTTTTCAAGCTGCTTTGGCTTTTGATTGCCAAGCTTATCATCAAATCTAACATGTATAGATTCCTCCACAATCTGTGTCTCAGTATTGTATACTCTGTAGCCTCTAGAGCGTTCAGAATATCCAAGCATGAAACACTTTTGTGCTTTAGAATCAAACTTGTTAAGATTCTCTTTAGTGTTCAGCATTAAACATATACATCCAAAAGGATGGAAATAAGAAATGTTTGGCTTTCTATTCCTTCATAATTCATAAGGAGTCTTTTCCAGAAGAGGTCTAACAGAAACTCTGTTCTGAATGTAACATGCTGTGTTAATTGCTTCTGCCCAAAAATGTTTTTCCATGTTAGTCTTATTGATCATGGTTTTGGCCATCTCTTTCAATGTTCTATTTTTCCTCTCTACAACTCCATTATGTTGTGGAGTTCTAGGACAGGAGAAATCATGAGCAATGCCATTTTCATTAAAATATTTTTCAAAATGTTTGTTTTCAAATTCACCACCATGATCACTTCTGACTTTAACAATTTTGAAATCTTTTTCAGTTTGGACTTGTTTGCAGAAGTCAAAGAACACAGAATGTGACTCATCCTTGTGCTTTAGGAATTTTACCCATGTCCAACGACTGTAGTCATCAACAATGACCAATCCATACTTCTTGCCTCTGATGGATGTAGTTTTTACTGGTCCAAACAGATCAATGTGAAGTAACTCTAATGGTTTTGATGTTGAAACAACATTTTTGGATTTGAAAGATGATTTTGAAAATTTTCCTTTCTGACATGCTTCACAAAGAGCATCTGAGTTGAACTTCAAATTAGGAAGTCCTCTGACCAGATTAAGTTTATTAATCTGAGAAATACGTCTCATATTAATATGACCCAATCTTCTGTGCCAGACCCATTGCTCATCATTAACAGACATAAGGCATTTAACATTCTGAACCTTAAGTTCTGAAAGACTGATTTTATAAATGTTGTTTTTCCTTTTACCATTAAAGAGGATTAAGCTATCCTTTTGACTAACAACTTTGCAACACTTTTGATTAAAGATTATGTCATAACCTTTGTCACTTAATTGACTTATGGACAATAGATTATGAGCTAATCCTTCAACAAGCAAGACATTGGTTATGGAAGGAAGTTTACCATTGCCAATGGTTCCAGAGCCAATTATCTTGCCCTTCTGATTCCCTCCAAACTTGACGTCTCCTCCAGATCTAAGCTCCAGACTTTGGAACATAGACCTTTTTCCCGTCATATGACTGGAGTCTTGACTTTGCTGCTAAGGATGTCTGCAACATAGATTATCTTATCCTTAGGTACCCATATTTTCTTGGGTCCTTTTTGGTAAGTTGCCTTAAAGCTTTTTCTGAATTTTTGTCTTTCAACATAAGACTTGTTCTGATTAGCTTTAGATTTATTAGACACAGGTTTGTTCTGATTAGAACTTGTGTGTTTAATATCATTTAAATGACCAAATGTAAACTGAGAATATAAAGGAGGATACTTGATATCCAGTTTATCTACAGGTTATGGATTTGAATCCTCATAAGAAAAAGATTTATATCTAACACCTTTTCTATAGTTTCTGCTAATACCATAGATCATTGAAGCCATCTTGCTTCTATCTAGGCTTTTAGTTAGAAACTTCCTGAAGCTATAGTCGTACTCTTGTAAAATATTTTTAGAGCATGATTTAGACTTTGGATCAGAGTTTAGTTGAGCAGATTCTAAATTATTTTTCAATTGAAGATTTTTAGCTTTTAGCTCAGCTATTTCTGATTCAAACTTGTTACTCTCAAATTCAACATGCTTTAGAAGCTTTTTGTATTTGAGTTTAACTTTGCTATAGTTTTCAAGAATATCAGATAGACTTTCAACAAGTTCTTGTCTAGAAAGTTCAGCAAATACCTCCTCAGAATCAGATTCTGATTCTGATCCAAATGATTCAACACTGTCTTCTATGTCAGCCATGAATGCTACATTAGCACATTCTTCTTCTGACTCTGATGATGAATCAGATGCATCTGAGTCATCCCAGGTAGCCATCAGAACTTTCTTTTTGTGATCTGACTTTCTCTTTGGCTTCTCCTTCTGAAGCTTTAGGCATTCACTCTTGTAGTGCCCAGGTTCTTTGCATTCATAGCAAACAACCTCTCTTTTTCCAGATCGTCTGTGTCCAGAGGATTCTCCAGATCTTCTGTATCCAGAGGATTCTCCAGATCTTCTGTGTCCAGAAGATTCTTTGTGTTGATCTGGTTTCCTGAAGTTCTTGAACTTCCTTTGCTTATTCTTCCAGAGTTTGTTGATTCTTCTGGACAGCAAGGATAGTTCTTCTTCATCTTCAGAAGAAGGCTCTTCAGAGCTTTCTTCTACTACCTGCAATGCTTTAACAGATTTATTAGATTTTAAAGCAATTGACTTACCTTTCTTTAGAGGCTCATCTTCCTCTAGTTCAATCTCATGACTCCTCAGAGAACTGATTAGTTCCTCCAGCGTAATCTTGTTCAGATCCTTTTCCAGCTTCAGAGCAGTGACCATGGGTCTCCATCGGATTGGCAAGCTTCTGATTATTTTCTTGACATGATCTGCTATAGAGTAACCCTTGTCCAGAACCTTTAAGCCAGCAGTGAGAATCTGGAATCTGGAAAACATGGCTTCAATAGATTCAGATTCTTCCATTTTGAAAGCTTCATACTTCTGGATCAGCGCCAGAGCCTTGGTTTCTTTAACTTGAGAATTCCATTTATGAGTCATCTTCAGGGATTCAAATATATCAAAGGCAGTTTCTCTGTTGGTTATTTTCTCATACTCAGTATGAGATATAGCATTTAGCAAGATAGTTCTAGCTTTGTGGTGATTTCTGAATTCCTTCTTTTGCGCCTCAATCATTGATTTTCTGTCAATTTTCTTGCCATTCCCATCAGTGGGATGAACATATCCATCAATAACTAAGTCCCAAAGATCAGCATCAAATCCTAGAAAGAAACTTTCTAGTCTATCTTTCCAATAGTCAAATTTCTCTCCATCAAACATGGGAGGTTTTGTGCTGACTCTTTCTTCATATTTGTTGTTGCTGAATGTTGAAGCTTCAGCAGCTATAATGTATATCAACGAAGAATATCAAGAGTTTTTCCCACTGGATCTTTTCTGGTCACGGTTAAGTGATAGCACAAACAGAACCGGGGCTCTGATGCCAACTGAAGGTGAGAAAAACACTTAGAAGGGGGGGTTGAATATGAGTTTTTAAATAATATGGCAATAAAAACAACTCAAGATTTTTATCCTGGTTCGTTAAGTCCACCTTATCAAAGATGATTTTCCTTTCTCCATAAGGACTTAATCCACTATTAATCAACTCATTACAATAGCAAGCACTAAGAACAACTGTCTTAGTCTTCTCAAGAACTACTGACCACACCGTGGTCTTCTCATGGAACTTCTTACAAATTAATGTAAACTAAACAAGTGTTTAAATGCTTCTAATAAGCTGTATCACAACTGTGATATTTACACTTAAGATTAAGTACAAATAAAACTATACAGTTTTATGAAAGAACAAATGTATAATAGCTTTGAGAGATTTTCACTTTGATGTTTCAAGCGTGTGTATCAATATTTCTTTCTGATTGAGCAACTTCTAAATGTTGTAGAAGTTCTCCTTTTATAGCTTTTTCCAAGTGCTTTGAATAATGTGCAGCTGAGTATTATATTGAAATATAAGATTTTTCATCACCAAAAGGTATGGGCAGAGACATGCTTCTTGCAGGAAAAGCGTGGTTGTAGAAGCTTTGGGTTTAGCACCACGTCTCTTCTTTGGACAAAATAGTCATTTGTTACTTTGGAAATAGCACCACGTCCAATCAAGTTTATAGCTTCTTCAACAAGCTTCCTTCAGGATGAAGTATTCATAATCTGCACTTCAGACTTTGTAACAAGCTTAAAAGGAATCAAATACTTGAAATGATCAGAGCTAAATGTTTGAGATGATCAGAGCTTTGATAGATGATCAGAACTTGATATATCAGAGTCTCAATCTTGATCAGAGTCTTCATCAGAGTATGCAGCAGTATGCGCTTGAGCGTGATTATATTGATAAGAGTCTGATTATCAAAGCCTCTGTTCTTGCAGTGAAATGAACTACAAAGTCTGATTTGATCAAAGCTTTCAACTCTTTATACAATTCTTTCAGAAACGCTTCAGATCATTATGCAGCTTCTGCTTCAGATTCTTCTGGCAGCGCTTCAGAGTCTTCTGATTGTCTTGCATCTAATGCTTCAGAGCCTTGCATAGTTGCTTGTACTTATGTATTTTGCTTCTTTAAGAGTATTTAATTTAATACCGAAACAATAATACTTGAACAAATTTAGAGTATATATTTTCTTAATACAAAATTCCATAAGAGTTATCATCAAAACATAGAGATATAAGAAACACCAATCTGTGTTCTAACAAATCCAAGAATGAACTAGAGAGAGATTTTCTAAACAAGACATTTCCTGATGAGAAAAGCACTCGAATTGGGATTTTATCCTATCCAAGTGTGAAAAGGAAACATGAAGAAAAATCTTCCACGAGGATCAAACTCAGTGGGGATTTAGAAAAAGGCACATTCTTTCTGCCTAAGGCCGACAACCTTAATGGAGAGAGGACAAATAGCACTTAGGGGGTAAATGACGTAACTTATGCATTTATGAACATGAATATGAATATGAATTAAATATGCATGATGTATGTATGCTTATGCTGAAAAAACAGTTCTATTGCTGATGAGTATTATTGAGGGAAACACAGTTCTATTGCTGAACTTTACCTACTCTTGGCAGTAACAAGATGCAACTCTTGAGGAGTGGAAACTTTTACCAGTTGTTCATGAAGGTAGCATCCTATTGGAGGAAGGGATTCATGTTCCTACCTTTATTCCTGGTGATAATACTCTACTGGGGACAAAAACGTTTAGCTGAAAGGGATATGAAACTCGACCTTCGATATACGGGATGCTTTACCTATCAATCTGAAGTAACCGACCTTCCACTCGGGATATACCGATTACAAGAAATATTTTGATTCTACATTTGGAAGTTGGAATGCTTTTGGAGAAGTTGTTAATGTTCCTCTTTGTGTTCATTAATCAAAAGGAAATTGCCATCCTTTTTTTAAAAGCAGAAGTAAAAATTTCAAAATTTTTCTTTTGAAAACAAAAGGTAAATTCATTTTTGTATTTCAAGAATGTTAATCAAATAAACATGTCATTTTACAAAGAAGAATAAATAAGAATTTCAAACAAAAGGCACAAGGGCTCAAGTTTTCATTAATAGAATGGTGATCAGCCTAATGTGTGATTTCGCGGAGCATTACAAAGTTTATAAAATGGTAATTTAAAGGAAAAAACGATACATTGAAACATATTGACCGCTTATCCTTTTATCAACTTTGAATTCTGGACATTTTTGAGCTTCTGTTGAAGGTGACCTTGATTGGGGATTCCTTGAAAGATGACGTTGGTTTTGAGGATCTAATCTTTTTGGATGAAGTTATTTGCCATAAATCCCTAACTTTAGACTAGATCTCCTTTTCAAGTTTTCAAACTATCAGGATGATTATTTTCTGTTTATTTCTCTAATTTTTGCCTGACCGCCCTTTTGGGTTTTCAATCCACTGAGACGCTCTTTTTTGCCTAAGTCGCCCTTTCGGGTTTTCAACATAGCTATCTATTTTCTTATTTAGGCGAAGTATTTCTTGACTGTGTCAACATTTGTGGGATAAGTAAACTCTTCTCCATCCATGGTTGTGAGTATTAAGGCACCACTTGAGAATGCTTTCTTAATAACATAGGGGCCACCATAATTTGGAGTCCATTTTCCCCTAGAGTCAGTGAGAAATGATTGGATATTTTTGAGCACAAGGTCGCATTCTTTGAATACCCGAGGTCGAACCTTTTTGTCAAAAGATTTCTTCATTCTTTGTTGATATAACTTACCATGACATAAAGTCATCCTTCTTTTTTCTTTGATTAGATTCAGTTCATCGTGTCTGCTTTGACATTATTAAGCTTCTGTTAGCTTGACTTCCATCAATACTCTCATTGACGGGATCTCAACCTCTATGGGGAGCACTGCTTCCATGCCATATACTAAAGAGAAAGGGGTCGCCCCAGTTGAAGTGTGGTCGGATGTGCGATAACTGTGAAGAGTAAATGGTAGCATGTTGTGCCAATCTTTGTAGGTTACAACCATTTTATGAATGATCTTCTTGATATTTTTGTTAGCTGCCTCTACCGCTTCTTTCATCTTAGGCTGATAGGGAGACGGGTTATGGTGCTGAATTTTGAGCTCAGCACATAATTCTTTCATCATATTGCTGTTTAGGTTCAGTCCATTATCAGTAATGATCTGGCTTGGAACACCATAATGGTAGATGAGATTGTTTTTGATAAATCGGACAACCACTTGTCTGGTCACATTGGCATACGAAACTGCTTCGACCCATTTGCTAAAGTAATCAATGGCTACCAGGATGAATCGATGTTCGTTTGAGGCTCTGGGTTCAATCATGCCAATCATGTCGATTCCCCATATAGAAAAAGGCCATGGAGAAGAGAGAGCTTTGAGATGCGTTGGCGGTACATTAATCTTGTCAGTGTATATCTGACATTTGTGACACTTCCGCATGTACTTGTAATAATCAGATTCCATTGTCAGTCAATAACGCTCTTAAAAATTTCTTGCCATTGTATGCCCATTGGCATGAGTGCCAAAGGAACCTTCATGAATTTGTTTCATTAGCATGTTTGCTTCATTTTTGTCCATGCATCTTAGCAAAACCATGTCGAAGTTTCTTTTGTAGAGTATATCATTGTTTAGGAAGAAATTTCCATCTAGTCTTCTGAGAGTCTTCTTACCTTTTCTTGATGCCCCAAGCGGGTACTCCAGTCTTTGAAGGAAGCACTTGATATCATGGTACCATGGTTTGTCATTGATGAAAACTTCCACTGCAAATATGTAAACGGGCCTATCAAGGCACATTAAGTCAATCTTTGGCACATCGTTCCACGATTCACACTAATCATGGAGGACAGAGTAGCTAGTGCATCAGCCATATGGTTTTTTTCATGGGGTATGTGATGAAACTTAATCTTGTTGAAGAAAGTTAACAACCTTCTTACATAGTCTTTGTAAGTAATTAGTCCAAGTTGACGTGTGTCCCACTCTCAATTGATATGATTTATAACCAGAGCTGAGTCTCCATACACATCCATGTTCTTTATCCTTAAGTCAATAGCTTCTTTGAGACCCATGATACAATCTTCATATTCTGCCTTATTGTTGGTACATTTGAATGCCAATCGGGTGGTTAAAGGAATATGGGTACCCTGAGGTATAATAATGATTACCCCAATTTTGTTTCCATAGACGTTGAGAACTCCGTCGAATATTAGTCCCCATTGGGATCCTGGCTCTGGCCCTTCTCTTGGTAGTGGTTCATCATAGTCTTTCATCTTTAGGTACATTATATTTTCATCTGGGAAGTCAAATTTTATTGATGCCTGATCGTCAATCTGTTGATGAGCCAAATGATCGGCTAGAATACTTCCTTTGACGGCTTTCTGAGCATGATACTCGATGTTGTATTTTGACAACAACATATGCCAACGGGTAATCCTCCTTGTTAAAGCAGACTTTTCAAAGACGTACTTGATCGGATGCATTTTGGATATTAACCAAGTAGTGTGACAAATCATGTATTGGCGAAGACGTTTAGCTACCCAGGCTAGAACGTAGCAAGTTTACTCAAGCATAGCGTATCGAGTTTCACAGTTCGTGAACTTCTTGCTTAAGTAATAAATGGCAGACTATTTTCTTTTGGTTTCATCTTGTTGGCCAAGCACACAGCCCATGGAGTCTTCCAAGACTATTAAGTAGATGATTAGTGGTCTTCCTTCCACTGGAGGGGATAAAATAGGCGGAATTATCCAATATTCTTTGATGTTGTCAAAAGCTTTTTTGAAATCCTCTATATGTACACAACTTTGGTTCTTTCTGAGTAGTTTGAAGATCAGCGTGCATGTCGCGGTCATGAGGAATATAAGTCTTGAGATGTAATTCAGACGCCTTAAAAACCCTCTTACTTGCTTCTCAGTCTTTGGAGAAGGCATTTCTTGAATGGCCTTGACCTTTTTAAGATCAACCTCAATTTATTTTTGGCTGATGATGAATCCTAAGAGCTTTCCTGAATGAACACCGAATGTACATTTGTTGGGATTTAAGCAAAGTTTGTATTTTCTCAATCGCTGAAATAACTTTGATAGGTGTTCCATATGTTCTTCTTCTGTTTTAGATTTGGAAATGATGTCATCGACATACACTTCAATTTCTTTGTGCATCATGTCATTAAACACAGTTGTCATAGCCCTTTGATAAGTGGCTCCTACATTCTTCAAACCGAACGATATTACTTTGTAACAAAAGGTGCCCATAAGGTGATGATTGAAGTTTTATCCATATCTTTCGGTGCCATTTTGATTTGGTTATAGCCCGAGAACCCATCCATGAAGGAGAATACTCAGAAGTTTGTTATGCTATCAACTAGCATATCAATGTGTGGCAGAGGGAAGTCATCATTTGGACTTGCCTTTTTTAAATCTCTGCACTCTACGCATATTCTGACTTTTTCGTCTTTCTTGAGAACTGGCACTATGTTGGCTAGCCATTGAGGATATTCTAAGGTGGCAAGGATACATGCATCGATGTATTTCTATACCTCTTCCTTAATTTTGATGGCCATATCTGGATGAGTCCTTCTCAATTTTTGTTTGACTGGAGGGCACTCTGGCTTCAGTGGTAAGTGATGTTCCACGATGTTGGTATCCAACCCTGGCATGTCTTGGTAGAACCAAGCAAACACATCTAGAAATTCTTTGAGCATCTCTATCTGACTCTTTCTGACAGCTGCACTGAGCAGTGCTCCAATATTAACTTCTTTTCTCTCCTCTTCTGAACCCAAATTGATTGTTTCCAACGGTTGTTTGTAAGGTTGAATAGACTCTTCCTCATGTATGAGTAGTCGATATATCTCATATGGAATTTCTTAGTTTTCTTCTTCTTCGACTTCGAATACTGGGAACTCAAAGTTGGGAGAAGGCATTGGATCATATGTTTCAATGGGGTTTAAAACAAATAATCTGTATAACGTGATGATTCCTTTTTTAGAAAAGACAGAGAGAATGCAAAAGGTGTGTGCAGTGGTATTTTGAAAATTGCTTATTTCTATTTTTGTTTTTTTTAGAGGATTACCATTTTCTGAGAAACCAAAAAGTGAAAATAGCAATTAATGCAAAAATTCAGAATTACATTCTTATTTATGATTTGTCTATTTTTGAAACAAAAACTCTATAAAACAAAACTCTTTCACTCTGGGCGAAGCAAAGAGGGACATTTATATAAAAGCAAGCCCTATAAAACATCCTTTTCACTTGGGCAAAGTGAAAGGTCAAAACATAGGCGAGGCAATTACTTTGATTTATGAATGATATTCAGGACATCAATCGCGACCCAATTGCAATGAACTCCTCTGTGGACCATAAAGTTCGGTATTTTTCTTCCAGGATTGTCTTCAGTAATGACACTGATTTCTGGCAGAGTCGGATTACTAGAGTCTTATTCCCATGCAGAGTTACCATAAGAGGACTCATCTATTGTATCTTCCATAATATTTTCATTTTCAGGGGAATCTCCCCATCCAGTGGGCTGGATGTCTTCAAATTTGACACTGGAGCTTTCAGGAGCAGTATACTTTACTAGAAAGTCGTATTTATCGATTGGTTGTCCCAAAGTATCCCAAGTTTCTAAAGGGATAGATTAATCATCTTCTTCGATGACATTGACTTCAGGAAATGAAAAATTGATGAATTCTTTTCCAGCAGTTCTTGCAACTTCATTAGCATGATGTTTGACATTTTCAGAAATTTCCTGGTAAGGATTCCATGATTCTGGGAGAGCAGGTGGATTTTTCTCAAAGTTATTCAGCAGATATGCATTCTCTGGATGACTCTTATACCTTGGATCTTCCATGTAAGGTTCCCAAATAGGAAAATCATCCATGGGATCAAATGAGTTGTAATCAAAGTTGTCTTTCATTAGAGTATCTTCTTCCAATGAGTCGGGAGGAGCACGACATCCTTCAGAATCGTAATCTCCGTAGATTATCCTGACATTTGATCTTGGTATATATCTTAGACTTTGTGTTGGAGAGCAAAATGGCATGTATGTTTCTTCTTGAGATATATATCCTTCATCGTTGAAATAGGATTTCCATTCTTCATCTATATCAGAGGGATTAGTTTCCTTGATGGGGTGGAGTTCTTAAGGTATTGGGTGGAAGAAGCCTACATTGTGGAAGAAATCTTGAATAGGAAGAATACCTTCATTCTTCTCTGTAACCTTGGTAAGTGCTGGAGAAAAACCGAGACCTTTTCTTGTCTTGTTATCAATAGGAATCACCACTTTCCCCCATCCTTTTATGTTACTGCTTCTTAATACTCGAAGGGCATCTTTGTACGAGGAAATCGATGTTCCTTCTTCTTGATGACTCTCATTGCTCACAGAGAGTGCTCGAAATTATGTTCCAATGACCTCCTCTAGATCTAAATATGAGAATGATGATAGGTTTCTCACGATTAGAGTTTATTCTCTGCATATTGTGATCAACTTGTCGTTCTTGACAAACTTCAGTTTTTGGTGAAGTGTCAAAGTTGTAACACCCTTTTTTACCCCGCAATTATTAAGGCAAAATAACACAGATATCAGAGTAAATTATTTAACTCAATAAAAATAACCTCAAAGGGTGTACATTTCTCAATAGCTCAAAATAAGTCAATGCTCCGTGTACAACGGGTTTTCTCAAAATACATCAAATTGCACAAAGCAGCGGAACTCAAAAGGTATAAATCAAGGTTTTCCTCATACGGGAAGATAAGCAAAATAACTCAACAATATATAGTTTAACTCAAAAGAACCCAACCCAATGTTACATATCAGAGCAAGACCCTCTAAGTTAACCAAAAGGCTAACAACTCAAAGACTTCAAAAATCCTCAACGGCGTCCACGGCTAAACCTGATCACCTGCACGTTACCCACGTGGAGGTAACATTCAAACAGGCAAGGTGAGTAAAACAATTCATAATAATCAATGTATAAAAATCAACATATAAATGGCATCATAATCATATTCAACACATTCATATCCTTCAATATGCCTCAAAGGCCACAACGTCATAATTCATACAAAAGGACCCATAAATGCAAATGCAACAAGACTTAATACATGTGGTACCAATCATCACAGCACAATGGACACTGGGCCATCGACCCTCCATAGATCCCCATCAATAGGACTGATTCTACTTGAAAACCGGAGCACATCAAAACACTTCACATCCACACAATGGAATTGAAGCCAAAGTAATCGAGGTCTTGAACCGAAGTCCGGATGCACATAAATGCATGATGCACACGTCACAAATCATCCTCATAACAACATCATAGGTGCATCATCATTCATCATATTCATCATCATCAAACGTCATAGCTCATCATCATAATCATCATCATACGTCATGTCATCACAGTTCATCATAATAATCATCATCATACATCATGTCATCATATAATCATAATAATCATCATCATACATCATAGAAATCATCATATAATAATATACGAATCACATAGCGCTCACAGTCATACTCATATTAATTCATCATATTATCACATATTAATTCATAATTATACTCGCGGTAATTCTCATACTATCGCCTATTAATCACATAAACTTCACAATACTACTCATGTTAATTCATCATATTATCACATATTATCACAGTTACCCTCATGGTAATTCATCAGAAAATTTGCAGCATCAAAACATCAAGACGTCACTGAATCAGAACATGATTCATTAATAGAACATATACACAATTGACTTCTCAAACATAATTAGATATAAAAAATATTGGGAAACCAATTCCCTTATCTATACTATGTTATATCCATGTTCATTAGATTTCCAACGCTTCGAACGGGGGCCAAAATAAACTTACGGATCAAAAGTTACGTCCAAAACGATTTCGACCGAAAACATGAACAGTTGTGACGGACAGCAAAAACGCTGTTACGCTCCAGAACCTAAATCAACCCAATAGTCCACACGATTCACTTCCCCAATGCCCCAAAATATCTCTAAATCATCCCTAAGGTCTTACGGTAATAAAGGCACAAGACCTACGGTTTACTAGGCCAATCCCGTAACATATTCACGCCCTAAATCACAAATTTTCCTTCAATTACCCTAAGGCATCAGAGTTACTCACTATCAAATATTCCTATCCCTTCAGGGTTAGACATATAAAAGTTTAAGTTTTTGGCCACGAAGGCCTACCTTTCCCTTTTCCCCAACGGATTCCAGGTTAGATTCACACTAATAGGTTTAGGCCACGAAGGCCAAAGATCACTATTTCTCATATCTATACTCTAACAGTTAGGAATACTTACCACTACACCACAACCATCAGGGTTCTCACTATCAAATTTCCCTACAGGGTTAGAGTCAAATCATAGTTTTTGGCCACGAAGGCCTAGTTTCCCTTTTTCCCAAATAAATCCCTACGGTTAAAATTCTCAATAATCGATTTAGGCCGCGAAGGCCAAAAATCCCTTTTTCTCATTATTCGCCTCAAAACTCTTAAACCCTTAAATCAACCTTAAATACACTGAAAGTCACACATGGAAAATTATGAAAGGCTATACTCCCCATACCATAGTTGTCGATCAAAGCCTTCTCAATCTTTCAGGGAATCTCTCGAAGCTTCTGCATCCAATCTTCTCCTCAGAGCTTTGGCCTCAATACTTTTCACGGTTAACAAAATGAATCCTAATTTCCTTCAGAATTCCTTTTTGTCAAACCTAGTCTTGGGCCACACAATTGGGCTTTTCCCATAACACCCTTACTAACTCCTCTTAATGCCTAAATTACCCTTATTTCACTTATATTTATTTTAACTAATAATAATACTAATATTTCCATATTGTATACTATTAATTAAATAAATAATCCAAAAATCCATCATTTCCAATAATCGACAAAACCACCGAAAACCACCAAAATACGAATATTCTCAATTAAATAAATTAATTAAAATATTCCAATTAAATTTGGGGTGTTACAACTCTCCCCCACTTAAAAGAATTTTTGCCCTCGAAAATCACCTCAAGGAAACAGAGTCGGATACGACTCCCTCATCTGATCCTCACTGTTGCACCCCAAAATTTGCTTAACCTTTTCTTGCCTGATTTGTGTTTCATTGCATTTCATTTGTATAGCATAACATAGCAATCATTTGCATATCATAGCATATCAAGTCATCCAATAAGGGATCAAGTACCATTTATGTCAAAGGAAGCCAATCTAGAGGTGTTATCTGAGCCTCAGAGACCATCCAAGTCATCAGAGAAGGGTTGAAGTCATGAGAAGTTTGAGTGCCCACAGGTAGATTTCTTCTCCTAACTTGGGGTGTATTGAAGATAATCAACAGGGAATGTGAATTTGAGATGTGTATGGATCTCATGGGATGCCTATAGGACCCTATTGAAGCTGAGACAAGTCATTGTATCAAGTTCAAGAGCCATGGTTGAGGTGTGTACAAGTAGGGTTTCATCTAGGTAACCCTAGGTCAAGGAGAGCAAAGAAAGGGCATCAAGAACTAGCTCTAGGTCATGTAAGTCATGGATTAATATGTTGAGGCATGTGTGTGGGTGAGCCAAGACCAAGTTCAAAGGAATCAAGAGTGGTGGGAGGTGTTTGAGACAGGGTTCCTAGGGTAAAATCCCCTGTATAGCACTGGACTTTCAAGCCACATAAGTCAAAATAAAAGTTTCAAATGGATTCTTGGCCAACATGAAACTTGTAGAGCTTCTCAATACCTTTAATTTGAGTACTATAAGTCTTCAATAAGATTTGTAGAACTCCAGTTATGGTTCTTGCAGATTACAAGTCACCAGAGGACACTGAAATTTATCTGTGAAAGTCACTTGACTTCCAAGCAACTTTTTCCCCTCAAGGAGTTTTCAAATGGATTCTTGGCCAACATAAGAGTTGTAGGTCTTGATCTTAGCTTTAATTTGAGTACTAGAAGTCCTCAATATGATTTGTGGAACTCAAGTTATGATCTCTATCTTCCACTCCTCAAATGAAAAAGTGTCCAACATGAATTATGTTTAGAATGATGTTTTTAGATTAAGTAAGAAGTCATGAGGGATTGAATGGGCTTGTATCACAAGGTTGCTAAAAATGGCTTAAAAAGGGAGAATTTAAAGTCATTTAAAAGGTCAAAAATGGGATTTCATGTTTTAAGGTCAAAACAAGGCATATGGCATACCAAATTGATCAGAAATGATGTTTTAAAAATGATGGCAATGCTAATTTTTCCATTTGAGGTCATTTGAACACACTTGCATTTGGTAACTTCACATGTAAGTAACACTTGCCAAACACTCCCTTAGATCAGAAACAAGGCTCTAACCCTTACCAATCAATTCAAAATGTCATTTAGTGAGAAATTGGATCAAAATGAAGCTGCTAAAACAAGCCCAACCCGACTGTCATGTGCAAGCTTCTCATGGTGCATGAGAATTTCAAATTCTCACTTGGATTGTTCCAGATCATTCTAGATGATTCCAACACACTCTATATATACATTATAACTGATTCAGTTGCTTTTTTGGCCAAGAACTCTGAAGAATTGAGAGAGAGCATAATGAGTTTCAACCTTGCAACTCAAAATCGGATTTGGCGATTAAGAAGGATTCAAAGCAATTCATTGCATACAGAAGCTTTACAAGACTTCATTGATCGTGTCTGGAGAAGATTGAAGTGTGATTTGGAGGATTTCTTGCTTTGTTCACTCAATTTTCACAGGTTTGCAAATTTCATCTTGTAATTCAATTTAGGTGTAATTGATAGGATTTAGATGTGTATATAGGTCGTATAGATTGCTAGGTTGGATTCTGGTAGGGAAAATTGGTGATTAGAGACAAAACCTAGGGCGATGCAATTTCTGTTGAGGATCGTTTCTCTGAATTCTTGATGAATTAGACATGTTTAGATGGTGAGGATTAATCAGTGAAACGTGTAGATGATGATAGGCTTGTTAATTTTGAGATTGGTGATGATTGAATATTGAGCATGTTCTGAACTTTTCATCGTGTTTTGAGTTGGAGTGAGTTTCAATGGAAATAGAGAGCATCTTTGAGTTCAGGGAGAGAATTTGAGTAGGTTTGGATGTTCACTTTTGTTTTTTGCTGCGTTTTGGCACAACTGGTGTTGGGGACGACGGTGGCACTTAGCTCCGGCCACCGTCCTAATGATTCCCTCTCTTTTGGTTTTGAAATGAAGAAGATGATGGCATAGCCCTTGGATTCGCGTTGACACTTGACTGAAATAACCATCCCACAACCACGATTCACTCTCAGCTTGTGAAGGAAATCTGAAAACATATCCAAACGCAGCGTTCCACTTATGATTTTGTCTTGGGCTTAAGTGCTAACTTGCTAACTACACCCCTGTTTGAGGCCCATAGTGAATTAGCACTCGGTTTCATTGCTATTTGGCACAAACAATTTTCAATTTCCTTTAGTGTTCTGATTTTATTTTGTTGTTGGTTTGGGCTCGTAGCGCGTATGCTAGTGACACCCCCATTTGGGCCCAGCCTGATAGAACAACTAGGTTCACTTGCTATTCATCACGCATATTTGTCAATTTTCTTTTATTTTCTTTTATTTTCATAGTTTTATTTAGGTTAGTTTTTTAATTCATATAAAATTGGAAAATGATCATTTTTGAGTGAGACTTTTTTCCCTAGTTTCCTTAGGATCTCTAGAATTTTATAGGATTAAAAAATATTAATATCATGCATTTTATTTTTAATGGCATATTTTATAGTTTTATTGCTTTTATTTTGGCATTTTGGTTTATTGCTTACTTTATGAATTTTGTATGAGAGTTTAGTGAGGAGTTTTTGAGCGATTCGTGTTGGATTAGTGAGCTTAGAGAAGCATGTGCCCTTAGAAATTTTATCATATTTTTGTGATTAAATTTTAGGCCAATTTGAGTGGTGAATAGGAGGAGTGTTAGAATTAGGGTTTTGAATCAACTAGTTGTAGTTTGGGGCATAGTTTTAGGGTTAAATGATTGATTTAGGTTCTGGGATTTATATGGAGTATTGGGTATAGGGTTATGTTCCCTTAGAATTTTACTTAGGATTTTATGATGAGTTTTAGCATTTTATTTGATTTTTGCAACTTGTGTGTTGATTGTGGGTTTCTCCCTTGGATGCTTGGTTTATTCAATTTGTGTGGGGCTATTTTGGGTGAGCTTTTGGCTTGGACTTTGCTTGGATGAATTGGAGACCAATTGAAGTTGCTTTGGATGGCTTGAAGAAGCTTGGAGTTGAAGATTTCTCATCTGTTGGAATGCTTGTCAGGAGTTTAGGAAAACTAGGGTTTTAGGAAGAGCTTTTTAGACTTAGTTCATTTCTTTCCTCAAACATGGAATGCTTTGTTTGCTTCCATCCTATCCTATGATTAAAAGTACTCTTAAGGAAGCCCTCATCTCTCCCTTGGAGGGATGAGGGGCGTGCCTTAAAGAGTAGAACTTTTGAGGATCCCCTTCTTTGCAGATGATGGTTTCTAGTGATTTCCTTTGGTTTTCACTGATCCCATTCATTATAACTTGATCCCAATAATCAGTCTTTCTTGGTGGAGCTTGCTAGAGCTGGGATATGAAGACCTAAGATGTTGAAGATGCCTTTCATGAGGTTTGCTTGAAGATGGAGTTGTGTTACTGTCAACTTTGATGTCAGGAGCTTAACTGTTTAGGTCTTGAGGAGCCTTATTTGAAGTGTGCTTTCTCTTCCCTGGAGCTTGAAGATAGGAGCTAGTCATGAAGATGAAAGTTGTTGCTGTCAACTTCTTGCTGTTGCTGTCAGAGCTGTTGTTTGCTGTAGGAGTTTGGTGCTGCTGCTTGGGTTGCCTCCTCTGCTGTGGGTTTTGTTTTCTGTATTGTTGTTGGCTTGTATAGCTTGCCCCCTAGGTTTGAAGTGAATGTTGATTCACTTTTCCTGTTGTTTTCCCAGGTTCGAGGTTGAGCGGGACTCCCTTGCCTCGCTTGTATTGCTGCATTGCATGCATTTTATTGTATTTACTTGCTTTCTTTTCTGTTTATCCCCTAGGATCTCTGATTTCCTCTGTGCAGGAGGGAATTATGACAGACATTAGGATTCTTATCCATGCATGACAACATTAGGTTAGTTTTTATTCCCTTTTCAACCCTAGGCTTTTTAGAGCTTCTTTCTCTTCTTATCTCAAAACAACTCAAAAACACAGTAATAAGGTTAATCGATGTCGTACGTTACGAGCCTTAAGCTATTTGAGAAAGGGTTGCTGGAGAGTTTCTTTCCAGTAGTCTGGCTGCTTAGTGTGGTACCCTTTGGGTGACACGCGACGTATTCACTCTCAAATCATAGTCTCTAGTGCGTCAGAGATTGCAAACAAACTAAAAAACATTTCTTTCGTAAAAGATGCAAAACAAACATCAAAGTGTCATTTTTGTCCGCTTGGACTCTTAATCAAGAAAAACCCTTTCATAAGGTAATAAAAAACCAGTCAGACAAGCTTGTGTCTTCCGTATCCCGAACTATGTTTGCTCTGATCTTTCATGCTGTATGAAAGTACGTAGGCATAGGATGCCGTATCCTAGCGAGCAACCTTCCCCTCCTTTCCCGTAGGTAGGCGAACTACGTTGACTCTGATTTCTCGTTCTAGACGGGGATATGTAGGCATAAAGTGCGATACTTTGCCGAGTCATTTTCTTTTCTTTTTAACCCAGACCTGTAGAGTAGATAGAATAACAATCCGTACTAGAAAACAAGCGTGGATCCCGTCGAGTACGGCGGACGTGATGGGTGCTAATACCTTCCCCTTGTGTAATCGACTCTCGAATCCAGGATTTGGTTGCGACGACCATTCCTTTCCCGTTTTGCGTTAGGTTTACTCTGAGCGTTTCCTTTCCCTCTTGTGGGATAAATAACGCACGGTGGTGACTCTTCTGTCATAGCCGACACCGATTTTCGCAGTAGCGCCAGCTGGCGACTCTGCTGGGGACTCCAACGGTTCCCTACGCAAGTCAGTCCTAGCGCTTGTTTTCCCGTCGTGGGTTTTGTATGGATTTACATTTCTATCTTTACTTTCCGCATTTTATTGTCAGGTTTATATTGTTATTGCTGTTGTGGGGAGGGGGTGATCCGTTGAGAGATAAGCCGGACCTGAGCTTGAGTGCACCTAGAATTAGTTATGGAAAGTAGTGGGCGCGTGCATGCTTTGCATGTACTAGTGTCCCGCAAAATCCACGCTCAGACGAGGTTCTTCTGGTTGACTTCTTTTTCAACCCTTTGGGTTGAAGGGGTTGTTGGTTAGTTGGATTGTCGACTCTGGGGACCGATCAATTGGAAGTTGGCTAAGTGAGGCCTCTTCAGGATATGATGATGCCACACCTTCTGGGTATCGTATCATCAGTCTTGAAAGTATGTGACGCCGACGACCGCATAGGTTGCCGTACCTTGTGTCAGTTGATAGGACACCTACCTGTGAGAGGGATTGGGGCATGCAGGAAACTTGACCTCCAGATTACCCGGTTTTCTTGATATTGGATCAGTATGTGTGGTTACTTGGGGTTCTTCATCAGGACAGTGTTATAGGTCTGTTGAGACCAGGTTGGAGCATTGTTTTAGGTCTGTTGAGACCTGATTGGAGCATTGTTATGGGACTGTTGAGACCAGGTTTGAGCAGTATTGTGGGTCTGTTGAGACAGGGTTATGGATGGATCTCTTCAGCAATATATCACTTGATCCCTGTTGCATGTTTGCATATTGCATTGTTGCATACTCATGTTGCATATCATTAACGTGTGTCTGTGCTGCAGGTGCATTTCATACTTCTGATTCTAGTTGCCCGGATTCCTGGCTGCTATTATGGATACTTTGAAGAAGACTGTGGCTTACAAGTTGCCTACTCCGGATGTTTCTTCTTTGCTTGGTTTGATGTCTCTAGCTGATGATGATGTGAAGAGAAGCTTCAGGAAGAGTTATGGGAAACTGCTTAGGTTGGTTTGCAAACCATCCACGTATGAGCTGAACGGATTGTACGTGCTGATGCAGTTCTATGATCCCCCGCTGAGGTGTTTTACTTTCCCTGACTTCATTCTGGCTCCGACTATGGAGGAATATGCTAAGATCTTGGAGGTAACCATTCAGAACAGGGTACCCTTCATTCGTATGGGTGTTGAGCCCAAGCTGGAAGATTTGGTTGTTGCTTTGCATTTAGACCCCTCAGAGCTGCTATTAACCTCGTGGAACGAAATTTCTGGTTTCTCTTTCAAGTTCTTAGTTGAGAAAGCACAAGAGTACACCAATAGTGGTTGTTGGATTATGTTTAATGTTATCCTCGCTTTGTGTATCTATGGCATTGTACTGTTCCATAATATGCCTGACTTTGTTGATCTGGATGCATTCCATATATTTGCTTCAGGCAATCCTGTGCCTACACTGATTGGAGACTTCTATCACTCTCTGCATTATAAGAACGAGAATAGGAGGGGCAAGAACGTCTCTTGTTGTGTGCCTTTGTTGTATATGTGGTTTAATAGTCACCTGCCCGAGAAGGGTATGTTTGCTGAGTCTGCAGATACGGTGGATTGGGCTGAGCATCTGATGGGACTTTCTTCAAAAGACGTCGTCTGGTTTGACAGAGATTTACTGGGATCTGAGATTATCTACAGTTGCGCCGGATATCCTAACGTTCCTCTGATTGGGAGGAAAGGGTGTATTAACTACAATCCATCATTGTTGATTAGGCAATTCGGTTATGCTTTGAGAAGCCCGCCAAAAGAGGAGGAAGTGCAGGAATCTCTGTACTTCACAGGTGATCTGAGTGGAGAATTGTTATCCAAGCTTCAGCATGCTTGGAATAACATCCGCAAGAAAGGGAAGCCGTTGTTGGGTAAGAATGATAGTCAAGCCTATCCTCCGTATAAAGTCTGGATCCAAGATAGGGCAAAACAGGCGCTGATGTCGTTTCCTGCAGTATTACCTCCTGCTCCCCTCGTGGTTGAGGAGCCAACTACTGTGTCTATTGAGAGGTATGAGCAGATTGTGAAGGAGAAAGAAGAGCTGATGAAAGCCAATGAGAAGTTGGAAGAAGAGCTAGTGCAACTCAGGAGCGAAAGGAATGAAGCCGTATATTCCTTCAAGCAACAAATAGAGCTGGTGAATCACCTAGGCACAGAACTGACGGAGCAAAGGAAGAAGCGTGAACGCTTGGGGATAGATTTCAAGAGCTCCCATGATATGCTGGAGTCCAAGAAGAAAGCACTTGACGTAGCCTACTGTGAGATCTCCGCATTCAACAAAACCCGGAACGCCACGCTGACTGGTAATAAGGAAAGAGAAGACGAACTGAAGCTGCAGATCTCTAAGCTGGAAGGTCGGTTGAAAGCTATCCAGAAGAAGTTTGAAGAAGAGGTTATGCGGAGATATGATGTTCAGAATGCCTTGAATAAAGTCGTCAAGCGTAAGAAAGAGTCTGCATCCCAGAAGCGGAAGCTAGAAGATTGCTTTGGAGAAGGGGTTTGGGAGGAATCCATTGGGGATCTCCAGCGTGTTATCAGGCAGAGAGACTCGCTCGTCGAAGGGTTGCTTTCTCAGCCGAATCATCCCAAGACTAAGAGATTGTTCGAGGAGTATCAGGCATATGGTCGCACTTGATTACCTTATGTACTGTTGTTGTATATGCTTTATTTGCATTGTGCTGGCCATCACCAGGATTGTTGGTTGAGGTCATGCCTTCTTGTTATGGTACATTTAGTAATATTGTATTTCTAACTTGATGGGCTTTTCAGCAATATATGAGATGTTTTCCCGTGAATGGATCCAAGCTTCTTATCATTATCATTGTCACTACACCGACACTTTGGCACTAGAATCAGGGGTTGATTTCCCCATCGCACAGACACATATTGCATCTGCATACTCATTTTGCATTTCCAGTTACTTGTTGAATTTGTATCTTATTTCCTGCATCACACAGGTTTTTCAGGATTGACGACCGAAGAATCCACCGCTATTCAACCCGAAGCAACTGTAAGAAGGAAATGGATCAAGTTCAGGTCGAGATGCAGGAAATCCGCGAGAAGTTGACTCTATTCATGCAAGCTATGGAGAGCATGGCCAAGGGCCAGGAGAATCTTCAGACCTTGGTACAGCCGCTTCTGACGCGGGCAAACGGGAATGGCAACACTGACCATATTTCTGTTGAAACTCCCCGTCGGGAGGACGAGATACCGGCAGTTGTTACTCCACCTATTGTGACTGTCAACGGAAACACTGGTACTGGTGCAGGTGCTGGCGCTGGTAACGGCAATACTGGGAATGGTGGTGATGGGCGTGTTGTTAACAACAAAGGCAACACTGTGGATGCTGATCAAGGATTCGTTGACAATGTTGGCTTCGGAAACAATGGGTATGGCAATGTCAATCAGGACGGGAACTTCGGGTTTAACAATCAAGGCTTCGGTAATGACGGTTACGGCAACAATCAGGGGTATGGCTACAGTAATGGGGGATTCGGTAATGTGAATGTGAACGGCGCTGGGGTACTTCCTTTCAACAATGGTTTTGGACCTGCTGGGGTTAATCAGGGGTTCGGCAACCGAGGACAGGGTCCTGTGTTCAATCAGCAAGGATTTGGCCGTAACATGGGTTATGATGGGTATGGCAATGACTGGAATGTGGATCAACAGGAGGACGCTTTTTCAAGAAGAGTTATGGGACCTGAAGGCCCTATTGACCCTGTTTAGAGGATCAGAATGCTAGAAGAGCAGATGAAAGGTGTGGTTGATCAGAACTCTGTTGGGTTAGATATGACTACTATGGGGTTGGTACCAGGGCTGAAGGTGCCATTGAAATTCAAGGCTCCAACATTCGACAAATACAAAGGGGATACCTGCCCAAAGGTCCATGTACGTTCTTATTATAGAAGGATGTCTGCATATTCCAATGATGAAAGGATGCTCATGCATTTCTTTTAAGATAGCTTATCGGGACCATCATTGGAGTGGTACATGGGACTGGAGCCACTCAGATTAGAAGCTGGAAGTAGTTGACTGATGCTTTTGTTATGCATTACAAATATAACAGTGATTTGGCACCAAACAGGGTTCAGTTGCAGAGCCTGTCGCAGAAAAATGGTGAAAGTTTCAAAGAGTACGCGCAGCGCTGGCGCGATATGGCAGCTCGAGTGCACCCCCCTTTGGTTGAAAGGGAGATGAATGACATGTTTGTGGGGACATTTACAGGAATGTACTATGACAGGTTACTCAATGTTTTGATGGGTAGTTTCTCCGATATGATCCTTATGGGAGAAAGGATCGAAAATTGAATTAAAATTGGAAAGATTCAGGCAGGCGAATCTACTTCAGCCGGGGGTGCGAGAAAAGCGTTCGGCGGAAGACGACAGGGTGATACTAGCATTGTGTATGGTGGCAGAGGCCGGGGTAGAGGTAGAAATCAGTAAATTCAACCTCAACAGATAGCCAGTGTTACTATTCCAATTCCTCAACAACAATAGCAACAACAACCGCAGCAGCAGCAAAGTAGAATCAGGGTCAGGGAAGGTTTCAGAATGTAAAACCGAAGAGGGTATTTGATAAGCCTCCGTCGACATATGCAGAGCTTCTTCAGACACTGCTGGGGTTGAATTTGGTCGAGAAAAGAACACTTGAATCACCTACAGGACCGGTACTTCCTAGAGGGTACAATGCCAGTAAGCATTGCGAATTCCATTCCGGGGCGCCCGAACATGATGTAGAATCTTGTCATGCTTTCAAGCATAAAGTTCAATACTTATTAGACAGTAAAGCCATCAACTTTGGCCAAGCGGGGCCCAATATTGTACAACAGTCTATGCCCAATCATGGGGCAAATGCCATCTTAACAGAAGGAAATTTGAACCGGGTGTTGGATGTTGATGAGTTGAAGACACCGTTGAGTGAAGTGAAAAGCAGGTTGCTCATAGGGGGAGTATTTCCGGGTTGTGATGAATACTGTTTAGAGTGTTGGACCCAGCCAGAGGGCTGTAATGATTTGAAGGAGGGCATTCAGGCAATGATCGATGAAGGGACCTTGCAATTTGATCGAACTGCGGTTGAGAAGCCTGTGAAGGCATTATGTGATAAGCAGAATGATATTGCAACAGTGACGATCCCGAGGAAAACTATAACGATAACGGCACCCGCCAAGCGGCCAACTATTACAATTACCAAAGCAGGGCCTGTTCCCTTTGAAAGTACGAAAGTTGTCTTGTGGACGTACGGTTTAGAAGCGTATTGCAACGGTGAAAAGATTACGGTGAATAGCCAACCAACTGGATGACCCGTAGCAGAAGGATCTTTACCTCACCTGAAATAGAAGCAGAGAGGTTGGCCAAAGGTAAAGCCAAAGTAAGTGAAAGCGGGCCTTCTCAATCGAAAGAAAAAGACACATCGCTCAAGGATGTAGAGGGGTTCATGAGACTGATTCGCAAGAGCGACTACAAAATTGTTGAACACCTATAGCAGACGCCGTCGAAGATTTCTATCTTGTCGTTGTCGTTATGTTCCGAGGCCCACTGGAACGCCTTGCTGAAAATACTGGATATGTCATTCGTGCCCCAAGAAGTGTCTGTAAATCAGTTAGAGGGGGTAATGGCGCATGTCAATGCTGGACATAGCCTGTGTTTCACAGATTTTGACCTAACGCCCAAGGGTCGGGAGCACAACATGGCCTTGCATATATCGGTGGAGTGCCGGGGCACCGTAATGTCGCATGTATTGGTGGATAATGGGTCGTCGTTGAATGTACTGCCAAAGAAAGCCATGATGAAATTGGACATATGGGGAGTTATTTGCACGCCCAGCGATTTGGTGGTAAGGGCGTTTGACGGGACGAAAAGATCAGTGTTCGAGTCAATAACATTACCGCTGCAGGTGGGGCCAGAGATTTTTGATACCGAATTCTACATCATGGATATCCATCCAGCTTATAGCTGCCTTCTTGGGCGCCCATGGATCCATGCTGCAGGGGCCGTAACGTCCACTTTGCATCAGAAGTTGAAATACATGGTGGGTGATAGTGTTGTTACCGTTTGCAGGGAGGAGGATATTTTGGTCAGTCACCTGTCATCATTCAGATATGTTGAGGTCGACGGAGAAATACACGAGACACCATGTCAGGCCTTCGAGGGGTTGCGGATTAAAGACAAATCTCCGGGTTCCAGCAAAATATCAGATGTGGCGTTGTCATTTTACAAAGAGGCTCAGGCTTTAGTGCAGACTGGTGAGACTAAAGGTTGGGGGCAGGTACTGGAGATTCCCGTGAATAATGACAAGTTTGGGCTAGGGTATCGACCGACGTCGTCAGCGTCATCTTCAGGAGCGCCCAGGTTCAAGGGACCGGTCACGATTACACCAAGCGGGGTGTGCTTTGAGACTATCAACGCTATTTCCGATGCTGAAGACGGAGATAGCGACTGCGATATGGACGCGTGGATCAAGCCGAGCGTGCCAGGATAAAGTCTCTGCAACTGGTCCATCCGGGAAACTGTCCCATTGACTTTTAAACAGTAATGATTTGTTTTATCAATTGTTGAATAATCCTATGTCCTACCCGGGGCATAGTGATGTTACATTAGGGCTACTTGATTATGTGTATTGCACTGTTAATCATGAAATAAAGGCGTTTTTCATATTCAAATATTATGATCCCTGTTTTTCTTGTTTTTACTTAACAATAAATGGCAACGTGGTTACTTGCTTTGTTTGCGTGTTGAAGCGTTTAACCATTTCCTTTGCAGGACTAATGTTTCAGATGACATCTCATACGAACCGCCTATGACTCGTCTCGACTTCGAGCACCCGGTATTCCAAGCAGAGGAAGAGATTGTTGAGGATAGCGACCTGCCAGAGGAGCTGGCTCGTTTGTTGAAACAGGAAGAGAGAATCATTCTGCCTCATCAGGAGGAAATTGAGATTATCAACCTGGGGTCGGAAGAAGTTGTGAGAAATATCCGTATAGGGGCTGCGCTGCAGAGCGACATCAAGCAAAGGCTGATTGAGATACTCCAAGAGTATAATGATATATTTGCTTGGTCGTACGAGGATATACCTGGGTTAGATACGGACATGGTTGTGCACCGTCTGCCATTGCGAGAGGAATGTCCGCCTGTTAAATAGAAACTCAGAAGAACCAGAGTAGACATGGCTATAAAAATCAAGGAGGAAGTTCAAAAACAGTGGGATGCTGGTTTCCTAGCCGTTACAACTTATCCGTCATGGGTCGCTAATATAGTACCAGTGCCGAAGAAAGATGGTAAAGTGCGAATGTGTGTAGACTACCGTGATTTGAATAGGGCGAGCCCGAAAGACGACTTTCCACTTCCTCACATTGATGTGCTGGTCGATAACACTGCTCAGTTCTCCGTTTTCTCTTTCATGGACGGCTTCTCAGGCTATAATCAGATCAAAATGGCGCCAGAAGACATGGAGAAGACTACCTTCATTACTCCCTGGGGAACATTTTTCTACAAAGTGATGCCCTTCAGACTGAAGAACGCTGGGGGAACATATCAACGTGCTATGACGACTCTCTTTCATGACATGATGCACAAAGAGATCGAGGTTTATGTTGATGATATGATTGCCAAATCCCAGACGGAGGAAGAGCATTTGGTTAATCTGCTGAAGTTATTCAAGAGACTTAGGAAGTTCAGGTTGAGACTGAACCCTAACAAGTGCACCTTCGGGGTGAGATCGGGTAAACTGCTGGGGTTTATTGTGAGCGAAAAGGGAATAGAGGTTGATCCTGCGAAAATAAAAGCAATACAAGAAATGCCGACGCCTAAAACAGAAAAAGAAGTGCGTGGGTTTTTAGGGAGGTTGAACTATATTGCCCAGTTCATATCTCACCTAACTGCGATATGCGAGCCGTTATTCAAGTTGTTGAAAAAGGATCAGGTGTTGACCTGGAATGAAAATTGTCAAAAGGCGTTCGACAAGATAAAAGAATACTTGCAGGAACCTCCTGTTTTGATACCCCCAGTGGCCGGGATGTCGCTACCGCGAAAATAAGGTGCCGGAAAAACAGAATAGTTGCCACCTTTCGTTATTTATCCCTCAGAACGGGAAAGGAAACGATCGGAAAAACCTGACGAAAAGGTATAAGACAAGGTCATCGCAACCGTTGTTTGGGTTCGGGAGTCAGTTACGCAAGGGGAAGTTATTAGCACCCCTCACGTCCATCGTACTCGATGGGATCCACGCTTGTTGTGTTTATCTGACGGGTTTATTTAACTATCTACCTATCAAGGCTCGTCTGAAAAGAAAAGAGAATGACTCGGCAAAGCATCGCGCTTTATGCCTACGTATTCTCATCAGAGAATGAGAAATCAGAGTCAACGTAGTTTGACTAACTACGGGTTACGGGGAAGGTGGCTCGCCAATACATCAGTATTATGCCTATGTACTCTCAACAGGTATGAGAGATCTGAGCTTACGTAGTTCGGGATAATACGGATTACAGGGATTCAGATTCATACGATTTATCGAGTAGGGTTAACAAACAATTCCAGCAGTTTGGCGTACGCAGCTCGACCTTTGGAGACTTAGGCGTTACCGTTTGCGGTAGAACTAGGAGTTAACGACACTCTTTTCTTCAGAAAAGCTTTCCTTTGAATTACGGGCCCGCGGGGCAAAAAGGTTTAAAGTTTGCTTTCCTATGACCTGAGAGTGAATGCATCGCATGTCACCCAAAGGGTGCCATACTAAACATCCAGACTGTTGCAAAGAAACTCTCTAACAATCCTTTCTCAGATAGCTTAAGGCTCGTAACGTACAACGTCAGTTAACCTTTATTACTGTATTTTAATTTGTTTTGAGATGAGAAGAGAGAGGGACAACTAAGGGGAGACTATCAAGTCCTAATGTTGTCATGCCAAGGATTCATCCTATGGTTGAGGTTTGAAACAAGGAACTCCTAGAAGTTATCATGCATAGGTTTCAACCTAAAGTTCTAATCATCACCTCCTTATCAAAGGAAGTGAGATTCCTAGGGGATCATGTCAATGATAAACAGAAACAGATAAAGCATCATCTTAAACAGTAAACAGTAAACGACTGTAAAATGCATGCAATGCAAGTGAGGGAGGAAATGTGTGTGGGGCATCAGCCTCCATAAGCTCATCTCAACCTCAAGCCAGGTATGAATAACTGCAATCATAACAGAAAATAAAATGCCATCAAGCAAAGTATAATAACTGCAATCATACAGAAGAAATGAAATAAAATGCCATCAAGCAAATCACAAACCACATAGGCAAGGGAGCAGAGCTCTACCGAATACCCGCAAGCAAAGCCATACAGTAACAATACAAGCAGAGGGAGCAACTCAACCTCTAGTGCAATCATGCTCCTAGCTTAATTCAATCTAAATATGAACTAATTCTAATGCATCAAGCAAATCAAATAAGTCACATCAATACAGTTGCACAACAAGCAAACAGACAGGAAAGAAGGCAGATAAACAGCTTCCACAGCTTCACAGCAAAGCTCTCTTCTGACAGCAGCTCAGTCCTCAGTCTTCAACTTCTCTTCAAGGCTATCATCTTCAATAGCAAGTGTCAACTTGCTTCTTCAAGCTTCTAACACATCAAACACAAGTATCAACTTGTTCTTTATCCTCTTCAAGCTTCAGCTCCAAAGTAAACCCCACCTCCAGGCTTCAATCTCAATAGCAAGTGTCAACTTGGCTCCTTCAGGATCTCAAGGTATCAAACACAAGTATCAACTTGTTTTCCTCAAGCTTTAGCTCTTTCTTTAATCTCAATTTGATTCCCTTCCCAAATGTCAACTTTTTCTTACTGGTCTTCAAGCTTCAGCTTCAATGGCAGTCTTCACATACTGGGAAATGCAACTTCTAACATCTTCAATCTTCTAACAAGGAACTCCATCCTTTAGCAAGGGAGAAAGATTCATCTAACAAGAGCAAGGTTTGGATAATAGTCAGCACAATGAAGACCAAAGGTCACCACTAAGCACTCCATCATCAGAGAAAGGAACCCTCAAAGGTTCTACCAACTTGTGAAGAGCCACACATCCTACCAAAGGAGGGATGAGGCCTTCACAAGAGGACCTTATATCATAGGGAGGAATGGAAGTGATCAACACCTTCCATGTTTATGAAATAAGAAAATCTATCTAGAAGTTCTACTCACAAACCCTAAGCTTGACACCTAAACAAAACTACACCAAAAGGAAGGAAAGCTTCACATCCAAGCAGCTTCAAGCACTCCATAGTATCCCCAAGCTTGTCTTCAACATCATCCAAGAGCAAGCAAAGCAAAACCCTAATCTAAGGGAACTAAAGAAATCAATCTATTTGAAATAACAAGCTAGGATCACCTAAAACTTAGTACTAAAGTTAGTCCTAACTAAAATACTAAAACCAATTGTAAAATCCTACAAAAATAACTATGGGTCCCTAATTCAATCATGAACCTACCACAAAAAATCCAGAGGTTGAATCATCCACCAAGTCCTAGAAATAAAACCTAGATCACAAGGTACTAAGCATAAACCTTAAAAATAGAGCACCTAAAGTTTAACCTTAAAACTACCACCTAACTTCATCACAAAAATGTGAGAAAACTCTAAGGGGAACATGCATATCTATGCTAGCTACACCCAAAAAATCAAGGCAAGAATCATCACCAAATGCTCAAACAAAATTCAACAAAACAAGGTATCAACCATGGCCATTTTAATATCAATTAATATTCAAAAAATGCAAATAAAATCACAAATGCATGAATTCCTAATATTTTTTATCTATAAAATTCTCGATTCAATCATGAATCAGGGGAAAAAAGTGGAATTAATTGAGTTAATTTCCTATTTTTTATGAATTAATCTCTAAGTCACATGAAATGAAGAAAATTAAAAGTAAATAAATGAAATTAATAAGCAAGCGTGTCAAATAGCAATCCAAGGCAGTTTATTTCAAAGAGTTGGGCCAAAGGGGGGGTGTGGATATCACTCTGAGTGTTAAGCCTAAAACCATTCAATTAATGAAACAGTGTGTTTCATTTGGAACTTCTCTTCAGCGTTGAGACGCAATCGTGGCCCTCCAATGCTCGCTTGAGTCCAAGGTCAAACCATCATCCAATGGCCCATGTTCATCGTCCCCATTTGAACTCAGCTTGGGGGGAAATACAGACGGTGGCCTGAACAGTGGCGCCACCGTCTTCTCCGGTGAAGCACCCTTCTCAGGTCATCAAAACTCACAAACCAAATCATCATTTCACTCCAAATTTGATGCTGATCACGAATATCACCTCCAAATTACCTAATTCCCTCTAGATTTTCAAACTCGATAGCATTTTCAGAATCCATCCAAATCTTGGTTTTCACCATTCTTCAAATTAAAGGTCTCAGTTTAATCCTCACTCTTCACTGATCAATTTCCACTATCCCATCGTGATTATTCCTTCAAGAATCTTGAGATATCAACCTCAATAGAAAATGATCACACCCCTATTTTGTCTCTAATTCCCCAATTTCTGATCCTAAATCCAACTACAAGTTGCAAGGATCCTAACCACATGAATTTCTAAGCATCTCCTCCTAAATCATGCATAAGAGTGAAATGTACAAACCTGGTTTCAGAGAGGTAACAGAGATGATTTTTTGGTCACTTCAACTGCCAAGATGATGCAGACACACTCCAAATTCACTCCCAAAGCCTTTGCACACCTTGATTTGGCTTGATTCTCCCTTGAATTGAAAACCCGATTTCAACTTGCACCTCCAAAATTTCAATGGCTCTTTCTGCAACCAGCTTCAATTCCTTCCAAAAAATGGCTGAGTTCACTCAATGACTTATATAGAGATGATTGGGATTGTCTAGAAACTTCTGGATTCATCCAAATGAGATTTTGGATTTTCAAAATCTCTTCAAAATCTCATCCATGGCAATCACCATTCTGACTCCCTCTTGGCATGGCTATGTGTGTAATCAAATTCTCATGAGATTTTGAATGAGTTTGATGAGTAATCTTCCTTGTTTGCAAGCCAAAGGTATGAATTGGATATGTTGCTTCATCATGAAGAAATGAAATGGAATGTTATGCAAATGATCCCAAATCAAAATTATAACATTGCCATTGTTTCTAAAATCAATTTTCCAATCAATTTGACCTATAATTTTGTTTCATTTGGTCACAAAATGAATTATTTGAATTTTTGGCCATTAAATCCTTTTAATTCTTTCTTTTTTCAAACTTTCTTGAACCAAGTCTCTCCTTGAGCCATTTCAATGCCTCCTTGATGCATGGTCAAGGTTAAAACCCCATTTTGAGAAACTTTCTAGTTGAACAAAATTTCATTTGAGGCCTCTAAGTTGGTGAAAATGGCCTATGATCACAAGTGACCTATAATCACCAAATATCCAAAATACCCTTGACTTGTCAAAGCCATAACTTGAGTTCTACAAATCCTATCAAGGACTTCTAGTACTCTCTAGAAATCTAAGAGGATAAGGAACAACATTGATGTTGACCAAAGGTTCATGGGAATCATCCTTCCAGGGAAAAAGTTTCATCCAAGTTGGGTAACTTTCAAGCTCCAAATTCACATGCCTCAGATGACTTGTAACTTGTCTGGCTCATAACTTGAGTTCTATAAACCCTATCAAGGACTTCTAGTACTCAAATTAAAGCTAATATCATGCTATACAACAATCATGTTGGGGGAAAGATGAGATGACAATCACATCTTGAGCTAAATTGCCTTGAAGATAGGGGTCAAACTAGGGGATTTTACATTGTCAAGCCTTAGAAACCCTAGCTTGAAACTTCTCAAACTCTTCAATCATGATGAGTTGACCTTGATATCATCCTTATAACATCTCAATGTATCAATCCATGATCACATGGCTCTTGGATTAGGTCTCAACCTTCTTCAAATCATCAGTTGACTTAGGGTTGACCCAGTCAAACCCTAGCTGCACCAATCATGGTTGAGCCTTCTTGAACTTGCACAATGACCTGTCTAGGCCTCAAAGTGATCTTCAACACTTCTCATGAGATCTCTCAATACCTCAAGTCTATCTTTATGGCTTCAGAATCATCTGATGACTTCCCACAACTCTCAAGTTAGGAGACCTACACACTTGGCTTCAACCACTCTTTCTGAGGATCTTTAAACTTCTCTGACAAAGATATTAGCCTTTGAACACTTGAATAACTTTCTCTAGCTAGCTTCCTAGTCTTGTATAGACCTTGATTGGTAATCATACCTCTTGGTCTCCTGCACACATGTCAATGGAATGCAAATGATAATGCTAATGTGAATGAAATGAAACATAAGTTAGGTAAAGAAGTGTTGGGCAAATTTTGGGGTACAACAGTTGCCCCTATTCAAACGGCTTGAACCTGACTGGGTGAGAAGCGAACGACTCTCAAACAATTAAGGTAAAAGACGGTTGAATACCAAAAAACCCGGAAATTTGCCAACTGCACAAGTACACGGTACTCTGATATGAACAAATCTCCTCGGAAACTGAAATGATGGCTGCACGACACCTAGCTGGAGAAATAATGATCTGAATCTCCGTCAGGATGATTCTATGATTTATCTGATATCATTGCATCCTTGAATCATCAAGGGATCACCGGTTACACGGTAACTGGAGATTGGCCAACCTCACAGGTACACGATACTCTGATTGGTAGGAACATCTTCAAAACTGAACATGACAGTTGCACGACATCTCTGCTGGGGAATTGGTCACACGGTAACCGGTGAAGAGTCTAATCTCTGTCAGGATAATCATCTGATTTTGCTGTAGATCTTCGTCCTCAAATCATCAAGGGGTCACCGGTTACACGGTACCTGGTAAAACATAGCTGGTATTGCCGCCAGGCATTCTGCGGCACGGCGGTAGAAGAATTCCTCGGGACTCATCAGGTCGTTAGGAACTTTTTAACAACCAAGTTAATCATTCCATCGGGCACTCAAAGAAATTTTCGAGCGTCAGCCGGACTTTATCAGTAAGTCTGAAAATAGAATCCTCGGTCAATCATGAACCTAATAGGGATATCTATTTCTTCTGCCATCAGGCACTCCGCATCAGCTGAGAGAACTGCTTTGACCTCACAGTTGGACTTCATTGGTAAGTCTTGAAATGGAATCCTTAATCATTCCCAGATCCATAAGGATATACAATCCTTTTCTGTCAGGCACTCTGCGTCAGCTAGGCAAACTGCTTCGACATCGCAGCTGGACTTCAATCATCAAGTCTACCAGGAAATTTCAACTTTTCTGTTTAAAACCTGCTGGGGATGACACACCTCCACGGGGGATTCTGGAGAACTATCAAGTAACTCTGCTTCGGGGATCCAGAAATCATTCCGGGTGAATCAACTCTGCTGAGGACTTCAAGAATCATCTTGGCCACATAACTCCGCCGGGGACTTCAAGACTCATCCTGAACCAATAACTCTGCTGGAGATTTCAGGAATCATCCTGAGCAAACACTCTGCCGGGGATTCTAAGCATCAACTAGAGCAGCCCCCTCTGGTGACCTCACCGGGGGTTTTAAGAATCATCTTAAGCAAACCACTTCGCTGTAGAATTCAAGAATCATCTTGGGCCAACACCTTCGCTGGAGAATTCAAGCATTAACTTGATCAAACCATCCTGCGGAGGAACACCTGCAAAACAAGAACGGTAACGACCTAGCTCATGTTTCGTATGCATATGCTTTGACGATGGCATAATGCTCCACACGGTGGAAATGCTACGCTTTTAGGGTAAATGCTATGCAATCATACAAAATGCTATGACCCCATCAGAAAAATAAATGCTGACGGGAGGATCCTCCTGTCAAGGAGAAAGAACCATTCTGGTGGAGGAATGACTCATCCTGCCGAGGAGGAGAAGTTACACCAATCTCAATTGGACTCCGCCTGGGGAAACGAACTTCAGTCAACTGCTGCAGGGGGACAAAGTTCTACGAGAACTAGGACCCGCTCAACCATGTATTCAAACCACAAACTGCTGAGGAAACAATATCAACCGCAGAAATAAACTGCACGACATTCGCAGCAAAACTTTCCTGGAGATACGACTCCGATGGGGAAAAACAGCCTCAGCTATTCAACACTCTACTGGAGAGTACCAATCACGGCCTGAAGGGCTTCCACGGACTCGGCTCCCTTGGGGGAACTGCAAACTCGGCTGGGGAGACGACGATCCTTCAGGATACATCTGTTTGGGGAAACATACGGCGTACTGCCTGGAATATGCTATACCTATAACAACACAAACAAACAGACAAGATACCCTTCTCAAAGGGACCTATCAAGGTTATCATCTTGTGACAATGTTCAAGTAATTCATTATTTCAACAATCAGTGGCCTAGGCCAGTAAGTTTACGTATGCGCATTTTATCAAAAACATCGGCGTTCTTTTTCGCAAACAAAACAGATAGATGCTAGACAAGCAAACATAATTGCTGAATAGTATATATTTTATTGATAACGAACCCCTGAATGGGTGAAAATGTTTTACAACAGATGCAAGCTCCTGGAATGAGGAAGCTGCGCAAACATAAAAACATAAATATACATCAGTATATACACAAATGTCGACAATGAGGCATAGACGAACACCATGAGTTGATCCCTCTATGACCCACTCGACTTTGATACTTCTCCGACGCTTCAGCTTCAGAAGAGATTGATTCAGGTAAACGGCCCTCAGGTCCTCCAAACCACTAAACAAATACAGTCCACACGCGGAATGCAGTCATTTGCTTTTTCAAATCCCTAACTTTTGCCTGAATCGCCCTTCTGGGTTTTCGATTCACCGGGATACCCTTTTTTGCCAAAGTCGCCCTTCCAGGTTTTTGACTTTGCGGGTGTACATTTTTCCTTTATATCCCTAATTTTTGCCCGAACCTTCTTCCTTTTTTATGGTTTTCCGGGATGCCCCATTTTTGCCTGGATATTCTTTTTCTTTCCAGCGGGTCATTTTTAAGCAAAGTATTTTCATTCGGCTTTGGTACAGACAACCATATGCAATCGATGCTAACCTCTTCTCGTCCATCAGGCTGAGTTGGTTTAGTCGGTTCTTAATCCATTCTGCCTCGTCGAGTTTTACGTTAACCAAAACTCGTAAAGAAGGAATCTCAACTTCTAACGGTAGGACAGCTTCCATACCGTACACCAGAGAGAAAGGAGTTGCCCTGGTTGATGTACGTACGGTTGTACGATAACCGTGCAGTGCAAATGGCAACATCTCGTGCCAATCTTTATAGGTCACAACCATCTTCTGTACAATCTTCTTAATGTTCTTATTGGCCGCTTCAACGACGCCATTCATCTTCGGCCGGTAAGGAGATGAGTTGTGGTGTTCAATCTTGAAACTCTGGCACAGCTCCTTCATCATCTTGTTATTGAGATTCGAACCATTATCAGTAATGATCCGCTCGGGAATTCCGTAACGACAGATGATGTCCCTCTTTATGAATCTGGCTACCACTTGCTTGGTTACATTGGCGTACGAGGCTGCCTCCACCCACTTGGTGAAGTAGTCGATGGCTACCAAAATGAAGCGATGACCGTTAGATGCAGTGGGCTCGATATTGCCTATCATGTCGATGCCCCACATGGAAAACGGCCACGGGGAGGACATGACATTCAACGGGCACGGCGGCACATGAATCTTATCAGCATAAATCTGGCATTTATGACATCTCTTCGCGAATTTAAAGCAATTCGATTCCATCGTCATCCAGTAATATCCTGCTCTCAGGATCTTTCTCGTCATAGCATGCCCGCCGGCGTGCATACCAAATGTGCCTTCATGGACTTCTTCCATGAGAATACTCGCTTCTTTCTCATCTACACATCTGAGTAGCACAAGATCGTGGTTTCTTTTATACAAAACTCCATCAGGATTGAGATAAAAATTTCCAGACAGCCTCCTCAGAGTCTTCTTATCCTGGGTTAACGCTCCCGCAGGATACTCTTTAGTCATAAGGAAGGTCTGGATGTCATGGAACCATGGCTTGCCGTCAAAGGCTTCCTCGATCGCAAAGACGAATGCAGGTCTATCAAGACGAGAAAGGACAATTCTTGGAGCTTCATTCCAAAAATTGACTTTATACATCGAAGCCAACGTGGCTAGGGCATCAGCCATCTGATTCTCAGCTCTGGGCACATGATGGAGTTCCACTTGATCAAAGAACGGAAGCAGTCTTCTGGCATAATTCATGTATGGCACCAAATTCGATTGACGAGTCTCCCACTCCCCTTTAATCTGGTTGATCACAAGCGCCGAGTCACCATATACATCTAGGTTCTTGATTCTCAAATCAATCGCCTCTTCTAGACCCATGATGCATGCTTCGTACTCCGCTTCGTTATTGGTGACCGGAAACGTCAGTCTCGCGGTAAACGGGATGTGGGATCCATGGGGAGTTGTGATGATCTCCCCAATGCCACTTCCGTAAGAATTAACCGCCCCGTCAAATATCAATATCCATTGGGATTTCCTATCTGGACCCTCGTCGGGAAATGGCTCATCGCAATCCTTCACCTTGAGAAACATGATATCCTCATCAGGGAATTCAAATTTCATCGGCTGATAATCCTCGACCGGCTGTTCGGCAAGGTATTCAGACAACACGCGGCCCTTAATGGCCTTCTGGGAAACGTACTGAATGTCGTATTCCGTCAACACCATTTGCCATCTGGCAATCCTGCCCGAAAGCGCTTGCTTCTCGAAGACGTACTTGATCGGATCCATCTTCGAAATTAGCATGGTCGTGTGATTGATCATGTACTGTCGTAAACGTTTGGCAGCCCAGGCTAGTGCACAACACGTCTTCTCCAGCATCGAGTAACGAGATTCACATTCTGTGAACTTTTTACTCAAATAGTAAATGGCATGCTCCTTTCTGCCCGTCTCGTCGTGCTGACCGAGAACACACCCCATACTATTCTCAAGAACTGTCAAGTACATGATTAGAGGCCTTCCAGCCACTGGGGGTATCAAGATCGGAGGTTCCTGTAGATACTGTTTTATCTTATCAAATGCCTTCTGGCAATCCTCGTTCCAGATAATCGCCTGATCTTTCTTTAACAGTTTGAAGATCGGTTCACATGTGGCCGTGAGTTGAGAAATAAACCTTGCAATGTAGTTTATTCTTCCCAGGAAACCATGAACTTCTTTTTCTGTTTTTGGCGCTGGCATTTCTTGTATCGCTTTTATCTTCGCAGGATCAACCTCAATGCCTCTTTCGCTCACGATAAACCCCAGTAGTTTTCCAGACCGTACTCCGAAAGTACACTTGTTAGGATTCAGCCTCAACCTGAACTTCCTAAGCCTCTCAAAAAGCTTCAGCAAATTGACCAGATGTCCCTCCTCCATTTGGGACTTCGCAATCATGTCATCAACATAGACTTCAATCTCATGATGAATCATGTCATGAAACAAAGTAACCATTGCTCGTTTGTAAGTGGCCCCTGCATTCTTCAGACCAAAAGGCATTACCTTGTAGCAAAACGTTCCCCAAGGTGTAATAAACATAGTTTTCTCCATGTCCTCTGGCGCCATCTTGATCTGATTGTAACCGGAGAAGCCATCCATGAACGAAAATACGGAGAACTGAGCTGTATTGTCGACCAACACATCAATATGAGGGAGCGGGAAATCATCTTTAGGGCTCGCCCTATTAAAATCCCGATAATCGACGCACATTCGTACCTTACCGTCCTTCTTCGGTACAGGCACTATGTTGGCGACCCATGGAGGGTAAGTAGTGACCGCTAAGAAGCCAGCATCAAGCTGCTTTTGCACTTCTTCTTTGATCTTAACGTCCATATCTGGTCGTGTCCTTCTAAGCTTCTGCTTAACGGGAGGACAATCTTCTCGCAGTGGCAAGTGATGGACTACAATGTCAGTATCAAGTCCGGGCATATCTTCGTATGTCCAAGCAAAGATGTCACTGTACTCTCTCAGCATCTCGACCAATCTCTGCTTGACATCACCCTGCAATGCAGCCCATATCCTGACGTTCCTGACCAGCTCTTCAGAACCTAAATTCACAATCTCAATCTCTTCTTCGTGAGGCAGGATAACTTTCTCTTCTTGTTTCAACAAGCGGGCCAACTCTTCGGGAAGGTCTTCGTCCTCATCAATCTCTTCTTCGGCTTGATAGATCGGGCAATCGAAGTTGAAGTGAGTCGTAGAAGGTCCATAGTCGATGTCATCTACTATGTGGATCCTGCAATAACAAGGGTTAAGCTTAAAACAAGGATATGCAGGTTAGCACAAACCCTATTGCCATTTTATTATTTTTCAAAACAAATATAAAACAAGAATAACAGAGATCACAATATTTGAATACGCCTTTTGATTTATTGGTAAAATGCATGTACATAATCAAACAAGGCCCTGACAAAAAAACCACTATGCCCCGGGTAGGACATAGGGTTGTACAATGATTGGAGAAAGTAAATCATTACTCTTTGCCTGTCACTTGGATGGTATCCCTGATGGACCAGTTGTTGAGGCTCTGGCCTGGTTTGCTTGGCTGGATCCAAGAGTCTAGGTCGCAATCGCTGTCCTCGCCGTCTTCAGACACTGCGTTGACACTTTCGAATATCACCCCACCACTGGTAAACTGGATCGGCCCTTTACCTCACGACGCACTGTAAGAAGAGGAGGCTTCGGCCATAGGAGAGTACCCTAAACCAAACTTGTCCTGTTTGTTAGGTATTTCTAGAACCTGCCCCCAGCCTGGGGTAGATCCGGTTTGAACAACGGCCCGGGCTTCCTTGAAGGAAGAGAGAGTCATCTCTGGTTTCTCAGTCATTACAGGAGCCACGTTCTTGACTTTAACAGCTCGAATGCCTGACATAGGGTTTCGTGGATTTCCCCATCCATCTCAACATACTTGAAGGACGACAAATGGCTCACCATTATGTCTTCCTCGCCACATACAGTCAGGATGTTGCCTCCGACAACGTACTTGAGTTTCTGGTGCAACGTGGAGGTCACGGCGCCAGCAGAGCGGATCCATGGCCGGCCTAAGAGACAACTGTAGGCTGGCATGATGTCCATAATGTAGAAGACTGTGTCGAAG
This sequence comes from Lathyrus sativus, assembly GCA_963859935.3. NCBI lineage: Eukaryota > Viridiplantae > Streptophyta > Magnoliopsida > Fabales > Fabaceae > Lathyrus > Lathyrus sativus. Next base: position 292,613,097 of record OZ012738.1, on the reverse strand, counting down.
GTCTCCGGCCCGACTTGGATTGGCAACGTTACCTCTCCAAAGACATGACGTTTGGTTCCATCAAAAGCCTTCACCACCAGATCACTGGGTGTGCAAATCAATCCACGAGTATCTAACTTCATCAATTCTTTCTTCGGAAGAACATTGAGCGATGACCCAGTGTCCACCAACACATGAGCCATAACTGTTCCCCTACACTCTATCGAGATGTGCAGGGCGCTGTTGTGGTTTCTTCCCTTCGACGTCAGCTCCAGGTCAGTGAACCCTAACCCATTTCCAGCATTCACGTAGGCTACTACCCCTTCCAACTGGTTGACCGAGATTTCCTGCGGTACATACGTGGCATTCAAAACCTTTAACAGCACGTTGTGATGTGACTCCGAACACAGCAGCAAATTCAGGATGGAGATTTTCGAGGGTGTTTGATGGAGATGGTCAATGATCTTGTAATCACTCTTCTTGATCAACCTCATGAACTCTTAAGCGTCCTTTACGAGTAAGTCCTTCTCTACCCCACGAGGGGTTTCCTCAACGACTTTACTTTTTCCCTTATCAGTTTCATCTGCTTTGTCTGCTTTGTCCACTTTATCCGCCACAATCTCGGGTGGAGCAAATACTCTTCCGCTGCGCGTGATTCCGCCAACTCCCACTAGGTTATCCACAGACCCCCTAGATGGTTCTAGTTCCAACTTCTGTCCGTTACAGTAAACGTCTGCCCCATAATGCCACGGGACAACATTGGTGCTTTCAAAAAGGATCGGCCCAGCCTTGGTGATGGTAATTGTGGGTGGCCTGGGTGCAGAAATGGTGATCGTCTGGCGAGGGATGGTGATGGTGGCGACCTCATCATCTTGCTTCAGCATTACCTCTCCGGATCCACATTCGGCCCTTCGGCTGAACTGCAAGATTCCTTTGGTCATCAGACTCTAAATCCCTTCTATCAACTGTTCACATCCATCAGGATGAGTCGCACAGCCCATACACAGTTCTCCACAGCCCGGAAAGAGGCCTCTCTTCATCAGCTTGGCTTTGACGAAGCTAAGTGGTGTCTTCAAATCCCTGACGTCAGTCAACACCTTTAAGTTCTCGTCTTCAATAATGGCGTTCACCCCACCTCCCCGGTGATTCGGCATAGGGTTCTTTGTGACATTTGGCACATTATTTGAGAAATTGATGATCTTAGCATCTACCATATCTTGCACCTTGTGCTTGAAGGCTTTGCAGTTTTCTATCGTGTGGCCAGGTGCCCCTGAGTGAAAATCACATGTTGCATTCGTGTCATAACTCGGCGGAGGTGCCCCTGTCAAGGGAGCCAGGATTCTCTTCTGGATTAGCTGCAACTGAAGCAGAGTCTGTAACAGTTGAGCATAAGACATGGACGGTGTTTCAAGGTGACGACTTGATAGAGGTGCCCTGTTCTGATACTTTCTGTACCCTTGCTGATTCGGCTGCTGCTGGGGTTGTTGGACTGCAGGGATGGTTATGCTAGCCACCTGCTGGCGAGGGCCTTTACCTTTCCTTCGAGTGTTGGACACGACGCTCGTCTCTCCTTCCCGCCTTTTTCCCCTATACGGTTTCTTTCCTCCTCCAACTGAGGATAGATCACCTTGAAATTTCCCCAGTTTGATCCCATTTTCAACATGCTCGCCGGTGATGATGAGATCTGAGAAGCTTCCGGACATACCGCTGACCAACTTCTCATAATAAACCCCTGGGAGGGTGGCTACAAACATTTCAACAAGCTCCCGTTCAACCATCGGCGGCTGAACTCTAGCTTCTAATTCACGCCACCGCTGAGCGTACTCTTTGAACCCTTCGTTGTTCCTTTGTGACAGGTTCTGCAGCTGAACCCGGTTCGGTGCCAAGTCACTGTTATATTGGTAATGGTGCATGAATGCCTCAGCAAGTTCCTTCCACATGCGCACACTGGTAGGCTCCAAACTCATGTACCACTCCAAGGATGGCCCGGACAAGCTATCCTGAAAGAAGTGCATCAGTAACTTCTCGTCTTCAGAGTGAGCGGACATTTTCCGGTAGTATGACCTTAGGTGGACGCGAGGGCATGTGGTGCCCTTGTACTTCTCAAAATCGGGTACCTTGAATTTGGGAGGTACCTTGAAATCAACAATCAATCCCAGTTTGGACATGTCGACACCCATAGTGTTCAGGTTCTCGAAATTCCTCATCTTGTCCTCGAGTGCCTTAAACCTCAGACGTGCCTCAGCAGTCAGCTCTCCTTCAGCACCCTTCTGGGAGAACAAATCTTCTTGCCGATCTTCTAGCCATGGCTGAGGCCCATACATATTTCCAACACCGGTGTTGCCGATGCCCAGTCCAACATTGCCATCAGCTACAAAATTTCCATTACCGACGCTAGTCGTATTACCATTGAGCCCCATATTATCGATCACATTTCCATTACCACTACCGTTCCCCCTGTTATGGGGACGCCGTTCTGAGGAGTTTCAACAGGTGGAGGGGTTGGAACATTCCCACCATGGAGTACACCATTGCTGTCAACCCTTGAGATCAGAGGCTGGACCAATGTTTTGAGCTGGTCTTGGCCGTTGGCAACCACTTGCATGAGCTCCATGAAGCGGTCCATCCTCTCTCGGAGCTCCTGAACGTCAGTCTGCACTTGTTCCATTGCTCTAGCTTGATTTGCTCTGGTCGGATAGCGGTGGATTGGTCTTTGATCAATCCTGGAACAACCTGAAACAACCTGCATACACAAAAGGGTTAGAAAAACGACAGAGTGCTCGCTATGCAAATGCTTCATGTAGATGCAAACGTGTGTCTGTGCATTAGGGAGATTTCCCCCCGATCCTAGTGCCTGAGTGCCAGTGCTGATAATAAGAAGTTCGAGTCCAGTCATGGAAATAACATCTCATATATATAAAGAAAGCCCATCAAGGCGGTACACAACGTCACTGAGTACAAGCAGAATCAATAGCATGACCTCGACCAACAAGCCTGGTGATGGTCAGCATACAACAATGATCAAAACAAAAGGATTACAAATATAGTCAAGCACGGCCACGGGCGCGGAACTCTTCTAACAAATCCCTTGTTTCTGGATGATCAGGTCGAGTGAGCAGCCCTTCGACGAGTAACTCCCTCTGCGTAATAGTGTATTAAAGACCTTTAACTGAGTCTTCCCATGCTCCTTCGCCGAAAAAATCTTCTAATTTCCGCTTCTTGGATTCAAACGTCAGTTTGCGCTCCTTCAGGTGAGCCAGAGCCTTGTTGAGCAGGCCTTCGGCGGCATATCTGCGAGCGGTTTCTTCGTCAAACCTTTTCTCACTAGCCTTCACCTAGGCTTTCAACTTGGAGATCTATTGTTTCAGTTTATCCTCCCGTTCCTTACCGTTGGCTAGGGTGGCCTCCCAATGCTGATTGAACTTGGATATTCTCCGGTACGCTTCATCCAAGTGCTGCTTCTTAGTGGCCAGTACGTCATTGACAGCTTTGAAGTCCCGACCCAAGCGCTCATGCTCAGCCATCTGCTTAGTCAAATTCGTCCCTAACTGGTTCACCAGCTCTGTTTGCCTCTTGAAGGAGTGGACGGCTTCGCTTCTCTCGCTTCTGAGTTGAGCCAATTCTTTCTCCAGTTCTTTATTTGCCTTCTTCAGCTCATCTCTCTCAGCTAACACCTGATTATGCTGCTGAATAGGCATGGTGGTAGGCTCTTCAATCACTAGAGGGCTTTCTGGCTGGGCAGGTGGAAACGGCATCCCTATGACATCTGCCCTGGCTCTGATCCAGGTCACATACAGAGCGTAGGCTTGGCTATTACTTTTCCCCAGCAATGGCTTTCCCCGCTTACAGATACCATTCCAAGTGTGCTAAAGCTTAGATAACATATCCCCCTCTAGAAGACCAGTGAGGTACAGAGATTCCTGCACCTCTTCATCCTTCGGCGGAGCTCTCAAAGCATAAGCAAACTGTCGGACCAGCAGAGATGGATTATAGTTGATACAACCCTTCCTGCCTATCAAAGGCACATTCGGAAACCCGCTGCAGCTGAAGATAATCTCAGTACCCAACCTATCCCTATCAAACCAGGCAATGTCCTCCGCTGACAGACTCATCAAGCGCTCAGACCACTCCGCTGTGGCTGCAGAGGAAGCAAAGGGACCCTTCTTGGGTAGGTGACTATCAAGCCATCTATAGAGCAGGGGCACACAGCACGAGACATTCTTACCCCTTCTGCTCTCGTTTTTGTAGTGGACGGAATGGTAAACATCTCCAATCAAGGTAGGGATTGGATTCCCTGATGCAAAGATGTGAAAGGCGTCGAAGTCTACAAAGTCGGGCATATTGGGAAACAGAATGATGCCATATATGCACAGAGCAAGGATGGCGTTGAACACGATCCAACATCCGTCTTTGGCGCACTGCTGGGACTTTCCTACTAAGAACTGCAAGGAGAAACCGGGAACCCTGTTCCAACTAGACAAGACCAACTCGGAGGCATCCAGATGAAGTGAAGGGGCTAGGCTAGCCAAATTAGGCTCAGCATCCATATGAACAAAGGGCATCTGACTCTTGATAGGCACACCTAACAAATCAACATACTCCTCTAGTGTAGGTGCGAGAATAAAGTCTGGGAATGTAAAGCATCTCAAAGGAGGATTGTAGAACTGCAGCAGGGCGTGCAACCTATTCAACTCAAACACAGAGGGCTTACGAACCAAACTGAGCAGTTTCCCATAGGACTTTCTGAATTCACCTCTCACAGAATCATTTGCCAAAGCAATCAAACCGGTCAGCTGAACAATATCAGGAGTGGGGAACTTGTAGGCCACGGTCTTCCTCATAGAACCCATAACAACACAAGAGAAGGCAAGAAAACCTGGACCGGGGGAGACGGTACCTGCAACACAGACACACGTTAATGATATGCAAATGAATACGCAAAGCAATGCAAAATGCAATCATGCAGTAGGAGACCAAGACGGTTGTGCTATTGAAGTGATGAAGGTTCTATATCAACAAAACCACAATACTGCTCTGTCAAGAACAACCCTATCTCTGATGAGAAGAAAACCCTGATATCGGACCATAAATCTGCTCTGTCAAGAACAAATATCCATCTGATAATAAGAAGCCCTGCTGTCGGACTATAACTCTGCTCTGTCAAGAACAAATACATGTCTGATGATGAAAACCTCTGATACCAATAAAACTGATTCACTATCGAGAAAACCAGGTAGTCTGAAGGTTAAGGTTTCCTGCAAAAAACCCGACCCTGCTCACAGGTATGGACCTAAACTGGCACAAGTCCGACATCCTATGTGGTCATCAGCGTCACAGACTTTCAAGAGAGATGATACGATACCCAGAAGGTGTGGCATCATCGTCTCTTGAAGCGGCCTCACTCAGCTGAATTCCAAATGATCGGTCCCCAGAGTCGACAATCCTCCAAACCAACAACCCCTCAGGCCCAAAGGGCCGGAAAAGAAGTCAACCGGGAGAACCTCGTCTGAGCGTGGATTTCATGAGACACTAGTGCCTGCAAAGCAAGCACGCGCCCACTAATTTCCACAACTAATGCTAGGTACACTCAAGCCTGGGTCTGGCTTATCACTCATCAGAATGCCCCCCCCCCCACAACAGCACAGATAATCATATCATACTGAAAATAAAGTGCGGGAAATAAAATGCGATAAATAAACACAACCCAACAAGTAATCATACAAGCGCTAGGATTGATTCTCGCAGGGGACGTTGGATCCCCAAACTGACATGCATAAGGGACGTTGGATCCCAGGAAACTACCAGAATCCCCAGCATAGTCGCCAGTTGTCGCTACCGCGAAAATAAGGTGCCGATAAAACAGAAGAGTCACCACCTTTCGTTATTTATCCCTCAGAACGGGAAAGGAAACAATCGGAAAAACCTGACGAAAAGGTATAAGACAAGGTCATCGCAACCGTTGTCTGGGTTCGGGAGTCGGTTACGCAAAGGGAAGGTATTAGCACCCCTCACGTCCATCGTACTCGATGGGATCCACGCTTGTTGTGTTTACCTGACGGGTTTATTTAATTATCTACCTATCAAGGCTGGTCTGAAAAGAAAAGAAAATGACTCGGCAAAGCATCGCGCTTTATGCCTACGTATTCTCATCAGAGAATGAGAAATCAGAGTCAACTTAGTTCGACTAACTACGGGTTACGGGGAAGGTGGCTCGCCAATACATCAGTATTGTGCCTACGTACTCTCAACAGGTATGAGAGATCAGAGCTTACGTAGTTGGGGATAATACGGATTACAGGGATTCAGATTCATACGGTTTATCGAGTAGGGTTAACAAACAATTCCAGCAGTTTGGCGTATGCAGCTCGACCTTTGGAGACTTAGGCGTTACCGTTTTCGGTAGAACTAGGAGTTAACGACACTCTTTTCTCCAAAAAAGCTTTCCTTTGAATTACGGGCCTACGGGGCAAAAAGGTTTGAAGTTTGTTTTCTGTCTTTTACGGAAGAACTGTTTTATTATGGTTGTCTGCAACTAATATCGCACTAGAGACTATGACCTGAGAGTGAATGCGTCACATGTCACCCAAAGGGTGCCATACTAAACATCCAAACTGTTGCAAAGAAACTCTCCAACAATCCTTTCTCAGATAGCTTAAGGCTCGTAACGTACAACGTCAGTTAACCTTTATTACTGTATTTTAATTTGTTTTGAGATGAGAAGAGAGAGGGACAACTAAGGGGAGACTATCAAGTCCTAATGTTGTCATGCCAAGGATTTATCATATGGTTGAGGTTTGAAACAGGGAACTCCTAGAAGTTATCATGCATAGGTTTCAACCTAAAGTTCTAATCATCACTTCCTTATCAAAGGAAGTGAGATTCCTAGGGGATCATGTCAATGATAAACAGAAACAGATAAAGCATCAGCTTAAACAGTAAACAGTAAACGACTGTAAAATGCATGCAATGCAAGTGAGGGAGGAAATGTGTATGGGGCATCAGCCTCCACAAGCTCATCTCAACCTCAAGCCAGGTATGAATAACTGCAATCATAACAGAAAATAAAATTCCATCAAGCAACAATCATACAGAAGAAATGAAATTAAATGCCATCAAGCAAATCACAAACCACATAGGCAAGGGAGCAGAGCTCTACCGAATACCCGCAAGCAAAGCCATACAGTAACAATACAAGCAGAGGGAGCAACTCAACCTCTAGTGCAATCATGCTCCTAGCTTAAGTCAATCTAAATATGAACTTATTCTAATGCATCAAGCAAATCAAACAAGTCACATCAATACAGTTGCACAGCAAGTAAACAGACAGGAAAGAAGGCAGATAAACAGCTTCCACAACTTCACAGCAAAGCTCTCTTCTGACAGCAGCTCAGTCCTCAGTCTTCAACTGCTCTTCAAGGCTATCATCTTCAATAGCAAGTGTCAACTTGCTTCTTCAAGCTTCTAACACATCAAACACAAGTATCAACTTGTTCTTAATCCTCTTCAAGCTTCAGCTCCAAAGTAAACCCCACCTTCAGGCTTCAATCTCAATAGCAAGTGTCGACTTGGCTCCTTCAGGCTCTCAAGGTATCAAACACAAGTATCAACTTGTTTTCCTTAAGCTTTAGCTCTCTCTTTAATCTCAATTTGATTCCCTTCCCAAATGTCAACTTGTTCTTTCTGGTCTTCAAGCTTCAGCTTCAATGGCAGTCTTCACATACTGGGAAGTGCAACTTCTAACATCTTCAATCTTCTAACAAGGAACTCCATCCTCTAGCAAGGGAGAAAGATTCATCTAACAAGAGCAAGGTTTGGATAATAGGCAGCAGAATGAAGACCAAAGGTCACCACTGAGCACTCCATCATCAGAGAAAGGAACCATCAAAGGTTCTACCAACTTGTGAAGAGCCACACATCCCACCAAAGGAGGGATGAGGCCTTCACAAGGGGACCTTATATCATAGGGAGGAATGGAAGTGATCAACACCTTCCACGTTTATGAAAGAAGAAAATCTATCTAGAAGTTCTACTCACAAACCCTAAGCTTGACACCTAAACAAAACTACACCAAAAGGAAGGAAAGCTTCACATCCAAGCAGCTTCAAGCACTCCATAGTAGCCCCAAGCTTGTCTTCAACATCATCCAAGAGCAAGCAAAGCAAAACCCTAATCTAAGGGAACTAAAGAAATCAATCTATTTGAAATAACAAGCTAGGATCACCTAAAACTTAGTACTAAAGTTAGTCCTAACTAAAATACTAAAACCAATTGTAAAATCCTACAAAAATAACTATGGGTCCCTAATTCAATCATGAACCTACCACAAAAAATCCAGAGGTTGAATCATCCACCAAGTCCTAGAAATAAAACCTAGATCACAAAGTACTAAGCATAAACCCTAAAAATAGAGCACCTAAAGTTTAACCTTAAAACTACCACCTAACTTCATCACAAAAATGTGAGAAAAATCTAAGGGGAACATGCATATCTATGCTAGCTACACCCAAAAAATCAAGGCAAGAATCATCACCAAATGCTCAAACAAAATTCAACAAAACAAGGTATCAACCTTGGCCATTTTAATATCAATTAATATTCAAAAAATGCAAATAAAATCACAAATGCATGAATTCCTAATATTTTTTATCTATAAAATTCTAGATTCAATCATGAATCAGGGGAAAAAAATTTGGAATTAATTGAGTTAATTTCCTATTTTTTATGAATTAATCTCTAAGTCACATGAAATGAAGAAAATTAAAAGAAAATAAATGAAATTAATAAGCAAGCGTGTCAAATAGAAATCCAAGGCAGTTTATTTCGAAGAGTTGGGCCAAAGAGGGGTGTGGATATCACTCTGAGTGTTAAGCCTAAAACCATTCAATTAATGAAACGGTGCGTTTCATTTGGAACTTCTCTTCAGCGCTGAGACACAATCGTGGCCCTCCAATGCTCGCTTGAGTCCAAGGTCAAACCATCATCCAATGGCCCATGTTCATCGTCCCCATTTGAACTCAGCTTGGGGGGAAATACAGACGGTGGCCTGAACAGTGGCGCCACCGTCTTCTCCGGTGAAGCATCCTTCTCAGGTCATCAAAACTCACAAACCAAATCATCATTCCACTCCAAATTTGATGCTGATCACGAATATCACCTCCAAATCACCTAATTCCCTCTAGATTTTCAAACTCGATAGCATTTTCAGAATCCATCCAAATCTTGGTTTTCACCATTCTTCAAATTAAAAGTCTCAGTTTAATCCTCACTCTTCACTGATCAATTTCCACTATCCCATCGTGATTATTCCTTCAAGAATCTTGAGATATCAACCTCAACAGAAAATGATCACACCCCTATTTTGTCTCTAATTCCTCAATTTCTGATCCTAAATCCAACTACAAGTTGCAAGGATCCTAACCACATATGAATTTCTAAGCATCTCCTCCTAAATCATGCATAAGAGTGAAATGTACAAACCTGGTTTCAGAGAGGTAATAGAGATGGTTTTTTGGTCACTTCAACTGCCAAGATGATGCAGACACACTCCAAATTCACTCCCAAAGCCTTTGCACACCTTGATTTGGCTTGATTCTCCCTTGAATTGAAAACCCGATTTCAACTTGCACCTCCAAAATTTCAATGGCTCTTTCTGCAACCAGCTTCAATTCCTTCCAAAAAAATGGCTGAGTTCACTCAATGACTTATATAGAGATGATTGGGATTGTCTAGAAACTTCTGGATTCATCCAAATGAGATTTTGGATTTTCAAAATCTCTTCAAAATCTCATCCATGGCAATCACCATTCTGACTCCCTCTTGGCATGGCTATGTGTGTAATCAAATTCTCATGAGATTTTGAATGAGTTTGATGAGTAATCTTCCTTGTTTGCAAGCCAAAGGTATGAATTGGATATGTTGCTTCATCATGAAGAAATGAAATGGAATGTTATGCAAATGATCCCAAATCAAAATTCTAACATTTCCATTGTTTCTAAAATCATTTTTCCAATCAATTTGACCAATAATTTTGTTTCATTTGGTCACAAAATGAATTATTTGAATTTTTGGCCATTAAATCCTTTTAATTCTTGCTTTTTTCAAACTTTCTTGAACCAAGTCTCTCCTTGATCCATTTCAATGCCTCCTTGATGCATGGTCAAGGTTAAAACCCCATTTTGAGCAACTTTCTAGTTGAACAAAATTTCATTTGAGGCCTCTAAGTTGGTGAAAATGGCCTATGATCACAAATGACCTATAATCACCAAATGTCCAAAATACCCTTGACTTGTCAAAGCCATAACTTGAGTTATACAAATCCTATCAAGGACTTCTAGTACTCTATAGAAAGCTAAGAGGATAAGGAACAATATTAATGTTGACCAAAGGTTCATAGGAATCATCCTTCCAGGGCAAAAGTTTCATGCAAGTTGGGTAACTTTCAAGCTCCAAATTCACATGCCTCAGATGACTTGTAACTTGTCTGGCTCATAACTTGAGTTCTATAAATCCTATCAAGGACTTCTAGTACTCAAATTAAATATAATATCATGCTATACAACAATCATGTTGGGGGAAAGATGAGATGACAATCACATCTTGAGCTAAATTGCCTTGAAGATAGGGGTCAAACTAGGGGATTTTACACTGTCAAGCCTTAGAAACCCTAGCTTGAAACTTCTCAAACTCTTCAATCATGATGAGTTGACCTTGAAATCATCCTTATAACACCTTAATGTATCAATCCATGATCAAATGGCTCTTGGATTAGGTCTCAACCTTCTTCAAATCATCAGTTGACTTAGGGTTGACCCAGTCAAACCCTAGCTGCACCAATCATGGCTGAGCCTTCTTGACCTTGCACAATGACCTGTCTAGGCCTCAAAGTGATCTTCAACACTTCTCATGAGATCTCTCAAGACCTCAAGTCTATCTTCATGGCTTCAGAATCATCTGATGACTTTCCACAACTCTCAAGTTAGGAGACCTACACACTTGGCTTCAACCACTCTTTCTGAGGATCTTTAAACTTCTCTGACAAAGATATCAACCTTTGAACACTTGAATAACTTTCTCTAGCTAGATTCATAGTCTTGTATAAACTTTGATTGGTATTCATACCTCTTGATCTCCTGCACACATGTCAATGGAATGCAAATGATAAAGCTAATGTGAATGGAATGAAACATAAGCTAGGTAAAGAAGTGTTGGGCAAATTTTGGGGTACAACACGGGAGACCTTTGATTATGTATTTGACGGTTCTTGAGGAAAGTATGGGTTGTGTTCTCGGTCAACACGACGAGACCGGACGTAAAGAGCATGCGATCTATTATTTGAGTAAGAAGTTTACTGACTGTGAGTCCAGATACTCAATGCTCGAGAAAACGTGTTGCACGCTAGCCTGGGCCACCAAACGTTTGAGACAATACATGCTGAATCATACAACCATGCTAATTTCAAAGATGGATCCAATCAAATACGTGTTTGAGAAGCAAGCACTCTCCGGAAGAATTGCCCGATGACAGATGGTGTTAACCGAATACGATATCCAATATGTCTCGCAAAAGGCTATTAAAGGTAGCGTTATGTCCGAGTACCTCGCTGAGCAGCCTATTGAGGACTACCAATCGATGAGGTTTGATTTTCCTGACGAGGATATCATGTACCTGAAAATGAAAGATTGTGAAGAACCGTTGCCGGACGAAGGACCAGAGTTGGGTTCCAAATGGCAGTTGATATTTGACGAAGCTGTAAATTCTTATGGTAGCGGAATAGGTGCAATTATCACCACTCCTCAGGGGTCGCACATCCCCTTTACTGCCCGATTGAGTTTTCCCGTTACCAATAATGAGGCTGAATATGAGGCTTGCATCATGGGTCTGGAAGAAGCTATTGATTTGCGAATCAAACATCTGGATGTATACGGAGACTCAGCTCTAGTGGTGAATCAGATTAAAGGAGAATGGGAGACACGTCAGCCCAATTTGATACCATATATGAATTATGCAAGGAGATTGTTGCCTTTCTTTGACAAGGTGGAATTACATCACGTACCACGAGCAGAAAATCAAATGGCTGACGCCCTGGTGACATTGTCTTCCATGTATAAAGTTAACTTCTGGAATGAGGCTCCCCGGATTGTTATCTCTCGGCTTGATAGGCCTGCATTCATATTTTCCATTGATGAGGCTCCCGATGGTCAACCCTGGTACTTTGACATCTAGAATTTCCTGAAGAACAAAGAGTACCCGGTTGGGGCATCCGGTCGAGATCAGAAGACTCTCAGGAGATTGGCTGGCAACTTCTATCTGAATCCGGACGGTGTCCTATACAAAAGAAACCACGACTTGGTGTTGCTACGTTGTGTAGATGAGAAGGAGGCGAAGTTGCTCATGGAAGAGATACATGACGGTACATTTGGTACACATGCTGGTGGGCATGCTATGACGAGAAAACTGCTGCGGGCAGGTTACTACTGGCTGACTAAGGAAACAAACTGTTTCATGTTTGCAAACAGGTGTCATAAATGCCAGATTTATGCGGATAAGATCCATGTGCCTCCAAGTCCTCTGAATGTGATGTCATCACCGTGGCCTTTCTCGATGTGGGGAATTGATATGATTGGCAAGATTGAGCCTACGGCATCCAACGGACACCGGTTCATTTTGGTGGCAATCGATTACTTCACCAAATGGGTGGAAGCAGCATCATATGCCAATGTCACCAAACAAGTGGTCGCCAGATTTATCAAACGAGATATTATCTGCAGATATGGAATCCCTGAGCGGATTATCACCGACAACGGTTTGAATTTGAATAACAAAATTATGAAAGAGTTGTGTCAGAATTTTAAGATTGAACACCACAACTCATCTCCTTACCGGCCAAAGATGAATGGCGTTGTCGAAGCGGCCAAGAAGAACATAAAGAAGATTGTTCAGAAGATGGTTGTGACGTATAAGGACTGGCACGAGATGCTACCTTTTGCTTTGCACGGTTATCGTACGACGATACGCACATCAACCGGGGTAACCCCTTTCTCATTGGTGTACGAAATGGAAGCAGTGTTACCGTTGGAGGTCGAGATTCCTTCCCTGAGGGTTTTACGTGATGTCCAACTTGACGAGGCAGAATGGGTTAAAGATAGACTGAATCAGCTCAGTTTAATGGATGAGAAGAGACTGGCTTCTTTAGCATATGGTCGGTTATATCAGAGTCGGATGAAGAAAGCTTATGACAAGAAGGTATGCCCGCGAAGCTTTAAGACGGGCGATCTTGTTTTGAAAAAGATTCTCCCACCACAAACAGATCACAGGGGCAAGTGGACTCCTAATTACGAAGGACCCTACGTTGTTAGAAAAGTCTTCTCTGGAGGAGCCTTGTTACTATCCACCATGGACGGTGAAGACTTTACGTCTCCTGTGAATTCGAACGCAGTTAGAAAATACTTTGCTTGAAAGTGACCCGCTGGACAGTAAAAAGAGAGTCCAGGCAAGAATGGGGCATCCCGGCGAACCATAAAAAATGAATAAAAGGTTCGGGCAAAAGTTAGGGATAAAATTGGAAAAATGTACACCCGCGAAGTCGAAAACCTGGAAAGGGCAGCTTCGGCAAAAAAGGGTATCCCGGTGAATTGAAAACCCGCAAAGGGCGGTTCACGCAAAAGTTAGGGATTGAAAAAGCAAATGACTGCGGTCCGGATTTGATACGACATTGCTTAGTGGTTTGGGAGATACCTGGGGGCCGTTTATCCAAAAACAATCTCTTCCGAAGATCGAGTACCGGGAAAGCGCAGAGTCAGGCGAGTCATAGGAGGATCATCTCATGGTGTTTGTCTGTGCCACGTCGCCGACATGTATACAAATATTGTTTTGTATTTTATTTATGCTCCTTGTGCATATATGTATGTGTGTGCGTGCGTAACTTCCTCTTTTCAGGAGTTGCATCCAGTGTACAAAACTTTGCCTATTCAGAGGCCCGTTATCAATAAAACATGTTATTCAGTACTTGATGCTTATTCTTTACTATTTTGTTTGTGAAAGACGCCGATGTTTTTTGATAAACTTGCACTTGCATAATCTTGCTGGCCCTTGCCAATAATTGCTAAAACTTCGAATTGACTGAAGTAGTGTCACGGATGCTAACCCGGGTAGATTCTGTTGTATAGGCCTGTTTTGTCTCGTTTGTGTTTTGCAGGGTTCTTACCTTTGGAGCAAACAGTCAGGGATTGTATTCCCCAGCCAAAATCTCTTGATGAAGAGCCCGACTCCAGTCGATGTCATTCTCCAGCTAGTCGCAGCTTATCCCCCGAGGTTTGGAATGACGTTATCCCTTACCGAATGAGGGATTATTCTCCCCAGAAGAGTGTCCTCAGGGAAGTTGTCCACAGGATATCCCCAGCAAGTCAAAATCGATGCCCCCTGTAGTGGTTGCGCTCCTTAGCGAATCGAAGGTGTACGCGTTCAATCTCCAGCATGGGAGACTCTCGCAATAGTTAACCAAGTTTGTTGGTTCAGAAGGTTTATATCCGCGAAGGATGGTTCTCTTGCTCCCCACGGGTCGTCATGCCATTGACAGGATGTTGATCCTCAGCAGAGTCCGAGGCTCTGAGTTTGTAAACTGTGCCCAGACAGTGTGCTTTTCCTAGAAGTGTCGCTTTTTTCCCCAGATGAGTGGTTCACCAGCAGGGTGGTTTGTTCTTTCCTCCCAGTGGAAATTGGTGTTTATTCGCTCCTCAGCAGAGTTGGTTGTGCTTCCGGCATTTATTTTGCCGGAATACCTTATGATACTTGTTCTCCCCAGCGGAGTTGGCTTTATCCTCAGCATTCATGTTATTGAGACAACACTACCAGAGTTTCCCAACAGCTTAATCCTGCATTTGCATTTGCATATATCGTCACATTTGCATCTACTCAAACGCGTGGCATTTCCGTGCCGTACGGAGCATTACGCCATTTTCGAACATACGCATTTTGAAACATAAGTCAGGTTGGTTACCTCTTTGTTTTCAGGTGTTCTTCCTTGCAGGTAATTGGAATTCTTGTTCAGGATCGTTTTCAGATATTCAGATTTGTGGCATGAAATATGTGATGATAATGTTCGTCCCGCCATATGTTCCCTTATCAGAGGTGCTTGATTAACTTCTCTTCTTCCTCAGCGGAGTGTTCTTTACACGGCTTCATAATTGGACTTTGGAGTTATTGTCAAAAATCCCCCAGTGGAGTGTTCCCTCGGGTTGCTGTCACGTCAGCATTTTCAGAAAAGATTTCAGAGATTAGACATCTGAAGTCATTACTCGTCGTCAAGTTGAATGTCTGGCAGTTGACGTTAGGATTGCCCCGGTAGAGTTCTCCCCAGTTTGCTGTTATGGCTTCATAATTAGACTTTGAAGATTGTTATGTCAGCATTTTACGGCTTTGTAATTCGACTTTGAAGTTTGTTACCATCATGACATGGCTTCATAATTTTGAAGTTGCTTTCAGCAGTCGGCGGCTTCATGAATAGACTTTGAAGTTATTGTAGAAGAGAGATTTCAGCGATTCGGCGGTTGAAGTCATTACTTGTTGTCAAGGCTTCGCAATTTGACTTTGGAGTTGTTGTCAGCATTTTAAAGAGAGATTTTAGCGATTAGGCAGTTGAAGTCATTTCTTGTTGTCACGGCTTCATAATTCGACTTTGAAGTTCATCAGCGTGGGATGCTCCATAATTAGACGTTGGAGACGTTATCGCTGTTACAATGGCTTCATAATTAGACTTTGAAGTTGTTGTTAGAATTTCCTCGGAAGGATTCTAGAGGGCTTCATGATTTGACTTTGAAGTTCAAGGGAGTTTCCTGGAATTGCTGTTACGTCAGCATTGCACGGCTTCATAAGTAGACTTTGAAGTTCGTTACATCAGCGCTATAAGGCGTCATGATTTGACTTTGAAGTTGTTGTTGGCATTTTTAAAGGGAGATTTCAGCGGTTAGACGGCTGAATCGTTACTTGGTGTCACTGCTTCATAATTAGACTTTGAAGTTATTAGCAGCAGTGGATGGCTTCATAATTAGACCTTGGAGTTATTATCAGTTTATACGGCTTCATAATTCGACCTTGGAGTTATTGTCGGTGTTAAACAGCTTCATAACTAGACTTTGGAGTTGTTGTTAGGAATTCCCTAGCGGATTTTCCTTGCGTAGCTGTTATGTCAGCGTTGCAGACTTCATGATTTGACTTTGGAGATCGGCACAGTTTTCTTCGAGTGGATGTTACGTCAGCGTTACGCGGCTTCACGATTAGACTTTGGAGTCGTCGTTAGCAATTCCCCAAAGGAGTTTTCTATAGCAGCTGTTACGTCAACATTGAGCAGCTTTGTAATTAGACCTTGGAGTTGTCGTCAACATCAAGACTTCGTAATTAGACTTTGGAGTTCTTCAGAGGTACCGCATCTTCATGATTAGACTTTGGAGTTGTTGTCCGAAAGTTTTGTCCGCATGGAATAGCTTCATAAGTAGACTTTGGAGTTGTTGACAGATTGTTCCCCACAGAGTTGCTTGTTGAAGTTTCTCTTATCCGGCCGTCGGAGTATTTTCTTCAAGTTTGCTGTTCCGTCAGCGTCATAGGGTTTCATAATCAAAATTTCAGGAGTTGTCGCCTGTTGTCGAAATAGGTGTCTGGCAGTTAATTTCAGAGCATCCCCCGTGGGTTTGGCTACTGCAAAGATAAGGCGGAGTTATTGTCCAGTATGATTGACAGAATTGAACTCCTATTGGGTGGAAGAATTCGATCCCCAGTGAAGTCGCCGTGATTTCTTCGTGTTGACGAAATATTATTATCCCCAGTAGGGTCCTCCTCAAAGTCATTTGTGGGTTGGGACCAACAGAGTTAGCTACTGCAGAGATAAGCAGAGTTTCCTGTGTTTAGACAGATGATTTTCCCGTATGGATAGACGGATGGAGTTTCCTGTGTTTATACAGATGATTTTCCTGTATGGATAGGCGGATGAAGTTTCCTGTGGTTAGACATAAATGTTTCCCCAGTGAAGTCGACGAATTTTATTGCCTATGATTGATAGGACCTCCTCGTGTTGGTGGGAGGCGACCAACTCATTCCCAGCGGAGTAGCTGGGATTTCTCCGTGTTGACGAAATGTGGAGTCCTGACGTGGATAATATTTCTTCGGGTTGACGAAACGTGAGTCCTGACGTGGACCGATTAGTATTTTGTTGTGATTTGACGAATTTGTTTCTCTTCTTGTGTTGACAAGATTAGTCCAGTTGTCGACGGAGGTGTTCAGTACCTGTGGCATTACACAGGTGGTTGATGTTGGAATTAGAGTTATTATCAGACGTTGAATCAGTTGTTGCCGTAACAACCAGGTTCAGTTGGTGGATGTCGTTCCCCAAGCAGTTGTGCAGTTTATCTATGTGGTTAGCAAATTTCCGGGTTTCTTGGTATTCAACCGTCTCGTACCTTGATTTTTTGAAGGCCGTTCGCTCTTAACCCAGTCGGGTCCAAGCCGTTTGAATAGGGGCAGCTGTTGCACCCCAAAATTTGCTTAACCTTTTCTTGCCTGATTTGTGTTTCATTGCATTTCATTTGCATAGCATAACATAGCAATCATTTGCATATCATAGCATATCAAGTCATCCAATAAGGGATCAAGTACCATTTATGTCAAAGGAAGCCTATCTAGAGGTGTTATCTAAGCCTCAGAGACCATCCAAGTCATCAGAGAAGGGTTGAAGTCATGAGAAGTTTGAGTGCCCACAAGTAGATTTCTTCTCCTAACTTGGGGTGTATTGAAGATCATCAACAGGGAATGTGAATTTGAGATGTGTATGGATCTCATGGGATGCCTAGAGGGCCCTATTGAAGCTGAGACAAGTCATTGTATCAAGTTCAAGAGCCATGGTTGACGTGTGTACAAGTAGGGTTTCATCTAGGTAACCCTAGGTCAAGAAGAGCAAAGAAAGGGCATCAAGACCTAGCTCTAGGTCATGGAAGTCATGGATTGATATTTTGAGGCATGTGTGTGGGTGAGCCAAGACCAAGTTCAAAGGAATCAAGAGTGGTGGGAGGTGTTTGAGACAGGGTTCCTAGGGTAAAATCCCCTGTATAGCACTGGACTTCCAAGCCATATAAGTCAAAATACAAGTTTCAAATGGATTCTTGGCCAACATGAAACTTGTAGAGCTTCAAAATACCTTTAATTTTAGTACTACAAGTCTTCAAGAATATTTGTAGAACTCCAGTTATGGTTCTTGCAGATTACAAGTCACCAGAGGACACTGAAATTTATCTGTGAAAGTCACTTGACTTCCAAGCAACTTTTTCCCCTCAAGGAGTTTTCAAATGGATTCTTTTCCAACATAAGAGTTGTAGGTATTGATCTTAGATTTAATTTGAGTACTAGAAGTCCTTAAGAAGATTTGTGGAACTCAAGTTATGATCTTGGCAATCCAGGGGTATTTTGGGAAAGTTGAATTATAGGTCATTTTCAAGCATGTGTCAAAATCTCTGTCTTCCACTCCTCAAATGAAAAAGTGTCCAACATGAATTGTGTTTAGAATGATGTTTTTAGGTCAGGTAAGAAGTCATGAGAGATTGAATTGGCATCTATCACAAGGTTGCTAAAAATGGCTTAAAAAGGGAGAATTTAAAGTCATTTAAAAGGTCAAAAATGGGATTTCATGTTTTAAGGTCAAAACAAGGCATATGGCATACCAAATTGATCAGAAATGATGTTTTAAAAATGATGGCAATGCTAATTTTTCCATTTGAGGTCATTTGAACACACTTGCATTTGGTAACTTCACATGTAAGTAACACTTGCCAAACACTCCCTTAGATCAGAACCAAGGCTCTAACCCTTACCAATCAATTCAAAATGTCATTTAGTGAGAAGTTGGATCAAAATGAAGCTGCTAAAACAAGCCAAACCCGACTGTCATGTGCAAGCTTCTCATGGTGCATGAGAATTTCAAATTCTCACTTGGATTGTTCCAAATCATTCTAGATGATTCCAACACACTATATATACATTATAACTGATTCAGTTGCTTTTTTGGCCAAGAACTCTGAAGAATTGAGAGAGAGCATAATGAGTTTCAACCTTGCAACTCAAAATCGGATTTGGCGATTAAGAAGGATTCAAAGCAATTCATTGCATACAGAAGCTTTACAAGACTTCATTGATCGTGTCTGGAGAAGATTGAAGTGTGATTTGGAGGATTTCTTGCTTAGTTCACTCAATTTTCACAGGCTTGCAAATTTCATCTTGTAGTTCAATTTAGGTGTAATTGATAGGATTTAGATGTGTATATAGGTCGTATACATTGCTAGGTTGGATTCTGGTAGGGAAAATTGGTGATTAGAGACAAAACCTAGGGCGATGCAATTTCTGTTGAGGATTGTTTCTCTGAATTCTAGATGAATTAGACATGTTTAGATGGTGAGGATTAATCAGTGAAACGTGTAGATGATGATAGGCTTGTTAATTTTAAGATTGGTGATGATTGAATATTGAGCATGTTCTGAACTTTTCACCGTGTTTTGAGTTGGAGTGAGTTTCAATGGAAATAGAGAGCATCTTTGAGTTCATGGAGAGAATTTGAGTAGGTTTGGATGTTTACTTTTGTTGTTTGCTGCGTTTTGGCACAACTGGTGTTGGGGACGACGGTGGCACCTAGCTCCGGCCACCGTCCTGATGATTCCCTCTCTTTTGGTTTTGAAATGAAGAAGATGATGGCATAACCCTTGGATTGGCGTTGACACTTGACTGAAATAACCATCCCACGGCCACGATTCACTCTTAGCTTGTGAAGGAAATCTGAAAACATATCCAAACACAACGTTCCACTTATGATTTTGTCTTGGGCTTAAGTGCTAACTTGCTAACTACACCCCTGTTTGAGGCCCATAGTGAATTAGCACTCGGTTTCATTGCTATTTGGCACAGACAATTTTCAATTTCCTTTAGTGTTCTGATTTTATTTTGTTGTTGGTTTGGGCTCATAGTGCGTATGCTAGTGACACCCCCATTTGGGCCCAGCTTGATAGAACAACTAGGTTCACTTGCTATTCATCACGCATATTTGTCAATTTTCTTTTATTTTCATAGTTTTATTTAGGTTAGTTTTTTAATTCATATAAAATTGGAAAATGATCATTTTTGAGTGAGACTTTTTTCCCTGGTTTCCTTAGGATCTCTAGAATTTTATAGGATTAAAAAATATTAATATCATGCATTTTATTTTTAATGGCATATTTTATAGTTTTATTGCTTTTATTTTGGCATTTTGGTTTATTGCTTACTTTCTGAATTTTGTATGAGAGTTTGGTGAGGAATTTTTGAGCGATTCTTGTTGGATTAGTGAGCTTAGAGAAGCATGTTCCCTTAGAAATTTTATCATATTTTTGTGATTAAATTTTAGGCCAATTTGAGTAGTGAATAGGAGGAGTGTTAGAATTAGGGTTTTAAATAAACTAGTTGTAGTTTGGGGCATAGTTTTAGGGTTAAATGATTGATTTAGGTTCTGGGATTTATATGGGGTATTGGGTATAGGGTTAGGTTCCCTTAGAATTTTAATTAGGATTTTATGATGAGTTTTAGCATTTTATTTGATTTTTGCAACTTGTGTGTTGATTGTGGGTTTCTCCCTTGGATGCTTGGTTTATTCAATTTGTGTGGGGCTATTTTGGGTGAGCTTTTGGCTTGGACTTTGCTTGGATGAATTGAAGACCAATTGAAGTTTCTTTGGATGGATTGAAGAAGCTTGGAGTTGAAGATTTCTCATCTGTTGGAATGCTTGTCAAGAGTTTAGGAAAACTAGGGTTTTAGGAAGAGCTTTTTAGACTTAGTTCATTTATTTCCTCAAACATGGAATGCTTTGTTTGCTTCCATCCTATCCTATGATTCAAAGTCCTCTTAAGGAAGCCCCCATCTCTCCCTTGGAGGGATGAGGGGCATGCCTTAAAGAGTAGAACTTTTGAGGATCCCCTTCTTTGCAGATGATGGTTTCTAGTGATTTCATTTGGTTTTCACTGATCCCCATTCATTATAACTTGATCCCAATAACCAGTCTTTCTTGGTGGAGCTTGCTAGAGCTGGGATATGAAGACCTAAGATGTTGAAGATGCCTTTCATGAGGTTTGCTTGAAGATGGAGTTGTGTTACTGTCAACTTTGATGTCAGGAGCTTAACTGTTTAGGTCTTGAGGAGCCTTATTTGAAGTGTGTTTTCTCTTCCCTGAAGCTTGAAGATAGGAGCTAGTCATGAAGATGAAAGTTGTTGTTGTCAAATTCTTGTTGTTGCTGTCAGAGCTGTTGTTTGCTGTAGGAGTTTGGTGCTGCTGCTTGGGTTGCCTCCTCTGCTGTGGGTTTTGTTTTCTGTATTGTTTGTTGGCTTGTATAGCTTGCCCCCTAGGTTTGAAGTGAAGGTTGATTCACTTTGCCTGTTGTTTTCCCAGGTTCGAGGTTGAGCGGGACTCCCTTGCCTCGCTTGTATTGCTGTATTGCATGCATTTTACTATATTTGCTTGCTTTCTTTTCTGTTTATCCCCTAGGATCTCTGATTTCCTCTGTGCAGGAGGGAATTATGACAGACATTAGGATTCTTATCCATGCATGACAACATTAGGTTAGTTTTTATTCCCTTTTCAACCCTAGGCTTTTTAGAGCTTCTTTCTCTTCTTATCTCAAAATAACTCAAAAGCACAGTAATAAGGTTAATCGATGTCGTACGTTACGAGCCTTAAGCTATTTGAGAAAGGGTTGCTGGAGAGTTTCTTTCCAGTAGTCTGGCTGCTTAGTGTGGTACCCTTTGGGTGACACGCGACGTAGTCACTCTTAAATCATAGTCTCTAGTGCGTCAGAGATTGCAAACAAACTAAAAAACATTTCTTTCGTAAAAGATGAAAAACAAACATCAAAGTGTCATTTTTGTCCGCTTGGACTCTTAATCAAGAAAAACCCTTTCATAAGGTAATAAAAAACCAGTCAGACAAGCTTGTGTCTTCCGTAGCCCGAACTACATTTGCTCAGATCTTTCATGTTGTATGAAAGTACGTAGGCATAGGATGCCGTATCCTAGCGAGCAACCTTCCCCTCCTTTCCCGTAGGTAGGCGAACTACGTTGACTCTGATTTCTCGTTCCAGACGGGGATACGTAGGCATAAAGTGCGATACTTTGCCGAGTCATTTTCTTTTCTTTTTAACCTAGACCTGTAGAGTAGATAGAATAACAATCCATACTAGAAAACAAGCATGGATCCCGTCGAGTACGGCGGACGTGAGGGGTGCTAATACCTTCCCCTTGCGTAATCGACTCCCGAATCCAGGATTTGGTTGCGGCGACCATTCCTTTCCCGTTTTGCGTTAGGTTTACTCTGAGTGTTTCCTTTCCCTCTTGTGGGATAAATAATGCACGGTGGCGACTCTTCTGTCATAGCCGGCGCCGATTAGCGACACTCACGCCCCCGAGTCCAACTTTCTCCAGCCGTTCCTCCTAAAACTACCTTTACTAAGGCAATCTCTTTACCTCGAAGTTGCTTCTCGTTCATCAATCCGAACTAGCAATGCCTCTACTATCAAATCATCTCTCACTTGTACATCATCCATCTGAATCACATGCGTGGATTTGGAATGTACTTCCTCAACGGAGACACATGAAACACATCATGCAAATTCACAAGCGACAGCGGTAGGACATTCTAACATGCTACTTCTCCCACGCTTCCGCTGCGCCACTCTGATGCAGACCAATAAAACACTGTGTGAGCTTCCGAGACTTCAAAGCTCGACCAACACCAGTTACCGGCATAACTCTTAAACCACATGATCTCCCCCTTGAAATTCAAGTGCTTTCCTCCTCTTATCATGGTAACTCTTTTGACGACCCTGCGAAATATCCATCTTTTCTTGGATCCTCTTGATCTTCTCAGTCGTCTCTTGCACAATCTCAGGTCCAAGCACATCTGACTCATACCAACACAAAGGAGTCCTACACCTCCTACCATACAAAGCCTTATACGGTGCCATTCTGATACTAGAACGGTAACTGTTATTGTAGGTAAACTCAATCAACAGCAAACAAATATCCCCTTATCCACCTTGATCCAACACACAAGCTCTCAAAAAATCCTCTAAAGACTGGATAGATCTCTCTGTCTGTCCTTCTGTTTGCAGATGATAGGCAGAGTTCAACTTTAACATGGTACCCAAAGCGTCTGCAAACTCTCCCAAAATCTCGATGTAAATCTCAGATTTCCATCTGACACAATATTCGACGACATCTCATACAACTTCACAACTTCCTCAATATACATCTCAGCTAGCTTCAACATAGAATGATTAATCCTCATTGGTATAAAATGAGCTGATCTAGTCAATCTATCCAAAATCACCCAAATTGAATCATATCCCTCTCACAGTCTACGACAAACCCGACACAAAATCCATGGGAATACTATGCCATTTCCACTCTGGAATATTCAACGGTTGCATCAGAACCAATGATCTCTGATGTTCAATCTTCGACCTCTGGCAAGTCTAACCAACATATACAAACTCAACCACTTCTTTCTTTATCCCTGGCCACCAAAACAATTTCCTCAAATTCGGGTACCTCTTCATAGCACCGGGATGGATACTCAATCAACTTAAATGTCCTTCCTCAAGAATACTCTTCTTCAACTCAACCAAATATGGAACAAAAACTTTATCATAACATCTCATGATACCATTTCCATTAATCCGAAAATCAGTCCTTTGACTTTGATTCATCAAATTCAACCGATCTACCAACCCAAATCAGATTTTTGACCCCATAGATCCCCATCAATAGGACCGGTTCTACTTGAGAACCGGAGCACATCAAAACACTTCACATCCACACAATGGGATTGAGCCAAAGTAATCGAGGTCTTGAACCGAAGTTCGGATGCACATGAATGCATGATGCACATGTAACAAATCATCCTCATAACAACATCATAGGTGCATCATCATTCATCATATTCATCATCATCAAACGTCATAGCTCATCATCATAATCATCATCATACGTCATGTCATCACAGTTCATCATAATAATCATCATCATACATCATATCATCATATAATCATAATAATCATCATCATACATCATAGAAATCATCATATAATAATATACAAATCACATAGCGTTCACAGTCATACTCATATTAATTCATCATATTATCACATATTAATTCATAATTATACTCGCGGTAATTCTCATACTATCGCCTATTAATCACATAAACATCACAATCCTACTCATGTTAATTCATCATATTATCACATATTATCACAGTTGCCCTCATGGTAATTCATCAGGAAAATTGCAGCATCAAAATATCAAGACATCAGTGAACCAGAACATGATTCATTAATAGAACATATACACAATTGACTTCTCAAACATAATTAGATATAAAAAATATTAGGAAACCAATTCCCTTATCTATACTATGTTATAGCCATGTTCATTAGATTTCCAACGCTTCGAACAGGGGCGAAAACAAACTTACGGATCAAAAGTTACGTCCAAAACGATTTCGACCGAAAACATGAAAAGTTGTGACGGACATCAAAATGCTGTTACGCTCCAGAACCTAAATCAACCCAAAAGTCCACATGATTCACTTTCCCAATGCCCCAAAATATCTCTAAATCATGCCTAAGGTCTTACGGTGATAAATGCACAAAACCTACGGTTTACTAGGCCAATCCCGTAACATATTCACGCCCTAAATCACAATTTTTCCTTCAATTACTCTAAGGCTTCAAAGTTACTCACAATCAAATATTCCTATCCCTTCAGAGTTAGACATATAAAAGTTCAAGTTTTTGGTCACGAAGGCCTACCTTTCCCTTTTCCCCAATGGATTCTAGGTTAGATTCACACTAATAGGTTTAGGCCAAGAAGGCCAAAGATCACTATTTCTCATATCTATAGTCTAACAGTCAGGAATACTTACCACTACACCACAACCATCAGGGTTCTCACTATCAAAGTTCCCTACAGGGTTATAGTCAAATCATAGTTTTTGGCCACGAAGGCCTAGTTTCCGTTTTACCCAAATAAATCCCTACGGTTAAAATTCTCAATAATCAATTTAGGCCATGAAGGCCAAAAATCCCTTTTTCTCATTATTCGCCTCAAAACTCTTAAACCCTTAAATCAACCTTAAATACACTGAAAGCCACACATGGAAAATTATGAAAGGCTATACTCCTCATACCTTAGTTGTCGATCAAAGCCTTCTCAATCTTTCAGGGAATCTCTCGAAGCTTCTGCCTCCAATCTTCTCCTCAGAGCTCTGCCCTCAATACTTTTCACGGTTAACAAAATGAATCCTAATTTCCTTCAGAATTCCTTTTTGTCAAACCCAGTCTTGGGCCACACAATTGGGCTTTTCCCATAACACCCTTACTAACTCCTCTTAATGCCTAAATTACCCTTATTTCACTTATATTTATTTTAACTAATAATATACTAATATTTCCATATTGTATACTATTAATTAAATAAATAATTTAAAAATCCATAATTCTCAATAATTCACAAAACCACCGAAAATCACCAAAATACGAATATTTTCAATTAAATAAATTAATTAAAATATTCCAAATAAATTTGTGGTGTTACAAATCTCCCCCACTTAAAAGAATTTTTGCCCTCGAAAATCACCTCAAGGAAACAGAGTCGGGTACAACTCCCTCATCTGATCCTCACGCCCCTAAGTCCAACTTTCTCCAGCCGTTCCTCCCAAAACTACCTTTACCAAGGCAATCTCTTTACCTCGAAGTTGCTTCTCGTTCATCAATCCGAACTAGCAATGCCTCTACAGTCAAATAATCTCACACTTGTACATCATCCATCTGAATCACATGCGACGAATTTGGAATGTACTTCCTCAACGGAGACACATGAAACACATCATGCAAATTCACAAGCAACAGTGGTAGGACAACCTAACATGCTACTTCTCCCACGCTTCCACTGCGCCACTCTGATGCAGACCAACAAAACACGGTTTGAGCTTCCGAGACTTCAAAGCTCGACCAACACCAGTTACCGGCGTAACTCTCAAAACACACGATCTCCCCCTTGAAATTCAAGTGCTTTCCCCCTCTTATCATGGTAACTCTTCTGACGACCCTGCAAAACATCCATCATTTCTTGGATCCTCTTGATCTTCTCAGTCATCTCTTGCACAATCTCAGGTCCGAGCATAGTTAACTCATACCAACACAAAGGAGTCCTACACCTCCTACCATACAATGCCTTATACAATGCCATTCTAATACTAGAATGGTAACAGTTATTGTAGGTAAACTCAACCAACAGCAAATAACTATCCCCCGATCCACCTTGATCCAACACACAAGCTCTCAACAAATCCTCTAAAGACTAGATAGTTCTCTATGTCTGTCCATCCGTCCGCGGATGATAGGCAGAGTTCAACTTTAACATGGTACTCAAAGCGTCTGCAAACTCTCCCAAAATCTCGATGTAAATCTCAGATTTCCATCTGACACAATATTCGACGATATCTCATACAACTTCACAACTTCGTCAATATACATCTCAGCTAGCTTCAACATAGAATGATTAATCCTCATTGGTATAAAATGAGTTGATCTAGTCAATCTATCCAAAATCACACAAATTGAATCATATCCCTCTCATAGTCTTCGGCAAACCCGACACAAAATCCATGAGAATACTATCCCATTTCCACTCTGGAATATTCAAAGGTGGCATCAGAACCAACGGACTCTGATGTTCAATCTTCCACCTCTGGCAAGTCTAACCAGCATATACAAACTCAACCACTTCTTTCTTTATCCCTGGCCACCAAAACAATTTCCTCAAATTCGGGTACCTCTTCATAGCACCGGGATGGATACTCAATCCACTTAAATGTCCTTCCTCAAGAATACTCTTCTTCAACTCAACAATATATGGAACACAAACTCTATCACGACATCTCATGATACCATTTCCATTAATCCGAAAATCAGTCCTTCGACTTTGATTCATCAAATTCAACCGATCTACCAACCAAAATCAGATTTCTGACCTCATCGAATCTCATCAAGAATACTACTAGTAAGGTCCAACATACTAAGCTTAACTCCATAAGAAGTCTCTTCACAAACCAAGCTCATATCACGAAATTGCTCAATCAATTCTAACTCTTTTACCATCGTTATCGGTATATGTAAGATTTCCAAATCAATGCATCAGCTACCACATCTGTTTTACCCAAATGGTAATTCAACCCAAAATCATCATCCTTCAGAAGTCCCAATCATCTCTTCTTCCTCACAGTCAACTCATTCTGATCAAAGAAGTACTTCGAACTCTTACGATTACTACACATCTCAATTCTCGAACCAAACAAATAAAGCTTCCAAAGCTTCGACACACCCACAACAACAACCAACTCTAAATCATGCGTCAGCTAATTCCTCTTATGCCCATTAAGTTACTTTAAAGCATAAGCTAAACTTGCTAATATTGCATTAACACACCTCCCAATCGCAACAACAAAGCATCACAATGTACCATAATGGTTCTGTTGGATTCGGAAAAATCAAACTTGAGCTGTTGTCAGCTTCTCAAAAGCTCTTGCAACTTTTCTTCATACTTTGCATCCTAAAAAAAATCCTGAACCTTCTTAGTCCGCTGTGTCAATGGCAAAGATAACTTGGAAAAATCCTTCAATCAAATCCAATAACAATCTTCAAACCCAAGAAAACTTCTAATCTCAAATATAGGTTTTTGGAGCTTCCCATTGCTATAGAGCTCCAACCTTCGTCATATCAACCATAAACTTGCCCAAATAAGTATGGAAAATCTTGTCCATACTCTACAAACCCACATGGTGCATTAGTCACACCAAATGGCATCATGAAATACTCATGATGCCCATACCTTGTTTTAAAACTAGTCTCCTGAATATCTCCAGCCTTCACACAAATTTGATGATACCCAGTTCTCAAATCTATCTTACTGGACACACTTGCAACAACCAACTGATCCATCAAATCATCAATCCTTGGAAGTGAACACTTATTCTCGATAGTCACCTTTTTCACTTATCTATAATCCACCCAAAGCCTCAGAGAACATTCTCAAGCAAATCTTCAAGTTGCCTCTTCAACTCTTTCAATCCCAATGCAGGCATACGATATGGAGCCATCAATATCGGACTAGTTCTAGGAACTAAGTCGATCGCAACTCCACTTCGCGCTCCGGCGGTAAATCACTTATCTCATCAGGAAAAACTTCCAAACAATAACAATTAATTGGCAAACCACCAACTTCCCCACTTTCATTAAAACTCGAAGTTTCCATCAAAATAAACATCTCAGCACCATCCTACACCGACTTATCAAAACAATCTGAAAGCACCTAGCTTAACTCAAAGCAATTCACTGCTCACGCCATTTAAGCTTGCAAGACACGTCTATCCCATCCAACATGACTCCGTTCACCATCAACAAGAGATTAAGGGTGATCAATCCCTCAAGTTGTCAATAGACATCCGAAAATCATGATGGGGTATAAACCATTTTTACCAAACTATAAGAGCATTCATTGGGACACTGAGCCACCACTCCACACTTGCAGAATCCTGGAGAAGCACAAGTTCCTCCCCCACTTGATTCATTCCCACTTCTGTAGACAAAGGTTAGAAGACAAACGTGTACCGATAGTGCTTTTACGCACATGTCGCATCCCAGGGGACAATTAACATTAGACAACTTGGTCGGACTGACCGACCTGCTCTGATACCACTAATGCAACACCCTCTTTGACCCCACAATTATTAAGGCAAAATAAAACAGATATCAGAGTAAATTATTTAACTCAATAAAAATCACCTCAAAGGGTGTACATTTATCAATAGCTCAAAATAAGTCAATGCTCCGTGTACAACGGGTTTTCTCAAAATACATCAAATTGCACAAAGCAGCGGAACTCAAAAGGTATAAATCAAGGTTTTCCTCATACGGGGAAGATAAGCAAAATAACTCAACAGTATATAGTTTAACTCAAAAGAACCCAACCCGATGTTATATATCAGAGCAAAACCCTCTAAGTTAACCAAAAGACTAACAACTCAAAGAATTCAAAATCATCAACGGCGTCAACGGCTAAACCTGATCATCTACAAGTTACCCACGTGGAGGTAACATTCAAACAGGAAGGGTGAGTAAAACAATTCATAATAATCTATGTATAAAAATCAACATATAAATGGCATCATAATCATATTCAACACATTCATATACTTCAATATGCCTTAAAGGCCACAACGTCATAATTCATACAAAAGGACCCATAAATGCAAATGCAACAAGACTCAATACATGTGGTACCAATCATCACAGCACGATGGACACTGGGCAATCAACCCTCCATAGATCCCCATCAATAGGATCGATTCTACTTGAGAATCGGAGCACATCAAAACACTTCACATCCATACAATGGGATTGACGCCAAAGTAATCGAGGTCCTGAACCGAAGTCTGGATGCACATGAACGCATGATGCACACGTCACAAATCATCCTCATAACAACATCATAGATGCATCATCATTCATCATCAAACATCATAGCTCATCATCATACATCATCATACGTCATGTCATCACAGTTCATCATAATAATCATCATCATACATCATGTCATCATAATAATCATCATCATACATCATAGAAATCATTATATAATAATATATAAATCAAATAGCGCTCACAGTCAGACTCATATTAACTCATCATATTATCACATATTAATTCATAATTATACTCACGGTAATTCTCATACTATCGCCTATTAATCACATAAACTTCAAAATCCTACTCATGTTAATTCATTATACTATCACATATTATCACAGTTACCCTCATGGTAATTCATCAGGAAAATTGCAGCATCAAAACATCAAGACATCACTGAACTAGAACATGATTCATTAATAGAAGATATACACAATTGACTTCTCAAACGTAATTAGATATAAAACTATTGGGAAACCAATTACCTTGTCTATACTATGTTATAGCCTTGTTCATTAGATTTCCAATGCTTCGAACGGGGGCCAAAACAAACTTACGGATCAAAAGTTACGTCCAAAACAATTTCGACCGAAAACATGAACAATTGTGATGGACAGCAAAATGCTGTTACGCTCAAGAACCTAAATCAACCCAAAAGTCCACACGATTCACTTCCCCAATGCCCCAAAATATCTCTAAATCATCCCTAAGGTCTTATGGTGATAAAGGCACTAAATATACGGTTTACTAGGCCAATCCCATAACATATTCACGCCCTAAATCACAATTTTTCCTTCAATTACCCTAAGGCATCAGAGTTACTCACTATCAAATATTCCTATCCCTTCAGGGTTAGACATATAACAATTCAAGGTTTTGGCCACGAAGGCCTACTGTTGCACCCCAAAATTTGACCAACATTTATTCATTCATGGAGTATTTGAAAGTTGATACCTTCATCAGAAAGTTCAAGAGGTCCTCAGAGGGATTGGTTGAAACCAAGGTTGTGTGCCTCATAACTTGAGAGTTGTAGGTGCCCCTCAGATGATTCTGAGACTTTGAGAATGAACTTGATGTTTTGAGAAAGCTTATGAGAGGTCTTGATAGCCTTCATGAAGCCCAGAGAAGTCATTATGCAAGAATTCAGAAGATTCAACCATGAATGGTAGAATTAGGGTTTTGACTGGGTCAACCCTAGATCAGCTAAAGATTTGGAGAAGGTTGAGACTTAATCCAAGGGCCATGAGATCATGGAATGATGCATAGAGATGTTGTAAAGATGATTCCTAGACCAACTCATCATGATTGAGGAGTTTGAGAAGTTTTGAGTTAGGGTTTCTGAGGATTGTCAGTGGAAAAACCCTAATTTGATCCCTATCTTCCAGGCAGTTTTAGCACTAGATGTGTTTGATATCTCATTTTCCCCACAACATGAATGTTGTAGAGCTTGTTCTAAGCTTTAATTTGAGTGGTGGAAGTCCTTGATAGGAGTTACAGAGCTCAAGTTATGGTCTTGACAAATTACAGGTCAGCAGAGGTGTGTGAATCTGGGTCCTTGAAAGTCACCCAGCTTGCAGACAACTTTTTCCCTAGTAGGAGGACTCCTATGGTTTCTTGGTCAACATGAATGTTGAAGAGGATCTTCTTAGCTTTAATTTGAGTGGTAGAAGTCCTTGATTGGATTTGTGGAACTCAAGTTATGGTTGGAACAAGGCAAGGGTATTTTGGTCATTTGTCAGTTATAGGTCATTTTAGCCAATGCCTAAAACTCCTATTTCCAAGCCTCAAATGGAAAAACTCAAAACATGAAAGTTGCTCAAAATGTTATTTTAAGTCTAGAAAGAAGGTCACAAATTGATGAAAAAGCTCATAGCATGAGATTCCATGATTGGTTGAAAATGAACTAAAAATGACTTATAACTTTGAAAAGTTGAAATTGAAAAGTGATTTGGGAGATCCACAAATCCAAAATAGGTCATCCAATATATCATTTTGATTGGAAAAACCATTTTAAGAACTTTGGTTCAAGTAGAATTTTCATTTGAGGCTCCAAAAATGGACTTCCTTTGGAAATTTCTTACTTGAAAAAGAAGGTAGCATTGAGAAACCCTACATAAGCAACAAATGCACTTGTTTTTCACCCATCCTCATTCAATAACTCACATAAGGACATTTTGAGACCAAATTACCATGCATGAAGCAAGGGATATGAGACTTTCAACTTCTCATTCAAGGAGACTTTCATGAAGTTTCCACACTTTTCTAGATGAATCTAGAAACATCCAATGATTAATATTTAAAGAGGGCATCAAAGAGTGATGAAAGGTTGGTGAAAGTGGAGCCAAGTCAGAGGAGAGAGAAGGAGAGATAGCCATTGAAGCCATTTCTTCAAGTTGAAGCAATCCAAGTTTTCTTCCACTACAAGCCACCTCCTTCCATACAAGTGCAAACAGAAGTTTCTCCACCATTGTAGGATCTCATTGAAGCCATTTCAAGCCCTGCAACCACCTCCTCGAGCCTCACCATCATCTTCTTGACAGGTTTTTCTTCACCCCATACCTCCTAAATTATGCTGTTTTAGTTGGTTCTTTAGGCATAGAGATAATGTGTTAGGGTAGAGGATTCTTCCCCTTGAATTAGAGCAAGATTGGTGAGGTTCCCCACCAGAACCATGAATCTTTGATCTTCCATAGCTGGCTGTTTAAAGAGTTTTAGGTAGCATAAATTGGGTTAGAATCATCAGGATAGCGTGTAGTGTATCTGTTGACCATTAAATTGAAGTTTGATGAAGATTAACATCAGTTGGAAATTCTGAACCATGGTTGTACCAAGATCTTCTAGCTCTCTGTTAGAGCAATCTAGGAAGAATTAAGGAAAAGTGAACGTATGGTTGTAATCTAGGCATTTAGTAGATGATTTTTCATGTTTAGGTCGAGGGAAGCCGTGGCCTGTGGGGAGAGATAATGGAGCTCGAATGTATGAGTGCATGAGAGAGGGTTCTGCAAAACCCTAGTTCGATGAAGACGATGAGGGAGCGCCGTTGGATCAAGTCCAATGTTTGACATTTTATTCCAATCCGAGGGCTGTGCGTGTGTCTGAAGATTGGAGGGAAAATTTGAATGAGTCCATACGCAGCGTTTCATTAAAGGGCATTCTGGGCCCAGAACGCTACTTGCACCCCCCTTTTTGTAGCCCAATCCATTTTAACTAGCGCTTTGTGCTATTCTGACCCCCCCCTCCCTTAATTCATTTATTTCTTTTATTTTCTTCTTTTATTTTTCTGTTTTGTATAATTCATTAAAAATAGTTAAAAAATGATTTTTAATTTCTTCTTTTTTCTATGAGTAGATTAAAATGTGTAGAAAATTATAAAAATAAAATTGAGATTTTATTTTTAGGTTTAATATTTTTAGTAGATTTTCCAATTAAATAGCTTTTTAATTGTTTCATTTTGATATTTGATTTTGTAGGAATTGTTTTAGTACTTTCCATTAATCTTTTTTACCCATTCTTTTTTGTGCAATTAGATGATGAGTCATACTTCCCCATAGGATTTTTTCTAGATTTTTTTAGAATTAATCTTGATTAGTTTAATTAGGGTTGACTTAGGATAGTCTAATTAGGGTTTAGAATTGTGCATAGGTGATGATTCCTTTCTTTGATTGAGTTTTATCTTGATTTTTAGGTAGAAACCTTTGTAGATGTTATGAGTAGGTGTTGAGGACCTTTGTGAATATCTGTTAAATTTTTCCCCATTAGTTTAGTATTTTTAGGCATTTTCTGAAGTTGCCTGATGATTTGGCCTGTTCAGTGGGTTATCTGTTCATCTGTGGGGTTCATTCTGAGGAATTTGTTGAAGGGCTTGTGTTGCCTTGAGGATATTGATGGAGAGCATCATGAAGGGAAGCTTGTAGATCAAGATTCAGAGGCCCAGAGCTTGTCTCATCTCCTGTCTGTGAGGTTTGAGAGCCTGAAGTTTGAAGGAAGTTCATGGTACTTTCCTGAGGAAGGCACTATGAATGACTTTCATCCTTCCTTCTCACCTCTTTCTTAAGTATCCAGTGATGTTGGAGCCAACTTGTGAGTTTAATTTCTCCTGAGGAGGAATGTAAACTGATCACATGTTGTTGAGCCACATGGGATACAACTCCTAAGTGTAAGCCTCCTAGTACTTTCCTGAGGAAGGTCCTATGGGTCTATTCACTTAGTTCCACTAGTTGATCTAGGATTTCTCAAGTATCCAATGATGTTGGAGCCAACTTGTGAGTTTAATTTCTCCTGAGGAGGAATGTAAACTGATCACATGTTGTTGAGCCACATGGGGTACAACTCCTAAGTGGAAGCCTCCTAGTACTTTCCTGAGGAAGGTCCTATGAGTCTATTCATTTAGTTCCACTAGTTTAAATAGGATTTTCTAAATATCCAGTGATGTTGGAGCCTGCTTGTGAGTTTAATCTCTCCTGAGGAGGGATGTAAACTGATCACAGTGGTTGAGCCACGTAGGATATGACTCCTGAGTATACACCTCTTAGTGCTTTCCTGAGGAAGACACTATGAGCTTGCTTGCTTAGCTCCCTTTCTTTGGTAAGCTTGTTCTGAAGCTTGAAGGCTGGGAATGATTGCTCCTGTTTAGGGTTGTGCTTGAGAGCTTTGCCTTGATTTGATTAGGACTCTGTGATTGGGATTAGGATTAGAGAGTAGGTGATTCTTTCTCAAGTGTGTTTTGTTTGCTTGATAGCACTTCATTTCCTTTATCTGTTTATTGCTTGATAGCATGTTGTTTATTTTCAGTATGATTACTGTTATTTCATGACTGGCTTGAGGTTGAGACGAGCTTGTGGAGGCTGAAACCCCACACACATTTCCTCCCTCACTTGCATTGCATGCATTTTACTGTTAAAGCTGATGTTTTTGTCTGTTTCTGTGTATCATTGACATGATCCCTTAGGACTCTCATTTCCTTTGATAAGGATTTGATGATAGACTTTTAGGTTGAAACCTATGCATGACCACATCTAGGAGTTCCCTGTTCAAACCTCAACCATAGGATGAATCCATGGCATGATAACAAATAGGACTTGATAGTCTCCCTCCTAGTTGAGTTTTCTCCCGTAGTTTCCCGAACTACGTTTGCTCTGATCTTTCATACCAGATGAAAGTACGTAGGCATAGGATGCGATATCCTAGCGAGCAACCTTCCCCATAACCCGTGGTTAGCCGAACTACGTTGACTCTGATTTCTCATTCTCTGATGGGAATACGTAGGCATAAAGCGCGACGCTTTGCCGAGTCATTTTTCTTTTCTTTTTCAGCCAGCCTTGATAGGTAGATAGATTATAACCAACCCGTCCAAGTAAACAAACAAGCGAGGATCCCGTCGAGTACGACGGACGTGAGGGGTGCTAATACCTTCCCCTTGCGTAACCGACTCCCGAACCCAGACAATGGTTGCGACGACCTTGTCTTACCCTTTTTCGTCAGGTTTCTCCGATCGTTTCCTTTCCCGCTCTGAGGGATAAATAACGAAAGGTGGCGACTCTTCTGTCATGCCGGCACCTTATTTTCGCGCAAGCGACAGCTGGCGACTCTGCTGGGGATGACCGAACCCAGAGTCTCTGGTTCTCCGGTTCCCTACGCGAGTCAATCCTATCGTTTGTGTGTTTGCTTGTTGGGTTGCGTTTATTTATCGCATTTTTACTTCCCGCATTTTATTTCCCGCATTTTATTTCCAGTTTGATATGATTATCCGTGCTGCTGTGGGAGAGGGATGTTACTGTGAGTGAAAAGCCGGACCTGGGCTTGAGTACACACCTAGATATAGTTGCGGAGAAGTAGTAGACGAACCTGTCTGTTGAACAGGCACAGTTCTCTACGAAAATCTGCGCTCAGACGAGATTCTCGCAGAGGTGCTCCTTTCCGATCCTGAGGATCTGAGGGGAGTCCAGACGTGAGGATTGTCGACTCTGGGGACCGATCATTTGGAAGTCAGCTAAGAGAGGCCTCTTCATGACTTGACGATGCCACTCCTTCTGGGAATCGTATTGTCACTCATGAATGTCTGTGACGCTGATAACCACATAGGATGCCGTACCTTTGTCCGTGGATTAGGTCCATCATACCTGTGAGTGGGGTTGGGATATTGCAGGAAACTTTGACCTCCAGACCACCTGGTTTTCTTGACAGTGAATCAGTTATGTTGGGTTCTCAGTTGCAGATATGTTCTTGATAGAACAAGGGTTTGATCAGAGGATCTTATCATCAGATGTTTGTCTGTTCTTGATAGAGCAGGTTCCGATCAGAGTATTGTTATCAGAGGTTTGTTCTGGATGGAGCAGATTTTTGAGTGGGGTCTGAGGATCTCGCCAGCAGTTGTTATTTTGTTCTTGATAGGGCAGATTTTTGAGTGGGGTTTGAAGATCTCATCAGCAGCTGTGTATTTGTTCTTGAGAGGGCAGATTTGTGATTTGGGGTCTGAAGACTTCTCCAACAGATATTCCTTGATCTTGCATCCGGGGTCTTTATTATCAGGCTTTCGTTCTTGACAGAGCAGGAATCTTGATCTCGATCCTACCAGATGGTTATTCACAACAGATCAGATCAGTGGGTTTACACCGGGGTTTCCTTCTCAGCAGTGACTGTTGACACCGAATCTCCACAGCAGCCACTTGGATATATTATTGCATGACTGCATTTTGCATTAGTTTGCATATCCATTTTTGCATTCCATTAGCATGTGTCTGTGCTGCAGGCGTGTTTCGTACCCTGATCCTGGTGTCCCGAGCAATATGAGATATTTTCTTCCATGAATGGATCCAGTCTTATCATTGCATTGACACTATGTTAGCACGTTGACACCAAAATCAGGGGTGATCTCCTGAACGTACAGACACCCATAATTCATCTTGCATGGCAGAAGCCAGGACTTGTCTTCTAACCTTTGTGTTTGCAGGTTTGACTCAGAATCTGGCAGCTTAGACTAATGGAGCAGATACAAGCTGAACTAGAGAAAATCCAAAGCCAGCTGGGGCAAGTCATGAATGACATGCAGGCAGTGCGTCTGGACCAGCAAGTGCTCAGAGAGGAGAATCAGCGGCTGCAGAATCAGCTGAGCTTTCTCATGGGAGTGGTGAGAAGTATGTTAGATAAGGAGAGTGGTCAAGCACCCAAGGAGGAGACCAGAGTGCTTCCTCCGTTACCGTCAGTGCCACCTGTGCTGAAGCCAAGTGGACCTCATGGACCCTCTACACAGCATGAAGCTCGAGGCCTGTCTCGTCGTCAGCCGCGCCGAGCATCTCAGAATAATCCTGAAGGGTATGGTCAAAAGAAGAAGCTACTTGATAGAGCTTTGGACCCACTACCTGTGAGTTATGCCCAGCTGCTGCCGCTGTTGGTTCAGAACCGAGTTCTCAAGCTTCGGACCTTAAATCCACCAGATGAGGGGTCATCAGACGTTGATCTAAGCGTGCGTTGTGATTTCCACTCAGGAGCGCCGGGGCACCATGTTGAAACATGTAAGGCTCTCCGGAACAAGATTCAGGACCTGATCGACTCGAGGACAATTAGGCTTGTGCCGGGCGGCATGAGTGCATCGGGAAAGTTTATCCCCTACCCTGCAGGAGAGGTGGATGATTCCACTCCTTTGCCTGAAGCTGAGAAAGATCTCGAATACGTCCCTCAACCTTTGGTGACTGAATCACCTCGCTCGCAGTTCTTACCTGGATCAAGCTCAAGGACGCCAGCGCCTAAACGAGAGACCGTTGCTCCTGGGCGGAAAGAATACCAGCACCAGGATCACAAGAGACCTCGCAACCACGGGGAACAAAGGAATGCTTCTCCCCATCCAGTGCCTGTGCCGTATAGCCAGATTCTTCCGCTATTGGTTCAGAATTCCTTGGTGGAACCGAAAGCTCTCAAGCCCGTGCTAGAGCCTTACACTCCAGGGTACGATCCTCATGCTCAGTGTGGCTACCATGGTGGATCTCTGGGGCATTCGACTGAAGATTGCAAGGCTTTCCAGGCGAAAGTGCAGCAATTGATCGACCAAGGGTGTATTTCCTTTCCAGATGGAGTCTTGGTTGTGCGTGACAACCTCTCAGCCGTCTGAGCTCGTAGATTCAGAGGGTTACTTCCAGAAGCTGGTGATCCAGACAGGCAGACGTCCTCAACATTGGCAGTCCTCAGACTTTTTACCATTTGCATTTGTAGTTTCTTTTCTGTTAGTTACTACTTGCTATTAAACATTGTATGTTTCGAATGGTAATGATAATAAAGTGACTATGCATTTCTTCTGAATTAGTTATGTCGTTGTCACTCATTTACTGCATTGCACTGACGCTTGCATTTTATTTACTCCACTTTATTACTATGATTAGCAATGAGCGGAGGGAGGATGATGAAACTGAATACGCATAACCGATGATCGTATTGCTTTCAGATGAAACTTTGCCGATGACGTACAAGGCATTGTTTCAAATCCCTAAACACCGGAGAGATAAGGAAGAGAATCCCTTGTTAACCACTTCGAGCCGAGAAGTAGGAGTTTCTTTCGGATTTTTTAACCCTCGCATCTTAACCCGGGGCAGGGTAGTTGTCAGTCAGCTTGATCGAGCGTTCAAGTCTTATAGAGGAGTGTTGTCCTTCGAGGACCAATCACATCATATTCCTCGCCAGAGGTCGTACCTCATCAATCACAATGGTTAAACCTCACTAATCAGGAGTGAGACAAGTTATAATCCTTTCGGAGCAATCAAGACAACCCGTGTCGCACGACTTGTTCCAAGGAGAAAAAGGAATAAGAAAGCCCGCTAAGTAAAAAAGAAAAGCTAGAAAGCAAATACTTAGGCAAAAATCAGGGCATCCCGCTGGACTTCAAAAAAATCGAAAAGAACTCAAAAGGAGTCAGTCCAGGCAAAAGTTAGGGAATCAAAAGGATGAAAAAGAAAGGATATAAAAAAAGAAAAATCCTCGAACAAGGACAAAGTCGTGTAGACACAGACGCCGAAAACGAAAAGGAGTAACTGTCACTCCGAAACACCTTGTGAATTCTTTAACCAGTTGTTCTCAATGTTCAACATACCTCTCGAAGAGGCGAGCGCTCGAGCCAAGTTAACTGGACTTTAGGATCGGAGAACATCACGTAGAAGGGGTGGGTACAAATCATAATTTGAGCCAAATATCCTTTGTTTCGCGAACCGTGAACCCGACCACGATACAACCCTTAAAAGACCTAATTGAGGCAGGGTTTATTCTGAGAGCGCATTACGATAAGGTTGAGTAGCCTGACTCCTTCATGATTTGCTAATCATATCCTTATTGCATTTTTCACTGATCGCGTCAGCACTACGTTTGAACTCTTTGGTTCATTCGTCACTCACTAGCATGACACGTAAATGAGTGACAGTACAACGTTTTCGAAATTTGCATGAACACTGCATTAAAATTACTATTCGTGAACAAACAATTTTAGTTGCAGGTTAGTAGCTGATACGAAGGAACTTCAGCAGGGAATAGTCAATCAGGACTGAATCACCAGAGGTCTGGGTCAGAATGGTATGCTGCGAAGCCCTGTGAATCTGGGGCAATGACTTCCAGTGAGTTTGGAATCGGTTTGTCTGAGGACAAGTCCCGGAGCATCATTTGATTATGGGGCAGTTTATGCAAGCAGCGGTTGATCGGAAGCGAATCTTCTTGAAACCCAATCAGGGGCAGTTACCCGGAATCCTTGCGATTTAAGGGCAGATCCCTCCAGTGTTCGATCAGAGCATGTTGAGTCGCGCATCGCTCGTTCAGGGGCAAACTACTTCAGAGATATTGAAGCCAACCATGCTGAAAGTTGATCAGTTGAGGATGAATCCTCCCGTTGTGCAGATGCTGGGGCAAGCTCTCTGAAGATTGTCTTGTTGCCAGTTGTTTTCGGCTCAGAATGAATTATTCCCAAAGGTCGGATTGGGCCAAGTTGAAATGCACTGGGGCAAGTTGTTCAAATGAGTTTGTTCACCCTAGCAAGAATTGAGTATCGGGGAATCGTGTCATTACCCCGCCAAAACCTGAACCTTCTGAAGAAGCCATGCGGTCATTGGATTGCTATCCTACAGCATAACCTGTTACTTGACTCCATGATTGGTAGCCTGTATTCCCTGTGTCGGCATTGTTGAATCAGGATTGTTCCTCCGCAGAAATGTACGGTTTGAGGCCGTTCCCCCTGTACAGTTTGAGACTACAGCAGATTGAGATGGCGTTTATCCCTCATCAGATTAGGGTCAAGATTGACCTCGGCAGACCAGGATTGATATCCCCGAAGCAGGATGAGTTCTCCTTCTCCAGTAGAGTTCAGTAGTCTCTCCTCCGCAAAATCAGAATCAGATAGTGAGCATTGATATGTCTTCCCCAGGTAGAGGTGATTCTCTTCCCCAAGCAGACGCGTCCTGAAGGAATGTCATCTCATCAGATGAGTCAAGCACCGAAGAATGATGATTATCCCCCAGCACCGGGTCACAAGTGCAGAGTTCATAGAAGTGTTCGGGTACCGAAGCTCGTGTTTTCCCAGTAAAGTCGCTGAAGCAGGCTTTCCTCCCCCGCACCGGGTCACAAGTGCAGGTTTCGCAAGAAGCTAGTCGTATACCGAAGTATGCAGTAA
Source organism: Lathyrus sativus (assembly GCA_963859935.3). NCBI lineage: Eukaryota > Viridiplantae > Streptophyta > Magnoliopsida > Fabales > Fabaceae > Lathyrus > Lathyrus sativus. The sequence continues at coordinate 292,572,903 of OZ012738.1, read as the reverse complement.
CTAATGGTGCCAGACTGAAGTCTCCAGTGGAATTGAGATTCCTCACCAGAATCAGGCTCTCTCCTAAAGATGGACGATTCCTTCTTCCCCAGTAGAGTGTTGGGACAGCTGATGTTGTATTCCCCGGCAGAGTTGTACTCTCCCCGAAGTCAGGTGATCCTTTCCTCCCCAGCGGAATTGAAGTTCCCCATCAGAGTTGCCCTCTCCAGCGAAGTAGAATGATTTCTATCCCCGGCCGAGTCCGCAGAAAAGCAGAATCCTCGGAAGTTGATCAGGTCATGATCGATTTTCCTCAGCAGAGCGTAGAACAACTAATGCTGTATTTCCCCCAGAGTCGTACTCTATCCAGCGAAGCAGAACGATTTCTCCTTCCTCAGCCAGGTTTGCAGATGTCCAAGAGATCCGAATCCTTGGAAGTTGATCAGATCATGATTGGTTTTTCCCCAGTGGAGTGTTGAGCAGCTGAAGTTGGCTCCCCACAGAGTGGTCATCCCCAGAAGAGTAGCCGAGACGGCCGCGCATTTCGTTCTCGCGATTGATATCAGTAGATCCAAGTTCTCGTAGAGCTTCATCCCCTGCAGCAGTCAGCTGAAGTTGTTCCCCTGCAGCAGTTCGCGGAAGATTGATTCCCCAGACAGAGTCCGATTGATATTGGCGTGCTCACGTTCTCCTCAGCAGGATGATTCCTCTATCTGAGTGGTTCTTTTTCCTTGACAGGAGGATTTCCCCCTTCGGCATTTATTTTGCCGACAGGATCGCATTTTTGTGCATGATTGCATAGCATTGTGCATGACTGCATAGCATTTAAACGTTGCAATAACATTGTGCATGATTGCATGGCATTTAGCATAAATACATATCATTCCCACCGTGTGGGGCATAGTGCAGAAGCATACACATCATAAACATGATCTAGGTCATTATCATCCTTGTTGAACAGGTGTATCCCAAAAGACCGGTTGCTCAGGACGATTCTTGATGTTCTCCCCAGCCAGGTTGTTTTCTTAGATGATTCTAAAAGACCCCGGTGTGATCCCCGCAGTCGCTCGCTCAAGATGATTTTTGAGATTCCCAGTGAAGTCTTCAGTTCAAGATGATTCTCGAATTCCTCAGCAAGGCCGTTTGCTTAGGACGATTCTTAAGACCTCAGTACGGTTTCCCAAGTCGTTTGCTTAAGATGATTCTTGAGCTCCCCAGTAGCGTCCAGGAAGATTCCTGGAAGTACCCAGCAGAATAAAGTCTCCAGAAAGGTTATCAGTTCAGGATGATTCTTGAAAGCGCCCGCCGGAGTTGTTTGTTCAAGGTGATTTCTGGAACCCCCAACAGAGTGGAGGTCTTTTCCCCAGCAGGTGGTTGGCACTTCCCCAGCAGCAGGCAAATAGATCGATATCTCCAGCCAAGCACAGTCATGATTGGCAGATGGAAGGTTCCCCCAAATAGATCCCGAAGGATTGTCCAGCAAGCTGAAGTTTGTTTATCCCGCAAGTTTGAGAACTTAATGACATGAGTGTCTTGTAGCCTGACAGCTATGTTCCCCAGAAGGGCCATTTCCCAAAAAAGTCGTTCAGGGCATCTATCGCTTTCCCCATGCAGAGTATAGCAGAGGATAGTGTGTTGATCAGCCTGATGTGCTGTGCTCTCCAAAGGAGTCCGTCATCCTCAAGTATAAGTCCAGATGAGATCGGCAGAAAATGCAGCTCCCTTGAAAGGTAGCTCTCCCTCGGTAAAGTTGGTAGGAATCGTCTGAGTGTGCTCTTTCGTTTTTCTCCAGCAGTTGTTGAAGTCGTTTGGGTGAACTCTCTCGTCTTTCTGCAGTGAGTCGTCAAGGTTGTTCGGGTGAACCCTTCTTCCTTTTCCCCAGTGAGTCGTCAAGGTTGTTTGGGTGAACCCTCATTCCTCTCTCCTCAACAGAGTTGTTAACGTGATGATTATGTCCGGTGACCCGACATGTTTGCTTTTAATTAGCAACGACTTGACAGGATGTCAAGCGAGTAGCAGCGTGATAGGTCTGCTCCAACAACGATGTCTAATCTGAAGATGGATTTCGTAAGCGCCCAAAGGCGATATCAGAAGGTTCCTGTGAAGCCAGATTTCCGTGTGGATGAAGCAACGGGTGGCTGAAGACAAGGTTCCAGAGGTTGTAGATACGACACAATGATCCGTGTGAGTCTGAAGACCGAGTCAGTTATCCTGAGGTGATGATTGAGTGCGATCAAGTGAATGATACGTCTTCCGATTGAAGTCGAAGATGTTTCCCCAGCAACGATGTCTAATCTGAAGATGGATTTCGTAAGCGCCCAAAGGCGATATCAGAAGGTTCCTGTGAAGCCAGATTTCCGTGTGGATGAAGCAACGGGTGGCTGAAGACAAGGTTCCAGAGGTTGTAGATACGACACAATGATCCGTGTGAGTCTGAAGACCGAGTCAGTTATCCTGAGGTGATGATTGAGTGCGATCAAGTGAATGATACGTCTTCCGATTGAAGTCGAAGATGTTTCCCCAGCAACGATGTCTAATCTGAAGATGGATTTCGTAAGCGCCCAAAGGCGATATCAGAAGGTTCCTGTGAAGCCAGATTTCCGTGTGGATGAAGCAACGGGTGGCTGAAGATAAGGTTCCAGAGGTTGTAGATACAACAGAGTGATTCGTGTGAGTCTGAAGACCAAATTAGTTATCCTGAGGAGATGATTGATTGCGATCAAGTGAATAGTGTTTCTTCTGACTGAAGTCGAAGATGTTTCTCCAGCTGAAGCGGAGTTTTGCCTGAAGGCAAAGTGTTTGAATCCCCGTAGAGTCATGAATGGCTCAAAATACCATTTCTCTGACTGAAGTCACAGATTTCCTAAGCTGAAGCGAAGGTGCCTAAGGGCAAGGTTATCCCCAAGGTTATGAATGACCTAGGATTCATTTTTCGGACTGAAGGCCGAAGTATATCCCTGACTGACGTCTCGGATACTCTATAGCAGAGGCGGAGTTGCCTGAAGGCATATCCATGTATCCTTGAAGGTCAAGGACCATTTCTTTAGACTGAAGTCGAAGATACCTCCTGCAGAGTTGCCGACGGGCAAAGTTTACATCCTTGAAGGTCAAGGATGTTTTTCTAGCTGAAGCTGGAATAGCCGACGGGCAGGGTTTCATCTTTCTTCAGAAATACTTGAAGATTCTCCAGCGGATCTGGAGTGGCCAGGGGCCAGGGTTCCATCTATATTCAGAGTTACTTGAAGATTTTTCTAGCTGAAGCTGGAAGTGGCCAGGGGCCAGGGTTTCATATAGTTCTAATATTGAAGTTCTACGGCAGGCAGTGTGCAGCAGTATTCCGATGTTCGTTATGGTTCTGAGGGTGAACCCCAGATCAGAGTGTGCTCGGTTAAGTCTCTCATCCCCAGCGGAGTAGCTTCAGGCAGCGAGGTTGGATGTTTGTTTGACGGCAATGTCAGATTCCTTAAATCCCCAGCAGAGATGATGTTGGTGCGACGGCGATGTTGAGTGTCTCTCAGAATGATGTTTGTTTCTGGCAGCGATGTCAGATCAGTATCTCTCCAGCTAGTTGTTGAGCAGCTAGTGTTGCAGTGTTCAAAGATTTGTTCCCCGCAGAGTACCATGCGCTCGTGCAGTTGGCAAATTTTCGGGTTTACCGATATTCAACCGTCTCGTACCTTGATTGGTTGAGGGCCGTTCGCTTCTCACCCAGTCAGGTCCAAGCCGTTTGAATAGGGGCAGCTGTTGCACCCCAAAATTTGACCAACATTTATTCATTCATGGAGTATTTGAAAGTTGATACCTTCATCAGAAAGTTCAAGAGGTCCTCAGAGGGATTGGTTGAAACCAAGGTTGTGTGCCTCATAACTTGAGAGTTGTAGGTGCCCCTCAGATGATTCTGAGACTTTGAGAATGAACTTGATGTTTTGAGAAAGCTTATGAGAGGTCTTGATAGCCTTCATGAAGCCCAGAGAAGTCATTATGCAAGAATTCAGAAGATTCAACCATGAATGGTAGAATTAGGGTTTTGACTGGGTCAACCCTAGATCAGCTAAAGATTTGGAGAAGGTTGAGACTTAATCCAAGGGCCATGAGATCATGGAATGATGCATAGAGATGTTGTAAAGATGATTCCTAGACCAACTCATCATGATTGAGGAGTTTGAGAAGTTTTGAGTTAGGGTTTCTGAGGATTGTCAGTGGAAAAACCCTAATTTGATCCCTATCTTCCAGGCAGTTTTAGCACTAGATGTGTTTGATATCTCATTTTCCCCACAACATGAATGTTGTAGAGCTTGTTCTAAGCTTTAATTTGAGTGGTGGAAGTCCTTGATAGGAGTTACAGAGCTCAAGTTATGGTCTTGACAAATTACAGGTCAGCAGAGGTGTGTGAATCTGGGTCCTTGAAAGTCACCCAGCTTGCAGACAACTTTTTCCCTAGTAGGAGGACTCCTATGGTTTCTTGGTCAACATGAATGTTGAAGAGGATCTTCTTAGCTTTAATTTGAGTGGTAGAAGTCCTTGATTGGATTTGTGGAACTCAAGTTATGGTTGGAACAAGGCAAGGGTATTTTGGTCATTTGTCAGTTATAGGTCATTTTAGCCAATGCCTAAAACTCCTATTTCCAAGCCTCAAATGGAAAAACTCAAAACATGAAAGTTGCTCAAAATGTGATTTTAAGTCTAGAAAGAAGGTCACAAATTGATGAAAAAGCTCATAGCATGAGATTCCATGATTGGTTGAAAATGAACTAAAAATGACTTATAACTTTGAAAAGTTGAAATTGAAAAGTGATTTGGGAGATCCACAAATCCAAAATAGGTCATCCAATATATCATTTTGATTGGAAAAACCATTTTAAGAACTTTGGTTCAAGTAGAATTTTCATTTGAGGCTCCAAAAATGGACTTCCTTTGGAAATTTCTTACTTGAAAAAGAAGGTAGCATTGAGAAACCCTACATAAGCAACAAATGCACTTGTTTTTCACCCATCCTCATTCAATAACTCACATAAGGACATTTTGAGACCAAATTACCATGCATGAAGCAAGGGATATGAGACTTTCAACTTCTCATTCAAGGAGACTTTCATGAAGTTTCCACACTTTTCTAGATGAATCTAGAAACATCCAATGATTAATATTTAAAGAGGGCATCAAAGAGTGATGAAAGGTTGGTGAAAGTGGAGCCAAGTCAGAGGAGAGAGAAGGAGAGATAGCCATTGAAGCCATTTCTTCAAGTTGAAGCAATCCAAGTTTTCTTCCACTACAAGCCACCTCCTTCCATACAAGTGCAAACAGAAGTTTCTCCACCATTGTAGGATCTCATTGAAGCCATTTCAAGCCCTGCAACCACCTCCTCGAGCCTCACCATCATCTTCTTGACAGGTTTTTCTTCACCCCATACCTCCTAAATTATGCTGTTTTAGTTGGTTCTTTAGGCATAGAGATAATGTGTTAGGGTAGAGGATTCTTCCCCTTGAATTAGAGCAAGATTGGTGAGGTTCCCCACCAGAACCATGAATCTTTGATCTTCCATAGCTGGCTGTTTAAAGAGTTTTAGGTAGCATAAATTGGGTTAGAATCATCAGGATAGCGTGTAGTGTATCTGTTGACCATTAAATTGAAGTTTGATGAAGATTAACATCAGTTGGAAATTCTGAACCATGGTTGTACCAAGATCTTCTAGCTCTCTGTTAGAGCAATCTAGGAAGAATTAAGGAAAAGTGAACGTATGGTTGTAATCTAGGCATTTAGTAGATGATTTTTCATGTTTAGGTCGAGGGAAGCCGTGGCCTGTGGGGAGAGATAATGGAGCTCGAATGTATGAGTGCATGAGAGAGGGTTCTGCAAAACCCTAGTTTGATGAAGACGATGAGGGAGCGCCGTTGGATCAAGTCCAATGTTTGACATTTTATTCCAATCCGAGGGCTGTGCGTGTGTCTGAAGATTGGAGGGAAAATTTGAATGAGTCCATACGCAGCGTTTCATTAAAGGGCATTCTGGGCCCAGAACGCTACTTGCACCCCCCTTTTTGTAGCCCAATCCATTTTAACTAGCGCTTTGTGCTATTCTGACCCCCCCCCCCCCCCCCCCTCCCTTAATTCATTTATTTCTTTTATTTTCTTCTTTTATTTTTCTGTTTTGTATAATTCATTAAAAATAGTTAAAAAATGATTTTTAATTTCTTCTTTTTTCTATGAGTAGATTAAAATGTGTAGAAAATTATAAAAATAAAATTGAGATTTTATTTTTAGGTTTAATATTTTTAGTAGATTTTCCAATTAAATAGCTTTTTAATTGTTTCATTTTGATATTTGATTTTGTAGGAATTGTTTTAGTACTTTCCATTAATCTTTTTTACCCATTCTTTTTTGTGCAATTAGATGATGAGTCATACTTCCCCATAGGATTTTTTCTAGATTTTTTTAGAATTAATCTTGATTAGTTTAATTAGGGTTGACTTAGGATAGTCTAATTAGGGTTTAGAATTGTGCATAGGTGATGATTCCTTTCTTTGATTGAGTTTTATCTTGATTTTTAGGTAGAAACCTTTGTAGATGTTATGAGTAGGTGTTGAGGACCTTTGTGAATATCTGTTAAATTTTTCCCCATTAGTTTAGTATTTTTAGGCATTTTCTGAAGTTGCCTGATGATTTGGCCTGTTCAGTGGGTTATCTGTTCATCTGTGGGGTTCATTCTGAGGAATTTGTTGAAGGGCTTGTGTTGCCTTGAGGATATTGATGGAGAGCATCATGAAGGGAAGCTTGTAGATCAAGATTCAGAGGCCCAGAGCTTGTCTCATCTCCTGTCTGTGAGGTTTGAGAGCCTGAAGTTTGAAGGAAGTTCATGGTACTTTCCTGAGGAAGGCACTATGAATGACTTTCATCCTTCCTTCTCACCTCTTTCTTAAGTATCCAGTGATGTTGGAGCCAACTTGTGAGTTTAATTTCTCCTGAGGAGGAATGTAAACTGATCACATGTTGTTGAGCCACATGGGATACAACTCCTAAGTGTAAGCCTCCTAGTACTTTCCTGAGGAAGGTCCTATGGGTCTATTCACTTAGTTCCACTAGTTGATCTAGGATTTCTCAAGTATCCAATGATGTTGGAGCCAACTTGTGAGTTTAATTTCTCCTGAGGAGGAATGTAAACTGATCACATGTTGTTGAGCCACATGGGGTACAACTCCTAAGTGGAAGCCTCCTAGTACTTTCCTGAGGAAGGTCCTATGAGTCTATTCATTTAGTTCCACTAGTTTAAATAGGATTTTCTAAATATCCAGTGATGTTGGAGCCTGCTTGTGAGTTTAATCTCTCCTGAGGAGGGATGTAAACTGATCACAGTGGTTGAGCCACGTAGGATATGACTCCTGAGTATACACCTCTTAGTGCTTTCCTGAGGAAGACACTATGAGCTTGCTTGCTTAGCTCCCTTTCTTTGGTAAGCTTGTTCTGAAGCTTGAAGGCTGGGAATGATTGCTCCTGTTTAGGGTTGTGCTTGAGAGCTTTGCCTTGATTTGATTAGGACTCTGTGATTGGGATTAGGATTAGAGAGTAGGTGATTCTTTCTCAAGTGTGTTTTGTTTGCTTGATAGCACTTCATTTCCTTTATCTGTTTATTGCTTGATAGCATGTTGTTTATTTTCAGTATGATTACTGTTATTTCATGACTGGCTTGAGGTTGAGACGAGCTTGTGGAGGCTGAAACCCCACACACATTTCCTCCCTCACTTGCATTGCATGCATTTTACTGTTAAAGCTGATGTTTTTGTCTGTTTCTGTGTATCATTGACATGATCCCTTAGGACTCTCATTTCCTTTGATAAGGATTTGATGATAGACTTTTAGGTTGAAACATATGCATGACCACATCTAGGAGTTCCCTGTTCAAACCTCAACCATAGGATGAATCCATGGCATGATAACAAATAGGACTTGATAGTCTCCCTCCTAGTTGAGTTTTCTCCCGTAGTTTCCCGAACTACGTTTGCTCTGATCTTTCATACCAGATGAAAGTACGTAGGCATAGGATGCGATATCCTAGCGAGCAACCTTCCCCATAACCCGTGGTTAGCCGAACTACGTTGACTCTGATTTCTCATTCTCTGATGGGAATACGTAGGCATAAAGCGCGACGCTTTGCCGAGTCATTTTTCTTTTCTTTTTCAGCCAGCCTTGATAGGTAGATAGATTATAACCAACCCGTCCAAGTAAACAAACAAGCGAGGATCCCGTCGAGTACGACGGACGTGAGGGGTGCTAATACCTTCCCCTTGCGTAACCGACTCCCGAACCCAGACAATGGTTGCGACGACCTTGTCTTACCCTTTTTCGTCAGGTTTCTCCGATCGTTTCCTTTCCCGCTCTGAGGGATAAATAACGAAAGGTGGCGACTCTTCTGTCATGCCGGCACCTTATTTTCGCGCAAGCGACACCTACCTTTCCCTTTTCCCCAACGGATTCCAGGTTAGATTCACACTAATAGGTTTAGGCCACGAAGGCCAAAGATCACTATTTCTCATATCTATACTCTAACAGTCAAGAATACTTACCACTACACCACAACCATCAGGGTTCTCACTATCAAATTTCCCTACAGGGTTAGAGTCAAATCATAGTTTTTGGCCACGAAGGCCTAGTTTCCCTTTTTCCCAAATAAATCCCTACGGTTAAAATTCTCAATAATCGATTTAGGCCACGAAGGGAAAAAATCCCTTTTTCTCATTATTTGCCTCAAAACTCTTAAACACTTAAATCAACCTTAAATACACTGAAAGTCAGACATGGAAAATTATGAAAGGCTATACTCCCCATACCTTAGTTGTCGATCAAAGCCTTCTCAATCTTTCAGGGAATCTCTCGAAGCTTCTGCCTCCAATCTTCTCCTCAGAGCTCTGGCCTCAATAATTTTCACGGTTAACAAAATGAATCCTAATTTCCTTCAGAATTCCTTTTTGTCAAACCTAGTCTTGGGCCACACAATTGGGTTTTTCTCATAACACACTTACTAACTCCTCTTAATGCCCAAATTACCCTTATTTCACTTATATTTATTTTAACTAATAATAATACTAATATTTCCATATTGTATACTATTAATTAAATAAATAATCCAAAAATCCATAATTCCCAATAATCCACAAAACCACCGAAAACCACCAATTACGAATATTCTCAATTAAATAAATTAATTAAAATATTCCAATTAAATTTGGGGTGTTACAGAAGTGACTACCCCTGCTTCATGTATCGGTGGTCGTACCAATGAACACCTGTGCGCCACTCGGATTTCCATGACTTGGAAGGTGACTTGGAAAGTATGGGGACCAATGGTTATGGGAAGGTCGACTTCACCAATAATTGTCTTCCTGGATCCGTCAAAAACTCTGACTATGATCGCACTACCTCTCATGGGGCGCCTTGAAAAGATAATTATGCCAGAGTTGATTTTGGCATGACGTTCTAGGATGAACCTGTGTCTACGAGTACATTGTCTAAAGCATTGTCTCCGCAGTTGATTGTGATATTGAGTTCCATGTTATGATTCTTGCCTTCCTCTGGAAGTTCTTCATCACTAAAACTCAAATTTTTGTAGGAAGTGATGTTGGAAATAATGTTGTCAAACTGACCTACTGTCACATCTTATTCTACATAGGCTTGTTCTAAGACTTTCTGTAGAGCTTCTCTGTGAGCTTCTGAACTAAGGAGGGGAGATAACACTGATATTCGAGGAGTTTGTAATAGTTGATCCCCAATGTTGTATTCACTTCTCTGGATGAGTTTCAACACTTCATCGTTATTTTTCATAGGCTCAATGTTGTTAGATTGACTAATGGGTTGATTAGGAACTTCAACTTGAGGTTCCTTTTCTTTTGCAGGTACTCCAACTCCTCTATTGAAAATTCGGCCACTTCGAGTGACTTGAATGATATCAACAATGTTGACAATGAATAGCAGTGGAATTTCTTTTCCATCTTCTATTATGGTTGCACCATATTTGTACGGAATAGCTTTCTCTGACCCGTATGGCATTAGGCCTGGCAAGTAGATGACCAAAGGCTTTATCTATGTCTTTCGGCTGTCATAAGTAACCTCAATTGGTTCCAGCTTGGGGATGTTGGAAATTTTTCCATTGTCAAACGGGATCTCCAAGCTTTTTGGTTCATTGAGAAAAGGAATTATGGTGAAAACATCCTTGTCAATTCCATAATTAACAGGCTCTCTTTCATTGAGAGCTATGATGGTTCTTTTATCCAACAGTTCTTGAATCTCATTCTGGATAAGGAGGGAACCCTTCAAGCTTCTACAACATTCTCTACAAGCTGAGTGATCATGGTGGTTCAGAACAAAGTAGTCAAGTTCGCACAAGCATTTGTGAAATTTGATCAATGATGTTTCAATGTTCTTAATGTCATAAACTGCATTGTTCGGGGCAATCTTGCACCATGTTGGTCGAGTGGGAATTCAGCATAATTGAGTTTTCCCTTGGTCCACTTAATAATGGAGAGCTTCTCGCATGAGGTAGCACCCTTGGATATTTTCTGACCATACTTGGCAGTGTTCATAATTGTGAGGTGGTATACGGTCGTACCCGCTCTGTATGCAGTGCATCTTGACCAGATTCGTTTCCAACAAGCGGATGTCACAACTTTGGTATCTGTCTGGATTTCCATTGGTTATGCTAACTTGATGTGTATTTTCATCTTAGTAGATTGGAAGCCACCAAGGGTCCAACAGATGTTGAAGAAATCCCAAAAGTCAAACTTAGTTTTGATCACAATTGACTTTTTACATTAGATGTAACTTGAACTTGGTGATCCTTTATGAAATCAAGTCCTTGGGATAAATTGAACCTAATGGATGGATTCCAAAGGTGTTTTTGAGTGTCTTGAATCATATCCCAAGGTTTGAGATCATGTCTTGGTCAAAAGTCAAAGGTATAGTTGACTTTTTCTCAAGAACCCTAGTTTGTGGTCCAGATGAATTTGAATCATTGTATTGCTTATGAATCAAGTTGTTTGAATCAATCCAATCTTTTGAATGGATCAATATGATGTATTTGAGGTCCTTGAAACATATCTTGAGATCTTGGATCATGCCTTACTTCAAAAGTCAACCTATGGGTTGAATTAGGTCAAACCCTAATTCCTGATTTTTTTTATAAATGCAAACCCCTAAGGATATTTTAAACTTATGAATCGACTCATGAGGTTCTTTTGAGCTTCTTGAATCATGTATTGAATTATTGGTAAAAACGAATAATTGATATAAAAAAATCTGAAAGAAAAATAAAAAAGATTGAATAAAAATAATAATCATTATAAATAGAAACAAAATCGGTAAAAACGAATAATTGGACCAGTATTGAAGTGCTCAAAAAAATAAAATGAATACACCAAAATGATCAGCAAAAAATATACTATTCAAAAAAATACAGCATTTTGTCAAATCTTGAAATAAATTTTACCAGGTTAAACGACTTAAACTATCCAAAAACACAATCAAAAAGTAGTCCAAAAATTAAAAGGTACACGCCATGTTAAACTACGCAAAATGTAGATTAATATAACTGACGTTTACAAGCTCGATTTTAAAATTTTCCATCCACTGATTTTACACACAATTGACTTTTAGTTGACTGATTCGGCTGTAAATCCAACAAGTTTATTATGGCTGATAAATTGGGTACCATGCAAGATGCAAGACATGATTAACTACATAGATGATGCAAAAAGATGTGGGATCTTAGAGTAAACAATTAGGGTATGACAGATGCCCCTATTTAAGTTTCTTCGATATGGAGATATGAAGATTGAAATATTCGTCTCGACAAGATCAGAGAGACTTAAATACAAACATGCGTAGTTTTTGGCACTAAGATACCACAAAAAATGCTTATGATATGATATGAATGCAAGACTCGAAATTCTGCAGAGGATGAAGCCACATAAGACAAACTAAATGGAGGACAAAGGGGAAACCAGAGGGGAATAAATAACAGAAAGACACAAGTTAGGAAAACAAGATATTATGGAAATCTGTCAAGGTGACAAAGAGTATCCAGTAATACTTGGAAAGAGAGGGACAAACCTTAAACAGAGACACAGACATCCGGGAGAGCATCAGATGCTGAAAGCAACACAAAAATCAGAAATATATAGAAGAACATTAGATGTGGGATGAGACCAGAAATTTGAGAATATAACAGAGACTTCCAAGAAAGCATTCAACATTACTGTGGAATAACAAAAACATCTAGAAAGTAGAAGCAACTTTACTAGGAAAGGGTCACGGTCATCAGAAATTTTGTCAGAAAAGCATTGAGCAAAACTTTGGAAAAGAATAGTAACAACCATCAAAGACATTCAGAAGAGCATTGAATAAGCTCCACTGGGGAAACATAAATCATCATCCATGAATGGAACTAGACGGAAAAGAGTCACAATATTCAAAAGATCATTGAATGAGGTGAGGAGAACTTCGGGAAATACATGAGAGACATTATAGCAAACATTAGAGGCATTCAGAAAAGCATTGAATAAACTCTGGAAAATAACAAACATCAGAGACATTTAGAAGAGCATTGAATGAACTCTAGAAAACATCGGAGATATTCAGAAAAACATTGTGTTGCACCCCAAATTTTCCCCCCTTAGATCTCCATCATCATTTTAGGATCATTTTCATTTGATTATCTAACCATAACCTATTTCAAGTTTGTCTTTGTTAAGATACAGGTGAATTAGGGTTCTGTACAATCAAGAATCGAGGTTTCAATGGTTTAATCAGTCAATGTATTGGATTGATTCTCCATGAAATAAGTCTCCATATCATCAAAGATACTCCATTGGATCAAGCATGAATCCAATTTTAGGTTGTCACCCAAAGATTAAAGACAGTGCAGTTTAGGATCCCTGATTAGGGTTTCCGATTAGGAAAAGTCAACTGTAGTTTCACTTTTGATTTAAAAGGTGTTCCAATGATGGAATTATGGTCCATGAACTTCATATGGCTTAATTAAGTCCACTCAAGAAGTTTCAAGACCTCAGAAGACCCAGAATGTCAACAGGCGATCCGGTAGTTATCGATCGATCGTTCGTTTGGTCGAAAATCAACTCTTTAACCATAAGGAATTTGTCCTCAAAGTTTGAAGCAAATATGTTCCTAATAACATATTACACCTATCCATGAAGTTTCATGACCATTGGATCAAGGATTGAGGAGTAATAAAAAAGTCGAGAATTAGGGTTTTGAAAAAGGCAAGACCACAACGTCCTAACCACACATCCAAATGAGGTGGTTCAAAGCTTATTAGAAAGGTCTTGGAAAGCCCTACAAAAGTGTAAAACTGACCCATGGGCAAAAAATGCATCGATTTGGAGTTATAGCCAAAATCATTTACAAGTTATAGAACTCCTTCATAGCCCTTATGAGCTGAGAGTTTCGAATCCAGCAAGTTGGGGTCCCAACACTTGAGTGCACCATTTCAAACTTATCACAAATCCACTTGCCAGCCACTTGAATCATTCTCAACAATTTGATCAAGTCTTGATTTGATATTGAGAGGGTTTGATGGTTAGAAATGGAGAAGGAATGAGGATTTGATAGACATTGCAAGTTGGCAAGGCAAGAGGCAATATTTTAATCAAAAATCAAGAGGAAAGAGAAAATTTTCATAAGGTAACTTGCAGCTGCAACCTCCCTACACTCTAGCCTCACTTCAGTCACCTCCATGACCCTCATCCCACTTGATTTATGCATTACATTGAGCCAAGGATCTGAGTACACAGCTGTGTCAAATCTTGGACAAATGTTTTTTCAAAATCTCCCTCCAAGACCAAAATGCCAATTTTGCCCCAACACCTCTCATGGCCTATAAATAGAGACTTCATGCCACTCTATTCCAGACACCAGAGCTATACAAAAGAACCAGAAACTCATAGCTCTCCTCTTTCCCTCTTTACTTGTAAGTGAAGAAATTTCTCAAAAAACCACAAAAGTGTCACTTTGCATTTTCCACACCAATCCTTGCTCCAAACACAAAACCACTTCAAAGACCATACACACACCCTTAAAATGACCATTTGAAGTTGTTCCCACCATCACTTTCACCAAAAAAACTTTGAATCAAAAAGTCAACCTTCATACCACCATAGTTTGACTTTTATGCATATTATGGACCAAATCACTACCTAGATCCATTTCCACTACTTTGACACTCAAGAAACCTCATGTTCATGGTATTCTAGCTGTCCATAATCTCAAACACCTGCTGGAAATCCATTTTCTCAAACTGTCCTCAAAAACCACTTATTGCTTCAAAAGGAAGAAAACTCAAGGTTTGCTCAAAGGAGGAGGGGATACCTTGCTCTTGCTGCTAGCTTGCTTTTGGAAGACTACAAGAGGTATGTAGTTTTGAGCTTTCTCATCATTGTACATCGTGTATGTATGGATTGTGTTTTGACATTGCTATGCTAGAGTTATAATTTTGCTGTCAAATATGTGTAGAAACCTACCATGTATGGTTGTTGTTAAGTTCTCTTTTAGTTTAGTTAGTTGCTATTCTTGTGAAGTTTGGCTGTTGAATGTATGAGGGAAATGAAATGACCACTAAACTGTTCTTAAAAAGAAAACTGTCAGTAGGAGAATTCTAGGTTTAATGACTAAATGTTAAGCATTGTTATGTTTGATGGAGATTTAACTTAGTGCATAGTTTATATCTGTTTAGCATAGGTTGTTTTGAGGCTAGCATTGTTATGTTGGGCCTCTGTTGTTGCTGCTAGTTCATTTTGGCATGGAGAGTCTTGTTCCACTTGTGTGTAGCTTGCTTCTATGTGGGATTGAGGCCATGTTTGTTATTGTTGTTAGAGTTTGTATTGAGTTTAAACTTGTCAACTCATATTGATGTTGCCTTGAGTATGTTGACTCTTGTTTGAATACTTTACCCCTGACTTGGTGTTGCTTAGTTCTAGGTTGTTTTCCTAGAGTTTTGACTTCATGTTGTGATGGATTTAGTTTAGACTTTGACAAAGTTTAGGTTATAACCATAATGTCAATGTTTGTTTTGGAGGTTTGAGTTTATCAACTCATGCCTGTTTGTTGCCAAGGCTAGTTCCTCATACTAAGGGTTGATTTATATTGTGGTTTCTTTCTAAGGGAATTGTTTGGAATGGAGGTTGATAACCAAACTTGTTGTCATGAGAGTTGTAAGCTGGTTATTACAGTCAGCCTGTGGGAAGTCTGTTGAATGCCTCAAGTTTGCTGAGCATTGTTGACATGTGTTTTGGAGAGGCTAGGTAAGTTAGGATGATTGGACTCATTAGGATTCTTTGCTTGTGTGAATTTGTAGAAGAGAAGGCTGCCACTGTTTTCCTGTTTAAACTCAGACCAGGATTGATCTTCAAGAATATGTTGATCAATATTGTTGAGTTTAAATTCATAACTACAAAGAACCTGTTTGCATTAATATTGTCACTTGGAGAAGTTTAGGTTAGTTTATCTAATTTTGAACATTGCTATGTTTGATAGTTGTCATCTTGCATTGGTTATTGTCATAAGGGTTAGTATTTTATTTGCTTGGCATGGTAATGTCACTGTCATTTGTTGGAATTTGCAACTGACATGGTTGAATTTTGAAGTGATTTGTCCAGCCCTTGTGTGTCTGCATTGGTGGATGGCATGAAGGATATTTGTTGCATTGTAATATAAAATTGTGTTGTTTGCTTATGTTTTCAAAACACCTTTGTTTGACTTGTGCTTTCATAACTTGACATTAAAGCTATGGTGTTTGGAATTCATCAATGAATGTTGATTGAAACACCAAGAGTTGGTTGTCAATCTCTGCCTTGAATATTGTCAACCTCTAAATGCTATCAAATTTCATTTTAGTTTATTTCCATTTATGTGTTTTGAGTTCATAACTTGCTGAAGTTTTAGATTGATAAGAGTTGATGTCATACAGTTTGTTTTAACTTTGATTGGATACAAATTTTGTTGTAAATTATTTCCATGATGTGCTACTTGATGTCCATTTCTTGATATATTGAGAAACTGAGTTTGTTCTTTGTATTTAATCCATGAGTATTGAATTTCAAACATAAATAGATCCTTACTTGCTCTTAATTGCATCATCTTTGAGCCTTAAACTCCAAAGTGCATCTCAAGTCTCACTTTGCATATTCATTCGAGTTTCATTATATGTGCATCATTTTAAAGTCTAATTATTTCCATATTAGTCTTCATTAAATTTCAAGTGCTTTTGGTTTTTATTTCATTAAAATTGGTTAAGATTTGAGGAGATTGGAATCAAACCGTTTTTGAGTGCTTCACTTGATCTTGCCTTGCAAATGCCCAGAAAATCACGCCTCTTATGTATAACATTTAATGGGGTGGCTTGATACAACGGATGTATCGCCACCCCTGTGATTACTTGCCTTGCCTTAAGAACTTGTCATGCCATGAGATCCCGTGTTGAACCCTCAGCGAGGGCGCTTTTTGCTTCAATTTTATGATTTTCATTATATTGACCTTTTCTCCTTCCATTTCCATTACTTTTCACACGCGTTTAATGGTTGGTTTGGCATGATTTTGTGCCCATGACCCCAAGGTCTTGGGTTCGAGCCTTGGGTAAGGAACTTCTTTATTTTTAGCAAGTGATTTATTTATTTTTATTTAATTTTTATTAAATTTCAAATTTCCATAAATTCTTTATTTTTAAATCATTTTTAAGTGATTCTTTTTGCTTGGTATCCAGATTGGTGTTCCCACAAAAGATCAAGATTCCCATGTTCGATAAGTACAAGGGAACTACCTGTCCCAAAGTACATCTGATAATGTATTGCAGGCGGATGGCTCCGCACATTGAAAATGACAAATTGTTGGTACATTGCTTCCAAGACAGTCTCAAGGGAGCGTCAGCCAAGTGGTACTTAAGCTTGGACCAAGCAAAAATCCAGAGTTTCCAAGACTTATCGGATGCTTTCATCCAACAGTACAAGTATAATATGGATCTGGCTCCAGATCATCGTCAACTTCTTAGTATGACACAAAAAAGCACCGAGTCCTTCAAAGAGTATGCACAAATATGGTGCGGAACTACTGCTCAGGTTGAGCCACCTCTCACTGAAAAAAAGTTAGCAGATTGGTTCGTGGACATAGTTAGGCTAGAATTCTATGAAAGATTAATTAGCAGCGTTACTTCCAACTTCTCCGACATTGTCACAGTAGGAGTTAAGGTCGAAGCTAGTTTGAAAAGTGGAAAGGTAACAGCCTTAAACGCCAATTCTAGCACCAACATTGCCAAGAAGACAACTAACAACTTTCACAAGAAAAAGGAAGGTGAGGTAAGTGTTGTGACATATGGGAAAAGGGCGCATAATTCAAAAAATCATTGTCAACAATACTATCAACCATCTTCTTATGTGGCAGCTGTAACACCTGTTTTTCAGCAGTCAGCTCAGCAGGGTACTCAACAAGGGGCATCCAGTCAAAATCAGCAATACGGTCAACAAGTTCAGCAGCCTCAAGCTTGGGCTCCAAGGGCTAATCACCAAGTAAATCGGCCGAAGATACAACCCATCCCTATGAGCTACACCGAGTTATTCCCTATGCTAATAGAGATGGGGCTTGTCAAAACAAGGAAGTTAGGTGCACCTCCTAACCTTTTACCATACTACTACAACACCAACGCACATTGTTCATTCCACGAAAATGCTCCAGGACATGACTTAGAAGGATGCTTCGCGCTCCAACACCAAGTTCGTGAATTGATTGAAAAGAAGATCCTGTCTTTTGAAGACAACCACCCAAATGTGAAGAACAACCCCCTACCAAATCATGGTGGAGTGAACTCTATCACTGAAGAAGGAGAAGGGTCAGAAACAAAGACTATCACTACTATTTGAAGAAATCAAGGTGTCGTTGGTAGAATTACACAAAAGCCTTGCTCAAGCTTGGGCGCTCAAGACGTCTCATGAGAATTGCGAGCAGTGCATGCTGAATCCACAAGGTTGTTACCTTGTACAGAAGGATGTTCGAGCATTACTGGATCAAGGAATGTTGGAAATCAGTCACAGAAAAAAGAAAGAGGATATAGCGGTAATTGAACCCGTGTTCAATATGCCCGAGGAACCCTACAAGAGGGTTGTATTCAGAAACCCAGACAACAATAATACGAATGGAAACAGAAACGTCTGTCCTATATTCCGTGACGATGTGCCACCCAGATTTGGGAGGGATCAGTCCAGATTCGAGCAAAGGAGAGGATCCAGATCTCATCCTAGAGCCATAACACCAGAAGAAGACTACTCATGATGTGAAAGTATCTTCAGAGAAAGAAGACAAAGGAATATAGCTAATGTTGCCGATGGAAGTAGAATGAACCGAAGTGGTCGTGTGTATCAACCTCGGAGAAACAATGCAGTTCCTCCGCCAATGGTTCCCACCCCAAAGTCGTTGTCGCTAAGGGACCTATTCCAAAAGAAGCTGTAGCTAAGGGACCTATTCCAAGAGAAGTTATCACTAAAGAACCTATCACCAAGGGAAAGGAGCCCTTCAAGGATGATGAAGAGGAATTCCTAAGGATCTTTCGTAGAAGTGACTACCGAGTGGTAGATCAGCTAAAAGAAACGCCATCCAAAATTTCCATCTTGTCATTCATGTTAAGCTCTCAGGCACATCACCAGGATCTGCTAAAGATTCTAACATAAGCTCATGTGACTCAGGACATCACAATAGGGCAGTTTGACTCTGTTATTGCAAATATCACAACCTGTAATACTTTGAGCTTTGATGACAACGACTTGACAGCTGAAAAACGCAAGCACAATCGTGCTCTGCATGTGTCAATAAAATGTGAAGAAGACACATTGTCTAGGATGCTTGTTGATACAGGATCTGCACTCAATGTGATGCCAAAGAGAACATTAGCTAAGCTAGCTTATCAGGATGCTGATATGAGACCTACATCTCTTGTGGTGAAGGCGTTTGACGATTCCAGAAGAACTGTGATTGGAGAAGTTGACATGCCTATCATGATAGGCTCACAAATCTTCGAGATTACTTTTCAAGTGATGGATATCAATCTAGTTTACAACTATTTATTGGAGAGGCCCTGGATACATGCAGCAGGCGCTGTTACCTCCACCCTTCATCAGAAAATGAAATTCATTGTCGACGACCAACTGGTTATTATTCATGGAGAGGAAGATCTAATGGTGAGCAACCTGTCTTATTTCCGATACATCAAGGCAGATGAAGATTCACTTGAAACAACTTTCCAAACGCTAGAGATAGCCCATGTTGTTCTAGTTGACGAGTCAGCTATAACTCGTGATCCATCCTTCACTTCTGTTGAAAGTATTAAGGTTGCGCTGAAAACTGGACTCCCATTGGGATGGGGAGAAGTGATCGAGGTCAATGCTCAAGCGAAGAATGATCGACAAGGGTTGGGTTATAAACCAACTCTCGAAGACGAGCCAGAAGAGAGCGTCATGAGGAAAAATTCCTTGAAAGAGATATTTACCAGTGGCGGACTACAAATAAATGCTATCATCACAGAAGAGGAAGATTGTGATCTGAAGGTCTGATAACTCGAGGGGGAGCAGCTATGCGCAATTGGGAGGCTGTGGAAATTCCTGTCTTTTTACCATTAGAGTAATGCATTTTTCTTGTTAGCTTTATGTTTTATTTAAAAATTCCTGGTCTTGCCCGAGGCCTGCGAATCATTTTGTATGAGCCACTTTGCAAATTGAAAAATCTATGAATGAAATGTGTTTTTGTTAAAACTTTTGTTTATTTTTTGCTTATCATTTTCACTCTTTTCGTTAAAAGGAAGAATGGTGACTTTATCTGTGAAAACGTAAAAACAACCCTTCATTTGCATGTATGTGTGTGTGTCTAATCATTCCTAAAAATATAAAAACATGCAGAACACATCCACTACGCACATGATCCCCTGATCTTTCGGTTCCTTCTACTAGTGGGTCATTTGTCTTCCAAGTTGAAGAAGAGGATGATGAAGACTCATAAATCCCAGAAGAATTGAAGAGGATGACGGAATATAAAGATGATTATCTCCAGTCATACAAAGAGCAGATTGAGGTCATCAACTTGGGGTCTGAAGAAGAGAAAAGAGAAGTGAAGATTGGAGCATCGTTGGGGACAAAAGTCAAAAATAGGCTGACAGCACTCGTCAAAGACTATGTTGACATATTCTCTTGGTCTTATCAAGATATGCCGGGGTTGGATACCGATATTGTTATGCATAAGCTCCCCCTAAAGCCAGAATGCCCTCCAGTCAAGCAGAAACTTCGCAGATCAAGACCATACATGGCTCTTAAGATTCGAGATGAAGTCAAGAAACAGATCGATGCAGGCTTTTTTTGCAGTATCCAAATATCTGAAATGGGTGGCCAACATCGTGCCAGTTCCAAAGAAAGATGGCAAAGTCAGAATGTGCGTCGACTATAGGGATCTAAATAAAGCTAGTCCTAAGGACGATTTCCCTCTACCACATATCGACACCTTGGTGGACAATACAGCTAGTTTCGCAGTGTTCTCATTCATGGACGAATTTTCTAGTTATAATCAGATAAAGATGGATCCGACCGACATGGAGAAGATGACTTTCATCACACCCTGGGGCACCTATTGTAAGGTCAGGCCTTTCGGTTTAAAAAATGCAGGGGCAACATATCAGAGGACCATGGTCACACTCTTCCACAATATGATGCACAAAGAGATTGAAGTATATGTGGACGACATGATTGAAAAGTCTCTAAGTGAAGAAGATCATTTGGATCATCTGTTAAAGTTGTTTGAGAGACTCCAAAAGTACCAGCTAAGACTAAATCCAGCTAAATGCACCTTTGGTGTTTGCTCAGGAAAATTACTCGGTCTCATCGTTAGTCAATGCAGAATTGAAGTGGATCCTGATAAGGTCAGAGCAATCCAAGAGATGCCTGCTCCTAAAACAGAGAAACAGGTCAGAGGTTTCCTTGGACGTTTGAATTACATCTCTAGGTTCATCTCCAACCTAACTCCTACTTGCACACTGATCTTCAAGTTGTTACAAAAAGATCAGACGATGGTGTGGAATGAAAATTGTCAGTCGGCATTTGAGAAAATCAAGCAGTATCTGCAAGAGCCTTCAGTATTGATTCCTCCAGTGCCTGGAAGACCATTGTTCATGTACATGACAATATTAGAAGATTCGATGGGTTACGTCTTGGGCCAAACTGATGAGTCGGGCAAGAAAGAGCATGCAATTTATTATCTAAGCAAGAAATTCACAGACTGCGAGAGTCGTTACTCCCTGCTAGAGAAAGTCTGTTGTGCCTTAGCATGGGCCGCCAAGCGTCTAAGACAGTATATGATCTGCCATACCATAATGCTAATTTCTAAGATGGACCCAATCAAGTACATTTTTGAAAAGCCAGCTCAAACTGGAAGGTTGGCCAGATGGCATATGCTTTTGTCAGAGTATGATATTCAGTATGTTGCTCAAAAGTCTATCAAAGGAAGTGTCTTGTCAGAACACCTCGTAGAACATCCTATGGAAGATTATCATCCACTCAAGTTTGAGCTCCCTGATGAAGATGTGATGTACATTCAGCGCATGAAACCAGAACCTGGTCCTGAAGAAGGTCATAAGGCTGGATCCTGATGGAAATGATGTTTGATGGAGCGTCGAACAAAAATGGACATGGCATTGGAGCTGTTTTGAAGAATCCAGCCGGAGGGTATACTACTGTCACGACACGACTTTGTTTCTCTCGCACTAACAACATAGCCGAGTACGAAGTCTGCATCCTATGGTTGGAAGCTTCCATTGATCTCCGCATTAAAATCTTGGAAGTAATCGGTGATTCTGATTTAGTAATTTATCAACTCAAAGAAGAATGGGAAACTCGAGATGAAAAGTTGATCCCTTACAAAGCTCACATCCTAGAGATGGTCGAATACTTCGATGAAGTTACTTTCGAGCATGTGCCAAGAGCAGAGAACCATATTGCTGATGCTTTAGCGATGATGGCATCAATATGGAAAATCCAGTTTGTTAACGAGGCACCTCTAAGCCACATTGAAAGAAGAACAGTGCCAGCATATGTTATGACAATAGAAGAAGAATCTGATGAGAAACCTTGGTTCCACGACATCAATAATTTTCTTCAACATTAGATATATCCAGTTGACGCGTCCATAATTGATAAAAGACCATACGAAGATTGTCGTCCAAGTTCTTCATCAGTAATGGCATCCTTTACAAGAGAAACCATGACATGGTTTTGCTTCGATGTGTCGATGAAAAATAAGCAAGTCTCATAATGACTGAAGTGCACGAAGGAACATTTGGTACTCATACCAATGGCCATGCCATGGCTAAGAATATTTTAAGAGTTGGTTACTTTTGGTTAACTCTAGAGATGGACTGCATCCTTTTCGCTCGATGTCGCTACTATGAAAAAAAGGTGTCGGCAATGACAGAAGAGTTGCCACCGTTCATTATTTATCCCAAAAGAGGGAAAGGAAACAATCAGAGAAAACCTGATGAAAACGGGAGAAGACAGGTCATCGCAACCATATCTCGGGTTCGGGAGTCGGTTACGCAAAGGGAAGGTATAGCACCCCTCACGTCCTTCGTACTCGAAGGGATCCACACTTGTTGTCTATCTAAAAAGGTGATTGAAACTATCTACGCTAAAGGTCTCAGGGAAAGAAGAAAATAAAAGTGACTCGGTAGAGCATCGCCACTTTGTGCCTACGTATTCCCTCGTGCAATGGGAAAGTCAGAGTCAACGTAGTTTAGCTAACTACGGATGAAAGGTGGGGGGAGGTTGCTCGCCAAGACATCGCGTCTCGTGCCTACGTATTCTCATATGGTATGAGAAATCAGAGCAAACATAGTTCGGGCAAATAAGAACACCGGTTGGTTCAGAATGTTTTACCCGAGTAGGGTTAACAAATAGTTCTAGCATTTAGGTGTATGCAGCTCGACCTTTAGAGACTTAGGCGTTACATGTTTGCAGTAGAACTAAGAGTTAACGAAACTCTTTTTATGAAAAGGTTTTCCATTGTTAAGGGTCCCAAAGGACGAAAAAAGGAAGTTTGATGATTTGTTTTTGAAGTCTTTTAAGAAGAAGTGCAGTGATTATTGTTTGTAACTCATGTTGCACTAGAGACTATGACCGAGGAACGAATGTGTCGCATATCATCCAAAGGACATACGCTAACACTCTAGACAATTAAGAGGCAACCATCCAATAATCATTTCCCAAGTACTTAAGGCTCGTAACGCACAACATTTGTTAACCTTTATTAGGTGTTTTGAAATGATTTGAAGATGAGAAGGAGAGAGGACAAACTAAAGGGAGACTAGTTCAAACCTAGTAGTTGTCATGCAGAATGGCCCTATAGTTGAGGTAAAGGGGATACTACCTAATGTTATCATGCATGGTTTAACTCCTAAGGTCTATCATAATCTCGAAGAGGTTAGAGATTCTAAGGGAACATGGCAAAGAAAGAAAAAGAAGAAAGCATAATCAAAGCATAAGATATGCAAGAT
This sequence comes from Lathyrus sativus, assembly GCA_963859935.3. NCBI lineage: Eukaryota > Viridiplantae > Streptophyta > Magnoliopsida > Fabales > Fabaceae > Lathyrus > Lathyrus sativus. The sequence continues at coordinate 292,549,359 of OZ012738.1, read as the reverse complement.
GCAAATATGCATATGTAATGCAACACACAAGCAAAGGGAGGAAAAAGTGTGGGGTAAATACCTCCACAAGTACATCTCAACCTTGATTAATGCACATAATGAAATGCTAAAAAGATAAAGAAACATACAAGCAAAGGGAGGAAAAAGTGTGGGGTAAACACCTCCACAAGTACATCTCAACCTTTATTAATGCAAAATGAGAGAAAAAGGAAGTATGAAGCTTACAACATTCAAACATCAATCATGAGGCATAAAAACAATTCAAATGCAAAGGGATAAGGACCTAAAGCAAATGGGAGATAAGGGATGGTATGAGACCAGCAAGGTGCTCAAAATATCATTCAACCAAAGTATCATCATGACTTGTGCAAAAGGTTGCACCAAAAGTGTTCTCATGGTTCACCATTCAAGTCATGCTCCAAGTACCTCCACAGGAGGGATTAAGCAAACTCAAATGGTGTCCCAAAGTCCTTGGACAGAAAGATAGATGAAAATAGAGTGTGCTCAAAAGCAAAAGCATATCCACCAAAAGAAAATGCTAGCTAATCATGTCAAAAGAATGGAAACATCCAAACACATCACAAGTAAGACCCTAAAAGAAAGGCCTAAAAGATGCACAAACTTGAACAAGTTATAAACCAAATTAGGACCTATAATTGAACCTACACACACTTCAATATGTCTATAACATGAATCCACAAGAATTATAGGTTCAATCAATGCACAAAAACCAATTACAAAGCAAACTAGTTCACTAACTAGTGTAAACATCACACCATGATAACCTAAATTGGAAATTAAACTAAAAATACGAAAAATACTCAAAAAAATGCCAAATAAAATCCTAGATTACCCCTAAGGTGTTAGGAACCAGGGGTCCCAGGTATGGGAACAAAGCCCAAACAAAACTATGCAAACAGAAGCGAAAACCTAAGGGATACCCCAAATGCGAGGGTGAATCGAGGGTCACTAAAACTAGCCTAAAACCCTACCTAAAATTAATCCAACCAGGGGTTAAATGGTCTTGAAAAATAACCTAACATGTCATCAATATGAGAAACAAGAATCAGCCATTAACATGGAAGATTGACCAAGAAATAAAATCAAACACATGGAGATATCAATTTTAACTCAATTAAAATACCTCAAAATGTAAAATCCATTTTTAATTGAAAAATGACTTAAGAAATTAAGTGAAAAATTTCTAAAATAACGTAATATCCTAAAATGTGTAAAAAGTTTTTTTTTTTGGATTTTTATCATCATCAGAGGTACTTTATTTGCATTAAAATCAAACAGGAAATAAAAATGCAAAAAGAATAAAAGAAAAGAAAAATGGAAAAAAAAACGTGTGTTGAATAGCAAGTGATTCCAGTTAGTTTTCAATGGGCCAAGTGAGGGTGGGGTGTGAATAAGAATGTAAGCCCAGTCTAATATAACTCAATGTTTTAGATCAAAACGCATAGCTTCATTTAATATGTGGCATGGTCAAAGGGTCAAAGAATCGGTCAGAATGAATCACATTCGTTCATCAGGTCCTGGTCAATAAGTCAGAGGGTGATATGGCATGACACGCTGGCAGGTGGGGGATTAAACCAGACGGTGGCGTCGGTCATCTTCTCTGATGGTTCGCCGGAGAAGACAAAGTGAAACCTCATCAAAACACCCAATTTTTGATACCAAACTAATCCTCATGTTATGTACATTAAGAATCTAGGTTCTATCTTCATTTTTCGTCCATAAATAGTGAGATTCGAAGCCAACAAGAATTGAGCATAATTCAAGAATTATCAAGAACAAGAGCCAAAACAATCCAGAAATGGCCTACATAAGCAGGGTTTCAATATGCACAAAAAATGGCAGTGAATGGACGCTTGAACATGGAGAATTCTTGAAAGAGAATTTACCTAACGGAGCTCCTCCGTTGGGTCTTGAATTGTAACTAAAACTCGTGGGAAACAATCCAGAAAGCTTCAAGGATCTTCAATAAAGCTCTTGGTAATCTTCAATTGGACTGAAACTGCTTGATTCTTGAAATCACGATCTCACTTTTTCCTTGATTTTTGCAACTGCTTTCTGCTCCAATTCTGATCAATTTCATCTTTTTGAGCCTTTGTTCTTCATCACAGACTTTTATATTTTTGATCTAGCATCAAATGGAGGCCCAATTGTGGCCTGTTAATGGGAATTGAAAAATCTAAATTTGTGTTTTTTAGCTTTGAAATTCACGAGTGAAAATGGCTCCAAAGGCTCTAAACTTGGTTCAAACAGCTTGCTTGTCATGTAAGGTGATCCAATGGAGAGGATTAATCCCTTGAAAAGATCCTATGGTGAATTTTGGATGTGTGACTTATACATGAAGCAACCATGAAATTGCACATGAAATGACCTCAAAACTTAAATTCAATTTGTGCATCTTGCTTGGTATGTCTTGGTGACTCAAAATATGCACAAACATGCCTTGTAAAGTTCAAAAATCAAATTAATTGAATTAGCCACTTTTAAAGTCTTTTTCATGAAATTTCCTCGCCAATTTTCATATACAAACCAAACCCATGATAGCTTGATGTTTTATGATGAAAATGAGTTCATTTGATACAAGTTTGATGTTGGAGAAAGTTCCATCTGAAGTGCACAAAGTCATGAAATGGACCTATAATGAAAAGGACCTATAATCAAAGTTTCCCAAAATACCCCTGCCTTGCAAGCTTCATAACTTGAGCTTCACAAATCAGATGAAGGACTTCTAGTACTTTTTGAAAAGCTAAGATCATAAGGAACAACTGTCATGTTTGGGTCAAAGTGAGGAGAAACATCCTTCTAGGTTAAAAATGTCTTGGAAGTTGGTTGACTTTTGTTGACCAAAATCACATTCATTTAAGGACCCATAAATTGTCAGCATCATAACTTGAGTTCTAGAAACCCAATGGATGAGTTCTAATACTCAAAATAAATCTATAAACATGATATACAAGTCTCATGTTTGCCTCAAGATGAGATGAAACTTGTATCTTGAAATATGTGGTCTTGAAGTTAGGCACTAAAATAGGGGATTTTACACTGACAAGCTTAGAAACCCTAGCTTAGCAACTTCTCACACTCTTGATTCTTCTTAAATTGATCTTGAAATAACATCCTAGATTCTTCAACATAAATTTCCATGATCACAATAACTTGGAACTAGGTCTCAATCTCCTTCAAATCTCCAGTTGACTTTGCACTAAGCAGGTGAAATCCTAGGTGTACAATCCTTTGACTGCAACCTCTTGTACATGATATAATCACTTGGATAAGCTCCACAATGACTCTCAAGGCACTCAATGAGCTTCTACCGTACTCTCCATCTATAACCATGGACTCATGATCTTCTGATGACCTTCATATGGCCTCCAAGATAGGAGGTACACCACACTTATCCATCCACTCTTTCAAAGAACTTTGACTTTCTTCTGATGATGATAAGCACTTGATCATTTGAATAAGACCTCTTGCTTAGGCTTGGAACCTTTGGTAACCTTCTCTTACTAGGCATACCTCTCTTAATCCCCTGTAAATGAACAATGGTATGCAAATGCTAATGCTATGAAAATGCAATGAATCACAAGCCAAGCTAGAAAAAGGTTGGGCAAATTTTGGGGTACAACAGCTGCCCCTATTCAAACGACTTGGACCTGACTGTGTGAAAAGCGAACGACTTTCAAATAGTCAAGGTAAAAGACGGTTGAATACCAATGAACTCGGAAATTTGCCGACCGCAGAAATCTCCGGAGATAGCTAAATCTGATAAACATCTTGAATACTCCGCTGGGGAAGAGAAACATAACCAAGCAACTCTGCAGGGGAAAACATGATAACATGAACGCGTCCATCAAAGATGGTGCCATGGTCTGTGACCTTTTAAATTGCCGGAGTCTAGATACTCAACGAAATAACTGGAGCCTGAATGCTCAACACCATAATTGGAGCCAGAATGCTCAACGAACGAGGAAAACATATCAAAAATTGGAAATTTGTCGGAGCCTGAATGCTCAACGTACTAAACCGAAACAAACCGGAGCCTAAAAGATCAATGTAAAAGTCGGAGCCTGGATGCTAAACATAATTAGCCGCAATAAACCAGAGCCTGAATACTCAACATAATAACCGGAGTCTGAACACTCAACGAAATTGACTGGAGCCTGAACGCTCAACGCAAAGACCGGAGCCTGGATGCTCAACGCAAAGACCGAAGCCTGAACGCTCAACATAATAAACCGGAGCCTGGATGCTCAACGTAATAAACCGGAGCCTGAACACTCAATGTAAAGACCGGAGCCTGAACGCTTAACGTAATAAATCGGAGCCTGGATGCTCAACATAATAAACTGGAGCCTGAACGCTCAACTTAAAAGTCAGAGCCTGGATGCTCAACGTAAATTGACCGGAGCCTGAACGTTCAACGTAATAACCGGAGCCTGGATGCTCAACATAAAATAACCGGAGCTTGGATGTTCAACGTAAAACAACCGGAGCCTGGATGCTCAACGTAAAAGCCGGAGCCTGGATGCTCAACGTAAAACGAATTCATCAGAAATTAGAGATCTGTCGGAGCCTGAATGCTCAACGTAATAACCGGAGCCTCAACGCTCAATGTAATAACCGAAGCCTGAACGCTCAACGTAATAACCGGAGCCTGGATGCTCAACGTAAATTGATTGAAACCTGAACACTCAACATAATAACCGGAGCCTGGATGCTCAACGCAATAAAGGAACACCACAAATATACTTTTCAGAGTCTAGATACTACATGACTTAAGAATACCATCTCAAAATACCGGAGTCTGGATACTCTACGAACAAAATTAACCACCGAGATTTGCCGGAGCCTGAATGCTCAACAAAATAAGCCAGAGCCTGAACGCTCAATGAAATAATCGGAGCCTGGATGCTCAATGCAAGTGACTGGAGTCTGGATACTCAATGGAATAACCGGAGCCTGGATGCTCAACGCAAAGACCGAAGCCTGAACGCTCAACGAACGAGGAAAACGTATCACAAATTAGAAATTTGCTGGAGCCTGAATGCTCAACGTACTAAACCAAAACAAACTGGAGCCTGAACGCTCAACGTAATAAACCAGAGCCTGGATGCTCAACGTAATAAGCCGCAATAAACCGGAGCCTGAACGCTCAACGTAACAACCGGAGTCTGAACACTCAACGAAATTGATCGGAGCCTGAACGCTCAATGTTAAACGAATTCATCACAAATTGGAGATCTGCCGGAGCTTGAATGCTCAACGTAATAACCGGAGCCTGAACGCTCAATGTAATAATCGGAGCCTGGATGCTCAACGTAAATTGACCGGAGCCTGAACGCTCAACGTAATAATCGAAGCCTAGATGCTTAACGCAATAAAGGAACACCAAAAACATACTTTTCAGAGTCTAGATACCACGTGAGTTAAGAATACCATTTCAAAATATCGGAGTCTGGATACTCTATGAACAAAATTAACCACCGAGATTTGCTGGATCCTGAATGCTCAATGAAATAAGCCGGAGCCTGAACGCTCAACGAAATAACCGGGGCCTGGATGCTCAACGTGATAAACCTGAGTCTGGATACTCAACGTGATAAACCGGAGCCTGAACGCTCAACGTAATAACCGGAGCCTGAACGCTCAACGAACGAGGAAAACACATCACAAATTGGAAATTTGTTGGAGCCTGAACGCTCAACGAACGAGGAAAACACATCACAAATTGGAAATTTGTTGGAGCCTAAATGCTCAACGTAATTGGCCGGAGTCTGAATACTCGACGTAACAAAAGAACCACATCAACATTTGTCAGAGTTTGGATACTCATCGAAATAAGCCGGAGCCCGAACGCTCAACGAAATGATCGGAGCCTGGATGCTCAACGCAAGTGGCCGGAGTCTGGATACTCAAAGAACGAAAGAAACCCATTTGAAACTACCATAGTATGGCTACCTGTTGCACCCCAAAATTTGCCTAACCTTTTCTTACTTGGTTTATGTTTCATTGCATTAGCATATCATTGATCTAACATTTGCATAACATAGCATTGTTCATTTGCGCAGGGGATCAAGTGTGGTTTATATCCAGAGGAGCCTATCTAGAGGTCTTATTCAAGCTTGAGAAGTCACCATAGTCATCAGGAAGAGGGTTGGGTTCTTGAGAAGTTCAGTTGTTTGTATGTGGTTAATCTCCTAATCTGAGGACCAATTGAAGACCATCAGTGGGTTGTAGAGCCTTGATCAAAGGGAGAGTGTGTAGAGTGAGCTCATAGAGTGCCTTGAGGGTCATGGTGGAGCTCAATCATGTCATTGGGTCAAGTGTGAAGAGCCACAGTTGAGGGTGTTGCAATTAGGGTTTTCATTTGAATAACCCTAAGTCAACTGTGTAATTGAAGATGGTCAAAGCCCAATTCTAAGTATTTGTAATCATGGATAGATGTGTTGAGATACATGAGATGATATTCCAAGATCAATCCAAGAAGAAGCCCAAGTGTGAGGAGTTTCTAAACTAGGGTTCTCAGGGTAAAATCCCTTATTTAATGCCTAACTTCAAGACCACTTATCTCAAGATGCAAGTTTCATCTCCACTTTTTGCCAACATGAAACTTGTAGAAAATGTTCTTATCTTTAATTTGAGTAATAGAAGTCCTCCATTGGATTTATAGAACTCAAGTTATGACCCAAACAAGTTACAGGTCATCTGAGGAATGTGAAATTTGTCTGTGAAAGTTTACCAACTTTCAAGGAATTTTTGACCTAGAAGGGTGTATCTCTTGAACATTTCGCCAACATGAAAGTTGTAGGTATTGATCTTAGCTTTCCAAATTGTATTAGAAGTCTTCCATATGATTTGTAGAACTCAAGTTATAAGATTTGCAAGTTAGGGGTATTTTGGGAAAGTAAGATTATAGGTCATTTGGCATTATAGGTCATTTTCACAATCTTGCAAGCTTCAATTGAAGTTTTGTTCAACATAAAACTTGCTCAAATGATGTTTTTAGGTCAACCATATACTTATGATGAATTGATTTGGCTTAGGGTGAGACTTGGTTTGAGAAATTTTGCAAAAGGAAGAATTTAAAGGCATTTAATTGAAAAATTCATGATTAATTCATTTGTGTTCAAAATAGGCCATATGAATGCTCATTTCAATCAGAAAAGCCATTCTAAACACATTGTCAATATTGGATTTTTCATTTGAGGTCAATTTCATAGCTTTATGGTTTGTTACTTCACAAGTGAGCAACACACCCAAATTTGTTCATATGATGAATTCAAGCACCCTAATCACTCTAGAATCTCTCACCAGACCACAAGGAGTTGAATGAAAGCTTCCAAGGGAAGATTTGAGCCAAAACCCGTGCATACCATTGTTGGTTTTTTGGAAGAAACTTGAAAATTGGATTTCTAGATTTGGGCCTCAATTGGACCTCAAAAGCCCATAAACCACCTCTATTTAAGTTCAGAAGAAGGTTTTGCTCCATTTTGGTGATCAATTCATGCTGGAAGCAGAGATAGAGAGTTGAGTTTCAAGAGCTCCAAGTGAAATCGTGAATTTTGATTGAGAAGGATTCAAGCCAAATCAAGGTTTCTAGAAGCTTCATCACACTCCATTGAACGTATCTGCAAGAGATTGGACCAAGAGAAGCTTCCTAACCACCTCAATTTGAAGCTCAAAGTCAGGTATGTAACTTCCAAAATTCCACTGATTCTAGCACGATCTAGGCATGGTTAGTATATGGTTAGGCTTTGGATTGAAACATAGATGAAATCTGGATAGGAATTTGGTTGATTAGAGACAATGTAGGATGAGGTGTGATTTCTGTTGATAGTTATAACTGCTTGATCATAGAGCTCTTGAACGATTTGATTAGTTCTTGATGATCTCTGAAGAATGTAGATTGAATATGTGGCATTAGATTAGGTTTTGATGATAATTCAGATTATGGCTTGGTTTGAATTCACGACCGAGTTTCAAAATCTAGTAGGAATTAGATGAATTGAATGTCATATTTGAGATCAGGAGGAAAAATGGAGTGGAATCATGTAAGGCTTGATGAGTTTTGATCACCTGTAAATGTGGCCTCGCCGGAGAAGACGGCTGAGGACCACCGGACCACCACCGGAATAATTTCCCTCCATCTGAGTTTGAATTGGAGAAGATGAAGGAGAAGCATTGGATCTGGCTGGAAACAAGACTCGGTACGCGTATCGTATGGACAGGATTCAAGTTGACTTTGTGACTTTGATTGTGCTTGAAATGCAGCCGTTTCATTAATTGATGTGGCGCTGGCGTGGCAGTGAGTTGGAGAGCTCTGGAGCCTTGGATGCGTAGAACTGGTCCCTTAATCTGATGGCTCTGATTTTTTCTTCCATTTGATTTTCTTTTATTCAATCCTTTTATTATTTTAATTGCTTTCTCATTCTAAAATTCATATTAATTTCAATTTTCATCAGAAAAATAATCTAAAAATGTGTCCATGCTCCTCTTTTCATTTGTGATTTTTCTATGCTCTTACATTTGATTTTTGCTTATTTTTCAATTTAATGTGATTTTCTCCATTTTATTATTTTCTTTAATTTTGTATATTTGATACATGATTTTGCTGATTTTTGTTCTTGCAATTGGTATAGAATCTTGGGCTGATTTTTTGCTAGCAGGTAGATTAGAGATGTATGATCCCCTATGATTTAATTTAGATTTTTTAGACAACAATAGGTTCTATTTTTGATTAGGATCTTTAGACTCTCCATTTTAGGGTTCTTATGTGGTACCTTGTGATCTAAGATTTATTTAGGTGACTTACCTTTAGAGTAAGGTTCTGACCCTTTGCCCATAGGTCCTTAACATACTTAGGTTCCCTTAGAAATTTTATTAGGATTTTAGAAGGTGTTTTAGGGTTTTTCATAGATTTAATTCTTAGGCTAGTTTTTAGTTGCTTTCAACACAGCACTTGCTTTAGATTGACTTCAATGGTTGCCTTTAGTGCATGATAGGTTTTATAATCTTCTTGGATGGTGTTCTAGACATGTTTAAGCTTCTGTTTGCTTGTTTGTGGTGATTGATTTGGTGTTTAGACCTCCCTTTAGGAGCTTTCTTTGAGCTTGTTCAATTAGGGTTTAGGAAGAGCTTAGTTTGCTTTCTCTTTTTTCACATGAAACATGGATTGCTTTGATTGCTTTCCATTCTCATCCTATGATTCAAGGTCCCTATGTGAAAGCCTCATATTTCCTTTGGAAGGATGTGTGGTATTTTACAAGAGGTAGAACTTTTGAGGATGCCTTTCTCTGATGACTGGTTGAGTGTCAGGAGGGATTCCTTTGGTTTCCTTCCTGCTTCCCATCATCAACCCAATATTCTTGATGTTTATTCTCTTCCCTTGTGTTGGAGGTTGTTGGAGCATGAAGATGAAGACTTCTCTTGAAGATGGTTTGAAGTTGTTTGCTTGCAGCTGTTTGATTGTTTGCTGTTTATCTGCTTTGCTGTTGAGCTGTTTGTCTGCTGTATTTCTCTGGCTGCTCTGCTTTGCTTGTGGGACTGATTGACTGTGTGTTGCATTAGAATAGGTTTCTCATATAGTAATATAGGCTTAAGAGCATATTAAAGGTTGAGAATAGCTCCCTTTGCTTGTCTGCATTTAGAGGTTGAGTCTGTCTCCCTCTGCTTGACTGTTATTGATTGGTTTTGCTTGCTGGCTTAAGGTTGATTTTGTCTCCCTTGCATGTGTTTTGTGTGTTTCCTTTGGGCTTTCTTGCTCTAGAAGTTGAGCTTGGCTCCTTCTGCTTGTTTGTTGCATTACATGCATTTTATTTACACTTGTTTCTTTACAGTTATTTCTTTTGCTGTTTGTTTGCCTTTGCCATGTTCCCCTAGGAACTCTGACTTCTCTTGTTCAAGAGAAGTTATGACAGATATTAGGGTTCTAACCATGCATGATAACATTAGGTAGTTCCCTCCTAACCTCAACCATAGTTTCAATTTTGCATGACAACTTTAGGATTGGATCAGTTCCCCTTTAGTGCGTCTTTTCCCTTCTCATCTGCAAACAAAATCAAAATACAGTAATATAGGTTAATTGACATCGTACGCTACGAGCCTTAAGCTATCTGAGAAAGGATTGTTGGAGAGTTTCTTTTCAACAGTCTGGATGTTTAGTATGGTACCCTTTGGGTGACATGCGACGCATTCACTCTCAGGTCATAGTCTCTAGTGCGATATCAGTTGCAAACATCCATAAAAGACACTTCTCTAAAAAACAGAAAACAAAGATCAAACTCTTTTTGTCCTCTTGGACCTTTAATTCTTGGAAACCTTTTTTAGAAGGAGAATTTTGTTAACTCCCAGTTCTACCGCAAACGGTAAACGCCTAAGTCTCCATCGAGCGAGCTGCATACACCAACTGCTGGAACCGTCTGTTAACCCTACTCGGATAAAAAAGACAAACCTGTGTCTCTCGTGTCCCGAACTACGTTTGCTACGATCTTTCGCGCTGTGTGAAAGTACGTAGGCACAAGATGCAATATCTTGGCGAGCAACCTTTCCCTGTAGTTAGGCGAACTACGTTGACTCTGATTTCTCGTTCCAGACGGGAATACGTAGGCATAAAGTGCGACGCTTTGCCGAGTCATTTTCTTTTCTTTTCAGACCAGACCTTTAGCGTAGATAGTTATAACAAACCTGTCAGATAAACACAACAAGCATGGATCCCATCTAGTACGATGGACGTGAGGGGTGCTAATACCTTCCCCTTGCGTAACCGACTCCCGAATCCAGACAATGGTTGCGATGACCTTGTCTTATACCTTTTCGTCAGGTTTTTTCCGATCGTTTCCTTTTCCGTTCTGAGGGATAAATAACGAAAGGTGGCGACTCTTCTGTTTTGCCGGCCTTGTTTTTCGCAGTAGCGACAGCTGGCGACTCTGCTGGGAACCTGGTTCCCTATGCGAGTCAATCCTAGCGCTTGTGTGTTTACCTGTGGGGTTTTATTTATTGCACTTTACTTTCCGCATTTTATTTTCAGTATATCATTATTATTGTGCTGTTGTGGGAAGGGGCTCTGATGAGTGAGAAGCCAAACCCAGGCTTGAGTGTACTTAGCATTAGTTGTGGAAATTAGTGGGCACATGCTTGCTTTGCAGGCACTAGTGTCTCATGAAATCCACGCTCAGACGAGGTTCTCCCGGTAGACTTCTTTTCCGACCCTTTGGGCTTGAGGGGTTGTTGGTTTGGAGGATTGTCGACTCTGGGGACCGATCATTTGTGACTCAGCAGAGTGAGGCCACTTCAGGAGATGATGATGCCACACCTTTTGGGTATCGTATCATCACTCTTGAAAGTCTGTGACACTGGGGAACGCATAGGATGCCATACCTTGTCTACGATTAGGTCCATACCTGTGAGCGGGGTCGGGTTATTGCAGGAAACCTTAACCTTCAGACTACCTGGTTTTCTTGACAGTAAATTAGTGTTGTTGGGTTCAGAGGTTCTTATCGTCAGAGATGTGGTTGTTCTCGACAGTGCATGTTTATTGGTCCTCTTCAGGGTTGTGCTATCAGAGCAGTGTTACGATTGTGTTGGATCAGAGCTTTGATCTTCTCAGCAGCCATCTTGATCCCCTGTTGCATGTTTACATTTTGCATACTCATTTGCATATCATTAACGTGTGTCTGTATTGCAGGTACATTATCCCCTGGTTCCGGTATTTTCTTGCCTGCTGTTGTGCTATTATGGGTTCTCTGAGGAAGACTGTAGCCTACAAGCTCCCTACTCCAGATGTTGCTCAGTTGTCTAGTCTAATTGCTTTGGCAGATGATACTGTGAGAGGTGAATTCAAAAAGTCTTATGGGAAGCTACTCAATTTGGTCTGTAAACCTTTTGTGTATAAGTTGAATGGGTTGTATGCCTTGCTGCAGTTCTATGATCCTCCTTTGAGATGCTTCACTTTCCCGGACTTCATTCTTGCACCTACATTAGAGGAGTATGTTGAGTTATTGGGTGTGCCTATCAAGAGTCAAATGCCATTTGTTCATATGGATGCTAAGCCTAATCTGGCTATTCTAGCTCTTTCTCTTCATTTGGATGCCTCTGAGTTGATCTTGTCTAGCTGGAATGGGGTTCCAGGTTTTTCTCTGCAGTTCTTAGTTGGGAAAGCCCAACAGTGTGCCAAAGACGGTTGTTGGATTGTATTCAACGCCATTCTTGCTCTCTGCATATATGGTATCATTTTGTTTCTTAACATGCTTGATTTTGTAGACTTGGATGCCTTTCATATCTTTGCATCAGGGAATCCAGTTCCTACCTTGATTGGCGATGTGTATCATTCAGTCCATTACAAGAACGAGAATATAAAGGGGTAAGAATGTATCATGTTGTGTGCCCTTATTCTACATATGGTTTGATAGTCACTTACCCAAGAAGGGTCTCTTTGCTTCATCTACAGCCACAGCTGAGTGGTCTGAGTGATTGATGGGTGTATCAGCAGAGAGCGTTGTTTGGTTTGATAGAGATATGTTGGGTACTGAGGTTATATTCAGCTGCAGTGGGTTTCCGAATGTGCCTTTGATTGGAAGAAAGGGTTGTATCAACTATAATCCATCTCTACTTGTCAGACAGTTTGCTTATGCTTTAAGGGGTCCACCAAAGGATGAAGAGGTGCAGGAATCTCTGTACCTCACCGGTCTTCTAGAGGGGAATATGTTATCTAAGCTTCAGCATGCCTGGAATGATATTAGTAGACAAGGGAAATCTTTGTTGGGCAAGAGTAATAGCCAGGCTTACGCTCCGTATGTGACATGGATCAAGACCAGAGCAGAGACCATAGGGATGTCATTTCCACCTGCTAAGCAGGAGTGCCCTCTAGTGGTGGAAGAGCCTACTGCCGTACCTATTCAGCAGTATAATCAGGTGTTGGCTGAGAGAGAAGAGCTGAAAAAGGCCAATGAAGAGTTGGAGCAAGAGTTGGCACAGATTAGAAGCGAGAGAAATGAAGTCGTCCATTCCTTCAAGAAGCAGACAGAGTTGGTGAACAGGTTGGGCACAGATTTGACTAAGCAGATAGCTGATCGTGAGTGTTTGGGTCTAGACTTCAAATCTGTTAATGATGTACAGGCCACCAAGAAGCAGAATTTGGATGAAGCATACCGAAGAATATTCAAGTTCAATCAGCAGTGGAATGCCACCATAGCCAACAACAAGGAGAGGGAAGATAAACTAAAGCAGCAGATCTCCAAATTGAAATCTCAGGTGAAGGCTAGTGAGAAGAGGTTTGATGAGGAAATTGCTCGCAGATATGCTACTGAAGACATGCTGAGCAAAGCTCTCGCTAACTTGAAAGATTGCAAACAGAGGTTCGAGTCTAAGAAGCGAAAGTTAGAAGATTGCTTTGGCCAGGGAGCATGGGAAGATTCAGTTGAAGGTCTCCAGTGCACTATTATGAAGAGAGAGTTGCTTGTTGAAGGGTTACTCACTCGACCTGATCACCCCGAGACTAGAGAGTTGCTAGAGGAGTTTCGTGCCTGTTGTCGCATTTGATTATCTTTGTAACTCTTTGTATTTCTTCTGATTCTTGCTGTAGGCTGACCATCAACAGGCTTGTTGGTTGAGGTCATGCTATTGATTACCTTTGTATTCATCGACTTTGTACTGCTTCCTTGTTGGCCCATATATATATGAGATGTTGTTTCAGTGACTAGATCCGGACTTCTTATTATCAGCACTGGCACTCTGGCACTCGAATCGGGGGAAAATCACCCTAACACACAGACACACATTTGCATCTGCATAAATCATTCGCATAGCAAGTACCTTGTATTGTTCTCCTAACCCTCTGTTGATGCAGGTTCCAGGATTGCCGATCAGCGTGTTCATCGCTACTCTACCAGAAGCAACTGTAAGAGATCCATGGACCAGATGCAGACTGAGATGCAAGAGATGCGTGACCGGATGCCGCAGTTCATGCAGATAATGGAAACTGTGGCCAAGGGCCAGGAGCAGCTGCAAACTCTGGTGCAACCTCTCATTGTTAGAGTTGACAGTCAGGGTATGCTACATGGTGGAATTGCTACTGATCCTCCTCACGGTGAGACTCTCCAAGTTGGTGATGTTGTGCCAGTGGTTGTCCTCAATGCAACTGAGAATGGTAATCGAGCTGGGAATGGAAATGGGACTGGCAACGGAAATGGGCATGTGGAAACTAATGGTAATATTGGTGCTGGAAATGCTGGGTTCAATGTTGGCATTGGAAATGTTGGTCTGGGGGCTGGGAATACTGGTATGAGTATTGGTGCTCGCAATGCTGGTTTTGGGCCAGGCGCTGGAAATCAAGGTTTTGGTAACACGGGGTATGGTCTCAGGATCAATCAGGCTGGTTTTGGTCCCAACACTGCTTATGCTGGTTATGGTAATGAGGATTCTCACTGGGGCGAAGATCGTCAGGAAGATGTTTTCCCTCCTCCAGGCAGGGATCTTGAGATGCCCGCTGAAAATGATAGAAGGTTCAGGTTGTTGGAAGAACAGATGAGAAATCTTGCTAATCAAAATTCCACGGGGTTGGACGTGGCTAACATGGGATTGGTCCCTGGCTTGAGGGTACCAATCAAATTTAAAGCGCCCACTTTCGATAAGTATAAGGGGGATACTTGCCCGAGAGTTCACGTGCGATCTTACTATCGGAGAATGTCCGCCTACTCTGATGACGAAAAGATACTGATGCATTTTTTCCAGGACAGCTTGTCGGGACCGTTCTTGGAATGGTACATGGGGTTAGAGCCTACTCAAATCGGTAGTAGGAAGGAGTTAGTGGAAGCTTTTGTCAAGCACTACCAATACAACAGCGACCTTGCGCCGAACAGGGTCCAGCTCCAAAATCACTCTCAGAAGAATGGCGAGAGTTTCAAAGAATACGCCCAGAGGTGGCGTGAGCTAGCTGCCAGGGTGCACCCGCCCATGGTCGAGCGTGAGTTGGTGGATATGTTTGTGGGCACTTTCTCTGGGTTGTACTATGAACGACTTATCAATTATACGACGAGTAACTTTTTTGAGTTGATACTCTTGGGGGAACGCATAGAGAATGGTGTTAAGATTGGTAAGATTCAAGTGGGAGAGTTAACCTCAGCTGGAGGTGGTAAAAAGGCTTTTGGGAACAAGAGACAGGGGGATACCAATTCAGTATACAGCTCTCGAGGGAGAGGTAGAGGTCGAAACCAATACCGTCAGCAGCAAATTGCTAGCGTGACAATTCATGTGCCTCAACAGCAACAACCACAGCCACAGCAGCAACAGGGACGACAGAATCCTGCTCCACAGAGATATCAAGGTCGGGATAGGGCTGTGAAGAGAGTATTTGATGCACCTCCATTGTCGTATGCTCAGCTTCTTCCAACTTTTTTACAACTGCAGCTAGTTGAGAAAAGGACGTTGGCTCCGTTAAAGGGCACGCCTCCTTTCGGGTATGATGCTAATGCACATTGCGACTTCCACTCCGGGGCACCCGATCATAGCATCGAGAACTGCCATGCTTTCAAGCACAAGGTGCTAGATTTGTTAGATAGCAAGGCTATAAACTTCGGCAATGAGGTGCCTAACATTGAGAAGAATCTGATGCCAGCTCATGGATCTACGCAGGTGGGTGCAATTCTGGAAGATGCTAGTCTGAACCTATTTATGAATGTGGATGAATTGAAAACGCCTTTGGGTTATGTCAATAGCAGATTGTTGAAAGGGGGAGTGTTCCCTGGTTGTGATGTTGATTGTATTGATTGTTTGGCCCAGCCTGAGGGTTGTGATAGCCTGAGAAGAGGTATTCAAGGGTTGATTGATGAAGGTACATTGCAATTCGACCGTACTGCTGAAGAGAAGCATGTTGAGGCAAAAGCTGAAGAGCAGGGCGAAGTTGCAACGATTACTATCCCGTTCAAAACTGTCACGATATCGGCACCTCCCAAGAGGCCGACTATCACAATAACCAAAGCTGGACCCATTCCGTATGAAAGCACTAAAGCCATCCCTTGGAACTATGGGGCAGAAGTTTACTGAAATGGGGAGAAGATTAACCTGCCGAGCCCGCCTGTAGGGTCCGTTGATAACCTTGTAGGGGCAGGGGGAATAACCCGCAGTGGCAGAATCTTTGCATCGGTAGAAGTAGAAGCTGAGAGAATTTCCAAGGGGAAAGGTAAAGTCAATGAAGAACGACCTTCGCAGGAGAAGGAAAAAGAGGCTTTGACCAAAGATGTAGAAGAATTCATGAGATTAATTTGGAAGAGCGATTACAAAATTGTCGATCATCTGCAGCAGACGCCTTCCAAAATATCAATCTTGTCATTGCTGCTTTGTTCCGAAGCTCACCGGAACGCGTTGTTGAAAGCTCTGGACGCTGCCTATGTACCCCAGGAGATATCCGTGAATCAGCTCGAAGGAGTGATTGTGCACGTGAATGCGGGGCATGGCCTTGGCTTTACTGATTTTGATTTGACGCCCAGGGGCCGCAACCATAACAGTGCGTTGCATATTTCTGTGGAGTGTAGGGGCACTGTTATGTCTCATGTCCTTGTTGACACTGGCTCATCCCTAAACGTCCTGCCCAAGAAAGCATTGCTAAAACTAGATACCCGAGGTGTAATTTGCACGTCAAGTGACTTGGTAGTGAGAGCATTTGACGGTACGAGAAGGTCTGTATTCAGAGAGTTGACTTTGCCAATCCAGGTCGGTCCAGAAGTGTTTGATACCGTGTTCTACATCATGGACATACAACCAGCTTATAGTTGTTTGCTTGGATGACCATGGATCCCTGCTGCAGGGGCTGTAACGTCGACGTTGCACCAGAAGCTTAAATATATGGTCGGTGGTAGCATTGTCACTATATGTGGGGAGGAAGACATTCTGGTCAGTCACCTGTCATCATTTAAATATGTCGAAGTGGATGGTGAGATCCATGAGACATTGTGCCAAGCCTTCGAAGGAGTGCAGATCAGAGATAAATCTCCTGTCATAAGCAGTGGGCCAGAAGTGGCTATGTCGTCGTAAAAAGAAGCCCAAGCGGTAGTTCAGGCCAGGGAGACCAAAGGTTGGGGTCAAGTTCTGGAGATTCCTGTTAAGCAGGACAAGTTCGGCTTAGGGTATCACCCGTCGTTGTCAGCTTCATCACAGAGCAAGCCAAAATTCGAAGGGACGATCGTGTTTACTCCAGGAGAAGTGAGTTTTGAGCAGATCAATGTTGTGTATGACAGTGAAGAAGGCGATAGCGACTGTGACATGGATTCGTGGATCAAGCCCAGCGAGCCAGGACAAAGCCTATGCAACTGGTCTATCCAGGACTTTGTTCAAGTGACGTCGAAACAGTAATGCCTTGTTTTTCAATTATCGTACAATCCTATGTCCTACCGGGGCATAGTGATTTTATTTCAGGGCCTACTCACTTATGTGTATGCTTTGTTTTAATCATCAAATAAAGGCGTTTTCCTCATGCAAATTTTGTGATCCCTGTTTTTCTGTTTTTATTTTTACAATAAAATGGAAATGTGGTTGTACGCTTCGTTTGCATATCATTTGAAGCATTTAACCCTTTCTTTTGCAGGATTCATATTTCAGATGACACCAATCAAGATCTCCCTATGACTCGCTTCGACTTTGAGCACCCGATATTCCAAGTCGAAGAAGAGATTGTTGAGGACGACGACTTACCAGAAGAGCTGACTCGTCTGTTGAAACAAGAAGAGAGAATCATTCTGCCTCATCAAGAGGATGTTGAGACTGTTGATTTGGGTCCCTATGACTCGCTTCGACTTTGAGCACCCGATATTCCAAGCCGAAG
Source organism: Lathyrus sativus (assembly GCA_963859935.3). Classification (NCBI taxonomy): domain Eukaryota; kingdom Viridiplantae; phylum Streptophyta; class Magnoliopsida; order Fabales; family Fabaceae; genus Lathyrus; species Lathyrus sativus. The sequence continues at coordinate 292,531,529 of OZ012738.1, read as the reverse complement.
AAGAGATTGTTGAGGACGACGACTTACCAGAAGAGCTGACTCGTCTGTTGAAACAAGAAGAGAGAATCATTCTGCCTCATCAAGAGGATGTTGAGACTGTTGATTTGGGTTCCAAAGAGATTGTCAGGAATGTCCGGATAGGGGCTGCGCTGCAAAGTGATATCAAGCAGAGACTTGTCAAGATGCTTCGAGAGTATAGTGACATCTTTGTTTGGTCTTATGAAGATATGCCTGGGCTAGACACTGATATTGTGGTCCACCGCTTGCCATTGTGTGAAGACTGTCCGACGGTCAAGCAAAAGCTCAGAAGAACAAAACCAGATATGGCCGTAAAGATTAAAGAGGAAATGCAGAAACAGTGGGACGCTGGTTTCCTAGCTGTTACAACTTACCCTCCTTGGGTCGCCAATATAGTACCGGTATCAAAGAAATATGGTAAGGTACAGATGTGCATTGACTATCGGGATCTGAACAAGGCGAGCCCTAAGGATGACTTCCCACTTCCTCATATTGACGTGTTGGTCGACAACACTGCTCAATTCTCCATGTTTTCCTTCATGGACGGCTTTTCGGGCTATAATCAGATTAAGATGGCGTCGGAGGATATGGAGAAAACAATTTTTATTACCCCGTGGGGAACGTTCTGCTACAAAGTGATGCCCTTTGGTTTGAAGAACGCTGGGGCAACATATCAACGTGCTATGAAGACACTCTTTTATGACATGATGCATAAGGAGATTGAGGTCTATGTTGACGATATGATTGCCAAATCCTAAACGGAGGAACAGCATCTGGTGAATCTTCTGAAATTGTTTGAGATGCTTAGGAAGTTAAGGCTGAGGCTGAATCCTAACAAGTGCACATTCGGGGTGAGATCTGGTAAGCTACTGGGGTTCATTGTTAGAGAAAAAGGAATAGAGGTTGATCCTGCTAAACTAAAAGCGATACAAGAAATGCCAACGCCAAAAACAGAGAAAGAGGTTCGTGGCTTTTTAGGGAGGTTGAACTACATTGCCTGGTTCATATCTCACTTTACTGGCACGTGTGAGCCGATGTTTAAATTGTTGAAAAAAGATCAGGCAATTGTCTGGAATGAAAATTGTCAGAAGGCGTTTGAAAAAATAAAAGAATACTTGCAGGAACCTCCGATTTTGATACCCCCAGTAGCTGGGAGATCACTGATCATGTACTTGATGGTTCTTGAGAACAGTATGGGTTGTGTTCTCGGTCAACATGACGAGACTGGACGAAAAGAGCATGCGATCTACTACTTGAGTAAAAAGTTCACAGACTGTGAGTCCCGTTACTCAATGCTCGAAAAGACGTGTTATGCACTTGCTTGGGCTGCCAAATGTCTGAGACAATACATGCTAAATCATACAACCATGCTGATTTCAAAGATGGATCCGATAAAATACATTTTTGAAAAGCAGGCACTTTCTGGAAGGATTGCCCGATGGCAGATGGTACTGACAGAGTATGATATACAATATGTCTCGCAAAAGGTTATTAAAGGTAGCGTACTATCAGAGTACCTGGCTGAGCAGCCCATTGATGATTACCAGCCGATGAGGTTTGATTTTCCTGACGAGGATATCATGTACTTAAAGATGAAAGATTGCGAAGAGTCGTTGCATGGTGAAGGTCCTGAGTCGGGTTCCCAATGGCAATTGATTTTTGACGGTGCTGTGAATTCATATGGAAGTGGAATTGGGGCAATCATCATGACTCCCCATGGGACGCACATCCCGTTCACTGCCAGATTGACATTTCCAGGTACCCATAATGAAGCTGAATATGAGGCGTGTATCATGGGTCTCGAGGAGGCTATTTATTTGAGGATTAAAAATCTTGATGTATACGGAGACTCCGCGCTAGTCGTGAACCAGATCAAGGGTGAATGGGAGACTCGTCAGCCCAATTGGATACCATATATGAATTATGCAAGGAGGTTGTTGCCTTTCTTTGACAGAGTAGAGTTTCACCATGTGCCACGGGCAGAAAATCAGATGGCTGACGCTCTTGCGACATTGTCTTCCATGTACAAAGTTAACTTCTGGAATGATGCTCCCAGGATAGTTATCTCTCGTCTTCATAGGCCCGCCTTCATATTCTTCATTGAGGAAGCTTCCGATGGCAGGCCGTGGTATTTTGATATCCAAAATTTCCTAAAGAAACAAAAGTATCTGATTGGGGCATCCAGCCGTGATAAGAAGACTCTTAGGAGATTAGCTGGCAATTTCTACTTGAATCCAGATGGTGTTCTGTATAGGAGAAACCATGATTTGGTGCTTTTGCGATGTGTTGATGAAAAAGAGGCTAATCTACTCATGGAGGAGGTGCACGAGGGTACCTTTGGCATGCACGCTGGCGGACACGCTATGTCTCGAAAGTTATTACGGGCAGGGTATTATTGGCTTACGATGGAAAGAGATTGCTTCAGGTTTGCAAAGAAGTGCCATAAATGCCAAATTTATGCAGACAAGATTCAGGTGTCTCCAAGCCCTCTGAATTTTATGGCGTCCCCGTGGCCTTTCTCCATGTGGGGCATAGATATGATTGGCAAAATTGAGCCCACCGCATCCAATGGACACCGGTTCATCTTGGTAGCTATCGATTACTTCACCAAATGGGTTAAAGCAGCGTCTTATGCTAATGTTACCAAGCAAGTGGTAGCCAGGTTTATCAAAAAGGATATCATCTGTCGTTACGGCATCCCCGAAAGAATCATTACTGACAATGGTTCGAACCTGAATAACAAAATGATGAAGGAACTGTGCCAGAATTTCAAGTTTGAGCATCATAATTCATCTCCCTATCGGCCCAAGATGAATGGCGCTGTCGAAGCGGCCAATAAGAACATCAAGAAGATAGTTCAAAAGATGGTTGTGACATACAAAGACTGGCACGAGATGTTTCCCTTCGCATTGCACGGTTATCATACGATGGTACACACATCAACCGGGGCAACACCTTTCTCACTGGAGTATGGTATGGAGGTTGTCCTACCATTGGAAGTTGAGATTCCTTCCTTGAGAGTATTGCTCGATGTCCAACTTGATGAGGCTGAGTGGGTGTGGAATAGGTTGAATCAGCTCAGTTTGATGGATGAGAAGAGACTTGCATCTATTGCATATGGTCGATTATACCAGAGCCGGATGAAGAAAGCTTATGACAAGAAGGTGCGTCCTCAAAGCTTTCAGACGGGCGATCTTGTGCTAAAGAAGATTCTCCCACCACAATCAGATCACAGGGGCAAATGGACTCCCAACTATGAAGGTCCATATATCGTTCAAAAGGTCTTCTCAGGAGGAGCCTTACTATTGTCTACCATGGATGGCGAAGAATTTTCATCCCCTGCGAACTCGGACGCAGTTAAAAAATACTTTGCTTAAAGAGACCCGCTGGACAGAAAAAAGAGAGTCCAGGCAAAAATGGGGCATCCCGGTGAACCAAAGAGAAAAGGAAAAGGTTCGAGCAAAAATTAGGGATAAAATTGAAAAGATGTACACTCGCGAAGTCGAAAACCTGAGAAGGCGACTTCGGCAAAAAAGGGTATCCCGGTGAATCGAAAACCCGCAAAGGGCGATTCAGGCAAAAGTTAGGGATTGAAGAAGCAAATGACTGCGGTCCGAGTTTGATACTGCATTGCTTAGTGGTTTGGGAGTACCTGAGGGTCGATTATCCAAGTCAATCTCTTCCAAGGACGGAGTATCGGGAAAGCGTCGGAGTCAGGCGGGTCATAGGAGGATCAACTCATGGTGTTCGTCTGTACCACATTGCCGACATGTATACAAATTTCTTTGTACCTCTGTACATATTTGTATTTGTTTTGTAGCTTCCTCTTTTCAGGAGTTGCATCCATTGTACAAAACTTTGCCTATTCATAGGCCCGTTATCAATAAACACATACTATTCAGTACTTGATGTTTGTTTCTTGTTTTAACTTTTACTGTGTTGTTTGTGGAAAACGCCGATGTTTTTAATAAACTTGCACGTGCATAAATTTGCAGGCCCTGGCCAATAATTGTTAAAACTTTGAATTAACTGAACAATTGTCATGGATACTGACCAAGATAGTTTCTTTGTGTAGAATTGCCTTGTTTCGTTCATATTTTGCAGGGTCGTTACCTTCGCAGCAAACAACTAAGGGATCGTGTTTCCCCAGCTAGAGTCTCTTAACGTAGGAGCAGGCTCTAGGTGATCTTATTACTCCCTAGCAGATGGAAGGCGCATCTTTTATCCCCAGAGGAGTTGGATGCGAATTAGCAAGCGATCAGGCAGTGGTGTGCATCCCCAGCGCTGATTGTATGCATATTTAATCCCTAGTGAAGTCCCTCACAGGACACAACCAAATTGCCAGTGGTTTTGAAAGTTCATCCCCGCGCAAGATTGTTCTTTCTGTCTTCCGGCAGGTTATCTTTCCTCCAATAGGTTGATCATCCTTTGCAGAGTTCGTAGCTACGGATTTGTTAAGCTATTCCTCAGCAGGATTGTTGCTCCCCCAGCGGAGTAGGTTCACCTTTCCAGCATTCATTTTGCTGGAATAATTCTGTGATATCCGGTTATCCCTGGCGGAGTTGGCTTTGTCTTCAGCATTTATTTTGCTGAAGCGGTTCTGTATCCAGCTTTTCTCCGGCAGCCCGAGCCTGCATTGGCATCATATGTGCATTGCATAGCAATTTACTCAAACGCGTAGCATTTCCATCTTATATGGAACATTACGCCATTTTCAAACATGTGCATTGTGAAACATAAGCCAGGTTGGTTACCTCTTTGTTTTCAGGTGTTCTTCCCTGCAGGTAATTGGAATTCTTATTCAGGATCGTTTTTGGATATTCAAATTTTTGGCATGAGATATGTGATGATAACGTTCGTCCTGTCATGTGTTCCCTCATCAGAGGTGCTTGATTAAATTTCTCTTATTCCCCGATGGATTTTTCTTTAAACCGCTTCATAATTAGACTTTGGAGTTGTTATCAGAAATTCCCCAGTGGAGTTTTCTTCGAGTAGCTGTTACGTCAGCATTTCAAAAGAGAAAAATTTTAGAGATTAGACATCTGAAGTCATTACTTGTTGTCAAGGCTTCATGATTTGACTTTGAAGTTGTTGTCATCACTGTAAAAGAAAGATTTCAGCGATTAGACGGTTGAGGTCAGTACTCGTTGTCAAGGTTAAGGTCTGGCAGTTAACGTCAGGATTTCCCCGGCAGAGTTCTCCTTCGATTGCTATTACGGCTCCATAATTATACCTTGGAGTTGTCCTTAGCGTTCAACGGCTTCATGATTTGACTTTGAAGTTGTTGTCAGCATTTTAAAAGAAAAATTTCAGAGATTAGACATCTGAAGTCATTACTTGTTGTCAAGGCTTCATGATTTGACTTTGGAGTTATTGTCAACATTATACGGCTTCATAATTTGACTTTGAAGTTCATCGGCATTAAACGGCTTCATAATTAGACTTTGAAGTTGTTGTCAGGAATTACCCGGAAAAGTTCTAGAAGACTTCATAATTTGACTTTGGAGTTCGGCAGAATTTTCCTCGAGTAGTTGTTACGTCAGCATTGCAGACTTCATAATTTGACTTTGGAGTTCGGTAGAATTTTCCTCGAGTAGCTCTTACATCAGCATTGCAGACTTCAGAATTTGACTTTGAAGCTCAATAGAGTTTTCCTCGAGTGGTTGTTACGTCAGCGTTACACGACTTCATAATTAGACTTTGGAGTCGTTGTTAGCAATTCCCCAACAGAGTTTCCTTTAGTTGTTGTTACGTCAGCATTACAGCAGCTTCATGATTAGACTTTGGAGTTTGTTGTCAGAAAGTTTCGTCAGCATCAAACGGCTTCATAATTAGACTTTGGAGTTCGATAGTATTAAATAGCTTCATAATTAGACTTTGAAGTTGTTGTTATTGGCATTGGATGACTTCATAATTAGACTTTAGAGTTTGTTGCCAGATTTTCCCCGCAGAGTTTCTTCGGAAATGGGAGATCCCGGATAGTACAGGGATACCTCGCTTTACGTAGTGTATGCCCAGAAATGGAAGGTCAAAAGATAGTACCTTGACAGTTTCGTGTTTTTATGGAAGATCTCAGATAGTACAGGGATGACGCACTTGACGTAGTGCCTGCTTATTGTAGCATATATTGTTGATTCAACGCTTGTGGCGTCACACAGGTGGTTGATATTGAAATCAGGCTCTTTATCGGATGATTGATCAGTTGTTGTCGTGATAACTGGATTCAATTGTTTGGATGTGTTGTTCCCCCCAAGCAGTTTGTGCAGTTTGTTTCTTTGGTTAGCAAATTTCCGGGTTCTCTGGTATTAAACCATCTTTTACCTCGATTGTTCGAAAGTCGTTCGCTTTTCATCCAGTCGGGTCCAAGCCGCTTGAATAGGGGCAGCTGTTGCACCCCAAAATTTGCCTAGCCTTTTCTTACTTGGTTTATGTTTCATTGCATTAGCATATCATTGATCTAACATTTGCATAACATAGCATTGTTCATTTGCGCAGGGGATCAAGTGTGGTTTATATCCAGAGGAGCCTATCTAGAGGTCTTATTCAAGCCTGAGAAGTCACCATAGTCATCAGGAAGAGGGTTGGGTTCTTGAGAAGTTCAGTTGTTTGTATGTGAATAATCTCCTAATCTGAGGACCAATTGAAGACCATCAGTGGGTTGTAGAGCCTTGATCAAAGGGAGAGTGTGTAGAGTGAGCTCATAGAGTGCCTTGAGGGTCATGGTGGAGCTCAATCATGTCATTGTGTTAAGTGTGAAGAGCCACAGTTGAGGGTGTTGCAATTAGGGTTTTCATTTGAATAACCCTAAATCAAATGTGTAATTGAAGATGGTCAAAGCCCCATTCTAATTCTTTGTAATCATGGATAGTTTTGTTGAGATACATGAGATGATATTCCAAGATCAATCCAAGAAGAAGCCCAAGTGTGAGGAGTTGCTAAACTAGGGTTCTCAGGGTAAAATCCCCTATTTAGTGCCTAACTTCAAGACCACTTATCTCAAGATGCAATTTTCATCTCCACTTTTTGCTAACATAAAACTTTTAGGGCATGTTCATAGCTTTAATTTGAGTACTAGAAGTCCTTCATTGGATTTATAGAACTCAAGTTATGACCCAGACAAGTTGCAGGTCATCTGAGGAATGTGAAATTTGTCTGTGAAAGTTTGTCTTGAACTTTTGGCCAACATGAAAGTTGTAGGTCTTGATTTTAGCTTTTCAAATTGTATTAGAAGTCTTCCATCTGATTTGTAGAACTCAAGTTATGAGATTTGCAAGTTAGGGGTATTTTGGGAAAGTAAGATTATAGGTCATTTGGCATTATAGGTCATTTTCACTATCTTGCAAGCTTCAAATGAAGTTTTTTTTCAACACAAAACTTGCTCAAAATGATGTTTTTAGGTCAAACATATACTTATGATGAATTGATTTGGCTTAGGCTGAGACTTAGGTTGAGAAATTTTGCAAAAGGAAGTATTTAAAGGCATTTAATTGAAAAATTCATGATTAATTCATTTGTGTTCAAAATAGGCCATATGAATGCTCATTTCGATCATAAAATCCATTCTAAACACATTGGCAATATTGGATTTTTCATTTGAGGTCAATTTCATAGCTTTATGGTTTGTTACTTCACAAGTAAGAAACACATCCAAATTTGTTCATATGATGAATTCAAGCACCGTAATCACTCTAGAATCTCTCACCAGACCACAAGGAGTTGAATGAAAGCTTCCAAGGGAAGATTTGAGCCAAAATTCATTCACACCATTGTTGGTTTTTTGGAAGAAACTTGAAAATTGGATTTCTAGATTTGGGCCTCAATTGGACCTCAAAAGCCCATAAACCATCTCTATTTAAGTTCAGAAGAAGGTTTTGCTCCATTTTGGTGATCAATTCATGCTGGAAGCAGAGATAGAGAGTTGAGTTTCAAGAGCTCCAAGTGAAATCGTGAATTCTGATTGAGAATGATTCAAGCCAAATCAAGGTTTCTAGAAGCTTCATCACACTCCATTGAACGTATCTGCAAGAGATTGGACCAAGAGAAGCTTCCTAACCACCTCAATTTGAAGCTCAAAGTCAGGTATGTAACTTCCAAAATTCCACTGATTCTAGCACGATCTAGGCATTGTTAGTATGTGGTTAGGCTTTGGATTGAAACATAGATGAAATCTGGATAGGAATTTGGTTGATTACAGACAATGTAGGATGAGGTGTGATTTCTGTTGAGAGTTATAACTGCTTGATCATAGAGCTCTGGCACGATTTGATTAGTTCTTGATGATCTCTGAAGAATGTAGATTGGATCTGTGGCATTAGATTAGGTTTTGATGATAATTCAGATTATGGCTTGGTTTGAATTCACGATCGGGTTTCAAAATCTAGTAAGAATTAGATGAATTGAATGTCATATTTGAGATCAGGAGGAAAAATGGAGTGGAATCATGTAAGGTTTGATGAGTTTTGATCACCTGTAAATGTGGCCTCGCCGGAGAAGACGGCTGAGGACCACGGGACCACCATCGGAATAATTTCCCTCCATCTGAGTTTGAATTGGTGAAGATGAAGGAGAAGCATTGGAAACAAGACTCGATACGCGTATCGTATGGACAGGATTCAAGTTGACTTTTTGCCTTTGAATGGGCTTGAAACGCAGCCGTTTCATTAATTAATGTGGTGCTGGCGTGGCAGTGAGTTGGAGAGCTCTGGAGCCTTGGATGCGTAGACCTGGTCCCTCAATCTGATGGCTCTGATTTTTTCTTCCATTTGATTTTCTTTTATTCAATTCTTTTATTATTTTAATTGCTTTCTCATTCTAAAATTCATATTAATTTCAATTTTCATCAGAAAAATAATCTAAAAATATGTCCATGCTCCTCTTTTCACTTGTGATTTTTCTGTGCTCTTACATTTGATTTTTTTTTGCTTATTTTTCAATTTAATGTGATTTTCTCCATTTTATTATTTTCTTTAATTTTGAATATTTGATACATGATTTTGTTGATTTTTGTTCTTGCAATTGGTATAGAATCTTGGGCTGATTTTTTAGATTAGAGATGCATGATCCCCTATGATTTAATTTAGATTTTTTAGACAACAATAGGTTCTGTTTTGGATTAGGATCTTTAGACTCTCCATTTTAGGGTTCTTATGTGGTACCTTGTGATCTAAGATTTCTTTAGGTGACTTCCCTTTAGATTAAGGTTCTAACTCTTTGCCCATAGGTCCTTAACATACTTAGGTTCCCTTAGAATTTTTCTTAGGATTTTAGAAGGTGTTTTAGGATTTTTCATAGATTTAATTCTTAGGCTAGTTTTTAGTTGCTTTCAACATAGAACTTGCTTTAGATTGACTTCAATGGTTGCCTTTAGTGCATGATAGGTTTCCTAATCTTCTTGGATGGTGTTCTAGACATGTTTAAGCTTATGTTTGCTTGTTTGTGGTGATTGATTTGGTGTTTAGACCTCCCTTTAGGAGCTTTCTTTGAGCTTGTTCAATTAGGGTTTAGGAAGAGCTTAGTTTGCTTTCTCTTTTTTCACATGAAACATGGATTGCTTTGATTGCTTTCCATTCTCATCCTATGATTCAAGGTCTCTATGTGAAAGCCTCATCTTTCCTTTGGAAGGATGTGTGGTATTTTACAAGAGGTAGAACCTTTGAGAATGCCTTTCTCTGATGACTGGTTGAGTGTCAGGAGGGATTCCTTTGGTTTCCTTCCTGCTTCCCATCATTGTAACACCCCAATTCAACCCCTTGTAAAAAATAATAAAATCAGAGTTTCAAAATTTCATCCAAAAATAAATTGAGGTATCACATATTCATTTTCATCACTTCACATTATAATGCACATCACAAAAATCAAAAGTCGGATATACCGATTCATATCATTAACATCATATAACCATATGAATATTCACAGCACAGCAGATGTATTCACAAAATATACGCATCAATAAGTTATCATCAATACATAAATTCATAAAGTCATAAGAAAGTATACATAAACTATCATATCCAAAATAATAACGTCACCCAAATCCCGAGTGTTACTACTATCAAAGCAGAGCGACTCAAAATAAAGAGACTTGAGCTAATCCACATCATCCTTGCGGATCACCTGCACGTTACCAATATAAAGGCAACGGCGAAACAAGTAAAGGGTGAGATACTCCAAAACATATAATTAAAGGCATGATGAAATATATTAATAGTTTGGAATTATAAATGATATAGGATTAATAAGAGTATATTAACACATATCCAAATCTCACACACTTTAAATCATCATTTAATGTATAGAATCAACACTTTAATTTCGTTACATAATCGCCATAATCATATCAAAACAAGATATAAACTCCATCGCCATAAACTCATATCTTCGTTTTACCGTCATGTTATATTCATCGCATAATCCTCATGAATTTATCACATCATAATCACTTTATGTTTAACATAAAAATCATCACAAAACAAAGTATCATACAACATCACAATTCATCATAAGTCATCAAATAAAACTCAATGCCAAAAGACTCAAAAATAAACATAACCGACTCCATGAGACACGACTATGTTATGCATGCGGTACCCGTCGCTTTGTCCATAATTAGGGACATTTGGCATAAAGCCCATCGTCGCTTTGGCATAAAAGCCCTCGTCACCAATGCAATGTATGTGACTTGACAACACGACATCACAAACACGACACAACAAAAACATCATCATCGCGCATCAAGATTGGCATAAAGCCCACGTCGCCATACTTATCCACATCAAGATAAACATATCATCGCATCACATACCATCAAGTATTCATTATAAATAAACCGTCGCAAACATCATGTTTAATCACACCACATCATTATCAAATAATTCACTTCATTCCAAACATGGAAAAATAGTCAAACATCAATAATCTTCGCAAAAGTCATTCATAATAATCGGCATCAATCATAATTATCAACGTCGCAATCGGATTGTCCATACGCGACTTAAACCGACTAAAATGCAACCCGTTTAGAATTAACCGTAAATTGGCCTATTTCGGGTCACTCTGTTAAAAACTCGTAATCTCTAAAAACTAACCTCACCACGACGTCCTACACGTCAAAGTTAGCTAGCACGTCAATTTTTGTCCAATTCAGAGTAACTAGCTTCGTCGCCGAAATTGCCGAAATCGAGAAATCAGAACATAATCGGGTTCCAAATTAAATTGGCTAACTTATGTCATATTTGTATTTAATTAATATAATTATTTAATATATTAAATAATGAAATAGAACTTTAACAGAAACATAGTTTCTGCATAATTGTTTTACTGCATAATTGTTTTTACTACATAATTTGTTTTTACAACTTTAATATAATTAGTTTTTTTTTCTAATTTAATTCTTCTTCATTAATTTAATAACAATCCAACAACAACAATAACACCTAAATCAATTCCTCTAACCTCTATCAAAATCACTCAACACAACTCATAAACCCTAAAAATCAATTTTTATCCCAAATCAAACTCTAACTATAAGCATTGGAAAATCAAACCCCTTACCTTATATACTTGAAATGATTCTTGATGATTCAACCAACCCAAAACCCAAGCTCTGTGTTCTTGTTTTTCTTCTCTTCTCTAAGACCCTCTAGCTCTCTCTCTAATGCCTCTAAGTGTGTTTTGTGAGTTATGACATAAAACAAGGTGTATTTGGTTTTGTTTAGTAGCAAGACATAATTCAAATTACCAACTAGCCCTTCTTAAAATATACTACTCATAACACTAAATAATATTATTAACCTAAATAATTAAAATAACTCCAAATAATTAAGTATCAGTCCGAATAATATTTTACCGAACCGAACAGAATGAAAACCGGACCGAACAAAATAATTACCGGTCCCTCAAAATAAATACCGGACCGAATAAAATAATTATCGGTCCCTCAAAATAAATACCGGACTGAATAAAATAATTACCGGTCCGAATAATACGTCGCCAAATATATTAACAAATATATCGGTTAGTATAAATATTCTCGTCGCAAAATAAATGTCAAACGGTAACTCGAAAATCTTAATATAATATAATATTAAATAAAACGGGGCGTTACAACTCTTCTCCACTTAAAAGAATTTTGTCCTCGAAAATTTACCTGACTCGAAAAGCTTGGGATATGAATCCTGCATCTTGCTTTCCAACTCCCACGTCGCGCTTTCACTAGCTGCTCCTATCCACACAACCTTGACCAAAGAGATCTCCTTACCACGAAGGGTCTTTATCTCTCGATCTTCAATCCTCAATGGCATTGTCTCCACCGTAAGGTTGTCTCGAACTTGAATATCATCCATCTCAATCACATGTGAAGGATCCGGAACATACTTCTGAAGTTGCGACACATGAAATACGTCGTGCAAGTTCGAAAGATTCGGCGGTAACACCACTTGATAAGCCACTTTTCCCACTTTACTAGTGATTTGGTAAGGACCAATAAAGCGAGGAGTTAACTTCTTCGATTTCAAAGCTCTTCCAATACCGGTTGTAGGAGTAACTCGTAGAAACACATGATCACCCGATTGAAATTCCAAATCTTTCCTTCTTTTATCATGGTAACTCTTTTGCCTACTTTGCGAAATTCTCATCTTTTCTCTAATCATCTTAACCGCCTCGGTTGTCTCTCTAACCAACTCCGGTCCAAGCACCACACTTTCACCCGACTCATGCCAATACAAAGGAGTTCTACACCTCCGACCATACAAAGCCTCGAAAGGTGCCATTCCAATACTCGAGTGAAAACTATTGTTATAAGTGAACTCAATCAAAGGAATATAAGTATCCCATGAACCACCGTGTTCAAGAATACAAGCCCGCAACAAATCTTCTAAAGATTGAATTGTTCTCTCCGTCTGACCATCAGTTTGAGGATGATAAGCTGAACTTAACCTCAACTTAGAACCCAAAGCTTCTTGCAAGCTTTTCCAAAAATCTGAAGTGAACCTCGGATCTCTATCCGAAACGATACAAAGAGGAATACCATGTAATCTCACTATCACATGCGTATAAATTTCCGCCAACTTTAATACGGGATAAGTGATGTTAATAGGAATAAAGTGAGTCGACTTTATGAGCCTATCAACGATCACCCATATCGCATCATGTCCTCTTGGTGTATTCGGTAGCCCCGTCACGAAATCCATAGAAATGCTATCCCATTTCCATTCCGGAATCTTTAACGGTTGCATCAGCCCAGCAGGTTTCTGATGCTCCACCTTCGACTTCTGACAATTTAAACAAGCATAAACAAACTGAGCTACTTCTCTTTTCATACCAGACCACCAAAATAACTTCTTCAAATCTTGGTACATTTTGGTCGCTCCAGGATGAATACTCAAATTACTTCGGTGACTTTCTTCTAAAATCATTCTCTTCAAATCCACATCATCAGGAATACAAATCCTATCACAGAACCTCAACACACCATTCGCATCCAACTTGAAATCATCATTCTCAGTTTGTCCAATACTAACCATCAAGTCAACAAACTTCGCATCTAACTTCTGAGCTTCTCTAATGTTATCGAGGAAATCATTATTGATCTTTAACATCCCCAAGATAACATTCTTCGGCGTCACCTCGATCACAAGACTCATATCTCTAAATTTCTCAATCATTTCCAACTCTTTCACCATCAAAAGTGACATATGCAAAGTCTTGCGACTTAAGGCATCAGCCACCACATTCGCTTTACCAGGATGGTAATTCAATCCAAAGTCATAATCTTTCAACAATTCAAGCCACCGCCTTTGTATCATGTTAAGCTCTTTCTGCTCGAACAAGTACTTCAAACTTTTATGGTCACTAAATACTTCAAATCTAGAACCATAAAGATAATGCCTCCAAATCTTAAGCACAAAAACGACTGCCGCAAGTTCCAAATCATGAGTAGGATAATTCTCAATTTCCTAGAAGCATAAGCAACCACCATTCCATTATGCATGAGCACACCACCTAAACCCATCTTAGAAGCATCACAATAAACAACAAACGGTTTCTCCGGATTAGGCAAAATCAAGATCGGAGCCGTCGTCAACCTTTTCTTCAATTCCATGAAACTTTCTTCACACTTGACATCCCACACACATGCAACTCCTTTGCAAGTCAACTTTGTCAAAGGAAGTTCCAACTTTGAAAAGCCTTCAATGAATCTTCTATAATAGCCAGTCAAGCCTAAGAAACTTCTAATCTCGGTAACCGACTTAGGAGTTTCCCATCTCAACACCGCATCAACTTTTGAAGGATCCACCGCAATGCCATTACCAGAAATGACATGGCCCAAAAAGCTAACTTCACTTAACCAGAACTCGCACTTTGACAACTTAGCATAAAGCTTCTTCTCTTTCAGAACTTCTAACACAATGCGCAAATGCTCTGCATGTTCTTCTTCCGATTTAGAAAAAATCAGAATGTCATCAATAAAAACCACCACAAAACGATCCAAGTAAGGATGGAAAATATGATTCATGTATTCCATGAATACTCCCGGTGCGTTAGTGACACCGAAAGGCATCACTGAATACTCGTAATGTCCATACCTCGTTCTGAAAGCAGTTTTCTGAACATCTTCTTCTTTCACCCTTATTTGATGGTAACCCGATCTCAAATCAATCTTGCTAAACATGCGAGCGCCAACCAATCGGTCCATCAAATCATTAATTCTTGGAAGCGGATATCTATTCTTGATCGTTACTTTGTTCAACTGACGTTAGTCGATGCAAAGTCTCATGCTACCATCCTTATTCTTCACCAATAACACAGGAGCTCCCCACAGCGACACACTTGGCCTAACAAACTTCTTCTCGAGCAAATCTTCTAATTGGCTCTTCAATTCTGATAACTCGGATGCGGACATCCTGTATGGTGACATAGAGATAGGTCTGGTACCCGAGACATGGTCCACAGAAAATTCAACTTCTCTTTCTGGCGGTGCACTAGGAATCTCATCAGGGAATACTTCTGGAAAGTCGCATACCACCGGAAAGTTCGCAATCACAGCCTGACTCTCAACAGACAGAGTCTCCATCAACAAAAAACATTAACGCCTCTTCCTTCATAAACTCGTTCAACTGCTTCTTTGTTACTAAAGTGACTCGTTCTTCTTCTTCTAAGGAAGAAAACATCACCGAGTTGTTATAGCAATTGATATGTACATAATTAGATTTCAACCAGTCCATACCTAAGACCACATCCATTCCGACAAGCGGCAACCAAATAAGATTCACAAGGAAATCTCGATCAAAGATTGATAAAGGACAATCTGAACACACAAAGGAGGTAGTAACCGTTCCCTTAGCTGGAACCTCTACAATCATATCTCTATTCAAGGAGGATAAAGTAAGACCCAATCTCTTAACACAATCATCAGCAATAAAACTATGAGTAGCACCAGTATCAATGATAGTAATAAGAGGAATGCTATTAATGAAACTAGTACCTCGAACAAGTCTATCCTCGTTTTCCGTCGGAGCTCCCGACAAAGCAAACACTTCTCCCGAATCATGAGTCCTCTTAGGCTTCTTACATTGAGAACTAATGTGGCCCCCTCGTCGCAATTAAAACAAACCACATCCTTATGCTTGCAATCACGGGTCATATGCCCCACTTCTCCACATCGGAAACATCTCACTTCATTCTCCTTAACCCTCACATCACTTCTACAAACATTACTTTTATGTCCTGCCTTCCCACATTTGTAACAAACAATACCAGCAGGGGCATCTCCCCCACTAGTCCTTCGCCCTTGGACTACTTTTTGCTTCCCTTTTCCAACCGGGGCATCATACGGCTTCCCACAATTTTGTTGACCTTTGTTTCTCTTTTCAGACATGATCTTATAATGGGCATTACTATCCTCTTCAAAGATCCTGCAACTATCAATCAAATCCGCAAAGACGCGAATCTTTTGATAACCCACCGCTTTCTTAATCTCAGGACGTAAGCCATTTCCAAACTTAATGCATTTAGAGAACCCAACATTGGGTCCATCATAATGCGGATAGAACTTAGCCAGCTTGGTGAACTTCACCGCATAATCAGTGATCGGCAGGTTTCCTTGCTTTAGCTCAAGGAATTCGATCTCCTTTTTTCCTCTTACATCCTCCGGGTAATACTTTCTCAAGAATTCCCTTTGGAATACCTCCCACGAGATCTCTTCTCCAGCAAGCTCTAGCCTCTGACGGGTCTCGACCCACCAGTCGTCAGCTTCCAATGTCAACTTATGTGTACCATAGCGGATTTTCTGAGCAAGGGTACAATCCATCACCCTGAATATCCTCTCTATCTCTTTCAGCCACGCCAGTGCTCCTTCGGGATCATACATTCCTTCAAAAGTAGGAGGGTTCTCCCTCTGAAAGGTTGCCAAACTACGAGACCCTATGTTCTCGTCAGCGTTCGGCGGATTCTGGTACGCCTGAGCCATTGCATGCACAGCTGCAGCAAGTGCCTCATCGTTTCTTCCAGCATTTCTCCCAGCCATCACACTTCTGCTCACCACATAAACAAGGATTAGAATCAACAAATAACAATACTTGATTGTTAAACAACTAAAGGCTCAACAACTTGGTCGGATAGACCGACCTGCTCTGATACCACTAATGTAACACCCCAATTCAACCCCTCGTAAAAAATAATAAAATCAGAGTTTCAAAATTTCATCCAAACATAAATTGAGGTATCACATATTCATTTTCATCACTTTGCATTATAATGCACATCACAAAAATCAAAATTCGGATATACTGATTCATATCATTAACATCATATAACCATATGAATATTCACAGCACAGCGGATGTATTCACAAAATATACGCATCAACAAGTTATCATCAATACATAAATTCATAAAGTCATAAGATAGTATGCATAAACTATCATATCCTAAATAATAACGTCGCCCAAATCCCGAGTGTTACTACTATCAGAGCAGAGCGACTCAAAATAAAGAGACTCGAGCTAATCCACATCATCCTCGCGGATCACCTGCACGTTACCAATATAAAGGCAACGGCGAAACAAGTAAAGGGTGAGATACTCCAAAACATATAATTAAAGGCATGATGAAATATATGAATAGTTTGGAATCATAAATGATATAGGATTAATAAGAGTATATTAACACATATCCAAATCTCACACACTTTAAATCATCATTTAATGTATAGAATCAACACTTTAATTTCGTCACATAATCGCCATAATCATATCAAAACAAGATATAAACTCCATCGCCATAAACTCATATCGTCGCTTTACCGTCATGTTATATTCATCGCATAATCCTCATGAATTTATCACATCATAATCACTTTATGTTTAACATAAAAATCATCACAAAACAAAGTATCATACAACATCACAATTCATCATAAGTCATCAAATAAAACTCAATGCCAAAAGATTCAAAAATAAACATAACCGACTCCATGAGACACGACTATGTTATGCATGCGGTACCCTTCGCTTTGTCCATAATTAGGGACATTTGGCATAAAGCCCATCGTCGCTTTGGCATAAAAGCCCTCGTCGCCAATGCAATGTATGTGACTTGACATCACGACATCACAAACACGACACAACAAAAACATCATCATCGCGCATCAAGATTGGCATAAAGCCCACGTCGCCATACTTATCCACATCAAGATAAACATATCATCGCATCGCATACCATCAAGTATTCATTATAAATAAACCGTCGCAAACATCATGTTTAATCACACCACATCATTATCAAATAATTCACTTCATTCCAAACATGGAAAAATAGTCAAACATCAATAATCGTTGCAAAAGTCATTCATAATAATCGGCATCAATCATAATTATCAACGTCGCAATCGGATTGTCCATACGCGACTTAAACCGACTAAAACGCAACCCGTTTAGAAGTTGTTTGCTTGGAGTTGTTTGATTGTTTGCTTTTTATCTGCTTTGCTGTTGAGCTGTTTGTCTGCTAGTTTGTTTGCTGTATTTCTCTGGCTGCTCTGCTTTACTTGTGGGACTGATTGACTGTGTGTTGCATTAGACTAGGTTTCTCGTATAGTAATTTAGGCTTATGAGCATCTTAAAGGTTGAGAATAGCTCCCTTTGCTTGTTTGCATTTAGAGGTTGAGTCTGTCTCACTCTGCTTGACTGTTATTGATTGGCTTTGCTTGCTGGCTTAAGGTTGAGTATGTCTTCCTTGCCTGTGTTTTGTGTGTTTCCTTTGGGCTTGCTTGCTCTAGAAGTTGAGCTTGGCTCCTTCTGCTTGTTTGTTGCATTGCATGGATTTTATTTACAGTTATTTCTTTACAGTTATTTCTTTTGCTGTTTGTTTGCCTTTGTCATGTTCCCCTAGGAACTCTGACTTCTCTTGTTCAAGAGAAGTTATGACAGACATTAGGGTTCTAACCATGCATGATAACATTAGGTAGTTCCCTCCTAACCTCAGCCATAGGTTCAATTTTGCATGACAACTTTAGGATTAGATCAGTTCCCCTTTAGTGCGTCTTTTCTCTTCTCATCTGCAAACAAAATCAAAATACAGTAATAAAGGTTAACTGACATTGTACGCTACGAGCCTTAAGCTATCTGAGAAAGGGTTGTTGGAGAGTTTATTTTCAACGGTCTAGATGTTTAGTATGGTACCCTTTGGGTGACATGCGACGCATTCACTCTCAGGTCATAGTCTCTAGTGCGATATCAGTTGCAAACATCCATAAAAGACACTTCTCTAAAAAACAGAAAACAAAGATCAAACTCTTTTTGTCCTCTTGGACCTTTAATTCTTGGAAACCTTTTTCAGAAGGAGAGTTTTCTTAACTCCCGGTTCTACCGCAAACGGTAAACGCCTAAGTCTCTGTCGAGCGGGCTGCATACACCAACTGCTGGAACCGTCTGTTAACCTTACTCGGATAAAAAAGACAAACCTGTGTCTCTCATGTCCCGAACTACGTTTGCTCTGATCTTTCACGCTGTGTGAAAGTACGTAGGCACAAGATGCGATATCTTGGCGAGCAACCTTTCCCCGTAGTTAGGCGAACTACGTTGACTCTGATTTCTCGTTCCAGACGGGAATACGTAGGCATAAAGTGCGACGCTTTGCCGAGTCATTTTCGTTTATTTTCAGACCAGACTTTTAGCGTAGATAGTTATAACAAACCCGTCAGATAAACACAACAAGCATGGATCCCATCGAGTACGATGGACGTGAGGGGTGCTGATACCTTCCCCTTGCGTAACCGACTCCCGAATCCAGACAATGGTTGCGATGACCTTGTCTTATACCTTTTCGTCAGGTTTTTTCCGATCGTTTCCTTTCCCATTCTGAGGGATAAATAACGAAAGGTGGAGACTCTTCTGTTTTGTCGGCCTTGTTTTTCGCAGTAGCGACACTACCACACGAGCCGGAGGAATCACATTTAAACTTGTCATGGTCTGGATACCATATGTCAAATTTCCGGAGTCTGGATACTCAACGAAAGTGACCGGAGTCTGGACACTCAACGGAACTGACCGGAGCCTGGATGCTCAACGCAAGTGACCGGAGTCTGGATACTCAACGGACGAAGGAATACATCAACACTAGAAATAAGCCAGAGCCTGAATGCTCAACGTAACAAGCCGGGATAAATCAGAGCCTGAACGCTCATCAAAAAGCCGGAACAGACCGGAGCCTGAATGCTCAACATAAAAGCCGGAGTCTGAACACTCAACGAGATAGCTGGAGCCTGAATGCTCTACATAATAAAATGGAGCCTGAACGCTCAACAGAAATAAATCGGAGCCTGGATGCTCAATGAAATTGACCGAAGCCTGAATGCTCAACGGACGGGGAGATACACCACCAATATTCATCAGGGTCTGGATACCCGACTGACTTTACCGGAGTCTGGATACTCAAAAGACAAAGCACAATAACACCAATAGTCGTGGTCTGGATACCACATAATTTATCATGGTGTGGATACCATAAAGGCAAAGAGATTAAACCTCTGGAGATTCACCTGAAACAAAGAGATAACCACCTGGCTTATGTTTCACATACGTATGTTTGAAAATGGCGTAGTGTTCCATACAAAATGGAAATGCTACGCGTTTGGGTAGATGCTATGCACACATGCAGATGCAACAGAACCAAATCAGCAAAATAAATGCTGGATATATAGAAACCACCCTGTTGGGAAAAGAAAACGACCCTGCTGGGAATAGTTAACACATGCTAGTAAACTGGACTTAGGCTGGGGAAGCAAGCCTTTAATAGCTTCCTGAAAGAAATTTCCTGAATAGCAAACGAACCTGCTGTGGAGATAGAACAATCTTCCAGACAGTAATTCTACTCTACTGGGGATTATATCAAATCCTGCTGAGGAAAACGCCATGAATGGCCTTCCAGAATACAAACCTTCTGGAGAATAGGCGACCCTACCGGGGAAAAAGAACCACACACGGGAACTTGTCCGTCTGTTGGGGAATCAACGACTCTGCGGGGGATAACGACTCACCTCCCGAGATTAACCATGTTTTATTAGGGACCTCAGCCCTGAATAGCCTGCCAGAATATAACATTCTGGGGAACAGACACCTCTGCTGGAGAAACGACGCAAACTGCGAAGACCTAACTCCAATATATTGGGAGTACTCAGCTGGGGAAGAGACGTTTCCCCTCTGACTCCACTGGGGATAACGCAATGAGGGAATCAACATCAACCTCTGCTTAGGGAGATGAGGAATGGACTCATCAATGACAACTTGATCTCTGAGGGGATACAAAATCACCTGCTCAGACTCGGTGGGGATTACTTACTCTGTTGAATAAGCCAATCTTGCACCGCCAAGGAATGAGTGCACACAGACAATCTGTTTGAGCTAAATGTGTATTGACCAACTACTGGGGAAGATTCCACACCTACTCGGTGGAAAGAAAACCAATCCTGACTTGCTGGATAGTAAGCACATATCTGCAATCTGCGGGGATTAAATGTGTACCGACCAACTGTCGGGGCAAAGGTACACACTTAACCACTCACTTAACCTGCGTACAACTCTACTGGGGATAGATATGTAAACTCCAACTGCTGGGGATGGACTCTGGTTGGGGAGAATAACCTTGATTGAGTAACTGCCCTAGTGTAGTTCAATTTTCCCCAGTCTAATCTCTAGGACAAAAAGGAAAGCTTGCCACGAAACGACCTCGAAATGGCTTGTCCCTGAATTTGTAACATGAAAGGATTCGTCCCCAATTTTGCCCCAGCCTGTGGGATCTCTGCAACATCTTCCTCGAAAGGAAACCTGAACTTTCTGTACCCTGTCGGTTTGGTATGAACTGCCTCAGCATTTTGAACCTCGAAGAGGTGCTTCATAATAATTTCCCTCTGGCCAAGAATAGCTCACGTGCTCTTAGGGTAATCTGCCCCAAACTTGCAACGACTTTGCCCCTGATTGGCTGATTGGTGAAGCAGTAACCCCTGACTGCGAGAGATTTACTGAATCTTGATCTGATTGCCTCAGATTAACTGTCTTTCAGATGGCTAACTCCCATGATATGAACATTTGATACATTTCCCCGGTTCCACGATGTGCCAAGCGTTATGCATTCTATCCCGATCACACTTTCCACTGTGGAAACGTTCCTGTTGTCAAGCGCTTACTCACAAGTAAAACAAATTGTTCTACACAAAAGATATATTAATGCGATGCATATGGCAGTTCCAAAATCCAAGTATGTTCATTAGGAAAAAAATTTGTGACATATAATGAATGAATCACTTATCAGAATATCGATACTAATACAATGTTGTAAGAGGAATCCTTTTAGGAGTCAGTTTCGACGCGATCTTTACCGGAGTATGCTTTCGAAACAACTCTGCTTCAATTAGGACTTTTGAAGGTGGTAACATGGTCAGGTTCACAGTTAAGAAAGAAAGGATATAAGACTCAAAGTTTATTTTAACTCACCCATTCTCCTTGATGTTCTCCAATCCTACGTTCAGCTAATTCAACACAAGCGCTCACCTTTCAAAGGTTGAACGACAAGAGTGATGGTTCGGGAAACCATAAGTCTTCAGAGTGACAGTCACTCGCTCTTCGTCTTTCGGCTTGGAGTCACACGACTTGTTCTTTCGAGGATTTTTCTTTTGTAATCCTTTTCACTTTTCCCTAACTTTTGCCTGGACTGGCTCTTTTGAGCTTCTTTTCTTTTCGGAGTCCAGCCGGATGCCCTAATTCTTGCCTAAGTTGCTTGCTTGCAAGACTCGACTTAGTGGGCTTCTTTCTTTGATTCTTTTTCTTTTTCTGAACAAACTGTGTGACACCGGCTTGCCTGACTTGTTAAAGGGATTGTGACTGTTTCACTCCTTGGTCGGCGATGGATACACATTGTGGGTTTTTTAGGCACGACCTATGCAGGTGTGATTTACCCTCGAACGGGAACACTCCTTTCGCAATTTGGACGCTTGGTCAAATTAACTGACACCTACCCTGCCCCGGGTTAAGATTAAGGGTTTTTCTGTTTTCAAAAAGAAACTCCTACTACTAGGCTCGACGGGGTTGACAAGGGATTATCATCCTTATATCTCCGGTGTTTAGGGATTTGAAACAATGTTTGTACATCATGAGCATGTTTTATTCAAAAGTATACAACCGAAAGTTCGTCTTTCAATTTCGTCATTCTCCCCAGATTCTGCTTAAACAAGCGTTTGGCATCTGTAAAAAAGTAATTAGTGAACACGAGTGGACTGAATCAAAACATGCATATTTATTTCGTTATCATTATCAATTGAAAACAATACTAGTTTTACAAATGAGTTTGCACTTAAACAGGAAAGAAACTACAAATGCAAATAAAATGACATCATAAAATAGAGGTTGCCAGCTTCGGGGAACCGGGCTTTCAAATCTTGCTTGCTACTGAGTCAGCCATCTTTAGAGTTGCTTGTCGAGATCAGTCTGATGCTCTTCTAAACGTCTACCCTCGATAAATTCCTCCGTAACATTAACTGTTGGGCCCACTGGGCTGGAGGGAGGATTGCTGATCTAGATATCCGGAGGTACGATTGAGAAGAGATGAATTGCCGCGAAGCCACTTCTGACTCCGGCGCTGATTGTGACATAGCCGGGAAGCAAAAGGTTGTTGGCGCTGGTTAAGGCATCCCTTATGCTCAGGTGCTTTCATTCTCAGATTTAGCCCAGGAATCGGCAGTAGCTGTGGGCACGGAGATTCTGCAGTCATAAATTGCAAGGCCCGCTCTGGACCAGATGCAGCTTCAAGAGAACTAAAAGGAACAACCACCTCTTTTGCAGTGAATGGACTGAGACCACCTGGTACACTTACGCCGCCCGGCGCGAATTCAACTGCTTTTGCATCAATTAAGTCCTGAACTTTATGCTTAAAAGCTTTGCAGCTCTCGACGTCATGCCTCGGTGCCCCAGAATGGAAATCACAGTGAGCGCTTACATCATAGCCCAGTGGTAACTCACCCGTAAGTGGAGACATAGTCTGAAGTTTAACTAATTGAAGTTGAAGCAAGAGTTGCAACAACTACGCATAAGTTATAGGGATCTGATCAAAGATTCTCTCGAGCTGCTTCGTCCTTTGACCATACCTCCTAGTCTTAAGATTGTCTCGAGAAGCAGGAGGTAGCTGCTGACATGGAAAATTTGGAACCCCAGGTTGTGCAGCAGATCTTTGGAGCACATCACGCCATGGGAGAGACTCCACAGATAGGGGTGGAATCTGTTAGAACACAGATTGGTTCTTAATAATATCTCTATGTTTTGATGATAACTCTTATGAACTTTTGTATTAAAGAATTATATACTCTAAAATTTTGCTTAAGAATGTTTGCTGCAGATATTAAAGTGAATATTATTCTGGAAGCAAATTAGATCTGAACATGAAAATTATGCAAGGCTCTGAAGCGTCAGAAGCATCTTTTAGAAGATTATGAACGCTGCCTCCAGAAGTTTCTGAGTGCTGTCTACAGAAGAATCTGAAGTAGAAGCCAGAAGCATCTGAAGCATTGAAGAATTATGTATGAAGAGTTTCAAGCACAGTTATTTCAGAAGACTCTGATAGTACTAACGCTGCCAGTACTGAGGATCTGATTCCAAACTCTGCTCTGAACATTTACATGCTGAAAGCACATCTGCTGCAAAGACTCTGATTCAGTAAACTCTGATGAACATCAGAAGGCTCTGATCAATCCAAACTCTGATGATACTTGCTGAAACTTGTTGAAGAAGAATTCAAAGTTATGTCCGTTGGAATGACCAAACGACTCTTTCCTCATTTATGCTAGACACAAGAACACAGACAAAAAGGATTTTTCTGTGCATTCTACTTCTAGGAAAGGTCGTGTGATGTGAAGACAAAAAGGCTCAGACCTTTTTAGTACACAGCCTTCAACGTGAAAAGACTTCTTGGACCTCTGTGCCTATAAAAGCAAGACTCTATTCATCTTCTTTAGTTGACGAAATACTTGAAAGAATTCATTACAAGCTCTCATACAACTTATACTCATTTGCTGAATTTATTTCATTGTTCTTAATCTTAAGTGATAAATCACAGTTGTGATAAAGCTTTATTAGAAGCAACTTAAACACTTGTATTATTATTACATTTGATTGTAAAAGAACCTTAAGAAGATCCAGTTAGGATCAGTAGTTCTTGAGAAGACTTTGAACAGTTGTTCTTAGTGCTTACTATTGTAATCAGTTGATTTAATAGTGGATTAAGTCCTTGTTTGAGAAAGGCAAATCACTCTTGATAAGGGTGGACTGGAGTAGTTGAGTTCAACGAACCAGGATAAAAATCCTTGATTTTTTATTACTAAGTTTTTCTACATACTTATTCAACCCCCCTTCTAAGTATTTTCTCACCTTCAGTTGGCATCAGAGCTCCGGTTCTGTGTGTGCTACCACTTCACAGTGATAGAAAAGATCCAGTGAGAAAAACTTTGATATATATTTGGTTGTTATTATGGCTGAAACTTCAACATCTAACAATAACAACAGATATGAAGAAAGGGACAAAATCAGCACTAAACCCCCTATGTTTGATGGGGAGAAATTTGATTATTGGAAGGACAGGATAGAAAGTTTCTTCCTTGGTTATGATGCTGATTTATGGGACTTGGTCATAGATGGGTATGTTCATCCCACTGATGGGAATGGCAAGAAAGTAGACAGAAAATCTATGACTGAAGCCCAAAAGAAGGAGTTTAGAAATCACCACAAGGATAGAACAATCTTGTTAAATGCAATATCTCACACTGAGTATGAAAAGATCACAAATAGAGAAACTGCATTTGACATGTTTGAGTCCTTGAAGATGACTCATGAAGGAAACCTTCAAGTGAAAGAGACCAAGGCTCTGGCGTTAATACAGAAGTATGAAGCTTTCAAGATGGAAGAATCTGAGTCTATAGAAACTATGTTCTCTAGATTCCAGATCCTTACAGTTGGTCTAAAAGTTCTGGACAAAGGCTACTCAACTGCTGATCATGTGAAGAAGATCATCAGAAGCCTGCCTATCAGATGGAGACCTATGGTCACCGCTCCGAAGCTTGCCAAGGATCTGAACAAGATCACTCTGGAGGAGCTAATCAGCTCTCTAAGGAGCCATGAAATTGAACTTGAGGAAGATGAGCCTCAAAAGAAAGGTAAGTTTATTGCCTTAAAATTTAACAAATTTGTGAAAGCTTTGCAGGTGTTAGAAGAAAGCTCTAAAGAATCTTCTTCTTCTTCTGAAGAAGAAGATAAACTATCCTTGTTGTCCAGAAGAATCAACAGACTCTGGAAGCACAAGCAGAGGAAGTTCAAGAACTTCAAAAAGCCAGATCAGCGCAAGGAGTCCTCTGGACCAAAAAGATTTGGAAAGAAGGAGGTTGTTTGTTTTGAATGCAAACAACCTGGTCATTACAAAAATGAATGTTTAAAGCTTCAGAAAGAAAAGCCCTGAAGAAAGCCTGAGCACAAGAAGAAAGTTCTAATGGCTACATGGGATGACTCTGATGAATCTGGATCCTCATCAAAATCTGAAGATGAATGCGCCAATGTGGCTCTGATGGTAGGAATTGAAGATCAGAATGAAGAATCATCTGGATCTGAGTCTGATTCTGAATCTGACTCAGAAGAGGTACTTTCTGATCTCACTAGGGAAGAGCTTATTAAAGTCTTATCAGAAGTCCTGAAAAATTATAATCAGATTAAGCTCAAATGCAAGAAGCTTAAGTGCAATCTTGGCTCTGAGAATAATTTGTTAAAATCAGAAATTGCTGAGCTAAAAGAAAATAATTTGAAAATGAAAGCCAATTTTGAAATAGCTCAACAAAACTCTGAATCTGAAAGTAAGTCTAAATGCAAAAACATTTTAGAAGAATATGACTTTAGCTTTCAGAAATTTCTTGCTAAAAGCATAGACAGAAGCAAGATGGCTTCTATGATCTATGGGGTTAGCAGAAATAACAGGAAAGGAATTGGATATGAATCTTCCTCTGGAAAGGATTTAAATCTAATGCCTGTTGATAAACTTGTTATTAAGAAAACTCCCTTGTACTCTCATTTCAAGTTTGGTCATCTGAATGACATTAAACACACACGTTCTGATCAGAATGTTCCTGTGTTTAAGCCAAAAGTAAGTCAGAACAAAATTGTTATAAAAAGACAGAAGTTCAGACCAACTTTCAAGGCAGCTAACCAAAAAGGACCCAAAAAGATTTGGGTACCTAAGGATAAGATTATCCCTGTTGCAGATGTTTTTAGCAGAAAAGTCAAGACGCCAGTCATGGTACCTGGACTCTGGCTGCTCATGTCACATGACTGGAGAAAGGTTTATGTTCCAAAGCCTGGAGCTTAAATCTGGAGGAGAAGTGAAGTTTGGAGGGAATTAGAAGGGCAAGTTCATTGGCTCTGGTACTATTGGTAATGGTAACCTTCCCTCTATAGCTAATGTTCTTCTTGTAGAAGGATTAAAGCATAATATTTTGTCCATAAGTCAATTAAGTGACAATGGTTATGATATAATCTTTAATCAACAATGTTGTAAAGCTGTTAGTCAGAAGGATGGCTCAATCCTATTTAATGGAAAGAGGAAGAACAACATTTGCAAAATAAATCTTTCAGAACTTAAAGTTCAAAATGTTAAATGCCTTTTGTTTGTTAATGGTGAGCAATAGGTCTGGAACAGAAGATTGGGGCATATTAATATGAGACGTATATCTCAGATTAATAAACTCAATCTGGTCAGAGGACTTCCTAAGCTGAAGTTCAACTCAGATGCTCTTTGTGAAGCATGTCAAAAAGGAATGTTTTCAAAATCTTCTTTTAAATCTAAAAATGTTGTTTCAACCTCAAGACCATTAGAATTACTTCACATTGATCTGTTTGGACCAGTGAAAACTGCATCCATCAGAGGCAAGAAGTATGGATTAGTCATTGTTGATGACTACAGCAGATGGACATGGGTAAAGTTCTTAAAACACAAGGATGAGTCACATTCTGTGTTCTTTGACTTCTGCAAACAAGTCCAGAATGAAAAAGATTTCAAAATTATTAAAGTCAGAAGTGATCATGGTGGTGAATTTGAAAACAAATATTTTGTAAAATATTTTAATGAAAATGGCATTGCTCATGATTTTTCCTGTCCTAGAACTCCACAACAGAATGGGGTTGTAGAGAGGAAAAATAGAACTCTGCAAGAAATGGCCAGAACCATGATCAACGAGACTAATCTGGCAAAGCATTTTTGGGCAGAAGCAATTAACACAGCATGTTACATTCAAAACAAAGTGTCTGTAAGACCTCTTCTGGAAAAGACTCCCTATGAATTGTGGAGGAACAGAAATCCCAACATTTCATATTTCCATCCTTTTGGATGTATTTGCTATATGTTGAATACTAATGACAATCTTAACAAGTTTGATTCTAAAGCACAGAAGTGTTTCATGCTTGGGTATTCTGAACGCTCTAAAGGCTACAGAGTATACAATACTGAAACATAGATTGTGGAGGAATCTATACATGTTAGATTTGATGATAAGCTTGGCATTGAAAAGCCAAAACAGTTTGAAAGTTCTGCAGATAGAGAAGTAATTCTCACAGACTCTGAAGGCTCAGAGGCAGACAAAGCTCAAGTGAAGGAACCTGAAGCAACGCCAAATGCAATTCCTTTAGCTTCTCAGATGAACAACTTGAACATTTCTGAAGAATCAACTATTAAAGGATCATCTTCCAGAATCAAGGCCTCTCACCCAGAGGATGTGATCATTGGAAAGAAGGATGGCCCCATTAGAACAAGATCCTTCCTCAAATCTTCTGAAGCATCATTATTTGGGTTGGTGTCAGTTATTGAACCAACTTCTGTGGATGAAGCTCTGCAAGACAATGACTGGATTATTGCCATGCAAGAAGAGCTCAATCAGTTCACAAGAAATGATGTGTGGGATTTGGTTCCAAGACAAAAAGGATTCAATATAATTGGAACTAAATGGGTCTTCAGAAACAAGCTAAATGAGAAAGGAGAAGTTGTAAGAAATAAGGCAAGGCTTTTTGCTCAAGGTTATAGTCAGCAAGAAGGAATTGATTATACAGAGACTTATGCTCCTGTAGCAAGGTTAGAGTCTATTCGTTTACTCATTTCTTTTGCTGCACAAAATAACATCACTCTATATCAGATGGATGTTAAAAGTGCCTTTATAAATGGTATCATAGAGGAAGAAATTTATGTTCACCAACCTCCTGGTTTTGAAAGTGAAAAATTTCCAAAACATGTTTTCAAACTAAAAAAATCTCTTTATGGTTTAAAACAAGCTCCCAAAGCTTGGTATGAGAGATTAAGCAATTTTCTTCTGGAGAAAAATTTCATCAGAGTCAAAGTGGACACAAATCTCTTCTGTAAAACATTTAAGATAGATCTTCTAATTTGTCAAATATATGTGGATGATATTATATTTGGATCTACCAATGTTATGCTGGGAAAGGAGTTTGCTCAATGTATGCAGGAAGAATTTGAGATGAGCATGATGGGAGAATTGAGATTCTTTCTGGCACTTCAAGTCAACCAAACTCCAGAGCGCACTTACATTCATCAGACCAAATATGTTAAAGAGCTTCTGAAGAAGTTTAACATGACTGATAGTAAGATGTCAAAGAGTCCCATGCATCCAACAAGTACACTTGGTAAGGAAGAGGTAAGTAAGAAAGTAGATCAGAAACTCTACAGAGGTATGATAGGATCTCTTCTCTATTTAACTGCTTCTAGACCTGACATTTTATTCAGTGTATGCTTGCGTGCAAGATTCCAATCAGATCCTAGAGAATCACACTTAACAGCTGTTAAGAGGATTCTAAGGTATCTGAAAGGTACTTCTAATGTGGGTTTGTGTTACAAAAAATCTGATGATTTCAAATTAGTTGGATTCTGTGATGATGATTACGCTGGAGACAGAGTGGAAAGAAAAAGTACTTCTGGAAGTTGTCAATTTCTAGGAAGAAATCTAATCTCTTGGTACAACAAGAAGAAACCCACAATTGCACTATCAACTACAGAGGCAGAATATATTGCTGCTGCTGGATGTAGCACGCAGATGCTCTGGATGAAAAGTCAACTATAAGACAATAAGATTTTTGAAAGTAATATTTCTATATTCTGTGATAATACTTCTGCTATATGTTTGTCTAAAAACCCTATTTTACACTCTAAGGCAAAACATATGGAAATTTAACATCATTTCATCAGAGACTATGTTCAGAAGGGTATTATAAACTTAGCCTTTGTTGATACAGATCATCAATGGGCAAATATTTTCACAAAACCCCTTGCTGAAGATAGGTTCAAATTTATTCTGAAAAATATTGGTATGGATTTTTGTCCAGAATGATATTTATCATAAGAAAATTTCTCAGATGCAAAATGTTTAAAACTCTGAAGTATTTCATCTGTTATTTATTTGATTTATTAAGTTATTATTATTTGTGTGTATCTGAACTAACCAATCTTAGAGGATCTGAACGTTGGTTAACGTTTCATTTCTAAAGAGAATTCAGAAGCACATGCAAGCAAACACTTGTCACTCTGAATCTGAAAAGATGGCGTGTACACTACTGAAGAGACATTTGAGGTATGGTTTGAATAGTGAAAATCTTGATTTTCCCCCCAATTTGTCAGAATCATTTAATGCTTTGAAATGATTTTTATTCTTTTTCATTAATTGCCATTTATTGCTATGTGAAAATGTGCTTTTGTGTCTGTTTGATTGCCCTAATTGCTTTCTCTATATATATCACATTTCCCACCAAATTCACACTTTTTACTTCACAAACCATTTTATGCATTTCTGCCTTCTCTTTGCTCTTCAGAAAAACCCTAAACCTTCGTCCAAATCATCTTCATCTTCTTCAATGGCAACCTCATCCTCTACAGCAGCTCAATTTTAATCAACTATGGCTGCAGTTACGTCAGCAAATATGGGTGTGACTCCATTTAAGATACCTAAGAGGACATTGTTAACCCCTGTGGACAAACTTGAAGTTCTCTGTGAATCCATGGTAGAATTTGACTCTCTATCTGAAAATGGGTTTGAGTTTCATTCTATAATTGATGCACAAGGAAGGGGTAAGTATTTTGACAGGTTGTTTGGACCAGTATACCCACATCTGGTGAAGGAATTTTGGATCCATGCTTCTGTCTCTCCAAAATTTATACTTTCTTCTGTTCTGGGAAAGGAGATCATCATCACTGAAGATCTCATCAAGAAACTCATAGGGTATGAGGAGACTGATGGAGTATGTCATCTTCAAACTGGGCGTGTGGATATGGAAGAAGTCTATGAGGAAGTCATTACATCTGGACAGGCCTCTAACAAATTTAAGGATCTGAAGCCTGACTATAAGATCTGGGCAAAGATTTTTCTGGGATGCATCCATCATAGAAAATCCACCAATTCTCCAGATCACGTGAATAATGAATAACTCTACTTTATGTACTGTTTGAGTCAGAGTACAAAGGTAGATCTTCCACACATTCTCTTCATGCATCTGTGGAATCATATCAATGCATCAAGAGAATCTGTAAAGGATAAGAGACAGAAGATCAGGACATGGATTCCCTTTGGAAGGTTGATTTCATACATTCTGACAGAGAAGGGTCTGGTAACTGCTCTGTATGAAGCTGGAGTTAAAGATGAGATTGAATCAATTATTGGAAAACCACTGAATGCAAAGAGTCTTCAGAGGCTAAAGATTATGGATGAACTCACAGCTGCACCTAAGAAGCTAAATATTTCTGAAGTCAGTCAGAAGAGGATTCTAGTTCAAGATTTTCCACTTTTTGGTGCTGAAGAACCTAGGGATATCATTGTTAGGTATATTGATGCATGCAAAGCAGATGGAACGCCTATTCCTGCAGATATTCTGATTCGTGCCAGAAAACCAATGCCAGATGTATATAATGAGAATATGAGGAAGAGAAATCAATCAGAGGCAGAAGAAGCTGCTGCTAAGAAGAAGCCAAAAATTACTGACAAGCTACAGAAGCAGATCAAGAGAAAAGCTTCTGGAGAAGTTCCCTTTGTTCCCACCAAGCGTCTAAAGACTAAAGGTACTAAATCATCTGTATCTTCTTTCTCTAAAATTGTTAAAGATTCTATTCCTAAACCTCCTCCCACTCAAAATCAATCTATTCCTGCTCCATCTCAAAAATCTGAACCATCAAAAATTCCTTTCCCACCAAAATCATCTGATCCCATCTCCACTACTCAATTTAAATCTTCTGATATTCCTCAATATGAACCAACAACAACAACACCTGTAGACAAAATTCCAACACCTCAAACAAAACCAACAGAACAACCTACAACACAACATCAACCAGAAATACAACAACCAGCTGCATCTGAACACATACAATCTGACCCAGTTGCATCTGAAATAGTTGCATCTAAAACTGTTGCATCTGATCATGTTGCATCTGACCCAGTTATGTCTGAACCACCTTCATCCAAACCTTCTGAAATTCAACCAGAACTATCCAATCCTCCTGAATCAGATATTCATGACTCTGAGGTTCTGGATGTCCAACCTCTCAAAACAATGTTTGTTGTATCCTCTACATCATGCACCCCAACCACATCATCTGATTCATATGAATCTGATATCCATCCAGATTTCATCCCACCCCCTTCCCTTAGAACATTTGAATCTAACTAATCAGATTTACCCATTTCTTCTGAAACTACCATTCCTGAACCCACTGCTGAACCAAGAACATCTGAATTTGTTTCAGTTGCTTCTGCTAAACCTTTTCTATCTGATCCTCTTCCATCTGGACTTGAAATAGAAAACTTTTTTGATCAACCACCTCAATCAGCTTTTGTTCCTTTTCCTGTTAAGCAAAAACAATCTGCATGTGTTCCCTATTTTGACAATCCAAAAGTTGTCATACCTTCCATTTGCAGAATCAAACCATTCTTTCGTATTATGCCAGCTCAGAAGAAACCATCATATCCTAGCCTTCTAATCATTATTCCAGAGTTCACCATTCCACCTCCACCTCAATCCAAGCCTTTCACTTTGGAAACCCTTCTGAAACCAAAATCTAGGCTGAATGTTGATAATTTATTTGCAAGTTTTCTAAAAGAAATAAAGATGCATTTAGGCTCTGTTCAGAAGAGATGTTTGTCAATAATGGATGCAAATGAATCTGATGCTATCTGGAATAGCTTCATCAACAGATTCAATACTGTAGACTCAAATCTGAAGAATGTATGTTCTGATGATACGAAGCTCAGATTTGCTGAGACTGCTAGAAGCATGATCTGGACTGTAAAAAGATCTGAACTATTGCTTCTTGAAGATGTTCCTTCATCTTCTGAAGTAGCTGATACAAAAGTGACTGTTGAATCTGCTTCTGAAGAAAATCCTCTGGCTATGACTATTGTGGAACATCCCTCTGGATCTGTTGCTCATGACTCTGCATCTCCCATGATAATTGACTCTGTTCCTGCTTCAGACTCTGCCCCACCATCTTCATCTGAGATCAAGAAAGAGAATCCAGATCTTGAAGATAAGATTGCAGTTCTAGAAGCTGGACAATCAGAGATTAAGTCATGGGTGGCCAAGCAAGACCAGAAGGCTGAAGATATGGCACAATGGATGTCCAAGCAAGATCAGAAAAATGACAACATGGATAAGTGGATGACAAAGCAAGAAGAGTCTTCATCTGAGATCACTAACCTATTGAAGATGATTCTTTCCAAGCAAACCTAGTTTTTGTTTTCTGTATCTGATGTTTGTGCACATGTACTTGAATATTTATCTGATGTTTTGTCTATTTTACTCTGAATTAATGAATGCCTCAGTATTTTCTCTACTGTTTTATCTTTTCTGTATTTCCTTTTATTTGTCTTTTAAAAGTTTTACGTTTTGATTATGACAAAAAAAGGGGGAGAAATGGATCTGACTGTTCAAATAAACTCTACATAAATGAAAATTCAGACATATAAATTTATATAAATTTATAACTAACGTGAACTCTTAGTATTTCAGAACATTTGAAAACTCTGACAAGTTCTTTAAGAGTAACTCTGAGATCCCCAGATCTAGTTTTAACCTATCAGGCTCTGATTCTGAAACATGCATCCAAATTCAAGATCTAATTTTTGAAACAATCAGGCTCTGATTGTGAAAAGAATACTCATGCAAAAAGGGAAGTTTCTATTATTTCTTAGTATTCAATTCAGGGGGAGTTATATTTATATTGCTTATTGAACAAAATTTCTTATGTTTTTGTCATCATCAAAAAGGGGGAGATTGTTAGAACACAGATTGGTTCTTAATAATATCTTTATGTTTTGATGATAACTCTTATGAAATTTTGCATTAAAGAATTATATACTCTAAAAATTTGCTTAAGAATGTTTGCTGCAGATATTAAAGTGAATATTATTCTGGAAGAAAATTAGATCTGAACATGAAAATTATGCAAGACTCTGAAGCATCTTTTAGAAGATTATGAACGCTGCCTCCAGAAGAATCTGAAGCAGAAGCCAGAAGCATCTGAAGCATTGAAGAATTCTGTATGAAGAGTTTCAAGCACAGTTATTTCAGAAGACTCTGATAGTACTAACGCTGCCAGTACTGAGGATCTGATTCCAAACTCTGCTCTGAACATTTACACGCTGAAAGCACACCTGCTGCAAAGACTCTGATTCAGCAAACTCTGATGAACATCAGAAGGCTCTGATCAATCCAAACTCTGATGATACTTGCTGAAACTTGTTGAAGAAGAATTCAAAGTTATGTCCGTTGGAATGACCAAACGACTCTTTCCTCATTTATGCTAGACACAAGAACACAGACAAAAAGGATTTTTCTGTGCATTCTACTTCTAGGAAAGGTCGTGTGATGTGAAGACAAAAAGGCTCAGACCTTTTTAGTACACAGCCTTCAACGTGAAAAGACTTCTTGGACCTCTGTGCCTATAAAAGAAAGACTCTATTCATCTTCTTCAGTTGACGAAATACTTGAAAGAATTCATTACAAGCTCTCATACAACTTATACTCATTTGCTGAATTTATTTCATTGTTCTTAATCTTAAGTGAAAAATCACAATTGTGATAAACCTTTATTAGAAGCAACTTAAACACTTGTATTATTATTACATTTGATTGTAAAAGAACCTTAAGAAGATCCAGTTAGGATCAGTAGTTCTTGAGAAGACTTTGAACAGTTGTTCTTAGTGCTTACTATTGTAATCAGTTGATTTAATAATGGATTAAGTCCTTGTTTGAGAAAGGCAAATCACTCTTGATAAGGGTGGACTGGAGTAGTTGAGTTCAACGAACCAGGATAAAAATCCTTGAGTTTTTATTACTAAGTTTTTCTACATACTTATTCAACCCCCCTTCTAAGTATTTTCTCACCTTCAGTTGGCATCAGAGCTCCGGTTCTGTGTGTGCTACCACTTCACAGTGACAAAAAAGATCCAGTGAGAAAAACTTTGATATATATTTGGTTATTATTATGGCTGAAACTTCAACATCTAACAATAACAACAGATATGAAGAAAGGGACAGAATCAACACTAAACCCCCTATGTTTGATGGGGAGAAATTTGATTATTGGAAGGACAGGATAGAAAGTTTCTTCCTTGGTTATGATGCTGATTTATGGGACTTGGTCATAGATGGGTATGTTCATCCCACTGATGGGAATGGCAAGAAAGTAGACAGAAAATCTATGACTGAAGCCCAAAAGAAGGAGTTTAT
Organism: Lathyrus sativus; assembly: GCA_963859935.3. NCBI lineage: Eukaryota > Viridiplantae > Streptophyta > Magnoliopsida > Fabales > Fabaceae > Lathyrus > Lathyrus sativus. The sequence continues at coordinate 292,496,220 of OZ012738.1, read as the reverse complement.
AAATCACCACAAGGCTAGAACAATCTTGTTAAATGCAATATCTCACACTGAGTATGAAAAGATCACAAATAGAGAAACTGCATTTGACATGTTTGAGTCCTTGAAGATGACTCATGAAGGAAACCTTCAAGTGAAAGAGACCAAGGCTCTGGCGTTAATACAGAAGTATGAAGTGTTCAAGATGGAAGAATCTGAGTCTATAGAAACTATGTTCTCTAGATTCCAGATCCTTACAGTTGGTCTAAATGTTCTGGACAAAGGTTACTCAACTGCTGATCATGTGAAGAAGATCATCAGAAGCCTGCCTATCAGATGGAGACCTATGGTCACTGCTCTGAAGCTTGCCAAGGATCTGAACAAGATCACTCTGGAGGAGCTAATCAGCTCTCTAAGGAGCCATGAAATTGAACTTGAGGAAGATGAGCCTCAAAAGAAAGGTAAGTTTATTGCCTTAAAATCTAACAAATATGTGAAAGCTTTGCAGGTGTTAGAAGAAAGCTCTGAAGAATCTTCTAATGAAGAAGAAGAAGATGAACTATCCTTGCTGTCCAGAAGAATCAACAGACTCTAGAAGCACAAGCAGAGGAAGTTCAAGAACTTCAAAAAGCCAGATCAGCGCAAGGAGTCCTCTGGACCAAAAAGATTTGGAAAGAAGGAAGTTGTTTGTTTTGAATGCAAACAACCTGGTCATTACAAAAATGAATTTCCAAAGCTTCAGAAAGAAAAGCCCTGAAGAAAGCCTGAGCACAAGAAGAAAGTTCTAATGGCTACTTGGGATGACTCTGATGAATCTGGATCCTCATCAAAATCTGAAGATGAATGCGCCAATATGGCTCTGATGGCAGGAATTGAAGATCAGAATGAAGAATCATCTGGATCTGAGTCTGATTCTGAATCTGACTCAGAAGAGGTACTTTCTGATCTCACTAGGGAAGATCTTATTAAAGTCTTATCAGAAGTCTTGAAAAATTATAATCAGATTAAGCTAAAATGCAAGAAGCTTAAGTTCAATCTTGGCTCTGAGAATAATTTGTTAAAATCAAAAATTGCTGAGCTAAAAGAAAAAAATTTGAAAATGAAAGCCAATTTTGAAATAGCTCAACAAAACTCTGAATCTGAAAGTAAGTCTAAATGCAAAAACATTTTAGAAGAATATGACTTTAGCTTTTGGAAATTTTTTGCTAAAAGCATAGACAAAAGCAAGTTGGCTTCTATTATCTATGGGGTTTGCAGAAATAACAGGAAAGGAATTGGATATGAATCTTCCTCTGGAAAGGATTTAAATCCAATGCATGTTGATTAACTTGTTATTAAGAAAACTCCCTTGTACTCTCATTTCATGTTTGGTCATCTGAATGACATTAAACACACACGTTCTGATCAGAACGTTCTTGTGTTTAAGCCAAAAGTAAGTCAGAACAAAATTGTTATAAAAAGACATAAGTTCAGACCAACTTTCAAGGCAGCTAACTAAAAAGGACCCAAAAAGATCTGGGTACCTAAGGATAAGATTATCCCTGTTGCAGATGTTTTTACCAGAAAAGTCAAGACGCCAGTCATGGTACCTGGACTCTGGCTGCTCATGTCACATGACTGGAGAAAGGTTTATGTTCCAAAGCTTGGAGCTTAAGTCTGGAGGAGAAGTGAAGTTTGGAGGGAATCAGAAGGGCAAGATCATTGGCTCTGGTACTATTGGTAATGGTAACCTTCCCTCTATATCTAATGTTCTTCTTGTAGAAGGATTAAAGCATAATCTTTTGTCTATAAGTCAATTAAGTGTCACAGGTTATGATATAATCTTTAATCAACAATGTTGTAAAGCTGTTAGTCAGATGGATGGCTCAATCCTATTTAATGGAAAGAGGAATAACAACATTTACAAAATAAATCTTTCAGAACTTAAAGTTCAAAATGTTAAAGGCCTCTTGTTTGTTAATGATGAGCAATGGGTCTGACACAGAAGATTGGGGCATATTAATATGAGACATATATCTCAGATTCATAAACTCAATCTGGTCAGAGGACTTCCTAACCTGAAGTTCAACTTAGATGCTCTTTGTGAAGCATGTCAAAAAGGAAAGTTTTCAAAATCTTCTTTTAAATCTAAAAATGTTGTTTCAACCTCAAGACCATTAGAATTACTTCACATTGATCTGTTTGGACCAATGAAAACTGCATCCATCAGAGGCAAGAAGTATGGATTAGTCATTGTTGATGACTACAGCAGATGGACATGGGTAAAGTTCTTAAAACACAAGGATGAGTCACATTCTGTGTTCTTTGTCTTATGCAAACAAGTCCATAATGAAAAAGATTTCAAAATTATTAAAGTCAGAAGTGATCATGGTGGTGAATTTGAAAACAAATATTTTGAAAAATATTTTAATGAAAATGGCATTGCTCATGATTTTTCCTGTCCTAGAACTCCACAACAGAATGGGGTTGTAGAGAGGAAAAATAGAACTCTGCAAGAAATGGCCAGAACCATGATCAACGAGACTAATCTGGCAAAGCATTTTTGGGCAGAAGCAATTAACACATCATGTTACATTCAGAATAAAGTTTCTGTAAGACCTCTTCTGGAAAAGACTCCCTATGAATTGTGGAGGAACAGAAAGCCCAACATTTCATATTTCCATCCTTTTGGATGTATTAGCTATATGTTGAATACTAAAGAGAATCTTAACAAGTTTGATTCTAAAGCACAGAAGTGTTTCATGCTTGGGTATTCTGAACGCTCTAAAGGCTACAGAGTATACAATACTGAAACACAGATTGTGGAGGAATCTATACATGTTAGATTTAATGATAAGCTTGGCATTGAAAAGCCAAAGTAGTTTGAAAGTTCTGCAGATAGAGAAGTAATTCTCACAGACTCTGAAGGCTCAGAGGCAGACAAAGCTCAAGTGAAGGAACCTGAAGCAACGCCAAATGCAATTCCTTTAGCTTCTCAGATGAACAACTTGAACATTTCTGAAGAATCAACTATTAAAGGATCATCTTCCAGAATCAAGGCCTCTCACCCAGAGGATGTGATCATTGGAAAGAAGGATGACCCCATTAGAATAAGATCCTTCCTTAGATCTTCTGAAGCATCATTATTTGGGTTGGTGTCAGTTATTGAACCAACTTCTGTGGATGAAGCTCTGCAAGACAATGACTGGATTATTTCCATGCAAGAAGAGCTCAATCAGTTCACAAGAAATGATGTGTGGGATTTGGTTCCAAGACAAAAAGGATTCAATATAATTGGAACTAAATGGGTCTTCAAAAACAAGCTAAATGAGAAAGGAGAAGTTGAAAAAAATAAGGCAAGGCTTGTTGCTCAAGGTTATAGTCAGCAAGAAAGAATTGATTATACAGAGACTTATGCTCCTGTAGCAAGGTTAGAGTCTATCCATTTACTCATTTCTTTTGCTGCACAGAATAACATCACTCTATATCAGATGGATGTTAAAAGTGCCTTTCTAAATGGTATCATAGAGGAAGAAATTTATGTTCACCAACCTCCTGGTTTTGAAAGTGAAAAATTTCCAGAACATGTTTTCAAACTAAAAAAATCTCTTTATGGTTTAAAACAAGCTCCCAGAGCTAGGTATGAGAGATTAAGCAATTTTCTTCAAGAGAAAAATTTCATCAGAGGCAAAGTGGACACAACTCTCTTCTGTAAAACATTTAAGAAATATCTTCTAATTTATCAAATATATGTGGATAATATTATATTTGGATCTACCAATGTTATGCTAGGAAAGGAGTTTGCTCAATGTATGCAGGCAGAATTTGAGATGAGCACGATGGGAGAATTGAGATTCTTTATGGGAATTCAAGTCAACCAAACTCCAGAGTGCACTTACATTCATCAGACCAAATATGTTAAAGAGCTTCTGAAGAAGTTTAACATGACTGATAGTAAGATGGCAAAGACTCCCATGCATCCAACAAGTACACTTGGTAAGGAAGAGGTAAGTAAGAAAGTAGATCAGAAACTCTACAGAGGTATGATAGGATCTTTTCTCTATTTAACTGCTTCTAGACCTGACATTTTATTCAGTGTATGCTTGCGTGCAAGATTCCAATCAGATCCTAGAGAATCACACTTAACAGCTGTTAAGAGGATTCTAAGGTATCTGAAAGGTACTTCTAATGTGGGTTTGTGTTACAGAAACTCTGATGATTTCAAATTAGTTGGATTCTGTGATGCTGATTATGCTGGAGACAGAGTAGAAAGAAAAAGTACTTCTGGAAGTTGTCAATTTCTAGGAAGAAATCTAATCTCTTGGTACAGCAAGAAGCAACCAACAATTGCACTATCAACTACAGAGGCAGAACATATTGCTGCTGCTGGATGTAGCACGCAGATGCTCTGGATGAAAAGTCAGCTAGAAGACTATCAGATTTTTGAAAGTAATATTTCTATATTCTGTGATAATACTTCTGCTATATGTTTGTCTAAAAACCCTATTTTACACTCTAAGGCAAAACATATGGAAATTTAACATCATTTCATCAGAGACTATGTTCAGAAGGGTATTATAAACTTAGCCTTTGTTGATACAGATCATCAATGGGAAGATATTTTCACAAAACCCCTTGCTGAAGATAGGTTCAAATTTATTCTGAAAAATATTGGTATGGATTTTTGTCCAGAATGATATTTATCAGAAGCAAATTTCTCAGATGCAAAATGTTTAAAACTCTGAAGTATTTCATCTGTTATTTATTTGATTTATTAAGTTATATTATTTGTGTGTATCTGAACTAACTAATCTTAGAGGATCTGAACGTTGGCTAACGTTTCATTTATAAAGAGAATTCAGAAGCACATGCAAGCAAACACGTGTCACTTTGAATCTGAAAAGATGGTGTGTACACTACTGAAGAGACATTTGAGGTATGGTTTGAATAGTGAAAATCTTGACTTTCCCCCCAATTTGTGAGAATCATTTAATGCTTTGAAATGTTTTTTATTCTTTTTCATTAATTGTCATTTATTGCTATGTGAAAACGTGATTTTGTGTCTGTTTGATTTCCCTAATTGCTTTCTCTATATATATCACATTTCACACCAAATTCACACTTTTCAATTTACAAACCATTTTATGCATTTCTGCCTTCTCTTTGCTCTTCAGAAAAACCCTAAACCTTCGTCCAAATCATCTTCATCTTCTTCAATGGCAACCTCATCCTCTACAGCAGCTCAATTTCAATCAACTATGGCTGCAGTTACGTCAGCAAATATGGGTGTGACTCCATTTAAGATACCTAAGAGGACATTGTTAACCCCTGTGGACAAACTTGAAGTTCTCTGTGAATCCATGGTAGAATTTGACTCTCTAGCTGAAAATGGGTTTGAGTTTCGTTCTATAATTGATGCACAAGGACGGGTTAAGTATTTTGACAGGTTGTTTGGACCAGTATACCCATATCTGGTGAAGGAATTTTGGATCCATGCTTCTGTCTATCCAAAATTTATACTTTCTTCTGTTCTGGGAAATGAGATCATCATCACTGAAGATCTCATCAAGAAACTCATAGGGTATGAGGAGACTGGTGGAGTATGTCATCTTCCAGCTGGGCGTGTGGATATGGAAGAAGTCTATGAGGAAGTCATTACATCTGGACAGGCCTCTAACAAATTTAAGGACCTGAAGCCTGACTATAAGATCTGGGCAAAGATTTTTCTGGGATGCATCCATCACAGAAAATCCACCAATTCTCCAGATTACGTGAATAATGAATAACTCTACTTTATGTACTGTTTGAGTCAGAGTACAAAGGTAGATCTTCCACACATTCTCTTCATGCATCTGTGGAATCATATCAATGCATCAAGAGAATCTGTAAAGGATAAGAGATAGAAGATTAGGACATGGATTCCCTTTGGAAGGTTGATTTCGTACATTCTGACAGAGAATGGTCTCGTAACTGCTTTGTATGAAGCTGGAGTTAATGATGAGATTGAATCAATTATTGGAAAACCACTGAATGCAAAGAGTCTTCAGAGGCTAAATATTATGGATGAACTCACAGCTACACCTAAGAAGCTAAATATTTCTGAAGTCAGTCAGAAGAGGATTCCAGCTGAAGATTTTCCATTTTTTGGTGCTGAAGAACCTAGGGATATCATTGTTAGGTATATTGATGCATGCAAAGAAGATGGAACGCCCATTCCTGCAGATTTTCTGATTCGTGCCAGAGAACCAATGCCAGATGTATATAATGAGAATATGAGGAAGAGAAATCAATCAGAGGCAGAAGAAGCTGCTGCTCAGAAGAAGCCAAAAATTGCTGACAAGCCACAGAACCAGATCAAGAGAAAAGCTTCTGGAGAAGTTCCCTCTGTTCCTACCAAGCATATAAAGACTAAAGGTACTAAATCATATGTATCTTCTTTCTCTAAAATTGTTATAAATGAATCAACATTTAGTTATATTCCTAAACCTCCTCCCACTCAAAATCAATCTATTCCTCCTCCATCTCAAAAATCTGAACCATCAAAAATTCCTTTCCCACCAAAATCATCTGATCCCATCTCCACTACTCAACTTAAATCTTGTGATATTCCTCAATCTGAACCAACAACAACAACACCTGTAGACCAAATTCCAACACCTCAAACAAAACCAACAGAACAACCTACAACACAACATCAACCAGAAATACAACAACCAGCTGCATCTGAACCCATACAATCTGACCCAGTTGCATCTGAAACTGTTGCATCTAAAACTGTTGCATCTGATCATGTTACATCTGACCCAGTTGTGTCTGAACCACCTTCATCCAAACCTTCTGAAATTCAACCAGAACCATCCAATCCTCCTGAATCAGATATTCATGACTCTGAGGTTCTGGATGTCCAACCTCTCAAAACAATGTTTGTTGTATCCTCTACATCCTGCACCCCAACCACATCATCTGATTCATCTGAATCTGATATCCATCCAGATTTCATCGCGCCCCCTTCCCTCAGAACATTTGAATCTAACCAATCAGATTTACCCATTTCTTCTGAAACTACCATTCCTGAACCCACTGCTGAACCAAGAACATCTGAATTTGTTTCAGTTGCTTCTGCTAAACCTTTTCTATCTGATCCTCTTCCGTTTGGACTTGAAATAGAAAAAAAATTTGATCAACCACCTCAATCAGCTTTTGTTCCTTTTCCTGTTAAGCAAACACAATCTGCATTTGTTCCCTATTTTGACAATCCAAAAGTTGTCATACCTTCCATTTGCAGAATCAAACCATTATTTCGTATTATGCCAGCTCAGAAGAAACCAGCATATCCTATCCCTCTAATCATTATTCCAGAGTTCACCATTCCACCTCCACCTCAACCCAAGCCTTTCACTTTGGAAACCCTTCTGAAACCAAAATCTAGGCTGAATGTTGATAATTTATTTGCAAGTTTTCTAAAAGAAATAAAGATGCATTTAGGCTCTGTTCAGAAGAGATGTTTGTCAACAATGGATGCAAATGAATCTGATGCTATCTGGAATAGCTTCATCAACAGATTCAATATTGTAGCCTCAAATCTGAAGAATGTATGTTCTGATGATGCGAAACTCAGATTTGCTGAGGCTGCTAGAAGCATGATCTGGACTGTAAAAAGATCTGAACTATTGCTTCTTGAAGATGTTCCTTCATCTTCTGAAGTAGATGATACAGAAGTGACTGCTGAATCTGCTTCTGAAGAAAATCCTCTGGCTATGACTATTGTGGAACATCCCTCTGGATATGTTGCTCATGACTCTGCATCTCCCATGATAATTAACTATGTTCCTACTTCAGACTCTGCCCCACCTTCTTCATCTGAGATCAAGAAAGAGAATCCAGATCTTGAAGATAAGATTGCAGTTCTGGAAGCTGGACAATCTGAGATTAAATCATGGGTGGCCAAGCAAGGCCAGAAGGCTGAAGACATGGCACAATGGATGTCCAAGCAAGATCAGAAAAATGACAACATGGCTAAGTGGATGACAAAGCAAGAAGAGTCTTCATCTGAGGTCACTAACCTGTTGAAGATGATTCTTTCCAAGCAAACCTAGTTTTTGTTTTCTGTATCTGATGTTTGTGCACATGTACTTGAATATTTATCTGATGTTTTGTCTATTTTGCTCTGAATTAATGAATGCCTCAGTGTTTTCTCTACTGTTTTATCTTTTCTGTATTTCCTTTTATTTGTCTTTTAAAAGTTTTACGTTTTGATTATGACAAAAAAGGGGGAGAAAATGGATCTGACTGTTCAAATAAACTCTACCTAAATGAAAATTCAGACATATAAATTTATATAAATTTATAACTAACGTGAACTCTTAGTATTTCAGAACATTTGAAAACTCTGACAAGTTCTTTAAGAGTAACTCTGAGATCCCCAGATCTAGTTTTAACCTATCAGGCTCTGATTCTGAAACATGCATCCAAAGTCAAGATCTAATTTTTGGAACAATCAGGCTTTGATTGTGAAAAGAATACTCATGCAAAAAGGGAAGTTTCTATTCTTTCTTAGTATGCAATTCAGGGGGAGATTCATCATCTCAGGGGGAGTTATGTTTATATTTCTTATTGAACAAAATTTCTTATGTTTTTGTCATCATCAAAAAGGGGGAGATTGTTAGAACACACATTGGTTCTTAATAATATCTCTATGTTTTGATGATAACTCTTATGAAATTTTGTATTAAAGAATTATATACTCTAAAAAATTTCTTACGAATGTTTGATGCAGATATTAAAGTGAATATTATTCTGGAAGCAAATTAGATCTGAACATGAAAATTATGCAAGGCTCTGAAGCGTCAGAAGCATCTTTTAGAAGATTTTGAACGCTGCCTCCAGAAGTTTCTGAGTGCTGTCTACAGAAGAATCTGAAGCAGAAGCCAGAAGCATCTGAAGCATTGAAGAATTTTGTATGAAGAGTTTCAAGCACAGTTATTTCAGAAGACTCTGATAGTACTAACGCTGCCAGTACTGAGGATCTGATTCCAAACTCTGCTCTGAACATTTACACGCTGAAAGCACACCTGCTGCAAAGACTCTAATTCAGCAAACTCTGATGAACATCAGAAGGCTCTGATCAATCCAAACTCTGATGATACTTGCTGAAACTTGTTGAAGAAGAATTCAAAGTTATGTCCGTTGGAATGACCAAACGACTCTTTCCTCATTTATGCTAGACACAAGAACACAGACAAAAAGGATTTTTTTGTGCATTCTACTTCTAGGAAAGGTCATGTGATGTGAAGACAAAAAGGCTCAGACCTTTTTAGTACATAGCCTTCAACGTGAAAAGACTTCTTGGACCTCTGTGCCTATAAAAGCAAGACTCCATTCATCTTTTTCAGTTGACGAAATACTTGAAAGAATTCATTACAAGCTCTCATACAACTTATACTCATTTGCTGAATTTATTTCATTGTTCTTAATCTTAAGTGAAAAATCACAGTTGTGATAAAGCTTTATTAGAAGCAACTTAAACACTTGTATTATTATTACATTTGATTGTAAAAGAACCTTAAGAAGATCCAGTTAGGATCAGTAGTTCTTGAGAAGACTTTGAACAGTTGTTCTTAGTGCTTACTATTGTAATCAGTTGATTTAATAGCGGATTAAGTCCTTGTTTGAGAAAGGAAAATCACTCTTGATAAGGGTGGATTGGAGTAGTTGAGTTCAACGAACCAGGATAAAAATCCTTGATTTTTTATTACTAAGTTTTTCTACATAGTTATTCAACCCCCCCCCCTCTTCTAAGTATTTTCTCACCTTCAGAATCATCATTTCTACAGTGGCTTCAGGCACCTGATCACCCTCCTTTCTTAGCACATTCTTCATCACTTCTGTAATCAGACCCATCTGAGTCTTTAGTTGTTGAACCTCCTCTTTAAGTGTCTTCTGCTCTAGACATAAGGCCTGCATACCTGTCATGAACTGTCCCATCTGGCTTCGAACCTCCCTCAACTCTGCTTAAACTTGTTCCATGACCTCGCGTTGATTCCCCGGTGAACGATCTGATTGTTTATCCTGAAACCAGCTAACAAACCACAGGAAAATAAGATCAACGGTTCCGATGCACCTGCGATGCAAATGAGAATGCAAGATGCAAAATGCAAACATGTCTATGTGTTTACAGGGAGATCTCCCCCTTGATCCCAGTTTCAGTAAACAAGAGTAGCAGAGATGGACATCATGATAATCCTCTCATATATCAGGTAAGATCCTTCCTGGAGTTTTCAAAGATGCCAGACTCAGCCATGGAAATCAGACCAAATAAAGGTCCTAACTCAGGTATCAGGAATTTGTATACAACAATCATCTTTCTGTGTACTTCCCTCTTTACAGCCAATCAGTACCAGGATCAAGGGAAAGACGAGAACCTTTCAAACACACAGACATGCAATGTTAAATTCAGGATGATTATGCAAATGCACATGCAACAGGGGATCAAGATTGTTGTGTTGTTGATTGAGAAGAACCAACGTTCCGCTTTGGCAAGAACATAACATACCTCTGATAATAGGAACCTCTGATATCGGGAACACAGATTCACACTGCAAAGAAAACCGGGTAGTTTGAAAGTCAAGGTTTCCTGCATAACCCAATCCCTCTCACAGGTATGGACCTATCCACTGATAAGGTTCAGCATCCTATGCATTCATCAGCGTCACAGACTTTCAAGAAACGATGATACGTTCACCATTTCTGGTTTGGCATCGTGATCTCTCGAAGAGGCCTCACTTAGCTGAATCACAAATGATCGGTCCCCAGAGTCGACAACCCTCAGATCTGAAATCCTCTCAACGGCCCATTGGGCTGGGAAGAAAGTCATCAAAGAGAATCTCGTCTGAGCACGAATTTCGTGGGAACTAGTGCATGCCTAACATACAGGTTCGCCACTACTTTCCACTTCTAATGCTATGTTTGTACTCAAGCCTGGGTCTGGCTTATCACTCAATGGAACAACCCCACCAACAACAGCACAACAATAATGATATATATACAATGCTGAAAGCAAAACGTGAAAGTAAATAAAGCACCTATATACAACACCCAAAGATAAACAAGCAAGCGCTGGGATTTACTCGCATAGGGAACCGTTGGAGTCCCCAGCAGAGTCGTCAGCTGTCGCTACTGCGAAAAAAAGGTGTCGGCAATGAGAGAAGAGTTGCCACCGTTCGTTATTCATCCCAAAAGAGGGAAAGGAAACAATCAGAGAAAACCTGATGAAAACGGGAGAAGACAGGTCATCGCAACCATATCTCGGGTTCGGGAGTCGGTTACACAAGGGGAAGGTATAGCACCCCTCACGTCCTTCGTACTCGACGGGATCCATGCTTGTTATCTATCTAAAAGGGTGATTGAAACTATCTATGCTAAAGGTCTCAGGGACCAAAGAAAATAAAAGTGACTTGGCAGAGCATCGCCACTTTGTACCTACGTATTCCCTCGTGCAATGGGAAAGTCAGAGTCAACGTAGTTCGGCTAACTATGGATGAAAGGTGGGGGGAGGTTGCTCGCCAAGACATCGCGTCTCGTGCCTACGTATTCTCATCTAGTATGAGAAATCAGAGCAAACGTAGTTCGGGCAAATAAGAACACCGATTGGTTCAGAATGTTTTACCCGAGTAGGGTTAACAAATAGTTCTAGCTGTTAGGTGTATGCAGCTCGACCTTTAGAGACTTAGGTGTTACCTGTTTGTGGTAGAACTAAGAGTTAATGAAACTCTTTTCATGAAAAGGTTTTCCATTGTTAAGGGTCCCAAAGGACAAAAAAGGAAGTTTGATGATTTGTTTTTGAAGTCTTTTAAGAAGAAGTGCATTGATTATTGTTTGTAACTCATGTTGCACTAGAGACTATGACCGAGGAGCGAATGTTTCGCATATCGTCCAAAGGACATACGCTAACACTCTAGAAAATTGAGAGGCAACCACCCAATCATCATTTCCCAAGTACTTAAGGCTTGTAACGCACAACATTCATTAACCTTTATTAGGTGTTTTGACATGATTTGAAGATGAGAAGGAGAGAGGACAAACTAAAGGGAGACTAGTTCAAACCTAGTAGTTGTCATGCAGAATGACCCTATAGTTGAGGTAAAGAGGATACTACCTAATGTTATCATGCATGGTTTAACTCCTAAGGTCTATCATAATCTAGAAGAGATTAGAGATCCTAAGGGAACATGGCAAAGAAAGAAAAATAATAAAGCATAATCAAAGCATAAGATATGAAAGATGCAAATATGCATATGTAATGCAACACACAAGCAAAGGGAGGAAAAAGTGTGGGGTAAATACCTCCACAAACACATATCAACCTTTATTAATGCACAAAATGAAATGCTAAAAAGAGAAAGCTACACACAAGCAAAGGGAGGAAAAAGTGTGGGGTAAACACCTCCACAAGCACATCTCAACCTTTATTAATGCAAAATGAGAGAAAAAGGAAGTATGAAGCTTACAACATTCAAACATCAATCATGAGGCATAAAAGCAATTCAAATGTAAAGGGATAAGGACCTAAAGCAAAGGGGAGATAAGGGATGGTATGATACCAGCAAGGTGCTCAAAATATCATTCAACCAAAGTATCATCGTGACTTGTGCGAAAGGATGCACCAAAAGTGTCCTCATTGTTCACCATTCAAGTCATGCTCCAAGTACCTCCACAGGAGGGATTAAGCAAACACAAATGGTGTCCCAAAGTCCTTGGACAGAAAGAGAGATGAAAATAGAGTATGCTCCAAAGCAAAAGCATATCCACCAAAAGAAAATGCAAGCTAATCATGTCAAAAGAATGGAAACATCCAAACACATCACAAGTAAAACCCTAAAAGAAAGGCCTAAAAGATGCACAAAGTTGAACAAGTTATAAACCAGATTAGGACCTATAATTTAACCTACATACACTTCAATATGGATATAACACGAATCCACAAGAATTAGAGGTTCAATCAATGCACAAAAACCAATTACAAAGCAAACTAGTTCACTAACTAGTGTAAACATCACACCATGATAACCTGAATTGGAAATTAAACTAAAAATAGGAAAAATACTCAAAAAAATGCCAAATAAAATCCTAGATGATCCCTAAGGTCTTAGGAACCAGGGGTCACAAGTATGGGAACAAAGCCCAAACAAAAATATGCAAACAGAAGCGAAAACCTAAGGGATACCCCAAATGCAAAGGTGAATCGAGGGTCAATTAAACTAGCCTAAAACCCTACCTAAAATTAATCCAACCAGGGGTAAAATGATCTTGAAAAATTTCCTAACATGTCATCAATATGAGAAACAAGAATCAGCCATTAACATGGAAGATTGGCCACGAAATAAAATTAAACACATGGAGATATCAATTTTAACTCAATTAAAATACCTCAAAATGTAAAATCCATTTTTAATTGAAAAATGACTTAAGAAATTAAGTGAAAAATTTCTAAAATCACGTAACATCCTAAAATGTGTAAAAAGTATTTTTTGGGATTTTTATCATCATCAGAGGTACTTTATTTGCATTAAAATCAAACAGGAAATAAAAATGCAAAAAGAATAAAAGAAAAGAAAAATGGAAAAAACGTGTGCTTAATAACAAGTGATTCCAGTTAGTTTTCAATGGGCCAAGTGAAGGTGGGGTGTGAATAAGAATGTAAGCCCATTCTAATACAACTTAGCGTTTTAGATCAAAACACATAGCTTTGTTTAATACGTGGCATGGTCAAAGGGTCAAAGAATCGGTCAGAATGAATCACAGTCGTTCATCAGGTCCTGGTCAATAAGTCAAAGGGTGATATGGCATGACATGCTAGCAGGTGAGGGATTAAACCAGACGGTGGCGTCGGTCATCTTCTCCGATGGTTCGCCGGAGAAGACAAAGTGAAACCTCATCAAAACACCCAAGTTTTGATACCAAACTAATCCTCATGTTATGTACATTAAGAATATAGGTTTTATCTTCATTTTTCGTCCATAAATAGTGAGATTCGAAGCCAACAAGAATTGAGCATAATTCAAGAATTATGAAGAACAAGAGCCAAAATAATCCAGAAATGACCTACATAAGTAGGGCTTGAATATGCACAAAAAATGGCAGTGAATGGACGCTTGAACATGGAGAATTCTTGAAAGAGAATTTACCTAACAGAGCTCCGCCATTAGGTCTTGAATTGCAACTGAAACTCGTGGGAAACAATCCAGAAAGCTTCAAGGATCTTCAATAAAGCTCTTGGTAATCTTCAATTGGACTGAAACTGCTTGATTCTTGAAATCACGATCTCACTTTTTCCTTGATTTTTGCAACTGCTCCAATTCTGATCAATTTCCACCTTCTGAGCCTTTGTTCTTCATCAGAGAATTTTATATTTTGGATCTAGCATCAAATGGAGGCCCAATTGTGGCCTGTTAATGGGAATTAAAAAATCCAAATTTGTGTTTTTTAGCTTTGAAATTCACGGGTGAAAATGGCTCCAAAGGCTCTGAACATGGTTCAAACAGCTTGCTTGTCATGTAAGGTGATCCAATGGAGAGGATTAATCCCTTGAAAAGATCCTATGGTGAATTTTGGATGTGTGACTTATACATGAAGCAACCATGAAATTGCACATGAAAATGACCTCAAAACTTAAATCCAATTTTTGCATCTTGCTTGGTATGTCTTGGTGACTCAAAGTATGCACAAACATGCCTTGTAAAGTTCAAAAATCAAATTAATTGAATTTGCCCCTTTTAAAGTCTTTTTCATGAAATTTCCTCACCAATTTTCATATACAAACCAAACCCATGATAACTTGATGTTTTATGATGAAAATGAGTTAATTTGATACAAGTTTGATGTTGGAGAAAGTTCCATTTGAAGTGCACAAAGTCATGAAATGGACCTATAATGAAAAGGACCTATAATCAAAGTTTCCCAAAATACCCCTACCTTGCAAGCTTCATAACTTGAGCTTCACAAATCAGATGAAGGACTTCTAGTGCTTTTTGAAAAGCTAAGATCATAAGGAACAACTTTCATGTTTGGGTCAAAGTGAGGAGAAACATCCTTCTAGGTCAAATATGTCTTGGAAGTTGGTTGAATTTTGTTGACCAAAATCACATTCATCTGAGAACCCATAAATTGTCAGCATCATAACTTGAGTTCTAGAAACCCAATGGATGAGTTCTAATACTCAAAATAAATATAGAAACATGATCTACAAGTCTCATGTTTTCCTTAAGATGAGATGAAACTTGTATCTTGAGATATGTGGTCTTGAAGTTAGGCACTAAAATAGGGGATTTTACACTGACAAGCTTAGAAACCCTAGCTTAGCAACTTCTCACACTCTTAATTCTTCTTAAATTGATCTTGAAATAACATCCTATATGCTTCAATATAACTTTCCATGATCACAATGACTTGGAACTAGGTCTCAATCTCCTTCAAATCTCCAGTTGACTTTGCACTAAGCAGATGAAACCCTAGGTGTACAATCCTTTGACTGCAACCTCTTATACATGATATAATCACTTGGATAAGCTCCACAATGACTCTCAAGGCACTCAATGAGCTTCTACAATACTCTCCATCCATAACCATGGACTCATGATCTTCTGATGACCTTCATATGGCCTCCAAGATAGGAGGTACACCACACTTATCCATCCACTCTTTCAAAGAACTTTGACTTTCTTCTGATGATGATAAGCACTTGATCATTTGAATAAGACCTCTTGCTTAGGCTTGGAACTTTTGGTAACCTTCTCTTGCTAGGCACACCTCTCTTAATCCTCTGTAAATGAACAATGGTATGCAAATGCTAATGCTATGAAAATGCAATGAATCACAAGCCAAGCTAGAAAAAGGTTGGGCAAATTTTGGGGTACAACACTCGAAAATGCCATAAGTGCCAAGTCTTTGCCGAAAAAGTGCATGTGCCTCCACAACCTATCAATGTGATGACATCACCATGGCCATTCGCAATGTGGGGCATATACATGATTGGGACAATAGTGTCGAAAGCTTCTAACGGCCATCGTTTCGTCCTTATTGCAATTGATTACTTCACCAAATGGGTAGAAGCAGCGTCGTATGCGAACGTAACAACTCAAGTGGTTGCCCGCTTCATCAAAAAGGAAATCATTTGCCGATATGGTATCCCTGACCAGATCATCACCGATAATGGGTTGAATCTGACCAACAAAACAATGAAGGAACTTTGTGATAACTTCAAGATCAAGCATCACAATTCATCTCCTTACAGACCCAAGATGAATGGCACAGTCGAGGTTGCAAACAAGAATATCAAGAAGATAATACAGAAGATGATCGTAACTTACAAAGATTGGCATGAGATGTTACCATTTGCTTTACATGGATACCGAACATTAGTGCGAACTTCAACAGGGGAAACCCCCTTTTCCTTGGTCTATGGAATGGACGTTGTGCTACCCATCGAGGTCAGGATACCTTCTTTGAAGATGTTAACGGAAGCAGAGCTCAAAGAAGACAAATGGATAAGAGAAATGTTTTATTCATTGAACCTCATCGATGAGAAAAGGATGATGGCCATGTGTCATAGCCAGATCTATCAACAAAGGATGATAAGAGCGTTTGACAAGAAAGTTCGTCTCAAAGAATATAGGGAAGGAGGGCTGGTACTCAGAAAAATCCTACCAATGCAGAAGGACATGCGCGACAAGTGGATGCTCAATTATGATGGACCTTTCATTGTAAAGACCGTCTTCTCCGGAGGATCTCTAGTTCTTAAGACCATGGATGGCGAACAACTCAAGTACCCTGTCAACTCAGATGCAGTGAGAAATTAGTATGCCTAAGTGGAAGGCCTGGAAAGTTAGGTCAACACTTCAGCAAGGAAGAAGCCTGAAGAACAAAAGCCGATAAATGCAGGGGAAAAGTCTTGTGCAAGGTGTTAAAGGAAAATCAACGTCTGTCATTCTCGTCAGAAGCAACGAAGCGAATGGACTGTTAGTTAGTAGGACTGGATCATTGTGGGATTCTGTAACCCTTTTTGTTGTCATTTTTCCAAAATGTATTTGTTCCCGAGACTTTACCCTTTATAAATTCTTGTCTATCAACGAAGTCAGTTTCTTGGTCCAATCATTGTTATGATCTTCTGTTTTTGTTATGCAATTTCACTTATTTATTAAATAAAGATTCTTTCAAAAAGAAAAGTGTTTTGAAAAACTTAAATTTTGTTTTAATGAAAACTGATTTGACAAAGCTTATTGAAAAGCTATAGAGGTAATACGACGGTGTTACACTACTCTCAGAATTGCAAAAGCTTGATGTCAACTCCAGCCAAAAGAGATGCGTCCAACAACAATCCCCGCTCTTAAGCCAGGATTTCTTCTCTGCATGTTTACAAGAGTATTGTTTATCTTGGAAGATTGTTATCTATTCCAAAGGAAGTACCATCTAATTTGAAACATTTGGACTCAGCGTGATGGGTTCCCTCTTTATTTTCCTTTTTTTTTGCTCTTTCCTTTTCCCTCGTGGGTCGGTCTGTATTTTACATACAACATCATATCAGCATACACATTTGTTTGCATTTGCTTTGGTTTCTGTTTGCCGGGTTTTTGCCTTTGAGATCCTTTGGTCCTTACCTATCTCTTTGATTCGTTGCCACGGTTTTCGCTTTGCGATTGATACCCCAATGTTATCAGTGATCCTGGGATTACTAGTTTTTATCTGGAAAGCTAGTTGTGATTAGCAATATCTGAATTACCAAGATGGTTAGTTGTTACGAATGTTTATCTCTGATTTGGTTGTCACCAATAATCTTTGAAAGTCTAGTAGTCACTAGCATTGTTTGATGCCAATTGTGATCGATACCTTGGTTTGGTCGTCACCAATAATCTTTCAAAACCCAGTAGTCGCTGGCTCTGTTTAAAACCAATCGTTATTGGAATCCCTTTTATTCGGTTATTACTAATCTTTGTTAAAATCTAGTGGTTATTAGTATTGCTTTTAAATCCAATGTTCATTGGTATTTTATTTGGTTGTTACCAATTTTCCCAACAAGTCCAATGGTTATTGGCATTGCTTAAACCCAATTGTTATTGGTACCTTTCAAATCAGTTGTTACTACTCCTTCCAAGTCGAGTGGTTACTAGAAATGTTTGAAAATCTAATGGTTATTGGTACTTGATTTAATTGTTACTAATTTCCTCAGAAAGTCTAGTGGTTACTAGCATTGTCAAAGCCAGTTGTTATTGGTATACTTTTGATTTGGGTTGTCACCAGTTTGTCTAAGTCCAATAGTTATTGGCATTGCTTAAAGTCTGTTTGTTATCGACACTCTGAGTTGGTTATTACCAATTTTCCCATTGAAGTCCGGTAGTTACAGGTACCTCTTAACCCAATTGTTATTGGTACTTTGATTTGGTTGTCACCAAACCCTTTAAAAATTCAGTAATTACTGGTATTGCTCAAATCCAATGGTTATAGGTATTTGAGTTGGTTGTTACCGATCTCCCCAGTTAAGTCTAGTGATTACTAGCACCGTCATAACCAATTGTTATTGGTGTACCCCAATTTGGTCGTGACCAGCCCTTTCTAAGTCTAGTGGTTATTGGCATTGCTTGAAAGCTAATTGTTGTTGGTACTGTGAGTTAGTTGTTACCAACTTCCTCAGCTAAGATCCTGTATTCCACCAATGTTGTTTGGAAATCCCAATTGTTATTGGAACTTTGTTTTGGTCGCTGCCATCACCCCATGAAGTCTAGTAGTTACTAGCACCGTTTGAACTATTTGTTAAATCTGTTTGACACCAGTATCCCCAGCGAAGCCTTTGCTTTCCCCAGTTCGAGTCTCGGAGATCTAGTGGTTACTAGCATCCCCGGTGCGTTTGGTCTTGTTTCTAGTCCTTTCCTGAAGATCCTGCTCGAACTCTTCGCTATAGGAAATTCCTCATTTAGTTATCCCCAGTGAGGTTCGCGTCTCTGACCTTTCGTTTCCCCAGTGGAGATTTGTCTTCTTCCCTAGTGGAGTGTGTTCTCTCCTGTCCCCCAGTGAAGATTTGTTTTCCCCGGTGGAGTTTGTGTCCCCTGTGTGAAATATTCCCTTAAGATATCATCACTAGTCATGTTTGAACTATTGTGTGTTATACCTTGGATCTTTCCCTAGTCTGTCGGTTCCCATGTGAGTAGTTACTTGTTGTATCGCTGTTCTTTTATTTTTGCTCGTGTGTCTGCACTTATCTTGCACTCAAGCATCATGAAGCATAATTTAGATTCCTTGCATATTAGCATTTTTCCTTTGCATATCATCTGATCTAAGGGACAAAACTTCTGGTTTGCTATATTTAAATACCTTTCACTACGATTCTATAAGGACTGTCATCTCTCATTGCCATCTAGTGAAGATATTTAAATAGGGGCAACTGTTGCACCCCAAATTTTGACCCCTTAGATCTCCATCATCATTTTAGGATCATTTTCATTTGATTATCTAACCATAACCTATTTCAAGTTTGTCTTTGTTAAGATACAGGTGAATTAGGGTTCCGTACAGTCAAGAATCAAGGTTTCGATGGTTTAATCAGTCAATGTATTGGATTGATTCTCCATGAAACAAGTCACTACATCATAAAATATACTTCATTGGGTCAATCATGAATCCAATTTGAGGTTGTCACCCAAAGATTAAAGACAATGCAGTTCAGGATCCCCTATTAGGGTTTCCGATCAGGAAAAGTCAACTGTAGTTTGACTTTTGATTTAAAAGGTGTTCCAATGATGGAATTATGGTCCATGAAGTTCATATGTCATAGCGAAGTCTACTCAAGAAGTTTCAAGACCTCAGAAGACCCAGAATGTCAACAGACGATCCGGTAGTTATCGATCGATCGTTTGTTTGACCGAAAGTCAACTCTTTAACCATTAGGAACTTGACCTCAAATTTTGAAGCAAATATGTTCCTAATAAAATATTACACCTATCCATGAAGTTTCATGACCGTCGGATCAAGGATTGAGGAGTAATCAAAAAGTCGGGAATTAGGATTTTGAAAAGGGCAAAACCATAACTTCCTAACCACACATCCAAATGAGGTGGTTCGGAGCTTGTTGGAAAGGTCTTGGCAAGCCCTACAAAAGTGTAAAAGTGACCCATGGGAAAAAAATGCATAGATTTGGAGTTATAGTCAAAGTCATCACAAGAGGGAGAAAACACAAAAATTCTATGTTCCTGGCCTTTTTAGGTTTCAGCCAACTTTGAGGGGTTTTTTGACCTAGTTCCGCTTGAAATTTGAAAATTCATAA
The DNA here is from genome assembly GCA_963859935.3 of Lathyrus sativus. NCBI lineage: Eukaryota > Viridiplantae > Streptophyta > Magnoliopsida > Fabales > Fabaceae > Lathyrus > Lathyrus sativus. Next base: position 292,475,957 of record OZ012738.1, on the reverse strand, counting down.
AACATGAAAGTTGTAGAGCTCCATGAGGGCTTTCCGAAAAGTACAAGAACTCCTCCATAGCCCTTATGAGCTGAGAGTTTCGAATCCAGGAAGTTGGGGTCCTAACACTTGAGTTCACCATTTCATACTTATCACAAATCCACTTGTCAGCCACTTGAATCATTCTCAACCATTTGATAAAGTCTTGATCTGATATTGAGAGGGTTTGATGCTTGGAAATGCAGAAGGAATGAGGATTTGATAGACATTGCAAGTTGGCAAGGCAAGTGGCAATATTTTAATCAAAAATCAAGAGGAAAGAGAAACTTTTCATGAGGTAACTTGCAGCTGCAGCCTCCCTACACTCTAGCCTCACTCCAGTCACCTCCATGACCCTCATCCCACTTAATTTATGCATTACATTGAGCCAAGGATCTGAGTACACAACTGTGCCAAATCTTGGACAGATCTTTTTTCAAAATCTCCCTCCAAGACCAAAATGCCAATTCTACCCCAACACCTCTCATGGCCTATAAATAGAGACTTCATTCCACTCTATTCCAGACACCAGAGCTATACAAAAGAACTAGAAACTCATAGCTATCCTCTTTCCCTCTTTACTTGTAAGTGAAGAAATTTCTCAAAATACCACAAAAGTGTCACTTTGCATTTTCCACACCAATCCTTGCTCCAAACACAAAACCACTTCAAAGACCATACACACACCCTTAATATGACCATTTGAAGTTGTTCCCACCATCACTTTCACCAAAAAAACTTTGAATCAAAAAGTCAACCTTCATACCACCATAATTTGACTTTTATGCATATTATGGACCAAATCACCATCTAGATCCATTTCCACTACTTTGACACTCAAGAAACCTCATGTTCATGATATTCTAGCTATCCATAATCTCAAACACCAGCTGGAAATCTATTTTCTCAAACTGTCCTCAAAAACCACTTGTTGCTTCAAAAGGAAGAAAACTCAAGGTTTGCTCAAAGGAGGAGGGGATACCTTGCTCTTGCTGCTAGCTTGATTTTGGAAGACTACAAGAGGTATGTAGTTTTGAAATTTCTCATCATTGTATATCATGTATGTATGGATTATGTTTTGATATTGCTATGCTAGAGTTATAATTTTGCTATCAAATATGTGTGGAAACCTACCATGTATGGTTGCTGTTAAGTTGTCTTTTAGTTTAGTTAGTTGTTATTCTTGTGAAGTCTGGTTGTTGAATGTATGAGGGAAATGAAATGACCGCTAAATTTTTATTAAAAAGAAAATTGTCAGTAGGAGAAGTCTAGGTTTAATGACTAAATGTTAAGCATTGTTATGTTTGATGGAGATTTAACTTAGTGCATAGCTTAGATATGTTTAACATAGGTTGTTTGAGGCTACCATTGTTATGTTGGGCATCTCTTGTTGCTGCTAGTTCATTTTGGCATGGAGAGTCTTGTTCCACTTGTGTGTAGCTTGCTTCTAAGTGAGATTCAGGCCATGTTTGTCACTGCTGTTAGAGTTTGTATTGAGTTTAAACCTGTCAACTCATATTGATGTTGCCTTGAGTCTGTTGACTCTTGTTTGAATACTTTACCCCTGACTTGGTGTTGCTTAGTTCTAGGTTGTTTTCCTAGAGTTTTGAATTCATGCTGTGATGGATTTAGTTTAGACTTTGACAAAGTTTAGGTTATAACCATGTTGTCAATGTTTGTTTTGGAGGTTTGAGTTTGTCAACTCATGCTTGTTTGTTGCCAAGGCTAGTTCCTCATACTAAGGGTTGATTTATATTGTGGTTTCTTTCTAAGGGAATTGTTTGGAATGGAGGTTGATAACCAAACTTGTTGTCATCAGAGTTGTAAGCTAGTTATTATAGTTAGCCTATGGGAAGTTTGTTGAATGCCTCAAGTTTGCTGAGCATTGTTGACATGTGTTTTGGAGAGGCTGGGTGAGTTAGGATGATAGGGCTCATTAGGATTCTTTGCTTATGTGAGTTTGTAGTAGAGAAGGCTGCCACTGTTTGGCTGTTTAAACTCAGGCCAGGATTGATCTTCAAGCATATGTTGATCAATATTGTTGAGTTTAAATTCATTACTACAAAGAACCTGTTTGCATTAGTGTCGCTTCCGCGAAAATAAGGTGCCGGCAAAACAGAAGAGTCGCCACCTTTCGTTATTTATCCCTCGGAGCGGGAAAGGAAACGATCGGAAAAACCTGACGAAAAAGGGTAAGACAAGGTCGTCGCAACCGTTGTCTGGGTTCGGGAGTCGGTTACGCAAGGGGAAGGTATTAGCACCCCTCACGTCCGTCGTACTCGACGGGATCCACGCTTGTTGCGTTTACTGGACGAGTTGGTTTATCTATCTACCTATCAAGGCTGGCTTAAAACAGAAAAGAAAATGACTCGGCAAAGCGTCGCACTTTATGCCTACGTATTCTCATCAGAGAATGAGAAATCAGAGTCAACGTAGTTCGACCTACGACGGGTTACGGGGAAGGTGGCTCGCCAATACATCAGTATTGTGCCTACGTACTCTCAACAGGCTTGAGAGATCAGAGCTTACGTAGTTCGGGAGACTACGGATTACGGGGATTCAGATTTATCTGTTTTACCGAGTAGGGTTAAACAACAGTTCCAGCAGTTAGGGACAAAGCCTGTTTGCGTTGGCGCTGAAGTTTAACGACACTCTTTTCTTCAGAAAAGCTTCCTTTGAATAATGGGCCCACAGGGCAAAAAGGTTTGAGGTTTGTTTTCTGTCTTTTACGAAAGAAGTGTTTTTTATTATGTTTGCAATTTCAATCGCACTAAAAACTATGACCTGAGAGTGAATGCGTCGCATGTCACCCAAAGGGTGCCATACTAGACATCCAGACTGTTGAAAAGAAGCTCTCCAACAATCCTTTCTCAGGTAGCTTAAGGCTCGTAACATATGAAAGAAATCATTCATGATTATATCTTAAGCTGTTTTGAAGATAAGAAGAGAACAGGCTCAACTACGGGGAGACTATCAAGTCCTACTCTTGTCATGCCAAGGATTCATCCTATAGTTGCAGTTTGAAACAGGGAACTCCTAGAAGTTATCATGCATAGGTTTCAACCTAAAGTTCTATCATCACTTCCTTATCAAAGGAAGTGAGAGTCCTAGGGGATCATGTCAATGATACACAGAAACAGATAAAGCATCAGCTTAAACAGTAAACAGTAAACGACGGTAAAATGCATGCAATGCAAGTGAGGGAGGAAATGTGTGTGGGGCAGCAGCCTCCACAAGCTCATCTCAACCTCAAGCCAGATATGAATAACTGCAATCATACAGAAGAAATAAAAACATGCTATCTAGCAAAACAAACCACATGGGCAAGGGAGCAGGGCTCTACCGAATACCCGCAAGCAAAGCCATACAGTAACAATACAAGCAGAGGGAGCAACTCAACCTCTAGTGCAATCATGCTCCTAGATTAAAGCTAGTCTAGATATGGACTTATTCTAATGCATCAAGCAAGTCAAACAAGGCACATCAGCAATACAGAGAAGAAAACAAAGAAGAAAGCAGATCAACTCCTCTCTCTTCCAACTCCAAGCCTCAACTCTTCTGACAGCAACTCAGTCTTCAGACTTCAATCACTCTTGACAAATATCAATTTGCTTCTCCAGGTTTCAACCCTTCAACATAAGTTTCAACTTAACTTCTCTTCATGCTTCAGCTTTTTAATCAGTTCCACCTTCAGGCTTCACTCTTAACCACAAGTATCAACTTGATTCCTTCAGGATCTCCAAGCTTCAAAGTAAGTATCAACTCATCCTCTGTTCTTCAAGCTTCAGCTCTACACTCAATCTCAATTGAATCCTCTTCATAAGTGTCAACTCAGTCTTCAAGCTTCAGCTCTCTTTGCTTTGCCAGTCTCAAGTGGGTCTTCAAGTATCAACTTGCCCTCTTCATGCTCTTCAAGCTTCAGCTAGAATGGTAATGCTCAGGGAATCATCCTCTTCCATACTCTTCAATGAAGTCTTTATCTTCACACTCAAGTCCAACATCTTCAAGATACTCAAACCAGAAGAAATCACTTAACTGGATAAGCTAGGATATTGAACTGCTTATTGACCACCAAAGGTGACCTATAAGGGTTCAACATCAAAAGAATGGTTCCCTCAAAAGTTCTACTTCCTAGGTACCATCACTTATCCCTCCAAAGGAGGGAGGTGAATACCATGGAAGGACCTTGAATCATGGGGAAGAATGGAGGTGAAAGATACCATCCATGTTTGAGAAAGAAATTAACTAAGTCTAAGCTCTACTTAATTCCTAACCCTAAAACAACAACAAAACAAACAAGCCATCAAGATCTCAAGCTCCTTCTTCAACCTTCAAGTTTCTATTATGCTCCTCCATGCTCCACAAAGAAATACCAAGCCCACCAAGCCAAGCAAAACCCACAAAGCAAGGCAAACAAAATACAAGCCCACAAGGGCAACACAAACAATCTTCAATTACAAAAATCAATTAAAAATAGCATACTATTATATTAAAATCTAATATAATTTCTAGGGGATCCTATATGACTACCCTTAATACCCTATATGTCCCAATGTCTAACTTGACATAGAAACCCAAAATTCTAGTGTTATTGTGGACCTATGTTAAGGATTGACCTAAATCTACACAACCTAAAGTCATCTAATCAAAACTAATAAAAAATTAATCACAAAATTATGGAATAAATCCAGAGGGGAGCTAAAGTCCTAATCTAACTATCCTAAAAAGAATGGCCTAAAAATATGAAGGGAACTAAGCTAAACAAAATTCTACAAATCTATGCATCAACATAAAAGGAATTAAAAAGCTATTAAAAGAGAAAATACACAAAAAAATATTAAAAATGCATGAAATGCAAATATTTTGATTTTATAATTTTTTAGACATTAACATGAAGTAGGAGAAAAAATCCCCATGCAAAAATCATTAATTTTCAATTTAATATGATTTTTCAAAGATTAAAGAAAAATGGAGAAAAAGAAATTAAAATGTGAAATGTTTGGTGCAGATAGCAATGGTATGCAGTGCAAATCATGGTTGGGCTTAAAACGGGGGTGCAAACAATAAATGCTCTAGGCCCAATTTTAAGTCAGAAAAAAAAATAACAAAAATATAAAGAAAAAGAAAAATACACGGTGCATTTAGTAAAGAAAAACAGTTCAAATCATCCATGGGCCACAGATGGGGGTGTGGCTAGCAAGTATCAACTTAAGCCCAAACGAGAAATTAAATGATACGCTGCATTTAAGCTCTTCAGAACTTCTCTTCACAAACTCAAATGAATCTTATCCACACGATCTGGCCTTGGTCAACCAGTCCTTGCATGATCCAACGGCTAAAACGTTATCTCCTTCCTCCAGCCATGGAAATGGAGGGAAAGCTCCATGAACAGAGCTTCAAATGCCTAACTCGGATTCCATCCAAACTCAACCAAAATCCATGGTTCAAAACCCTAATCTGCTCTAAATTCATCCCTGATCACAACCATAGCCTTAGAATTCAAAGAATCATCCTCAATCTCTAAACCCGATAGTGAATCCAAATTATGCTCAAATCTCAACTCTAACAATTCTTGAAATTAAAGTGATCAATCTCTTCCTCATGCTACACTGGTCGATTCTTGCTATCATACCATGATTATCTCTCAAGATTCAGCAAGTTATGGTGGTAAACAGAAATGGTGTCACTAACTCAAACTTCACCAAATGCTCTCAAAGTTTCCAGAATCCATCTCCTACTTGTCTCTAACCGTTCTAACCTAACAATTCTAACTAATTATGCTTAAATTAAGGTGTAGAAGAAAAGTTGCAAACCTGTCAAATCTTGAATACCAGATAGGTCAAAGCTTCACTTCAACCTCTCAAACTCTTCAGAAACACTCCTTGATTGATGTTAAAGCTTCTGTTTGCAAAAGATTTGATCCAAGAAGCTTGAATCTCCAAATCCGATTGTGACTTGCAGCTCCCAAAATCCAAATGCTATCTCCTCAATCTCACACGATCTTGCCCTCAATTTGGTATGCACACATTCAGTATGATCAATGGAAGGTGTTAGGATTGAGAGAACCAATGGAAATGGTGTGGAATGTAGAAATTGATTTCAACTTGCAATGGAAGAAATTGAAATGGCTATCTCACTCTCCTATCTAATCTCTCACCAACCTTGCATCTGAGCATGTTCTAATCCATATATATGATGGTTCTAAACCATCCAGAACTTTCTGGAATCATCCAATGAGAATTTGAGATTCTCATGTCATGAGTTTTTGATTTCAATCCATCTCATGTACCATCTCATGCTATACCTCTTGCAGCACTTGTTACCCTTTTAAAATATCCTTAGATGAGATGTATGAGGTGTTAGGATACTTAGCTAGCTTGTGCATTGCTCTCCCTTGTGTTTTGCATTTGTACCTTAATATGCAAGCAACCATTTTCCAAAGCAAGTCCATGATCTAAACCTCAAATCAAAAATGTGGCTGAACCATTGTTTTTAAAATGCTTTTTAGAGTCAAAATGACCTATTACATTCCATGGTTTGGATGTGTAGCTTGGAAATTTCAATTTCCAACTTTGACTTATTTAACTTATGCCTCCATTTTAGGTCATTTTTACCATTTTGAGCTACAAGCCTTTTCAACATCTCATGACTTCCTTACTAGCCTTAAAACATCATTTTAAGCAAGTTTTATGTTGAGGACGTTTCCATTTGAAGCTTGGAAATAGGAGTTATGGCCTTATGCTTGAAATGACCTATAATCTCCAAATGACCAAAATGCCCTTGACTTGTCAAAGCCATAAGTTGAGTTATTCAAATCCTATCAAGGACTTCTAGTACTCTATAGAAATCTAAGAAGATAAGGAACAACATTCATGTTAACCAAAAGTTCATAGGAATCATCCTTCTTGGGCAAACGTTGGATGCAAGTTGGGTGACTTTCAAGGCCCCAGATTCACATACCTCAGATGACTTGTAACTTGTCAAAGTCATAACTTGAGCTCTACAAATCCTATCAAGGACTTCTAGTACTCAAATTAAATCTAAGAACAAGCTCTACAACATTCATGTTGGGGGTAAGATGATATGACAACCACATCTTGAGCTAAACTTCCTTGAAGATAGGGATCAAACTAGGGGATTTTACACTGTCAAGCCTTAGAAACCCTAGCTTGAAACTTCTCAAACTCTTCAATCATGATGAGTTAACCTTGGAATCATCCTTATAGCATCTCAATGCATCAATCCATGATCACAGGGCTCTTGGATTAGGTCTCAACCCTCTCCAAATCATCAGTTGACCTAGGGTTGACTCAGTCAAACCCTAATTACACCACTCATGGCTGAGTCTTCTTTAATCTTGCACAATGACCTCTCTAGGCTTCATGATGGATTTCAAGACATCTCATAAGCTCTCTCAAAGCTTCAATTCCATCCTCATAGCTTCAGAATCATCTGAGGAGCTCCCACAACTCTCAAGTTAGGAGGCACACCACCTTGGTTTCAACCACTCTCTCTGCGGATCCCTTAACTTCTCTGACAAGGGTATCAACCCTTGAACACTTGAATAACCTTATTGGCTAGCTTCAAACTCTTGTGTAGCCCTTGATTGGTAATCATACCTCTTGATCTCCTGCACACATGTCAATAAAATGCAAGTGATAATGCTAATGTAAATGAGATGAACCACAAGCTAGGTAAAGAAATGTTGGTCAAATTTTGGGGTGCAACAGCTGCCCCTATTCAAGCGGCTTGAACCTGACTGGGTGAGAAGCGAACGGCTCTCAACCAATCAAGGTGCGAGACGGTTGAATACCCACAAACCCGGAAATTTGCCAACTGCATAAGTACACGGTACTCTGATGGGAACAAATCTTCGAACACTAAAATATTAGCTGCACGGCAACTAGCTGGGGGATTGGTCACACAGTAACCGGTAATACATGATCGATCATGCCGTCAGGCATCAAGATTCCTCGGGACTCATCAGGTCGACAATCAAGTTAATCATGCCATCGGGCATTCAAAGAAAACTTTCGGGCATCGGCTGGACTTCATCAGTAAGTCGGGAATAGAATTCTCGGTCAATCATGAGCCAGTTGGGGATATCCAAACTTCTGCCCTCAGGCACTCGGCATCAGCTGAGAGAACTGCTTCGTTAACACGGTCGGACTTCAATCATCAAGTCTTCAGGGGAAGTTTCAACTTCGCTGCTCAGAAACGTGTTGGGGATGACACATCTCCGCTGGGGATTCTGGAGAACTATCAAGTAACTCTGCTTCGGGGATCCAGGAATCATTCTGGATGAATCAACTCTGCTGAGGACTTCAAGAATCATCTTGGACGCACAACTCCACCGGGGACTTCAAGAATCACCCTGAACCGTCAACCATGCTGGAGATTTCAGGAATCATCCTGAGCAAACACTCTGATGGGGACTCTAAGCATCAACTTGAGCAGCCAACTCTGGCGACTGCACTGGGGATTTTAAGAATCATCTTAAGCAAACGACCTTGCTGGGGAATTCAAGAATCATCTTGAGCAAGCGACTCCGTTGGGGAGTATTCAAGAATCATCTTGAGCAAACAATTCTGCGGCGGAACACCTGCAAAACAAGAACGGTAACAACCTAGATCATGCTTACTATGCCTATGCTTCGGCAATGGCGCAATGCTCCACACGGTGGAAATGCTATGCGTTTATGATAAATGCTATGCAGTCATGCAAAATGATGCGATCCCGTCAGCAAAATAAATGCTGAAGGGAGAATCCTCCTGTCAAGGAGAAAGAACCACTCAGATAGGGGGAAAGAATCATCTTGCTGGGGAGAACAAGGTCACGCCAATCTCAATCGGGCGCTGTGGGGGATGTGAACTTCAGTTGACTGCTGCAGGGGGACGAAGCTCTACGAGAACCTGGACCTGCTGAGGGAAAGCAATGTCAATCACGGGAATAAACTGCATGGCCTTCACGGCTACTTTCCTGGAGATAACGGCTCCGGCAGGGAAACACAGCATCAGCTATTCAACACTCCACTGGGAAAAACCAATCATGGCCTGAGCGGCTTCCAAGGACTCGGCTCTCTTGGGGATCTGCAAACTCGGCTGAGGAAGAAGAAATCATTCTGCTTGCTGGGGAGAGTACGACTCTGTGGGGAATCTCGATTCCGATGGAGACTTCAGTCTTAAACCATCCACTGCTGCACACTTCAGTGAATGACTCAGCTGAGGAGATGACGTTCCTTCAGGATGCATCTGATTGGGGAGAGAATCTTCTCTGCCTGGGGAGACATATCAATGCTCACGATCTCGTGTTCAGACTCTGCGGGGAGAGGCTGCTGAACTTTGCTGGAGAAGGAGGAATCATCCTGCTTGGGGATACGCACGACGCACTGTCTGGAATATGCTACACCTGTAACAACATAAACAAACAGACAAGATACCCTTCTCAAAGGGACCTATCAAGGTTATTATCTTGTGACAATGTTCAAGTAATTCATTGTTTCAACAATCAGTGGCCTAGGCCAGTAAGTTTATGTATGCGCATTTTATCAAAAACATCGGCGTTCTTTTTCGCAAACAAAACAGATAAATGCTAAACAGACAAACAGAATCGCTGATAACAACAAAGCTCCTCCCGAGAAGACCTTGCTGACGACGTACGGACCTTCGTAATTGGGAGTCCACTTGCCCCGGTGATTGGAGTGTGGAGGAAGAATCTTCTTCAGGACGAGATCACCCGTCTGAAAGCTTCTAGGACGCACCTTCTTATCATAAGCTTTCTCCATTCGGCTTTGGTACAGACGACCATGCGCAATAAATGCCAACCTCTTCTCGTCCATCAGGCTGAGTTGGTTCAGTCGGTTCGTAATCCATTCTGCCTCGTCGAGTTTCACATCAACCAAAACTCGTAAAGAAGGGATCTCCACTTCTAACGGTAGGACTGCTTCCATACTGTACACCAAGGAGAAAGGAGTTGCCCCGGTTGACGTACGTACCGTCGTACGATAACCGTGCAATGCAAATGGCAGCATCTCGTGCCAATCTTTGTAGGTCACAACCATCTTCTGAACAATCTTCTTTATGTTCTTATTGGCCGCTTCAACGGCGCCATTCATCTTCGGCCGGTAAGGAGATGAGTTGTGGTGTTCAATCTTGAAACTCTGGCACAGCTCCTTCATCATCTTGTTATTCAGATTCGAACCATTATCGGTAATGATCCGCTCGGGAATTCCGTAACAACAGATGATGTCCCTCTTTATGAATTTAGCCACCACCTGCTTGGTCACATTAGCATATGAGGCTGCCTCCACCCACTTGGTGAAGTAGTCGATAGCTACCAGAATGAAGCGATGACCGTTAGATGCAGTGGGCTCGATCTTGCCTATCATGTCGATGCCCCACATGGAGAACGGCCACGGGGAGGACATGACATTTAACGGGCACGGCGGCACATGAACTTTATCAGCATAAATCTGGCATTTATGACATCTCTTCGCGAATTTAAAACAATCTGATTCCATCGTCAGCCAGTAGTATCCCGCTCTCAGGACCTTCCTCGTCATAGCATGCCCGCCGGCATGCGTACCAAATATGCCTTCATGGACTTCGTCCATGAGCATACTCGCCTCTTTCTCATCTACACATCTGAGTAGCACGAGATCGTGGTTTCTTTTATACAACACTCCATCAGGATTGAGATAAAAATTTCCAGACAGCCTCCTCAGAGTCTTCTTATCCTGGGTTGACGCTCCCGCAGGATACTCCTTAGTCATAAGGAAAGTCTGGATGTCATGGAACCATGGCTTGCTGTCGGCGGCTTCCTCGATTGCAAAGACAAATGCAGGTCTATCAAGACGAGAAAGGACAATTCTTGGAGCTTCATTCCAAAAATTGACTTTATACATCGAAGCCAACGTGGCTAAGGCATCAGCCATTTGATTCTCCACCCTGGGCACATGATGGTGTTCCACTCTATCAAAGAACGGAAGTAGCCTTCTGGCATAGTTCATGTACGGCACAAAATTCGATTGGCGAGTCTCCCACTCCCCTTTAATCTGGTTGATCACAAGCGCCGAGTCACCATATATGTCTAGGTTCTTGATTCTCAAATCAATTGCTTCTTCTAGACCCATGATGCATGCTTCGTACTCCGCTTCATTATTGGTGACCGGAAACGTCAGTCTCGCAGTGAACGGGATATGGGATCCGTGGGGAGTCGTGATGACCGCCCCGATGCCACTTCCGTAGGAATTAACCGCCCCGTCGAATATCAACTTCCACTGGGATTTCCTATCTGGCCCCTCGTCGGGCAACGGCTCATCGCCATCCTTCGCTTTGAGAAACATGATATCCTCATCAGGGAATTCAAATTTCATCGGCTGGTAATCCTCGATCGGCTGTTCGGCAAGGTATTCAGACAATACGCTTCCCTTGATGGCCTTCTGGGAAACGTACTGAATGTCATATTCTGTCAACACCATCTACCATCTGGCAATCCTGCCCGAAAGCGCTTGCTTCTCAAAGACGTACTTGATCGGATCCATCTTCGAAATTAGCATGGTGGTGTGATTGAGCATGTACTGTCGTAAACGTTTGGCAGCCCAGGCTAGTGCACAACACGTCTTCTCCAGCATCGAGTAGCGAGATTCACAGTCAGTGAACTTTTTACTCAAATAGTAAATGGCATGCTCCTTTCTGCCTGTCTCGTCGTGCTGACCGAGAACACACCCCATACTATTCTCAAGAACTGTCAAGTACATGATTAATGGTCGTCCAGCCACTGGGGGTATCAAGATTGGAGGTTCCTGAATATACTGCTTGATCTTGTCGAATGCCTTCTGGCGATCCTCGTTCCAGATAATCGCCTGATCTTTCTTTAACAGTTTGAACATCGGTTCACACGTGGCCGTGAGCTGAGAGATAAACCTTGCAATGTAGTTTATTCTGCCCAAGAAACCACAAACTTCTTTTTCTGTTTTTGGCACTGGCATTTCTTGTATGGCTTTTATTTTCGCAGGATCAACCTCGATGCCTCTTTTGCTCACGATAAACCCCAGTAACTTTCCGGAACGTACTCCGAAAGTACATTTGTTAGGATTCAGCCTCAACCTGAACTTCCTAAGCCTCTCAAAAAGCTTAAGCAAATTGACCAGATGTCCCTCCTTCGTTTGGGACTTCGCAATCATGTCATCAACATAGACTTCAATCTCATGATGAATCATATCATGAAACAAAGTTACCATTGCTCGTTGGTAAGTGGCCCCTGCGTTCTTCAGACCGAAAGGCATTACCTTATAGCAAAATGTTCCCCAAGGGGTGATAAACGTCGTTCTCTCCATGTCCTCCGGCGCCATCTTGATCTGATTATAACCGAAGAAGCCATCCATGAATGAAAACACGGAGAACTGGGCTGTATTGTCGACCAACACATCAATATGAGGCAGCGGGAAATCATCTTTAGGGCTCGCCCTATTCAAATCTCGATAATCGACGCACATGCGTACCTTACCGTCCTTCTTCGGTACAGGTACTATGTTGGCGACCCACGGAGGGTAAGTGGTGACCGCTAAGAAGCCAACATCAAGCTGTTTCTGCACTTCTTCTTTGATCTTAACGGCCATATCTGGTCTCGTCCTCCTAAGCTTCTGCTTAACGAGAGGACAATCTTCTCGCAGCGGCAAGTGGTGGACTACGATGTCAGTATCATGTCCGGGCATATCTTCCTATGACCAAGCAAAGACGTCACTATACTCTCTCAGCATCTCGACCAATCTCTGCTTGACATCGCTCTGTAGTGCAGCCCCTATCCTGACGTTTCTGACGAGTTCTTCAGAACCCAGATTCACGATCTCGATCTCCTCTTCATGAGGCAGAATCACTTTCTCTTCTTGTTTCAACAAGCGGGCCAACTCTTCAGGAAGGTCTTCGTCTTCATCAATCTCTTCTTCAGCTTGATAGATCGGGAAATTGAAGTCGAAGTGAGCCGTAGAAGGTCCAGAGTCGATGTCATCTGTTATGTGGATCCTGCAATAACAAGGGTTAAGTTTAAAACAAGGATGTGCAGGTTAGCACAAACCCCATTGCCATTTTATTGTTTTTCAAAACAAATATAAAACAGGAATAACAGAGATCACAATATTTGAATACAAAGAAAACGCCTTTGATTTATTAACAAAATGCATGTACATAATCCAACAAGGCCCTGACAATAAAACCACTATGCCCCGGGTAGGACATAGGGTTGTACAATGATTGGAAAAAGTAAATCATTACTCTTCGCTTGTCATCTGGATGATATCCTTGACGGACCAGTTGGTGAGGCTCTCACCTGGCTTGCTTGGCTGGATCCAAGAGTCGAGGTCACAGTCGCTATCTCTGCTGTCTTCAGACACCGCGTTGATGCTTTCGAAAATCACTCCGCCACTGGTAAACTGGATCGGCCCCTTACCTCGCGACGCACTGCTAGAAGAAGAAGCTTCAACTCCAGTAGAATATCCCAACCCAAACTTGTCTTGCTTGTTAGGTATCTCCAAAATTCGCCCCCAGCCTGGGGTAGATCCGGCTTGGACAACGGCCCGAGCTTCCTTGAATGAGGAGAGAGTCATCTCTGGCTTTTCATTGACTACAGGAGCTACCTCCTTCACTTTGACAGCTTCAAACGCTTGGCATAGAGTCTCATGGATTTCTCCATCCATCTCAACATACTTGAAGGATGACAAATGGCTCACCATTATGTCTTCCTCGCCACACACAGTTACGATGCTACCCCCGACAGCATATTTGAGTTTCTGGTGCAACGTGGAGGTCACGGCACCAGCAGCATGGATCCACGGCCGGCCCAAGAGACAACTGTAGGCAGGCATGATGTCCATAATATAAAAGACCGCGTCGAACATTTCCGGACCAACTTGGATTGGCAAGGTCACCTCCCCGAAAACGTGGCGTTTAGTCCCATCGAACGCCTTCACAACCAGATCACTGGGTGTGCAAATCACTCCACGAGTATCCAACTTCATTAATGCCTTCTTCGGAAGAACATTAAGTGACGAACCCGTGTCCATCAATACGTGCGACATAATCGTGCCCCTACACTCTATCGAGATGTGCAGGGCACTATTGTGATTCCTCCCCTTTGGCGTCAGCTCCAGGTCAGTGAAACCTAGCCCATTTCCAGCATTTACGTGGGCTACAACCTCCTCTAGCTGATTTACCGATATTTCCTGCGGTACATATGCGGCGTTCAACACCTTCAGCAGTGCGTTGCGGTGTGCTTCAGAACACAGCAACAAGTTCATAATGGAAATCTTTGAGGGCGTCTGATGGAGATGATCTACAATCTTATAGTCACTCTTCTTGATCAACCGCATAAACTCCTCGGCATCTTTAACAAGCAAGTCTTTTTCTATCCCATGAGGGATCTCTTCAACAACTTTACTTTTACCTTTATCGGCCGCATCAGCTCTGACCGCTTTATCTGCCACGACCTCTGGTGGTGCAAACACTCTTCCACTGCGAGTAATACCACTGATTCCCGCAAGGTTCTCCACCGTCGACCCAAACGGTTCTAGCTCCAACTTCTGTCCGTTGCAGTAGACTTCAGCCCTATAATGCCACGGGACAACATTAGTGCTCTCGAAGGGTATCGGGCCAGCTTTGGTGATAGTAATTGTGGGCGGCCTGGGCGCAGAGATAGTTATCGTCTGGCGAGGGATGGTGATGGTGGCGACCTCATCATCTTGCTTCAGCACTACCTCTCCCAATCCACTTTCGGCCCTTCGGCTAAACTGTAAAATCCCTTCAGTCATCAGACTTTGAATTCCTTCTACCAACTGCTCACATCCATCAGAACGTGTGGCACAGTCCATACATAGCTCTCCGCAACCTGGAAAGAAACCCCTTTTCATCAACTTAGCTTTAACGAAGCTAAGCGGCGTCTTCAGATCTCTGACGTCAGTCAACAAATTTGAACTCTCGTCTTCGATAATGGCGTTCACCCCGCCTCCCCTATGATTCGGCATAGGATTCTTCGTGACATTTGGCACATTATCGGAGAAATTGATGATCTTGGCATCCACCATGTCCTGCACCTTATGCTTGAAGGCTTTGCAGTTCTCTATTGTGTGGCCCGGTGCCCCTGAGTGGAACTCACAAGTGGCATTCGCGTCGTACCCTGGCGGAGGTGCCCCTGTCAAGGGAGCCAGTGTTCTCTTCTGGATCAACTGTAGCTGAAGCAAAGTCTGCAAGAGTTGCGCGTACGACATGGGCGGTGTCTCGAGGTGACGGTTCGACAAAGGTGCCCGATTCTGATACTTTCTGTATCCCTGTTGATTCGGTTGCTGCTGCTGTGGAACTGCCGAGATAGTTATGCTGGCCACCTGCTGGTGAGGACCTTTACCCTTCCTTCGAGCATTGGTCACAGCGCTCGCTTCTCCTTCCCGTCTTTTGCCACTATAAGGTTTCTTTTCGCCTCCAGCTGAGGATGAATAACCTTGAATTTTCCCGATCTTGATCCCATTTTCGACATGCTCACCCGTGATAATGAGATCTGAGAAGGTTCCGGACATACCGCTGACTAACTTCTCATAGTAAACCCCTGGGAGGGTGGCTACGAACATCTGCACGAGCTCACGTTCAACCATCGACGGCTGAACCCTGGATGCCAACTCACGCCACCGCTAGGCATATTCCTTAAACCCTTCATTATTCCTCTGCGACAGATTCTGCAGCTGGACTCGGTTCGGGGCCAAGTCGCTATTGTATTGGTAGTGGTGCACAAACGCTTCAGCAAGATCCTTCCACGTGCGCACACTAGTAGGCTCCAGACTCATGTACCATTCAAGGGACGGCCCGGAAAGACTGTCTTGAAAGAAGTGCATCAGCAACTTCTCGTCATCAGAATGAGCAGACATTTTTCTCTAGTACGATCTCAGGTGGACGCGAGGGCAATTGGTGCCCTTATACTTTTCAAAATCAGGTACCTTGAACTTAGGAGGCACCTTGAAGTCAGCAATTAGTCCCAACTTGGACATATCAACGCCCAAAGTATTCTGATTCTCGATATCTCTCATCTTATCTTCAAGTGCCTTGAATCTAAGCCGTGCTTCAGCATTCAGCTCCCCTTCAGCACCTCTTTGAGAGAACACATCATCCTGACGATCCTCTAGCCATGGCTGAGGCCCAAACAGATTCCCGACGCTTGCATTGCCGTTGCCCAGCCCGACATTGACATTAGCTCCCAGACTCCCATTACCGACGCCCGTCGTATTGAGTCTGGGTTTGGCCATCACATTGCCGTTGGCACTGCCGTTTCCCCCGGTCACGGGAACACAATTCTACGGAGTTTCAACTGATGGAGGAGTAGGCACAGTCCCACCATGGAGTACGCCATTGCTATCAACCCTCGAAATCAGAGGCTGAACCAAGGTCCTGAGCTGATCCTGGCCATTGGCGACCGCTTGCATGAGCTCCATGAAGCGATCCATTCTTTCGCGGAGTTCTTGAACATCAGTTTGCACTTGCTCCATGATCCTGGTTTGATTAGCTCTGGTCGGATAGCGGTGAATAGGTCTCTGATCAATCCTGGAACCACCTGAAACAACATATAAACACAAAAGGGTTAGGAAAACATGACAAAGTGCTCGTTATGCAAATGCTTCATGCAAATGCAAACGTGTGTCTGTGCGTTAGGGAGATTTCCATCGATCCTAGTGCCTGAGTGCCAATGCTGATAATAAGAAGAAGTCTGAGTCCAATCATGGAAATAACAATCTCATATATAAAGAAAGCCCATCAAGGCAGTACACAACATCAGCGAGTACAAGGTGAATCAACAGCGTGACCTCAGCCAACAAGCCTGGTGATGGTCAGCATACAACAATGATCAAAACAAAAGGAATACAAGTAGTCAAGTACGGCCACGGGCGCGATACTCTTCTAACAACTCCTTCATTTCTAGATGATCCGGCAGAGTGAGTAACCCTTCGACGAGTAATTCCCTCTTCACAATGGTGTACTGAAGTCCTTCGACCGAACCTTCCCATGCTCCTTCGCCGAAACAATCTTCTAACTTCCGTTTCTTGGACTCAAACGTCAGTCAGCGCTCCTTCAGGTTAGCGAGAGCCCTGTTGAGCTGGCCTTCGGCGGCGTATCTGCGAGCGGTTTCTTCATCAAACCTCTTCTCACTAGCTTTTACTTGGGCTTCCAGCTTGGAGATCTGTAGCATCAGCTTATCCTCCCGCTCTTTCCTGGTGGCTAGAGAAGCCTTCCAGTGCTGGTTGAACTTGGATATCCTCCGATACGCTTCGTCCAAGTGCTGCTTCTTCGTAGCCAGTACGTCGTTGACAGCTTTGAAGTCTTGACCCATGTGCTCACGCTCAGCTATCTGCTTAGTCAAGTCTGTACCTAGCTGGTTCACCAGCTCTGTCTGCCTCTTGAGGGAATGAACGGCTTCGTTCCTCTCGCTTCGGAGCTGAGCCAATTCCTTCTCCAGTTCCTCATTTGCCCGCTTCAATTCATCTCGCTCAGCTAACACCTGATTATGTTGTTGAATGGGCATGGTAGTAGGCTCTTCAATCATTGGAGGGCTTTCTGGCTTGGCCTGAGGAAACGACATCCCTATATCATCTGCTCTGGCTCTGATCCAAGTCGCATACGGAGGGTAGGCTTGATTGTTGCTTCTCCCCATCAATGGCTTTCCCCTCTTACTGATACCATTCCATGCGCGTTGAAGCTTGGATAACAGGTCCCCCTCTAGAAGGCCAGTGAGGTACAGAGATTCCTGCACCTCTTCATCCTTCGGCGGAGCTCTCAAAGCATACGCAAACTGTCGGACCAGCAAAGACGGATTGTAGTTTATACAGCCCTTCCTGCCTATCAAAGGCACGTTTGGAAACCCGCTGCAACTGAAGATAATCTCGGTACCCAACCTATCTCTGTCAAACCAGTTAATATCCTCTGCAGATAAACTCATCAGACGCTCGGACCACTCAGCTGTGGCTGCAGACGAAACAAAGGGACCCCTCTTGGGCAGATGACTATCAAGCCACTTATAAAGCAGGGGCACACAGCATGAGACGTTCTTGCCCCTCCTGTTCTCGTTTTTGTAGTGGATGGAATGGTAGACATCTCCTATCAAGGTAGGGACTGGATTCCCTGAAGCAAAGATATGAAATGCATCGAAGTCTACAAAATCGGGCATATTGGGGAACAGAATGATGCCATATATGCACAGAGCGAGGATGGCGTTGAACGCGACCCAACATCCGTCTTTGGCGCACTGCTGAGCCTTTCCCACTAAAAACTGCAAGGAGAAACCAGGAACCTTGTTCCAGCTAGACAATACCAATTCGGAGGCATCCAGATGAAGTGACGGAGCTAGACCAGCCAGATCAGGCTCAGCATCCATATGAACAAAAGGCATCTGCCTCTTGATAGGCACACCTAGCAAATCAGCATATTCCTCTAGCGTGGGCGCGAGAACAAAATCCTGGAAAGTGAAACATCTCAACGGAGGGTCGTAGAACTGCAGCAGAGCGTACAACCCATTCAACTCGAACGCAGAAGGTTTACGAACCAAACTGAGCAATTTGCCGTAAGATTTTCTGAACTCATCCCTCACAGAATCATCTGCTAAAGCAATCAAACCGGTCAGCCGAGCCACATCAGGGGCAGGGAACTTGTAAGCCACGGTCTTCCTTAGAGAACCCATAACAAATACAATAGGAGGCAAGAAATCCTGGATCGGGGAAAACGGTACCTGCAACACAGACACACGTTAATGAAATGCAAATGAGTATGCAAAGCAATGTGAAATGCAATCATGCAGCAGGAGATCAAGGCAACTGTGCTGTGGAGATTTTGTATCAATAAAACCATGACGCTGCTCTGTCAGGAACAACCATTATATCTGATGATAAGAAAGCCCGGGTATCGGACCACAAATCTGCTCTGTCAAGAACAACCATCTGATAGGGCCATATACACAAGACCATAATTCTGCTCTGTCAAGAACAAACGTCTGATAATAAGGACCTCTGATACAGGACCAAGAAATCTGCTCTGTCAAGAACAAACATACATCTGATGATGAGATCTTCAGACCCCAATCATAAATCTGCTCTGTCAAGAACAAACAACTGATGACCAAAACTCTGCTCTATCAAGAACAAACATCTGATAATGAGATCCTCAGACCCCAGTCATAAACCTGCTCTGTCAAGAACACACATATATATGATGATGAGAACCTCCGGTACCAACAAAACTGATTCGCTGTCAAGAAAACCAGGTAGTCTGAAGGTCAAAGTTTCCTGCAATAAACCCAACCCTGCTCACAGGTATGGACCTAAACTGACTCAAGTTCGGCATCCTATGCGTTCATCAGCATCACAGACATTCAAGAGGGGTGATACGATACCCAGGAGGTGTGGCATCACCAGCTCATGAAGCGGCCTCACTCGGCTGAATCACAAATGATCGGTCCCCAGAGTCGACAATCCTCCAAACCAGCAACCGTCTTAACCCAAAGGGTTGAAAGATAAGCCAACCGGGAGAACCTCATCTGAGCGTGGATTTCATGAGACACTAGTGCCTGCCAAGCAAGCACGCGCCCACTAATTTCCACAACTAATGCTATGTTCACTCAAGCCAGGGTCTGGCTTCTCACTCATCAGAATGCCCCTCCCACAACAGCACAGATAATCATATTATACTGAAAATAAAATGCGGGAAATAAAATGTGATAAATAAACACAACCCAACAAGTAATCATACAAGCGCTAGGATTGACTCGCATAGGGAACCGGAGAACCAGAGATTCTGGGTTCGATCCCCAGCAGAGTCGCCAGCTGTCACTTCCGCGAAAATAAGGTGCCGGCAAAACAGAAGAGTCGCCACCTTTCGTTATTTATCCCTCGGAGCGGGAAAGGAAACGATCGGAAAAACCTGACGAAAAAGGGTAAGACAAGGTCGTCGCAACCGTTGTCTGGGTTCGGGAGTCGGTTACGCAAGGGGAAGGTATTAGCACCCCTCACGTCCGTCGTACTCGACGGGATCCACGCTTGTTGCGTTTACTGGACGAGTTGGTTTATCTATCTACCTATCAAGGCTGGCTTAAAATAGAAAAGAAAATGACTCGGCAAAGCACCGCACTTTATGCCTACGTATTCTCATCAGAGAATGAGAAATCAGAGTCAACGTAGTTCGACCTACGACGGGTTACGGGGAAGGTGGCTGGCCAATACATCAGTATTGTGCCTACGTATTCTCAACAGGCTTGAGAGATCAGAGCTTACGTAGTTCGAGATACTACGGATTACGGGGATTCAAATTCATTTGTTTTACCGAGTAGGGTTAAACAACAGTTCCAGCAGTTAGGGACAAAGCCTGTTTGCGTTGGCGCTGAAGTTTAACAACACTCTTTTCTTCAGAAAAGCTTCCTTTGAATTATGGGCCCACAGGGCAAAAAGGTTTGAGGTTTGTTTTCTGTCTTTTATGAAAGAAGTGTTTTTTATTGTGTTTGCAATTTCAATCGCACTAAAGATTATGACCTGAGAGTGAATGTGTCGCATGTCACCCAAAGGGTGCCATACTAGACATCCAGACTGTTGAAAAGAAGCTCTCCAACAATCCTTTCTCAGGTAGCTTAAGGCTCGTAACGTACGAAAGAAATCATTCATGATTACATAATCTTAAGTTGTTTTGAAGATAAGAAGAGAACAAGCTCAACTACGGGGAGACTATCAAGTCCTACTGTTGTCATGCCAAGGATTCATCCTATAGTTGCAGTTTGAAACAGGGAACTCCTAGAAGTTATCATGCATAGGTTTCAACCTAAAGTTATATCATCACTTCCTTATCAAAGGAAGTGAGAGTCCTAGGGGATCATGTCAATGATACATAGAAACAGATAAAGCATTAGCTTAAACAGTAAACAGTAAACGACAGTAAAATGCATGCAATGCAAGTGAGGGAGGAAATGTGTGTGGGGCAGCAGCCTCCACAAGCTCATCTCAACCTCAAGCCAGATATGAATAACTGCAATCATACAGAAGAAATAAAAACATGCTATCAAGCAAAACAAACCACATGGGCAAGGGAGCAGGGCTCTACCGAATACCCGCAAGCAAAGCCATACAGTAACAATACAAGCAGAGAGAGCAACTCAACCTCTAGTGCAATCATGCTCCTAGATTAAAGCTAGTCTAGATATGGACTTATTCTAATGCATCAAGCAAGTCAAACAAGGCACATCAGCAATACAGAGAAGAAAACAAAGAAGAAAGCATATCAACTCCTCTCTCTTCCAACTCCAAGCCTCAGCTCTTCTGACAACAACTCAGTCTTCAGACTTCAATCACTCTTGACAAATATCAATTTGCTTCTCCAGGTTTCAACCCTTCAACATAAGTTTCAACTTAACTTCTCTTCATGCTTCAGCTTTTTAATCAGTTCCACCTTCAGGCTTCACTCTTAACCACAAGTATCAACTTGATTCCTTCAGGATCTCCAAGCTTCAAAGTAAGTATCAACTCATCCTCGGTTCTTCAAGCTTCAGCTCTACACTCAATCTCAATTGAATCCTCTTCATAAGTGTCAACTCAGTCTTCAAGCTTCAGCTCTCTTTGCTTTGCCAGTCTCAACTGGGTCTTCAAGTATCAACTTGCCCTCTTCATGCTCTTCAAGCTTCAGCTAGAATGGTAATGCTCAGGGAATCATCCTCTTCCATACTCTTCAATGAAGTCTTTATCTTCACACTCAAGTCCAACATCTTCAAGATACTCAAACCAGAAGAAATCACTTAACTGGATAAGCTAGGATATTGAACTGCTTATTGACCACCAAAGGTGACCTATAAGGGTTCAACATCAAAAGAATGGTTCCCTCAAAAGTTCTACTTCCTAGGTACCATCACTTATCCCTCCAAAGGAGGGAGGTGAATACCATGGAAGGACCTTGATTCATGGGGAAGAATGGAGGTGAAAGATACCATCCATGTTTGAGAAAGAAATTAACTAAGTCTAAGCTCTACTTAATTCCTAACCCTAAAACAACAACAAAACAAACAAGCCATCAAGCTCTCAAGCTCCTTCTTCAACCTTCAAGTTTCTATTATGCTCCTCCATGCTCCACAAAGCAAGACCAAGCCCACCAAGCCAAGCAAAACCCATAAAGCAAGGCAAACAAAATACAAGCCCACAAGGGCAACACAAACAATCTTCAATTACAAAAATCAATTAAAAATAGCATATTATTATATTAAAATCTAATATAATTTCTAGGGGATCCTATATGACTACCCTTAATACCCTATATGTCCCAATGTCTAACTTGACCTAGAAACCCAAAATTCTAGTGTTATTGTGGACCTATGTTAAGGATTGACCTAAATCTACACAACCTAAAGTCATCTAATCAAAACTAATCAAAAATTAATCACAAAATTATGGAATAAATCCATAGGGTAGCTAAAGTCCTAATCTAACTATCCTAAAAAGAATGGCCTAAAAATATGAAGGGAACTAGCTAAACAAAATTCTACAAATCTATGCATCAACATAAAAGGAATTAAAAAGCTATTAAAAGAGAAAATACACAAAAAAATATTTAAAATGCATGAAATGCAAATATTTTGATTTTATAATTTTCTAGACATTAACATGAAGTAGGAGAAAAAATCTCCATGCCAAAATCATTAATTTTCTATTTAATATGATTTTTCAAAGATTAAAGAAAAATGGAGAAAAAGAAATTAAAATGTGAAATGTTTGGTGCAGATAGCAATGGTATGCAGTGCAAATCATGGTTGGGCTTAAAACGGGGGTGCAAACAATAAATGCGCTAAGCCCAATTTTAAGTCAGAAAAAAAATAACAAAAATATAAAGAAAAAGAAAAATACACGGTGCATTTAGTAAAGAAAAACAGTTCAAATCATCCATGGGCCACAGATGGGGGTGTGGCTAGCAAGTATCAACTTAAGCCCAAACGAGAAATTAAATGATACGCTGCGTTTAAGCTCTTCAGAACTTCTCTTCACAAACTCAAATGAATCTTATCCACACGATCTGGCCTTGGTCAACCAGTCCTTGCATGATCCAACGGCTAAAACGTTATCTCCTTCCTCCAGCCATGTAAATGGAGGGAAAGCTCCATGAACAGAGCTTCAAATGCCTAACTCGGATTCCATCCAAACTCAACCAAAATCCATGGTTCAAAACCCTAATCTGCTCTAAATTCATCCCTGATCACAACCATAGCCTTAGAATTCAAAGAATCATCCTCAATCTCTAAACCCGATAGTGAATCCAAATTATGCTCAAATCTCAACTCTAACAATTCTTGAAATTAAAGTGATCAATCTCTTCCTCATGCTACACTGGTCGATTCTTGCTATCATACCACGATTATCTCTCAAGATTCAGCAAGTTATGGTGGTAAACAGAAATGGTGTCACTAACTCAAACTTCACCAAATGCTCTCAAAGTTTCCAGAATCCATCTCCTACTTGTCTCTAACCGTTCTAACCTAACAATTCTAACTAATTATGCTTAAATTAAGGTGTAGAAGGAAAGTTGCAAACCTGTCAAATCTTGAATACCAAATAGGTCAAAGCTTTACTTCAACCTCTCAAACTCTTCAGAAACACTCCTTGATTGATGTTAAAGCTTCTGTTTGCAAAAGATTTGATCCAAGAAGCTTGAATCTCCAAATCCGATTGTGACTTGCAGCTCCCAAAATCCAAATGCTATCTCCTCAATCTCACACGATCTTGCCCTCAATTTGGTATGCACACATTCAGTATGATCAATGGAAGGTGTTAGGATTGAGAGAACCAATGGAAATGGTGTGGAATGTAGAAATTGATTTCAACTTGCAATGGAAGAAATTGAAATGGCTATCTCACTCTCCTCTCTAATCTCTCACCAACCTTGCATCTGAGCATGTTCTAATCCATATATATATGATGGTTCTAAACCATCCAGAACTTTCTGGAATCATCCAATGAGAATTTGAGATTCTCATGTCATGAGTTTTTGATTTCAATCCATCTCATGTACCATCTCATGCTATACCTCTTGCAGCACTTGTTCCCCTTTGAAAATCTCCTTAGATGAGATGTATGAGGTGTTAGGATACTTAGCTAGCTTGTGCATTGCTCTCCCTTGTGTTTTGCATTTGTACCTTAATATGCAAGCAACCATTTTCCAAAGCAAGTCCATGATCTAAACCTCAAATCAAAAATGTGGCTGAACCATTGTTTTTAAAATGCTTTTTAGAGTCAAAATGACCTATTACATGCCATTGTTTGGATGTGTAGCTTGGAAATTTCAATTTCCAACTTTGACTTATTTAACTTATGCCTCCATTTTAGGTCATTTTTACCATTTTGAGCTACAAGCCTTTTCAACATCTCATGACTTCCTT
Organism: Lathyrus sativus; assembly: GCA_963859935.3. NCBI lineage: Eukaryota > Viridiplantae > Streptophyta > Magnoliopsida > Fabales > Fabaceae > Lathyrus > Lathyrus sativus. The sequence goes on along the minus strand of OZ012738.1, from coordinate 292,451,519 downwards.
ACTAGCCTTAAAACATCATTTTAAGCAAGTTTGATGTTGAAGATTTTTCCATTTGAAGCTTGGAAATAGGAGTTATGGCCTTATGCTTGAAATGACCTATAATCTCCAAATGACCAAAATGCCCTTGACTTGTCAAAGCCATAAGTTGAGTTATACAAATCCTATCAAGGACTTATAGTACTCTATAGAAATCTAAGAAGATAAGGAACAACATTCATGTTAACCAAAAGTTCATAGGAATCATCCTTCTTGGGCAAAAGTTGGATGCAAGTTGGGTGACTTTCAAGGCCCCAGATTCACATACCTCAGATGACCTGTAACTTGTCAAAGTCATAACTTGAGCTCTACAAATCCTATCAAGGACTTCTAGTACTCAAATTAAATCTAAGAACAAGCTCTACAACATTCATGTTAGGGGTAAGATGAGATGACAACCACATCTTGAGCTAAACTGCCTTGAAGATAGGGATCAAACTAGGGGATTTTACACTGTCAAGCCTTAGAAACCCTAGCTTGAAACTTCTCAAATTCTTCAATCATGATGAGTTAACCTTGGAATCATCCTTATAGCATCTTAATGCATCAATCCATGATCACAGGGATCTTGGATTAGGTCTCAACCCTCTCCAAATCATCAGTTGACCTAGGGTTGACTCAGTCAAACCCTAATTACACCACTCATGGCTGAGTCTTCTTTAATCTTGCACAATGACCTCTCTAGGCTTCATGATGGCTTTCAAGACATCTCATAAGCTCTCTCAAAGCTTCAAGTCCATCCTCATAGATTCAGAATCATCTGAGGAGCTCCCACAACTCTCAAGTTAGGAGGCACACCACCTTGGTTTCAACCACTCTCTCTGAGGATCCCTTAACTTCTCTGACAAGGGTATCAACCCTTGAACACTTGAATAACCTTATTGGCTAGCTTCAAACTCTTGTGTAGCCCTTGATTGGTAATCATACCTCTTGATCTCCTGCACACATGTCAATAAAATGCAAGTGATAATGCTAATGTAAATGAGATGAACCACAAGCTAGGTAAAGAAATGTTGGTCAAATTTTAGGGTGCAACAGCTGCCCCTATTCAAGCGGCTTGAACCTGACTGGGTGAGAAGCGAACGACTCTCAACCAATCAAGGTGCGAGACGGTTGAATACCCACAAACCCGGAAATTTGCCAACTGCATAAGTACACGGTACTCTGATGGGAACAAATCTTCGAACACTAAAATATTAGCTGCACGGCAACTAGCTGGGGGATTGGTCACACGGTAACCGGTAATACATGATCGATCATGCCGTCAGGCATCAAGATTCCTCGGGACTCATCAGGTCGACAATCAAGTTAATCATGCCATCGGGCATTCAAGGAAAACTTTCGGGCATCGGCCGGACTTCATCAGTAAGTCGGGAATAGAATTCTCGGTCAATCATGAGCCAGTTGGGGATATCCAAACTTCTGCCCTCAGGAACTTGGCATCAGCTGAGAGAACTGCTTCGTTAACACGGTCGAACTTCAATCATCAAGTCTTCAAGGGAAGTTTCAACTTCGCTGCTCAGAAACCTGCTGGGGATGACACATCTCCGCTGGGGATTCTGGAGAACTATCAAGTAACTCTGCTTCGGGGATCCAGGAATCATTCTGGATGAATCAACTCTGCTGAGGACTTCAAGAATCATCTTGGACGCACAACTCCACCGGGGACTTCAAGAATCACCCTGAACCGTCAACCATGCTGGAGATTTCAGGAATCATCCTGAGCAAACACTCTGATGGGGACTCTAAGCATAAACTTGAGCAGCCAACTCTGGCGACTGCACTGGGGATTTTAAGAATCATCTTAAGCAAACGACCTTGCTGGGGAATTCAAGAATCATCTTGAGCAAGCGACTCCGTTGGGGAGTATTCAAGAATCATCTTGAGCAAACAATTCTGCGGCGGAACACCTGCAAAACAAGAACGGTAACAACCTAGATCATGCTTACTATGCCTATGCTTCGGCAATGGCGCAATGCTCCACACGGTGGAAATGCTATGCGTTTATGATAAATGCTATGCAGTCATGCAAAATGATGCGATCCCGTCAGCAAAATAAATGCTGAAGGGAGAATCCTCCTGTCAAGGAGAAAGAACCACTCAGATAGAGGGAAAGAATCATCCTGCTGGGGAGAACAAGGTCACGCCAATCTCAATCGGGCACTGTGGGGGACGTGAACTTCAGTTGACTGCTGTAGGGGGACGAAGCTCTACGAGAACCTGGACCTGCTGAGGGAAAGCGATGTCAATCACAGGAATAAACTGCACGGCCTTCACGGCTACTTTCCTGGAGATAACGGCTCCGGCAGGGAAACACAGCATCAGCTATTCAACACTCCACTGGGAAAAACCAATCATGGCCTGAGCGGCTTCCAAGGACTCGGCTCTCTTGGGGATCTGCAAACTCGGCTGAGGAAGAAGAAATCATTCTGCTTGCTGGGGAGAGTACGACTTTGTGGGGAATCTCGATTCCGATGGAGACTTCAGTCTTAAACCATCCACTACTGCACACTTCAGTGAATGACTCAGCTGAGGAGATGACGTTCCTTCAGGATGCATCTGATTGGGGAGAGAATCTTCTCTGCCTGGGGAGACATATCAATGCTCACGATCTCGTGTTCAGACTCTGCGGGGAGAGGCTGCTGAACTTTGCTGGAGAAGGAGGAATCATCCTGCTTGGGGATACGCACGACGCACTGTCTGGAATATGCTACACCTGTAACAACACAAACAAACAGACAAGATACCCTTCTCAAAGGGACCTATCAAGGTTATTATCTTATGACAATGTTCAAGTAATTCATTGTTTCAACAATCAGTGGCCTAGGCCAGTAAGTTTATGTATGCGCATTTTATCAAAAACATCGGCGTTCTTTTTCGCAAACAAAACAGATAAATGCTAAACAGACAAACAGAATCGCTGATAACAACAAAGCTCCTCCCGAGAAGACCTTGCTGACGACGTATGGACCTTCGTAATTGGGAGTCCACTTGCCCCGGTGATCGGAGTGTGGAGGAAGAATCTTCTTCAGGACAAGATCACCCGTCTGAAAGCTTCTAGGACGCACCTTCTTATCATAAGCTTTCTCCATTCGGCTTTGGTACAGACGACCATGCGCAATAAATGCCAACCTCTTCTCGTCCATCAGGCTGAGTTGGTTCAGTCGGTTCGTAATCCATTCTGCCTCGTCGAGTTTCACATCAACCAAAACTCGTAAAGAAGGGATCTCCACTTCTAACGGTAGGACTGCTTCCATACCGTACACCAAGGAGAAAGGAGTTGCCCCGGTTGACGTACGTACCGTCGTACGATAACCGTGCAATGCAAATGGCAGCATCTCGTGCCAATCTTTGTAGGTCACAACCATCTTCTGAACAATCTTCTTTATGTTCTTATTGGCCGCTTCAACGGCGCCATTCATCTTCGGCCGGTAAGGAGATGAGTTGTGGTGTTCAATCTTGAAACTCTGGCACAGCTCCTTCATCATCTTGTTATTCAGATTCGAACCATTATCGGTAATGATCCGCTCGGGAATTCCGTAACGACAGATGATGTCCCTCTTTATGAATTTAGCCACCACCTGCTTGGTCACATTAGCATATGAGGCTGCCTCCACCCACTTGGTGAAGTAGTCGATAGCTACCAGAATAAAGCGATGACCGTTAGATGCAGTGGGCTCGATCTTGCCTATCATGTCGATGCCCCACATGGAGAACGGCCACGGGGAGGACATGACATTTAACGGGCACGGCGGCACATGAACTTTATCAGCATAAATCTGGCATTTATGACATCTCTTCGCGAATTTAAAACAATCTGATTCCATCGTCAGCCAGTAGTATCCCGCTCTCAGGACCTTCCTCGTCATAGCATGCCCGCCGGCGTGCGTACCAAATATGCCTTCATGGACTTCTTCCATGAGCATACTCGCCTCTTTCTCATCTACACATCTGAGTAGCACGAGATCGTGGTTTCTTTTATACAACACTCCATCAGGATTGAGATAAAAATTTCCAGACAGCCTCCTCAGAGTCTTCTTATCCTGGGTTGATGCTCCCGCAGGATACTCCTTAGTCATAAGGAAAGTCTGGATGTCATGGAACCATGGCTTGCCATCGGCGGCTTCCTCGATTGCAAAGACAAATGCAGGTTTATCAAGACGAGAAAGGACAATTCTTGGAGCTTCATTCCAAAAATTGACTTTATACATCGAAGCCAACGTGGCTAAGGCATCAGCCATTTGATTCTCCGCCCTGGGCACATGATGGAGTTCCACTCTATCAAAGAACGGAAGTAGCCTTCTGGCATAGTTCATGTACGACACCAAATTCGATTGGCGAGTCTCCCACTCCCCTTTAATCTGGTTGATCACAAGCGCCGAGTCACCATATATGTCTAGGTTCTTGATTCTCAAATCAATTGCTTCTTCTAGACCCATGATGCATGCTTCGTACTCCGCTTCATTATTGGTGACCGGAAACGTCAGTCTCGCAGTGAACGGGATATGGGATCCGTGGGGAGTCGTGATGACCGCCCCGATGCCACTTCCGTAGGAATTAACCGCCCCGTCGAATATCAACTTCCACTGGGATTTCCTATCTGGCCCCTCGTCGGGCAACGGCTCATCGCCATCCTTCGCTTTGAGAAACATGATATCCTCATCAGGAAATTCAAATTTCATCGGCTGGTAATCCTCGATTGGCTGTTCGGCAAGGTATTCAGACAATACGCTTCCCTTGATGGCCTTCTAGGAAACGTACTGAATGTCATATTCTGTCAACACCATCTGCCATCTGGCAATCCGGCCCGAAAGCGCTTGCTTCTCAAAGACGTACTTGATCGGATCCATCTTCGAAATTAGCATGGTGGTGTGATTGAGCATGTACTGTCGTAAACGTTTGGCAGCCCAGGCTAGTGCACAACACGTCTTCTCCAGCATCGAGTAGCGAGATTCATAGTCAGTGAACTTTTTACTCAAATAGTAAATGGCATGCTCCTTTCTGCCCGTCTCGCCGTGCTGACCGAGAACACACCCCATACTATTCTCAAGAACTGTCAAGTACATGATTAATGGTCGTCCAGCCACTGGGGGTATCAAGATTGGAGGTTCCTGAATATACTGCTTGATCTTGTCGAATGCCTTCTGGAAATCCTCGTTCCAGATAATCGCCTGATCTTTCTTTAACAGTTTGAACATCGGTTCACACGTGGCCGTGAGCTGAGAGATAAACCTTGCAATGTAGTTTATTCTGCCCAAGAAACCACAAACTTCTTTTTCTGTTTTTGGCACTGGCATTTCTTGTATGGCTTTTATTTTCGCAGGATCAACCTCGATGCCTCTTTTGCTCACGATAAACCCCAGTAACTTTCCGGAACGTACTCCGAAAGTACATTTGTTAGGATTCAACCTCAACCTAAACTTCCTAAGCCTCTCAAAAAGCTTCAGCAAATTGACCAGATGTCCCTCCTCCGTTTGGGACTTCGCAATCATGTCATCAACATAGACTTCAATCTCATGATGAATCATATCATGAAACAAAGTTACCATTGCTCGTTGGTAAGTGGCCCCTGCGTTCTTCAGACCGAAAGGCATTACCTTATAGCAAAATGTTCCCCAAGGGGTGATAAACGTCATTCTCTCCATGTCCTCCGGCGCCATCTTGATCTGATTATAACCGGAGAAGCCATCCATGAACGAAAACACGGAGAACTGGGCTGTATTGTCGACCAACACATCAATATGAGGCAGCGGGAAATCATCTTTAGGGCTCGCCCTATTCAAATCTCGATAATCGACGCACATGCGTACCTTACCGTCCTTCTTTGGTACAGGTACTATGTTGGCGACCCACGAAGGGTAAGTGGTGACCGCTAGGAAGCCAGCATCAAGCTGTTTATGCACTTCTTCTTTGATCTTAACGGCCATATCTGGTCTCGTCCTCCTAAGCTTCTGCTTAACGAGAGGACAATCTTCTCGCAGCGGCAAGTGGTGGACTACGATGTCAGTATCAAGTCCGGGCATATCTTCGTATGACCAAGCAAAGACGTCACTATACTCTCTCAGCATCTCGACCAATCTCTGCTTGACATCGCTCTGCAGTGCAGCCCCTATCCTGACGTTTCTGACGAGTTCTTCAGAACCCAGATTCACGATCTCGATCTCCTCTTCATGAGGCAGAATCACTTTCTCTTCTTGTTTCAACAAGCGGCCCAACTCTTCAGGAAGGTCTTCGTCTTCATCAATCTCTTCTTCGGCTTGATAGATCGGGAAATCGAAGTCGAAGTGAGTCGTAGAAGGTCCAGAGTCGATGTCATCTGTTATGTGGATCCTGCAATAACAAGGGTTAAGTTTAAAACAAGGATGTGCAGGTTAGCACAAACCCCATTTCCATTTTATTGTTTTTCAAAACAAATATAAAACAGGAATAACAAAGATCACAATATTTGAATACGAAGAAAACGCCTTTGATTTATTAACAAAATGCATGTACATAATCCAACAAGGCCCTGACAATAAAACCATTATGCCCCGGGTAGGACATAGGGTTGTACAATGATTGGAAAAAGTAAATCATTACTCTTCGCTTGTCATCTGGATGATATCTTTGACGGACCAGTTGGTGAGGCTCTCGCCTGGCTTGCTTGGCTGGATCCAAGAGTCGAGGTCACAGTCGCTATCTCCGCTGTCTTCAGACACCGTGTTGATGCTTTCGAAAATCACTCTGCCACTGGTAAACTGGATCGGCCCCTTACCTTGCGACGCACTGCTATAAGAAGAAGCTTCAGCTCCAGGAGAATATCCCAACCCAAACTTGTCTTGCTTGTTAGGTATCTCCAAAATTCTCCCCCAGCCTGGGGTAGATCCGGCTTGGACAACGGCCCGAGCTTCCTTGAATGAGGAGAGAGTCATCTCTGGCTTTTCAGTGACTACAGGAGCTACCTCCTTCACTTTGACAGCTTCAAACGCTTGGCATAGAGTCTCATGGATTTCGCCATCCATCTCAACATACTTGAAGGATGACAAATGGCTCACCATTATATCTTCCTCGCCACACACAGTTACGATGCTACCCCCGACAACATATTTGAGTTTCTGGTGCAACGTGGAGGTCACGGCACCAGCAGCATGGATCCACGTCCGGCCCAAGAGACAACTGTAGGCAGGTATGATGTCCATAATATAAAAGACCGCGTCGAATGTTTCCGGACCAACTTGGATTGGCAAGGTCACCTCCCCGAAAACGTGGCGTTTAGTTCCATCGAACACCTTCATAACCAGATCACTGGGTGTGCAAATCACTCCACGAGTATCCAACTTCATTAATGCCTTCTTCGGAAGAACATTAAGTGACGAACCCGTGTCCACCAATACGTGCGACATAATCGTGCCCCTACACTCTATCGAGATGTGCAGGGCGCTATTGTGATTCCTCCCCTTCGGCGTCAGCTCCAGGTCAGTGAAACCTAGCCCATTTCCAGCATTTACGTGGGCTACGACCTCCTCTAGCTGATTTACCGATATTTCCTGCGGTACATATGCGGCATTCAACACCTTCAGCAGTGCGTTGCGGTGTGCTTCAGAACACAGCAACAAGTTCATAATGGAAATCTTTGAGGGCGTCTGATGGAGATGATCTACAATCTTATAGTCACTCTTCTTAATCAACCGCATAAAATCCTCGGCATCTTTAACAAGCAAGTCTTTTTCTATCCCATGAGGGATCTCTTCAACAACTTTACTTTTACCTTTATCGGCCGCATCAGCTCTGACCGCTTTATCCGCCACGACCTCTGGTGGTGCAAACACTCTTCCACTGCGAGTAATACCACTGATTCCCGCAAGGTTCTCCACCGTCGACCCAAACGGTTCTAGCTCCAACTTCTGTCCATTGTAGTAGACTTCAGCCCCATAATGCCACGGGACAACATTAGTGCTCTCGAAGGGTATCGGCCCAGCTTTGGTGATAGTAATTGTGGGCGGCCTGGGCGCAGAGATAGTTATCGTCTGGCGAGGGATGGTGATGGTGGCGACCTCATCATCTTGCTTCAGCACTACCTCTCCTGATCCACTTTCGGCCCTTCGGCTAAACTGTAAAATCCCTTCAGTCATCAAACTTTGAATTCCTTCTACCAACTGCTCACATCCATCAGAACGTGTGGCACAGTCCATACATAGCTCTCCGCAACCTGGAAAGAAACCCCTTTTCATCAACTTAGCTTTAACGAAGCTAAGCGGCGTCTTCAGATCTCTGACGTCAGTCAACAAATCTGAACTCTCGTCTTCGATAATGGCGTTCACCCCGCCTCCCCTATGATTCGTCATAGGATTCTTCGTGACATTTGGCACATTATCGGAGAAATTGATGATCTTGGCATCCACCATGTCCTGCACCTTATGCTTGAAGGCTTTGCAGTTCTCTATTGTGTGGCCCGGTGCCCCTGAGTGGAACTCACAAGTGGCATTCGCGTCGTACCCTGGAGGAGGTGCCCCTGTCAAGGGAGCCAGCGTTCTCTTCTGGATCAACTGTAGCTGAAGCAAAGTCTGCAAGAGTTGCGCGTACGACATGGGCGGTGTCTCGAGGTGACGGTTCGACAAAGGTGCCCGATTCTGATACTTTCTGTATCCCTGTTGATTCGGTTGCTGCTGTTGTGGAACTGCCGGGATAGTTATGCTGGCCACCTGCTGGTGAGGACCTTTACCCTTCCTTCGAGCGTTGGTCACAACGCTCGCTTCTCCTTCCCGTATTTTGCCACTATAAGGTTTCTTTCCGCCTCCAGCTGAGGATGAATAACCTTGAATTTTCCCGATCTTGATCCCATTTTCGACATGCTCACCCGTGATAATGAGATCTGAGAAGGTTCCGGACATACCGCTGACTAACTTCTCATAGTAAACCCCTGGGAGGGTGGCTACGAACATCTGCACGAGCTCACGTTCAACCATCGACGGCTGAACCCTGGCTGCCAACTCACGCCACCGCTAAACGTATTCCTTAAACCCTTCATTATTCCTCTGCGACAGATTCTGCAGCTGGACTCGGTTCGGGGCCAAGTCTCTATTGTATTGGTAGTGGTGCACAAACGCTTCAGCAAGATCCTTCGACGTGCGCACACTAGTAGGCTCCAGACTCATGTACCATTCAAGGGACGGCCCGGAAAGACTGTCTTGAAAGAAGTGCATCAGCAACTTCTCGTCATCAGAATGAGCAGACATTTTTCTATAGTACGATCTCAGGTGGACGCGAGGGCAAGTGGTGCCCTTATACTTTTCAAAATCAGGTACCTTGAACTTAGGAGGCACCTTGAAGTCAGCAATTAGTCCCAACTTGGACATATCAACGCCCAAAGTATTCTGATTCTCGATATCTCTCATCTTATCTTCAAGTGCCTTGAATCTAAGTCGTGCTTCAGCATTCAGCTCCCCTTCAGCACCTCTCTGAGAGAACACATCATCCTGACGATCCTCTAGCCATGGCTGAGGCCCAAACAGATTCCCGACGCTTGCATTGCCGTAGCCCAGCCCGACATTGACATTAGCTCCCAGACTCCCATTACCGACGCTCGTCGTATTGAGTCTGATGTTGGCCATCACATTGCCGTTGGCACTGCCGTTTCCCCCGGTCACGGGAACACCATTTTGCGGAGTTTCAACTGGTGGAGGAGTAGGCACAGTCCCACCATGGAGTACGCCATTGCTATCAACCCTCGAAATCAGAGGCTGAACCAAGGTCCTGAGCTGATCCTGGCCATTGGCGACCGCTTGCATGAGCTCCATGAAGCGATCCATTCTTTCACGGAGTTCTTGAACATCAGTTTGCACTTGCTCCATGATCCTGGTTTGATTAGCTCTGGTCGGATAGCGGTGAGTAGGTCTCTGATCAATCCTGGAACCACCTGAAACAACCTGAAACAACCTGTAAACACAAAAGGGTTAGGAAAACACGACAAAGTGCTCGTTATGCAAATGCTTCATGCAAATGCAAACATGTGTCTGTGCGTTAGGGAGATTTCCCTCGATCCTAGTGCCTGAGTGCCAATGCTGATAATAAGAAGAAGTCTGAGTCCAATCATGGAAATAACAATCTCATATATAAAGAAAGCCCATCAAGGCAGTACACAACATCAGCGAGTACAAGGTGAATCAACAGCGTGACCTCAGCCAACAAGCCTGGTGATGGTCAGCATACAACAATGATCAAAACAAAAGGAATACAAGTAGTCAAGTACGGCCACGGGCGCGATACTCTTCTAACAACTCCTTCATTTCTAGATGATCCGGCAGAGTGAGTAACCCTTCGACGAGTAATTCCTTCTGCACAATGGTGTACTGAAGTCCTTCGACCGAACCTTCCCATGCTCCTTCGCCGAAACAATCTTCTAACTTCCGTTTCTTGGACTCAAACGTCAGTCAGCGCTCCTTCAGGTTAGCGAGAGCCCTGTTGAGCTGGCCTTCGGCGGCGTATCTGCGAGCGGTTTCTTCATCAAACCTCTTCTCACTAGCTTTTACCTGGGCTTCCAGCTTGGAGATCTGTAGCATCAGCTTATCCTCCCGCTCTTTCCTGGTGGCTAGAGAAGCCTTCCAGTGATGGTTGAACTTGGATATCCTCCGATACGCTTCGTCCAAGTGCTGCTTCTTCGTAGCCAGTACGTCGTTGACAGCTTTGAAGTCTTGACCCATGTGCTCACGCTCAGCTATCTGCTTAGTCAAGTCTGTACCTAGCTGGTTCACCAGCTCTGTCTGCCTCTTGAGGGAATGAACGGCTTCGTTCCTCTCGCTTCGGAGCTGAGCCAATTCCTTCTCCAGTTCCTCATTTGCCCGCTTCAATTCATCTCGCTCAGCTAACACCTGATTATGTTGCTGAATAGGCACGGTAGTAGGCTCTTCAATCATTGGAGGGCTTTCTGGCTTGGCCTGAGGAAACGACATCCCTATATCATCTGCTCTGGCTCTGATCCAAGTCGCATACGGAGGGTAGGCTTGATTGTTGCTTCTCCCTGTCGCACCTCGAAAAAATCACGGAGACATTTCGAAAATACGACCCTCGCGCGAAAGGCGCGGAAATGCGGTTCGACAGAGTCGCCACCGAACTCTATTTTTCCCGAAATAAACGGGAGAGGAAAATATCGAGAAAACCTCTTAAAAACGAAAGGATAGGAACAGGGCTGTCGCAACCAAGTTCCGGGTTCGGGAGTCGGTTACGTGAGGGGAAGGTATTAGCACCCCTCACGTCCGTCGTACTCGACGGGAACCTCTTAAGGTAAATACGGGGAGTGTTGTTTTAGGTTTACTGGTTTTCTTCTCGTTGATAAAGGTAGAATTGGTAGGTTAATAGGATAAAGACGCAAAGGAGATACGGGTGGTTAGAAGATAGGGTGCTCGCCAAGGATTGGGGCCCTTGTGCCTACGTATGCTCATTCGGACGAGAATGAGAAATCAGAGCGTCGTAGTTCGACTACGGGAAAGGATGGGGGGAAATGGGAGATGGATAGAAGTGTGCTCGCCAAGATCATCGCAATCTTGTGCCTACGTATCTTATATTCAAGAATGAATAAAGAATCAGAGCGTCCGTAGTTCGTGGTAACAACCACGAAAAGATGAGGTTGAATGGGTTGGAAGTTTGAGAAAAAAGACGAAAGAGTGACTGACAAACAACCTAAGGGCGTGCCTCAAGAGCTTGTCACTCAAGAATTCAAGGAATGCGAGATCCCAAGAACTCAGTTCTTTCGGAAATTGGGTTGAGTAAGTTGAAGATAAGAATTGGATGTTTTGAAAACGAAAGAATGAACTAATAACAACTCGGGGGCGCGCCCAAAAGTTACTCGTTCGAATATTCAAAGAATGCTAGATTCTAAGAATATCCCTCTTTCGTAAGTTTAAAAAAAATGTGTTTGTGGAAGGATCGAATCGAAGAATGGCATGCGAGGCCAAAAGGGAATTGTTTTGAACTGGCTCGACGACGTGTCGAAGATTTGATTGAGGATGGAACCGGCTTGACGACGTGTCAAGGGTTAAGGTTGTGAGAAACGATATTAGTCCCTGAGGGTGCTCCTAATATCGAAACCACGGGGAATTGTGAATGTGTGTGCAAAATGTCGATGGTTGCGAATGCGTACGAGCACTCGACTTAAGAGAACCTTGGAAGATGTTAGAGTTTGAAAAAAGTCGAAAGGTTGAGTGAATAACAACCCAAAGGGCGTGCCTCGAGAGCTATTCACTCGAAAATTCAAAGAATGCTAGACTCCAAGAATCTCCTTCTTTCGAAGTTTGAATCGAAAAAAAGATATTTAAAAAGGTCGAAAGATTGAATGAATAATAACTCAAAGGGCGTGCCTCGAGAATTATTCACTCGAAAATTCAAGGAATGCTAGACTCCAAGAACCTCCTTCTTTCGAAGTTTGATCGAGAAAATGTTTGAAAAAGATTTGAAGTGAAATGAGGTACGAAAATAATTTGAGGTACGAGATGTGAGGGCGTGAGATTGGATTTGAAAATGAGAGAAATGACAATTATTTGATAAATGAGACGCGGGCCTCACAACCAATTAATTGGGGTATTATCGAAATGCTGGATCTCGACGACACCTTTTTCATTTGGAGAATGCTTGAATGAACAAAGGAAATATCACAAAGAATGCCAAATTCTCATGACATTTCTTTGTTAGAAAAATATAATTTTTTGAAAATGAGAGGTCGAATAATACACTACTTAAGGTGTACACCTTAGTAATGACTATCCAAAAATTCAAGAAGTGCTAGACTTCAAGAACTTAGTTTCTCACGATTTGATTAGAAAATAATTTGAATGAAAATTTAGGAAAATTATTTTTTGAGGATGGTTTTGATTTAATTTAAGAAATATTGTTTGAATAAACAATGAATATATTACACAGAGTGCTAGACTCCTATAACATATTTTTGCTCAAATAATTAAAAGCATATTTTAAAATGATAAAAAAACAATATTATCCAAGGCGTACGCCCCGATAATGATTACTCAAAAAACCCAAGAGGTGCTAGACCTTAAGAGTTTAATTTTCGTTGTTGATTAAGAAAATGATTTGTGTGTTGAAAATAAATTAGGATTAGAAAAGAAAACTTATTTAAAAATATGAAGATTGTCTTGAGATGTCAAAAAAATGGACTATTTAAATATTCGACTAAAAAGATTTTAATATTAAATATATTGAATTTAGAGAAAATATTTACTCATATTTTACAAATATGTTTTTTTTTAAAAAAAAAAAAAAAAAAATAGTATAAGATTTGGTTTAGATAATATTTAGTTAAGCAAATGGTTTTAGAAAATAAAACTTAATCTCATTGGCTATGAGATATATATTGCAGTAAAAAACAGACATCCCCAAAACATTGCCACTCAGATCCGCAAGATCTGGGTCAAGGATCCAGATCTGTTGAAGCCCAAATCCACTCTATCAAACGTTTGACAATACCTCCTAACTTAATTCAGCATCAACCTGTAACAGCTCAAACATTAAACCCAACAAGCACTGCTTGACAGTGATATGCTAACACCAATATTAATAGACACTATGCAAATATAAACAATTTGTTTTACAATTTGGATTCCGAATTGATTCACAAAGCAAACCTCAAATAACATCAGACATCATAAGTTTAACATTATCCAATAAACATAATGAGGAAAAAAACAAACAGCTCTCAACCACATCAGTAAATGCTAAATCAGACTTAAAACTGTCAAAACTTATCATTCTCAAAATTAAACCGCACATACTGCCATTCTGAGAGAATATACCAACTGCGAAATCGAATAAGTACGCGACAAAACCAAACATATTTTGCAGGCGAAATAAAATAACAACAGCAGTATCAACATCTAAAAATAAGACCCTAAAGAAAACTACATCAACAACACAATATTTATGGCACAAACGTGAGAAAGACCAACCGACAATGAACGGACTCTCGCTGAAACGCCAACAGAGTTGTTTTGGCAATATTCTGACGTAGCCTTTTGAGTCGGTTGAAATTTGAGCTGAGTTAGCGTGATTCCTAGATTGAACGTATTAGTGTTGGCGTCGAAAACATTGAAACGATGAGTTGCGACATCATAGAATTGAAGCTGTTATTGTAGAGTTGTTCAATGTCGGAGAAGGGGTCGTAACATTGTTGCTTGCTTGCTCGCATTTAAGGACCTCGTCTCTCGAAGATCAAGGAACCAATGGCCATGTCTTCACCATGCTTTAAGTACTGATGGATTCAGCTGATGCTTTGCATACTTCAATTTCGCATTTCTGTTGTTAATATTTGACAGGATTGCAGCCTGTGCAGGACCTGTCAAAAGAACACAAAATACAACAAACGCCGAGTAACAGTTAAGAGAAACAGCTGGCATCATGCGGTGAACGGCTTGATTGATTGCTTTCGTTGAGCCGGTGGTGAGATCAGAGTGAAGATGAGTCGCTGTTCCACAGGTTATCAGCGATCAGATTGCTTGAAACCCTTTTCGAATGACCGATGATTTGGCGATGTCGCAACCTGCACAAATTCAACAGCCAGCAAAACTCCAATAACATATCAAAATAATGTATGCGGCAAATCATCCGAAACCTGTACTTGACCTGTCCGGTAATACTAACAACCGACTATACCGACCATAGCTACAATAGAAACCACTACTTCCTTCAGCCAACTTACACCAGAATTGTAATGGGCATGAATCTTTGAACAACTACCCAATGGTCAAAGAACAGAATCAGACACTGTCATATTCCAACTGGGGCCACGATCTGCGCAACCAACAGCATATGATGAGCCCTTGATTTTGAATGGTTACCGCATCGCATACGCGTTACCGATTAAACCCAGACAGCCCACAAACATTCACTGCACATATTAATCAGGTGATACAAAGAAAACCATAGCACAAAAAAAGGCGTCAATAGCATAATATATCCATGCCGGTATTCAATCAATTAGCAAAATTCTAATAACTTGTATATACTGCAGATAAACAGAAATGCATCAACCAGCAACATTTATAAACAAACCAAAAATGGAAACATGGTTTAACAGTATGAAAAATGAAACACTCAACCATGACCCAATGTACCAGTTACACAAAAAAAAGAAGTCGTAACAGAAGAAAATTGCTTCGAATCATTACCGCAACCAAGTACACTACGCAACCAGAGCTAGCTGCAACAACTTGGAAACATGACATCGACATTGTTTATCTCTTCCAAATGCGTCTTTGGCGGTGAGGTGTTAATATTATACGGAACTTTGTTGCTCAATGACCATGGCCTTCAAAGCCTGGACCTCATCGATTCCGAGCTTGTAAATCCTGGACCCCAGCGCTCAACTTTGCAGCAAAACAACTGGATGAAACCTCCACGCTACGAGGACGGCGAGGCGATTCGCGTCGTAGTGATTCTCCGAGAAAAAACGGCGAGGAGAAAGGTTTGAGAGGGAAGAGTGTTTTCGGAGAAAGAGGAAAGGCGTGGATTTGTGTTTCACGGTGGCGGCAGTGACTTGAAGAAGAGAGGAGAAGGTTTCGGAGGGAGAAGATGAAGGGATGGTGGTGCGAGTTTGTGGTTTTGGCGGAGAAAAACGATGGTTTTGATGGCGATGGTGAGGAAGGCGGATGGAGATGGTGTGAGGAGCTTGCGGCGGCGGCGGCTAGGGTTTGAGAAGAAGGAGGGTAGGGTTTTTCGGCGGCTGATTTTGGGGTTTTGGGGTCCTCTAGGGTTCTGAGAGGGGAGATGAACAGTGTTTCCTTTTCCTTATGGTTCTAGATTCCCCTCTTTTAAACACACGGCCAATCCCCAGAACCCTAATGGGCCGTGTGGTGTGGGCTTAATCATCCCCCATTTTCTTTTCCCTTAATTTAATAACATCTATTTAAAACAAAAGTTAAATATTAACAAAATATGATTAACAACATACTATAATTAAAACTATACTAAAAACAAATCACTAAATAATAACTATTTAACAAATATTCAAATAACTAAAGTTTATAGGAAAATAAATAAATAAATAAATAAATAAGTAATTACTAAAATGTTATTAGTAACATTTAAAAGAAAACAAAGTTGAAGAAAGTAATATTCACAAAATTAAGTTTAAGCCACGTGTCACACTTTAATTGGTTAAAAAGATGAAGTTCTGAAACATCAACCAATTTCAAGCGTACACGTTGTCCAGATAACAAAAAAAACGGGCAATGCACAAGCCAAAATAAAATAGAAAGAAAGCAAAAATATTTTACAAATGGGTAGGACAAATTTAGGGTATGACACTCCCCATCAATGGCTTTCCCCTCTTACTGATACCATTCCATGCGCGCTGAAGCTTGGATAACAGGTCCCCCTCTAGAAGGCCAGTGAGGTACAGAGATTGCTGCACCTCTTCATCCTTCGGCGGAGCTCTCAAAGCATACGCAAACTGTCGGACCAGCAAAGACGGATTGTAGTTTATACAGCCCTTCCTGCCTATCAAAGGCACGTTTGGAAACCCGCTACAACTGAAGATAATCTCGGTACCCAACCTATCTCTGTCAAACCAGTTAATATCCTCTGCAGATAAACTCATCAGACGCTCGGACCACTCAGCTGTGGCTGCAGACGAAACAAAGGGACCCCTCTTGGGCAGATGACTATCAAGCCACTTATAAAGCAGGGGCACACAGCATGAGACGTTCTTGCCCCTCCTGTTCTCGTTTTTGTAGTGGATGGAATGGTAGACATCTCCTATCAAGGTAGGGACTGGATTCCCTGAAGCAAAGATATGAAATGCATCGAAGTCTACAAAATCGGGCATATTGGGGAACAGAATGATGCCATATATGCACAGAGCGAGGATGGCGTTGAACGCGACCCAACATCCGTCTTTGGCGCACTGCTGAGCCTTTCCCACTAAAAACTGCAAGGAGAAACCAGGAACCTTGTTCCAGCTAGACAATACCAATTCGGAGGCATCCAGATGAAGTGACGGAGCTAGACCAGCCAGATCAGGCTCAGCATCCATATGAACAAAAGGCATCTGCCTCTTGATAGGAACACCTAGCAAATCAGCATATTCCTCTAGCGTGGGCGCGAGAACAAAATCCTGGAAAGTGAAACATCTCAACGGAGGGTCGTAGAACTGCAGCAGAGCGTACAACCCATTCAACTCGAACGCAGAAGGTTTACGAACCAAACTGAGCAATTTGCCGTAAGATTTTCTGAACTCATCCCTCACAGAATCATCTGCTAAAGCAATCAAACCGTTCAGCCGAGCCACATCAGGGGCAGGGAACTTGTAAGCCACGGTCTTCCTTAGAGAACCCATAACAAATACAATAGGAGGCAAGAAATCCTGGATCGGGGAAAACGGTACCTGCAACACAGACACACGTTAATGAAATGCAAATGAGTATGCAAAGCAATGTGAAATGCAATCATGCAGCAGGAGATCAAGGCAACTGTGCTGTGGAGATTCTGTATCAACAAAACCATGACGCTGCTCTGTCAGGAACAACCATTATATCTGATGATAAGAAAGCCCGGGTATCGGACCACAAATCTGCTCTGTCAAGAACAACCATCTGATAGGGCCATATACACAAGACCATAATTCTGCTCTGTCAAGAACAAACGTCTGATAATAAGGACCTCTGATACAGGACCAAGAAATCTGCTCTGTCAAGAACAAACATACATCTGCTGATGAGATCTTCAGACTCCAATCATAAATCTGCTCTGTCAAGAACAAACAACTGATGACCAAAACTCTGCTCTATCAAGAACAAATATCTGATAATGAGATCCTCAGACCCCAGTCATAAACCTGCTCTGTCAAGAACACACATATATATATGATGATGAGAAAAAAAATAAATGCGCTAAGCCCAATTTTAAGTCAGAAAAAAAATAACAAAAATATAAAGAAAAAGAAAAATACACGGTGCATTTAGTAAAGAAAAACAGTTCAAATCATCCATGGGCCACAGATGGGGGTGTGGCTAGCAAGTATCAACTTAAGCCCAAACGAGAAATTAAATGATACGCTGCGTTTAAGCTCTTCAGAACTTCTCTTCACAAACTCAAATGAATCTTATCCACACGATCTGGCCTTGGTCAACCAGTCCTTGCATGATCCAATGGCTAAAACGTTATCTCCTTCCTCCAGCCATGTAAATGGAGGGAAAGCTCCATGAACAGAGCTTCAAATGCCTAACTCGGATTCCATCCAAACTCAACCAAAATCCATGGTTCAAAACCCTAATCTGCTCTAAATTCATCCCTGATCACAACCATAGCCTTAGAATTCAAAGAATCATCCTCAATCTCTAAACCCGATAGTGAATCCAAATTATGCTCAAATCTCAACTCTAACAATTCTTGAAATTAAAGTGATCAATCTCTTCCTCATGCTACACTGGTCGATTCTTGCTATCATACCACGATTATCTCTCAAGATTCAGCAAGTTATGGTGGTAAACAGAAATGGTGTCACTAACTCAAACTTCACCAAATGCTCTCAAAGTTTCCAGAATCCATCTCCTACTTGTCTCTAACCGTTCTAACCTAACAATTCTAACTAATTATGCTTAAATTAAGGTGTAGAAGGAAAGTTGCAAACCTGTCAAATCTTGAATACCAAATAGGTCAAAGCTTCACTTCAACCTCTCAAACTCTTCAGAAACACTCCTTGATTGATGTTAAAGCTTTTGTTTGCAAAAGATTTGATCCAAGAAGCTTGAATCTCCAAATCCGATTGTGACTTGCAGCTCCCAAAATCCAAATGCTATCTCCTCAATCTCACACGATCTTGCCCTCAATTTGGTATGCACACATTCAGTATGATCAATGGAAGGTGTTAGGATTGAGAGAACCAATGGAAATGGTGTGGAATGTAGAAATTGATTTCAACTTGCAATGGAAGAAATTGAAATGGCTATCTCACTCTCCTCTCTAATCTCTCACCAACCTTGCATCTGAGCATGTTCTAATCCATATATATATGATGGTTCTAAACCATCCAGAACTTTCTGGAATCATCCAATGAGAATTTGAGATTCTCATGTCATGAGTTTTTGATTTCAATCCATCTCATGTACCATCTCATGCTATACCTCTTGCAGCACTTGTTCCCCTTTGAAAATCTCCTTAGATGAGATGTATGAGGTGTTAGGATACTTAGCTAGCTTGTGCATTGCTCTCCCTTGTGTTTTGCATTTGTACCTTAATATGCAAGCATGATCTAAACCTCAAATCAAAAATGTGGCTGAACCATTGTTTTTAAAATGCTTTTTAGAGTCAAAATGACCTATTACATGCCATTGTTTGGATGTGTAGCTTGGAAATTTCAATTTCCAACTTTGACTTATTTAACTTATGCCTCCATTTTAGGTCATTTTTACCATTTTGAGCTACAAGCCTTTTCAACATCTCATGACTTCCTTACTAGCCTTAAAACATCATTTTAAGCAAGTTTGATGTTGAAGATTTTTCCATTTGAAGCTTGGAAATAGGAGTTATGGCCTTATGCTTGAAATGACCTATAATCTCCAAATGACCAAAATGCCCTTGACTTGTCAAAGCCATAAGTTGAGTTATACAAATCCTATCAAGGACTTATAGTACTCTATAGAAATCTAAGAAGATAAGGAACAACATTCATGTTAACCAAAAGTTCATAGGAATCATCCTTCTTGGGCAAAAGTTGGATGCAAGTTGGGTGACTTTCAAGGCCCCAGATTCACATACCTCAGATGACCTGTAACTTGTCAAACTCATAACTTGAGCTCTACAAATCCTATCAAGGACTTCTAGTACTCAAATTAAAGCTAAGAACAAGCTCTACAACATTCATGTTAGGGGTAATATGAGATGACAACCACATCTTGAGCTAAACTGCCTTGAAGATAAGGATCAAACTAGGGGATTTTACACTGTCAAGCCTTAGAAACCCTAGCTTGAAACTTCTCAAATTCTTCAATCATGATGAGTTAACCTTGGAATCATCCTTATAGCATCTTAATGCATCAATCCATGATCACAGGGCTCTTGGATTAGGTCTCAACCCTCTCCAAATCATCAGTTGACCTAGGGTTGACTCAGTCAAACCCTAATTACACCACTCATGGCTGAGTCTTCTTTAATCTTGCACAATGACCTCTCTAGGCTTCATGATGGCTTTCAAGACATATCATAAGCTCTCTCAAAGCTTCAATTCCATCCTCATAGCTTCAGAATCATCTGAGGAGCTCCCACAACTCTCAAGTTAGGAGGCACACCACCTTGGTTTCAACCACTCTCTCTGAGGATCCCTTAACTTCTCTGACAAGGGTATCAACCCTTGAACACTTGAATAACCTTATTGTCTAGCTTCAAACTCTTGTGTAGCCCTTGATTGGTAATCATACCTATTGATCTCCTGCACACATGTCAATGAAATGCAAGTGATAATGCTAATGTAAATGAGATGAACCACAAGCTAGGTAAAGAAATGTTGGTCAAATTTTGGGGTGCAACAATTAGTACTGTCACTTAGAGAAGTTTAAGTTAGTTTATCTAATTTTGAAAATTGCTATGTTTTATAGTTGTCATCTTGCATTGGTTACTATCATAAGGGTTAGTATTTGATTTGCTTGGCATGGTAATTGTCGCACCTCGAAAATTCATTCGAACATACGACCCTCGCGCAAAAGGCACGGAAATACGGTTCGACAGAGTCGCCACCGAACTTTATTTTTCCCGAATGAACGGGAGAGGAAAATATCGAGAAAACCTCATAAACGCAGAAGGAACACGGCCGTTGCAACCAAATGTTCCTGGGTTCGGGAGTCGGTTACGCGAGGGGAAGGTATTAGCACCCCTCACGTCTGTTGTACTCAACGGGAACCTCTTAATTCGAGTTGATGGATGTTAGCTAAGCCTAATTCTTCTCTTCTCAATACTAAATACTAAAACGGTACTACAAAGGCTAAAGACGCTAGGGGAAAGGGGATGGTTTAAAGGATAGGGTGCTCGCCAAAGATTGGGGCCCTTGTGCCTACGTATGCTCATTCAGACGAGAATGAGAAATTAGAGCTCTCGTAGTTCGACTACAGGAAAGGATGGGGGAAATGGAAGATGGAGGGGATTGTGCTCGCCAAGATCATCGCAATCTTGTGCCTACGTATCTTACATTCGGACGAGAATGAAGAATCAGAGCAGTCGTAGTTCGTGGTAACGACCACGAAAGAAACGGGTTTGAATTGGATTTGAAGTGGGTACGGATGATGATTACTCGAAGCTTAAGAAAGACTTCTCGGACCCAAGTAATTGGGAGAGCGAACCAAAGACTTGGAACTCTCTCTTTTTCATCTTGAAGAATAAGGTTGTGTTTGGAAGGGTGAAGTTGAATTGATGACGATTACTTGAAGGTTAAGAAATACTTCTCGGACCCAAGCAATCGGGAGAGCGAACCAAAGACTTGGAACTCTCTTTTTTTCATCGCAAAAGAAATTATTTGAATGGGTGAGGTTGATCGGATGACGACTACTTGAAGCTTAAGAAAGGCTTCTCGGACCCAAGTAGTCGAGAGAGCGAACCAAAGACTTGGAACACTCTCTTTTTCATCGTGAAAAGAAAGTTGTTTGAGTTTGAAATGGAGTTTGGAAGGATGAGTAATTGAAGGATGGTTGAACATTGTCGAGTTGTTAATGTTATTTAGAGGCGTCAATTTCTCACACGAATAAGATAACTCGCATCCAAACAACCGAAAGCAAGATCAAAGACTTGAACCTACTCTTTACACCTTGAAAAGAATTAGATAGTTGTTAATTGATTGATAGTTTATTACGAAAATCCACTTGACGTTGGATCAAGGGTTTGACTTATTATCGCGTGCAAAGCGTGTAACAGAAATGGTTTGAAAAACGGGACCGACTTGACTTACGCATCAAGGGTTGAATTGTGTGCAATAGGTTGATGGCGAATGCGTATGAGCACTCGACTTACAGGGTGTTTGAAAATGGCTCGATGATGAATCGAGAATTAGTTTGAAAATAGTTTGATCTGCTCTAGTCCCTATGGGTGCTCCTAGGAGATAAACTAATATTCAAATAAATGCGAAACATACATTGGAATGGGAGAGGGGTACATGTAAGTTACACGGGATTGCACGAAATAAAGGGGTCTCATTGTTAGGTAGCCCAAGAGAAAGTTGTGTGTGTGCATTGTGTCCTAAACTACACCTTGAGCAAAGTCGGGCACGACTCAAAATTAGGATTCCTGCAAATAACCAATGATACAACAGTCCACCAATTCGGCTTTTAGGATTTTGATAGTTTATTATGTGTTTTCGATTATATGTGAGTGAGAATGAATAATGAGTATGACAATATGATAATAGCAAGATAATATAACAATAATAATATTTAACGAAAATTAAAGTTATTGGTTAGTTTAGTGAATTGAATCAGGACACGAAAGAATGAGATCTCGTCTTAATCGCAAACATAATGCCAATTAATCGAAGGTAGCCTATCACGATCCCAATGTAAGGAAAATGACCCCAATGGTCATTCCCCATAGATTTGAAATTGAGAAGGTTATCGACTTCTATACGCGACGCTTACGAATAAAAGACTTCATCGATCCAAAAATTGAAATAAAAATGGAAATGGAATAGAAAATGAAATAGAAAATGAAATAGTCTCGAATAAATCATCGTCTATCAATAGTTTGACCGATAATAATTATTAAAATTCGTCATAGACCAAAAAAGTGATAAAAATGAATAAAATGAGTAATAACCGATAAAAATCGAAAATGAAAAGTTTGAAAAAAAAGTTGGTCTCGGGTATGTTATTATTCGTCAATAGTTTGACAAACTATAACTTGGAGGTCTCGTCATCGACCCAAAAAAAAGTGAAATTAAAAATGAAGATAATACTAAAAAAAAAGGTGAGAAAATCACACAAATTCTAAAATAAAAATCACATGACATAAAAGAATATGCAAGGATTTAAATGCAATGGTAGAATCGTATGGGCTTCAAAAGGAAGCCCACCATCTACTTATTCATGCTGTAACTAAAACAAATAGGAGGAAAATAAATGTCACGGGTTTCAAAGCCCAGTTCATCATACGGGTCTACAAGTCCAACCACAAGAATCTAGCTGTTAGGATGCGTTGAAACCCAATACAGTCCGAAAATTCAAATAACTGACCCAACACAATCCACAATCAACTCACAATGTTTCAGTTTAGAGATAGAAGAGGTGACTAAAGGGTGATTCGAAGGGTCGTTGTTGGCTATGATTTCAGCGTGAGGTCCTGGTTTTTTGACAAGAAGAGGTTTTGAAAATGGGTTGAGAGGTTTGAAGTGAAGATTGAAGATGGATCCGTCACGATTTCAGCAAACAAAAGGAGGAAATGGGTTTAAGTTTGAAGATGGATTTGAAGATGTGGGTTCTGGAACGGCCAAGTTGTTGTGGGTGAAGATGAAGTTGGTTTTCATTTGATGTCGTTTGGGGTTTGTTTTGGAGTAGATGATTGAAGATGGAGATGGAGGATTTCTGGGTTTTGTGTTCAATGGTTGAGGAGCGGGTTGAAGAACCAGGTTAAGGGAGGGTAGGCGAGTTTCTATTATTCACCGAAAGGGGATTAAAGGGTGAAACGTTGGTGTTTTGTGGTTGTAAGTATTTTCAGGTCTGAAGGTGAGGATTTAAGTCTTTGGAGAAGGTTTGTTGAAACTGATGATCGAGTTTGAAGAGGAGGTTGAGGGTTTGAATCAAATTAGAGGAACTTTGAAGATAGGAGAAGAGTGAGTTTTGGGCGGTGGTTTGAATGAGGAGGAAGAAGGTGGTTGAGGTTCTGAGGGTTGTGACTTTTTCAAGATGACGGCTAGGGTTTTTCTCTCCTTTTGTTGTAGCCTCTCACATGGTTTTATATGGGGAGAGTATCTGGAGGATTGAGGTGAGGTTTTGCCTCCTCTTTTGTCTGTAGTGAGGTAAAGACTTCAATTGGTTTTCACTACGGTAACTGCTCCTTTCTTTTTTACTTTTACTGTGGTAAATGGTATTCACATTGATTTGTAATTATATTTGACAATGATGCAGGGTATGACTTTGAGCTGTGGCAAATTGAGTACAAGAATCAAGTTGCATTCAAGAAGCATATCGAATTTCAGATTAAAGGCTTTTGCAAACTCCTTGGTAATTTCACTGATATTCATCCCTTTCCTAATTGGTTTGCGAGTATGTGAAAAGATGTTATGGTTGCAACTTTATTCTAGTGATTCATTTTGTCTTTTGCAGGTTTGTCTTGATGCTTTGTGAAAGTGAGGTTGTGGCTTAAGTTTGTTATGTGAAATCCACCTTCAGCGCATAATGGTTGCTCGCGTTTTTATTCAAAAATTGGTAGGGTGATATGTGTTGCAGATTGGTTTTGGTACAAACTGTGACTTAATTCCTTGTTTTGTTATTCCAGGTGATTTGGTGCGTGAAACAACTTAAGTGTGGCTGTGTATAACTCTGGCAGCACCGTTTCATCTCGCGGTAGTGTGATTACTTTGTAAGTTCTGCTATTTTGGAAAGTTGGTGTAAATATGAACTTGTGCAGATTATAGGTTAAAATCACCAATTCATGTCGTTGATGCGTGTCACGCTTAGCAGGTATCGGTGGAGGCTTTCTTGGTGAGCTGCGGTTATGTAATGTTATGCAAACTTATGGCTCGTATGACGCAAATTGTGGCAAGCCATGGACCTGTTACTTGTTTCCCTCACGCTGTCAAGCTTGCGAGCTGTACGTCGGCAACTGCGAATTTGTGCGTAACAATCCCAAGGCTAACAAGTTCCAATTAGGGTACGTTTGGGAGCCATTTGCAATAGTTTCAATTATTCACGCTTCCGCACACAATATGCCACGACATATTTACAGTAACCGTCACATTAAAAATGAGCTTATCTTTTGAACAGGACTCCCCTGTTAAATTGTTGTTGTCATTTTCAGGTTGTGGTGTTAAGTTTGAAGAATTTTGTTCAAGGTTTGATGTCGTTGCTTTTTGCTATCGTTCCATAATATTCCTCTGTGTTGTAATGAACTGGTCTTGGTTGCAGGTTTTTACGGTGTGAAGCTAGAAGTTTGGTAAATGAAGGCTTGGCTTGCTTGCTGCGAGAAGTGGATGTGCGGCATGTGACGGTTTCACGACGTTATTTTACCGTGGCTGGTTTGTGAAGCATCATGACTTACTAGTCTTGGATTTTAACTTGGCAAGTTTGATTATGCAGGAAAGCATGTGGGGTTTATTGTAATTCAAGCCGTGAATTGGTGCAAGCTGTTTTTTTCACAGACGGTTATGAGGCCCCTCTTGGGCAGATGACTATCAAGCCACTTATAAAGCAGGGGCACACAGCATGAGACGTTCTTGCCCCTCCTGTTCTCGTTTTTGTAGTGGATGGAATGGTAGACATATCCTATCAAGGTAGGGACTGGATTCCCTGAAGCAAAGATATGAAATGCATCGAAGTCTACAAAATCGGGCATATTGGGGAACAGAATGATGCCATATATGCACAGAGCGAGGATGACGTTGAACGCGACCCAACATCCGTCTTTGGCGCACTGCTGAGCCTTTCCCACTAAAAACTGCAAGGAGAAACCAGGAACCTTGTTCCAGCTAGACAATACCAATTCGGAGACATCCAGATGAAGTGACGGAGCTAGACCAGCCAGATCAGGCTCAGCATCCATATGAACAAAAGGCATCTGCCTCTTGATAGGCACACCTAGCAAATCAGCATATTCCTCTAGCGTGGGCGCGAGAACAAAATCCTGGAAAGTGAAACATCTCAACGGAGGGTCGTAGAACTGCAGCAGAGCGTACAACCCATTCAACTCGAACGCAGAAGGTTTACGAACCAAACTGAGCAATTTGCCGTAAGATTTTCTGAACTCATCCCTCACAGAATCATCTGCTAAAGCAATCAAACCGTTCAGCCGAGCCACATCAGGGGCAGGGAACTTGTAAGCCACGGTCTTCCTTAGAGAACCCATAACAAATACAATAGGAGGCAAGAAATCCTGGATCGGGGAAAACGGTACCTGCAACACAGACACACGTTAATGAAATGCAAATAAGTATGCAAAGCAATGTGAAATGCAATCGTGCAGCAGGAGATCAAGGCAACTGTGCTGTGGAGATTCTGTATCAACAAAACCATGACGCTGCTCTGTCAGGAACAACCATTATATCTGATGATAAGAAAGCCCGGGTATCGGACCACAAATCTGCTCTGTCAAGAACAACCATCTGATAGGGCCATATACACAAGACCATAATTCTGCTCTGTCAAGAACAAACGTCTGATAATAAGGACCTCTGATACAGGACCAAGAAATCTGCTCTGTCAAGAACAAACATACATCTGCTGATGAGATCTTCAGACTCCAATCATAAATCTGCTCTGTCAAGAACAAACAACTGATGACCAAAACTCTGCTCTATCAAGAACAAACATCTGACAATGAGATCCTCAGACCCCAGTCATAAACCTGCTCTGTCAAGAACACACATATATATGATGATGAGAACCTCCGGTACCAACAAAACTGATTCACTGTCAAGAAAACCAGGTAGTATGAAGGTCAAAGTTTCCTGCAATAAACCCAACCCTGCTTACAGGTATGGACCTAAACTGACTCAAGTTCGGCATCCTATGCGTTCATCAGCATCACAGACATTCAAGAGGGGTGATACGATACCCAGAAGGTGTGGCATCACCAGCTCATGAAGCGGCCTCACTCGGCTGAATCACAAATGATCGGTCCCCAGAGTCGACAATCCTCCAAACCAGCAACCGTCTCAACCCAAAGGGTTGAAAGATAAGCCAACCGGGAGAACCTCGTCTGAGCGTGGATTTCATGAGACACTAGTGCCTGCCAAGCAAGCACGCGCCCACTAATTTCCACAACTAATGCTATGTTCACTCAAGCCTGGGTCTGGCTTCTCACTCATCAGAATGCCCCTCCCACAACAGCACAGATAATCATATTATACTAAAAATAAAATGCGGGTAATAAAATGTGATAAATAAACACAACCCAACAAGTAATCATACAAGCGCTAGGATTGACTCGCATAGGGAATCGGAGAACCAGAGATTCTGGGTTCGATCCCCAGCAGAGTCGCCAGCTGTCACTTCCGCGAAAATAAGGTGCCGGCAAAACAGAAGAGTCGCCACCTTTCGTTATTTATCCCTCGGAGCGGGAAAGGAAACGATCGGAAAAACCTGACGAAAAAGGGTAAGACAAGGTCGTCGCAACCGTTGTCTGGGTTCGGGAGTCGGTTACGCAAGGGGAAGGTATTAGCACCCCTCACGTCCGTCGTACTCGACGGGATCCACGCTTGTTGCGTTTACTGGACGAGTTGGTTTATCTATCTACCTATCAAGGCTGGCTTAAAACAGAAAAGAAAATGACTCGGCAAAGCGTCGCACTTTATGCCTACGTATTCTCATCAGAGAATGAGAAATCAGAGTCAACGTAATTCGACCTACGACGGGTTACGGGGAAGGTGGCTCGCCAATACATCAGTATTGTGCCTACGTACTCTCAACAGGCTTGAGAGATCAGAGCTTACGTAGTTCGGGATACTACGGATTATGGGGATTCAGATTCATTTGTTTTACCGAGTAGGGTTAAACAACAGTTCCAGCAGTTAGGGACAAAGCCTGTTTGCGTTGGCGCTGAAGTTTAACGACACTCTTTTCTTCAGAAAAGCTTCCTTTGAATTATGGGCCCACAGGGCAAAAAGGTTTGAGGTTTGTTTTCTGTCTTTTATGAAAGAAGTGTTTTTTATTGTGTTTGCAATTTCAATCGCACTAAAGACTATGACCTGAGAGTGAATGTGTTGCATGTCACCCAAAGGGTGCCATACTAGACATCCAGACTGTTGAAAAGAAGCTCTCCAACAATCCTTTCTCAGGTAGCTTAAGGCTCGTAACGTACGAAAGAAATCATTCATGATTACATAATATTAAGTTGTTTTGAAGATAAGAAGAGAACAGGCTCAACTACGGGGAGACTATCAAGTCCTACTGTTGTCATGCCAAGGATTCATCCTATAGTTGCAGTTTGAAATAGGGAACTCCTAGAAGTTATCATGCATAGGTTTCAACCTAAAGTTATATCATCACTTCCTTATCAAAGGAAGTGAGAGTCTTAGGGGATCATGTCAATGATACATAGAAACAGATAAAGCATCAGCTTAAACAGTAAACAGTAAACGACAGTAAAATGCATGCAATGCAAGTGAGGGAGGAAATGTGTGTGGGGCAGCATCCTCCACAAGCTCATCTCAACCTCAAGCCAGATATGAATAACTGCAATCATACAGAAGAAATAAAAACATGCTATCAAGCAAAACAAACCACATGGGCAAGGGAGCAGGGCTCTACCGAATACCCGCAAGCAAAGCCATACAGTAACAATACAAGCAGAGAGAGCAACTCAACCTCTAGTGCAATCATGCTCCTAGATTAAAGCTAGTCTAGATATGGACTTATTCTAATGCATCAAGCAAGTCAAACAAGGCACATCAGCAATACAGAGAAGAAAACAAAGAAGAAAGCATATCAACTCCTCTCTCTTCCAACTCCAAGCCTCAGCTCTTCTGACAACAACTCAGTCTTCAGACTTCAATCACTCTTGACAAATATCAATTTGCTTCTCCAGGTTTCAACCCTTCAACATAAGTTTCAACTTAACTTCTCTTCATGCTTCAGCTTTTTAATCAGTTCCACCTTCAGGCTTCACTCTTAACCACAAGTATCAACTTGATTCCTTCAGGATCTCCAAGCTTCAAAGTAAGTATCAACTCATCCTTGGTTCTTCAAGCTTCAGCTCTACACTCAATCTCAATTGAATCCTCTTCATAAGTGTCAACTCAGTCTTCAAGCTTCAGCTCTCTTTGCTTTGCCAGTCTCAACTGGGTCTTCAAGTATCAACTTGCCCTCTTCATGCTCTTCAAGCTTCAGCTAGAATGGTAATGCTCAGGGAATCATCCTCTTCCATACTCTTCAATGAAGTATTTATCTTCACACTCAAGTCCAACATCTTCAAGATACTCAAACCAGAAGAAATCACTTAACTGGATAAGCTAGGATATTGAACTGCTTATTGACCACCAAAGGTGACCTATAAGGGTTCAACATCAAAAGAATGGTTCCCTCAAAAGTTCTACTTCCTAGGTACCATCACTTATCCCTCCAAAGGAGGGAGGTGAATACCATGGAAGGACCTTGATTCATGGGGAAGAATGGAGGTGAAAGATACCATCCATGTTTGAGAAAGAAATTAACTAAGTCTAAGCTCTACTTAATTCCTAACCCTAAAACAACAACAAAACAAACAAGCCATCAAGCTCTCAAGCTCCTTCTTCAACCTTCAAGTTTCTATTATGCTCCTCCATGCTCCACAAAGCAAGACCAAGCCCACCAAGCCAAGCAAAACCCACAAAGCAAGGCAAACAAAATACAAGCCCACAAGGGCAACACAAACAATCTTCAATTACAAAAATCAATTAAAAATAGCATATTATTATATTAAAATCTAATATAATTTCTAGGGGATCCTATATGACTACCCTTAATACCCTATATGTCCCAATGTCTAACTTGACCTAGAAACCCAAAATTCTAGTGTTATTGTGGACCTATGTTAAGGATTGACCTAAATCTACACAACCTAAAGTCATCTAATCAAAACTAATCAAAAATTAATCACAAAATTATGGAATAAATCCAGAGGGGAGATAAAGTCCTAATCTAACTATCCTAAAAAGAATGGCCTAAAAATATGAAGGGAACTAGCTAAACAAAATTCTACAAATCTATGCATCAACATAAAAGGAATTAAAAAGCTATTAAAAGAGAAAATACACAAAAAAATATTAAAAATGCATGAAATGCAAATATTTTGATTTTATAATTTTCTAGACATTAACATGAAGTAGGAGAAAAAATCCCCATGCAAAAATCATTAATTTTCTATTTAATATGATTTTTCAAAGATTAAAGAAAAATGGAGAAAAAGAAATTAAAATGTGAAATGTTTGGTGCAGATAACAATGGTATGCAGTGCAAATCATGGTTGGGCTTAAAACGGGGGTGCAAACAATAAATGCGCTAAGCCCAATTTTAAGTCAGAAAAAAAAATAACAAAAATATAAAGAAAAAGAAAAATACACGGTGCATTTAGTAAAGAAAAACAGTTCAAATCATCCATGGGCCACAGATGGGGGTGTGGCTAGCAAGTATCAACTTAAGCCCAAACGAGAAATTAAATGATACGCTGCGTTTAAGCTCTTCAGAACTTCTCTTCACAAACTCAAATGAATCTTATCCACACGATCTGGCCTTGGTCAACCAGTCCTTGCATGATCCAACGGCTAAAACGTTATCTCCTTCCTCCAGCCATGGAAATGGAGGGAAAGCTCCATGAACAGAGCTTCAAATGCCTAACTCGGATTCCATCCAAACTCAACCAAAATCCATGGTTCAAAACCCTAATCTGCTCTAAATTCATCCCTGATCACAACCATAGCCTTAGAATTCAAAGAATCATCCTCAATCTCTAAACCCGATAGTGAATCCAAATTATGCTCAAATCTCAACTCTAACAATTCTTGAAATTAAAGTGATCAATCTCTTCCTCATGCTACACTGGTCAATTCTTGCTATCATACCACGATTATCTCTCAAGATTCAGCAAGTTATGGTGGTAAACAGAAATGGTGTCACTAACTCAAACTTCACCAAATGCTCTCAAAGTTTCCAGAATCCATCTCCTACTTGTCTCTAACCGTTCTAACCTAACAATTCTAACTAATTATGCTTAAATTAAGGTGTAGAAGAAAAGTTGCAAACCTGTCAAATCTTGAATACCAGATAGGTCAAAGCTTCACTTCAACCTCTCAAACTCTTCAGAAACACTCCTTGATTGATGTTAAAGCTTCTGTTTGCAAAAGATTTGATCCAAGAAGCTTGAATCTCCAAATCCGATTGTGACTTGCAGCTCCCAAAATCCAAATGCTATTTCCTCAATCTCACACGATCTTGCCCTCAATTTGGTATGCACACATTCAGTATGATCAATGGAAGGTGTTAGGATTGAGAGAACCAATGGAAATGGTGTGGAATGTAGAAATTGATTTCAACTTGCAATGGAAGAAATTGAAATGGCTATCTCACTCTCCTCTTTAATCTCTCACCAACCTTGCATCTGAGCAAGTTCTAATCAATATATAGGATGGTTCTAAACCATCCAGAACTTTCTGGAATCATCCAATGAGAATTTGAGATTCTCATGTCATGAGTTTTTGATTTTAATCCATCTCATGTACCATCTCATGTTATACCTCTTGCAGCACTTGTTCCCCTTTGAAAATCTCCTTAGATGATATGTATGAGGTGTTAGGATACTTAGCTAGCTTGTGCATTGCTCTCCCTTGTGTTTTGCATTTGCACCTTAATATACAAGCAACCATTTTCCAAAGCAAGTCCATGATCTAAACCTCAAATCACAAATGTGGCTGAACCATTATTTTTAAAATGCTTTTTAGAGTCAAAATGACCTATTACATGCCATGGTTTGGATGTGTAGCTTGGAAATTTCAATTTCCAACTTTGACTTATTTAACTTATGCCTCCATTTTAGGTCATTTTTACCATTTTGAGCTACAAGCCTTTTCAACATCTCATGACTTCCTTACTATCCTTAAAACATCATTTTAAGCAAGTTTTATGTTGAGGACGTTTCCATTTGAAGCTTGGAAATAGGAGTTATGGCCTTATGCTTGAAATGACCTATAATCTCCAAATGACCAAAATGCCCTTGACTTGTCAAAGCCATAAGTTGAGTTATACAAATCCTATCAAGGACTTCTAGTACTCTATAGAAATCTAAGAAGATAAGGAACAACATTCATGTTTACCAAAAGTTCATAGGAATCATCCTTCTTGGGCAAAAGTTGGATGCAAGTTGGGTGACTTTCAAGGCCCCAGATTCACATACCTCAGATGACCTGTAACTTGTCAAACTCATAACTTGAGCTCTACAAATCCTATCAAGGACTTCTAGTACTCAAATTAAAGCTAAGAACAAGCTCTACAACATTCATGTTAGGGGTAAGATGAGATGACAACCACATCTTGAGCTAAACTGCCTTGAAGATAGGGATCAAACTAGGGGATTTTACACTGTCAAGCCTTAGAAACCCTAGCTTGAAACTTCTCAAACTCTTCAATCATGATGAGTTAACCTTGGAATCATCCTTATAGCATCTCAATGCATCAATCCATGATCACAGGGCTCTTGGATTAGGTCTCAACCCTCTCCAAATCATCAGTTGACCTAGGGTTGACTCAGTCAAACCCTAATTACACCACTCATGGCTGAGTCTTCTTTAATCTTGCACAATGACCTCTCTAGGCTTCATGATGGCTTTCAAGACATCTCATAAGCTCTCTCAAAGCTTCAAGTCCATCCTCATAGCTTCAGAATCATCTAAGGAGCTCCCACAACTCTCAAGTTAGGAGGCACACCACCTTGGTTTCAACCACTCTCTCTGAGGATCCCTTAACTTCTCTGACAAAGGTATCAACCCTTGAACACTTGAATAACCTTATTGGCTAGCTTCAAACTCTTGTGTAGCCCTTGATTGGTAATCATACCTATTGATCTCCTGCACACATGTCAATGAAATGCAAGTGATAATGCTAATGTAAATGAGATGAACCACAAGCTAGGTAAAGAAATGTTGGTCAAATTTTGGGGTGCAACAATTAGTACTGTCACTTAGAGAAGTTTAAGTTAGTTTATCTAATTTTGAAAATTGCTATGTTTTATAGTTGTCATCTTGCATTGGTTACTATCATAAGGGTTAGTATTTGATTTGCTTGGCATGGTAATTGTCGCACCTCGAAAATTCATTCGAACATACGACCCTCGCGCAAAAGGCACGGAAATACGGTTCGACAGAGTCGCCACCGAACTTTATTTTTCCCGAATGAACGGGAGAGGAAAATATCGAGAAAACCTCATAAACGCGGAAGGAACACGGCCGTTGCAACCAAATGTTCCTGGGTTCGGGAGTCGGTTACGCGAGGGGAAGGTATTAGCACCCCTCACGTCTGTTGTACTCAACGGGAACCTCTTAATTCGAGTTGATGGATGTTAGCTAAGCCTAATTCTTCTCTTCTCAATACTAAATACTAAAACGGTACTACAAAGGCTAAAGACGCTAGGGGAAAGGGGATGGTTTAAAGGATAGGGTGCTCGCCAAGGATTGGGGCCCTTGTGCCTACGTATGCTCATTCGGACGAGAATGAGAAATTAGAGCTCTCGTAGTTCGACTACAGGAAAGGATGGGGGAAATGGAAGATGGAGGGGATTGTGCTCGCCAAGATCATCGCAATCTTGTGCCTACGTATCTTACATTCAGACGAGAATGAAGAATCAGAGCAGTCGTAGTTCGTGGTAACGACCACGAAAGAAACGGGTTTGAATTGGATTTGAAGTGGGTACGGATGATGATTACTCGAAGCTTAAGAAAGACTTCTCGGACCCAAGTAATTGGGAGAGCGAACCAAAGACTTGGAACTCTCTCTTTTTCATCTTGAAGAATAAGGTTGTGTTTGGAAGGGTGAAGTTGAATTGATGACGATTACTTGAAGGTTAAGAAATACTTCTCGGACCCAAGCAATCGGGAGAGCGAACCAAAGACTTGGAACTCTCTTTTTTTCATCGCAAAAGAAATTATTTGAATGGGTGAGGTTGATCGGATGACGACTACTTGAAGCTTAAGAAAGGCTTCTCGGACCCAAGTAGTCGAGAGAGCGAACCAAAGACTTGGAACACTCTCTTTTTCATCGTGAAAAGAAAGTTGTTTGAGTTTGAAATGGAGTTTGGAAGGATGAGTAATTGAAGGATGGTTGAACATTGTCGAGTTGTTAATGTTATTTAGAGGCGTCAATTTCTCACACGAATAAGATAACTCGCATCCAAACAACCGAAAGCAAGATCAAAGACTTGAACCTACTCTTTACACCTTGAAAAGAATTAGATAGTTGTTAATTGATTGATAGTTTATTACGAAAATCCACTTGACGTTGGATCAAGGGTTTGACTTATTATCGCGTGCAAAGCGTGTAACAGAAACGGTTTGAAAAACGGGACCGACTTGACTTACGCATCAAGGGTTGAATTGTGTGCAATAGGTTGATGGCGAATGCGTATGAGCACTCGACTTACAGGGTGTTTGAAAATGGCTCGATGATGAATCGAGAATTAGTTTGAAAATAGTTTGATCTGCTCTAGTCCCTATGGGTGCTCCTAGGAGATAAACTAATATTCAAATAAATGCGAAACATACATTGGAATGGGAGAGGGGTACATGTAAGTTACACGGGATTGCAAGAAATAAAGGGGTCTCATTGTTAGGTAGCCTAAGAGAAAGCTGTGTGTGTGCATTGTGTCCTAAACTACACCTTGAGCAAAGTCGGGCACGACTCAAAATTAGGATTCCTGCAAATAACCAATGATACAACAGTCCACCAATTCGGCTTTTAGGATTTCGATAGTTTATTATGTGTTTTCGATTATATGTGAGTGAGAATGAATAATGAGTATGACAATATGATAATAGCAAGATAATATAACAATAATAATATTTAACGAAAATTAAAGTTATTGGTTAGTTTAGTGAATTGAATCGGGACACGAAAGAATGAGATCTCGTCTTAATCGCAAACATAATGCCAATTAATCGAAGGTAGCCTATCACGATCCCAATGTAAGGAAAATGACCCCAATGGTCATTCCCCATAGATTTGAAATTGAGAAGGTTATCGACTTCTATACGCGACGCTTACGAATAAAAGACTTCATCGATCCAAAAATTGAAATAAAAATGGAAATGGAATAGAAAATGAAATAGAAAATGAAATAGTCTCGAATAAATCATCGTCTATCAATAGTTTGACCGATAATAATTATTAAAATTCGTCATAGACCAAAAAAGTGATAAAAATGAATAAAATGAGTAATAACCGATAAAAATCGAAAATGAAAAGTTTGAAAAAAAAGTTGGTCTCGGGTATGTTATTATTCGTCAATAGTTTGACAAACTATAACTTGGAGGTCTCGTCATCGACCCAAAAAAAAGTGAAATTAAAAATGAAGATAATACTAAAAAAAAAGGTGAGAAAATCACACAAATTCTAAAATAAAAATCACATGACATAAAAGAATATGCAAGGATTTAAATGCAATGGTAGAATCGTATGGGCTTCAAAAGGAAGCCCACCATCTACTTATTCATGCTGTAACTAAAACAAATAGGAGGAAAATAAATGTCACGGGTTTCAAAGCCCAGTTCATCATACGGGTCTACAAGTCCAACCACAAGAATCTAGCTGTTAGGATGCGTTGAAACCCAATACAGTCTGAAAATTCAAATAACTGACCCAACACAATCCACAATCAACTCACAATGTTTCAGTTTAGAGATAGAAGAGGTGACTAAAGGGTGATTCGAAGGGTCGTTGTTGGCTATGATTTCAGCGTGAGGTCCTGGTTTTTTGACAGGAAGAGGTTTTGAAAATGGGTTGAGAGGTTTGAAGTGAAGATTGAAGATGGATCCGTCACGATTTCAGCAAACAAAAGGAGGAAATGGGTTTAAGTTTGAAGATGGATTTGAAGATGTGGGTTCTGGAACGGCCAAGTTGTTGTGGGTGAAGATGAAGTTGGTTTTCATTTGATGTCGTTTGGGGTTTGTTTTGGAGTAGATGATTGAAGATGAAGATGGAGGATTTCTGGGTTTTGTGTTCAATGGTTGAGGAGCGGGTTGAAGAACCAGGTTAAGGGAGGGCAGGCGAGTTTCTATTATTCACTGAAAGGGGATTAAAGGGTGAAACGTTGGTGTTTTGTGGTTGTAAGAATTTTCAGGTCTGAAGGTGAGGATTTAAGTCTTTGCAGAAGGTTTGTTGAAACTGATGATCGAGTTTGAAGAGGAGGTTGAGGGTTTGAATCAAATTAGAGGAACTTTGAAGATAGGAGAAGAGTGAGTTTTGGGCGGTGGTTTGAATGAGGAGGAAGAAGGTGGTTGAGGTTCTGAGGGTTGTGACTTTTTCAAGATGACGGCTAGGGTTTTTCTCTCCTTTTGCTGTAGCCTCTCACATGGTTTTATATGGGGAGAGTATCTGGAGGATTGAGGTGAGGTTTTGCCTCCTCTTTTGTCTGTAGTGAGGTAAAGACTTCAATTGGTTTTCACTACGGTAACTGCTCCTTTCTTTTTTACTTTTACTGTGGTAAATGGTATTCACATTGATTTGTAATTATATTTGACAATGATGCAGGGTATGACTTTGAGCTGTGGCAAATTGAGTACAAGAATCAAGTTGCATTCAAGAAGCATATCGAATTTCAGATTAAAGGCTTTTGCAAACTCCTTGGTAATTTCACTGATATTCATCCCTTTCCTAATTGGTTTGCGAGTATGTGAAAAGATGTTATGGTTGCAACTTTATTCTAGTGATTCATTTTGTCTTTTGCAGGTTTGTCTTGATGCTTTGTGAAAGTGAGGTTGTGGCTTAAGTTTGTTATGTGAAATCCACATTCAGCGCATAATGGTTGCTCGCGTTTTTATTCAAAAATTGGTAGGGTGATATGTGTTGCAGATTGGTTTTGGTACAAACTGTGACTTAATTCCTTGTTTTGTTATTCCAGGTGATTTGGTGCGTGAAACAACTTAAGTGTGGCTGTGTATAACTCTGGCAGCACCGTTTCATCTCGCGGCAGTGTGATATGTGTTGCAGATTGGTTTTGGTACAAACTGTGACTTAATTCCTTGTTTTGTTATTCCAGGTGATTTGGTGCGTGAAACAACTTAAGTGTGGCTGTGTATAACTCTGGCAGCACCGTTTCATCTCGCGGCAGTGTGATTACTTTGTAAGTTCTGCTATTTTGGAAAGTTGGTGTAAATATGAACTTGTGCAGATTATAGGTTAAAATCACCAATTCATGTCGTTGATGCGTGTCACGCTTAGCAGGTATCGGTGGAGGCTTTCTTGGTGAGCTGCGGTTATGTAATGTTATGCAAACTTATGGCTCGTATGACGCAAATTGTGGCAAGCCATGGACCTGTTACTTGTTTCCCTCACGCTGTCAAGCTTGCGAGCTGTACGTCGGCAACTGCGAATTTGTGCGTAACAATCCCAAGGCTAACAAGTTCCAATTAGGGTACGTTTGGGAGCCATTTGCAATAGTTTCAATTATTCACGCTTCCGCACACAATATGCCACGACATATTTACAGTAACCGTCACATTAAAAATGAGCTTATCTTTTGAACAGGACTCCCCTGTTAAATTGTTGTTGTCATTTTCAGGTTGTGGTGTTAAGTTTGAAGAATTTTGTTCAAGGTTTGATGTCGTTGCTTTTCGCTATCGTTCCATAATATTCCTCTGTGTTGTAATGAACTGGTCTTGGTTGCAGGTTTTTACGGTGTGAAGCTAGCAGTTTGGTAAATGAAGGCTTGGCTTGCTTGCTGCGAGAAGTGGATGTGCGGCATGTGACGGTTTCACGACGTTATTTTACCGTGGCTGGTTTGTGAAGCATCATGACTTATTAGTCTTGGATTTTAACTTGGCAAGTTTGATTATGCAGGAAAACATGTGGGGTTTATTGTAATTCAAGCCGTGAATTGGTGCAAGCTGTTTTTTTCACAAACGGTTATGGGGTCAAGTTGTGAAAGTTCATGAGTGTGTGGTGTTTTGTTGTACAAGTCCTCCTCTCCTTCAATTGCAGGTACTCGTACATGTAGAGAAAACTGGGGCTTTTGTGGCAGAGTTGTGATAATTGAGGACACTGCGAGCTGGAATCCATTTTGTTGTATAGCGACACGTGAAGCAATGCTTGTCGTATGTGTGATTCTTCTGTTATGAAGGTTGTACACACACGATACATGTCTGTGAAATGGTAATTGATGGTGTGTAGTGACTGTACCAGTGTTTATAATTCACGAAATTACGGTGACGGTAGCTGGTATCATCACTTTTTCTTTCCTTTTCTTCTTCAAATTTCTTCTTTATCTCGGCTGATTTTATTTGGGGTTTGAAATAGGTTTGAGCTTTTTGGAGTCCTTGATTTAAAGGTCACGCCATTGTTGTGAGCTGAAGCATGGATTTAAGCTTGTTCGAAAGAAATTGGGCAAGACTCAGAGAAAGTTTGAGGAATCCATTCTGCAGGTTTTCGTTTCCTCCCTGTTTCAAAACCACTTCTTTGTGAATCTCTCAAATCTCATTTACGCATGTTGACTCACGGATTTCTCTTATTCTCTAATGTATGATGATGGTATCCTGCTGTTTTAACCTTTAACTGCATTTTTATTCTTGCTAAGGTTGCAAGTACATGTTTGATCAAAACACTAATGTTGAACACAGAACAGAAGGTTGGAGGTTTGTGCAAAAATTCTTCGTGTGAATTTCTTTGCAATCAAATGAGATTAATGCCTTTCGTGCTAGTTTCTGGTTGAACTAGTTTTGTGCATCTATTTCTGGTTTTGCAGGTAATGGATGGTGTATTCGGTTCGAAATCTGGCATTACGTTGGAACTGAGGCTTTATTCCAAGAACTACCATTTCACCTTCTTCTTAACAGGTCACGGGTGAAGGGATAACCTTCCTCACATGGCTGACCCCTCTTCTTTTAATAATAAGCGGACATCTTTGGGGATGAGATCGAAATTCTATTGTACCTTGTATATTTGTAGAAACTCGGTTCATACAGGCTAGCACAACATAAATAAAGAATTTGCAGTTAATGATACCAAAATTCTTTCCACTGTTTGGCTTAGTCTTATGCACCCATGAATAAACTTGTGCACCTCTTAATGTGAACATTGGAAAATTGGAATTTATGTTTTCTAACACGTAACAGAGCTAATCCCATAAGTCAACTAGTTTAATTACAGGGTTTAGGAACCGACTTGAAACACAATCTGCCATTAAGATATAATATCACTTGATTTTAATCAACGTCGAAATGCTCCTAAAGAAGATCCAACATGTCTTGCGACATAATTAATCCTCCCCTTTGAATAAATAATCCAATGAACTTACCCTTGAAATGACAAGGCTAACTTCCAATAAGTGATCATGTATGATCGATCCTTCATACAATTTGCATTTGAATTCTCTCTACAATTAACCATATGAAGAAATTGAACAAATCTTGAAAGCCTTCTCCGAAAATAGATAACTTTTGATTGAATCCAAAAATGCATTAAAACTGAATGTCTTAACTTTTGGGGGTTCTTACAGCTTGACTTCATCAAATAAACTTGAACTTTGCACAATACCTTGATTTGATTTATCCTTTAAAGTTGAAATCTTCACCTTGACCCCACGCTTGCCCAGAATTTGGATGACACAAAGACCTTAGTACCATATGAGAACCTGATCCCTCCAGAACATGCCAAATTTGCCTGAATCACTTTGGATCCAATCCTGAACAACAAGCAGAAACAACATATTTTTTTTGTATTTTTTTCTTGAATCATGGTTAGTGGGTGAACGTACAGAATGAAACTTATATACACAGGTAGGACAAATTTAGGGTATGACAGTAATGTCACTGTCATTTGTTGGAATTTGCAATTGACATGGTTGAATTTTGAGTGGATCTGTCCAGCCCTTGTGTGTCTGCATTGGTGGCTGGCATGAAGGATATTTGTTGCATTGTAATATAAAATTGTATTGTTTGCTTCTGTTTTCAAAACACCTTTGTTTGACTTGTGCTTTCATAACTTGACACCTTTGTTTGGAATTCATCAATGAATGTTGATTGAAACACCAAGAATTGGCTGTCAATCTCTGCCTTGAATCTTGTCAACCTCTAAATGCTATCAAATTTCATTTTAGTTTATTTCCATTTATGTGTTTTGAGTTCATAACTTGCTGCAGTTTTGGATTGATAAGAGTTGATGTCATACAGTTTGTTTTAACTTTGATTGGATATAAATTTTGTTGTAAATTATTTCCATGATGTGCAACTTGATGTCCATTTCTTGACCTATTGAGAAAATGAGTTTGTTCTTTGAATTTAATCCATGAGTATTGAATTTCAAACATGAATAGATCCTTACTTGCTCTTAATTGCATCAGCTTTGAGCCTTAAACTCTAAAATGCATCTCAAGTCTCACTTTGCATATTCATTCGAGTTTCATTATATGTGCATCATTTTAAAGTCTAATTTTTACCATCTTAATCTTCATTAAGTTTCAAGTGCTTTTTGTTTTTATTTCATTAAAATTGGTTAAGATTTGAGGAGATTGGAATTAAACCGTTTTTTAGTGCTTCACTTGATCTTGTCTTGCAAATGCCCAGAAAATCACGCCTTTTAGGTATAACATTTAATGGGGTGGCTTGATACAAAGAATATATCGTCACCCCAGTGGTTACTTGCCTTGCCTTAAGAACTTGCCATGCATGAGATCCCGTGTTCGACCCTCAGCGAGGGCGCTTTTTGCTTCACTTTTATGATTTTCACTATTTTGACCTTTTCTCCTTCCATTTTCATTATTTTTCACATGTGTTTAATGGTTGGTTTGGCATGATTTTGTGCCCATGACCCCAAGGTCTTGCGTTCAAGCCTTGGGTGAGGCACTTCTTTATTTTTAGCAAATGATTTATTTGGTTTTATTTAATTTTTGTTAAATTTCAAATTTCCATAACTTCTTTATTTTTATTCATTTTTAAGTGATTCTTTTTGCTAAATTTTTGTGTTAATGTATATTTTCACATAATGTTTAAATAATTCTAAAATTTTTATTTTAGAAACACTTTACATTACGAGAAAATTGTAACTCGTTTTAGGGTTTCCACCCTAATATCTCCCATTCTCCATTTCATGCTTTAATTCCATCCCATTTGAGTTTTAAGTTGAAACTGATTATGAAATTGAATTGTTAGATCCCTTGTGCATTTAATTTGGATTTAAACTCTTGCTTATAAGCATTGTGATTGATTCATCTTTAAAACTTGAATGTTTTCCCCATGAAGTTTTGAACTTCTTACTTACTTTGTTGTGACACTGTTTGATTGCCTATGCTTGATTGTTACCCAATGCATGATGCTTGCTCATGTAGTTATATGTAGCATCCTTTAAAACTACTCATCTTTGTTAAGATATCCTTCACCTTTGTTAAGATACATGTCCATCTTTGTTAAGATATATCCCCGTCTTTGTTAAGATATGCCATTGGTTTTTACCTTTCATTTTGAGTCTTGTAAGAACTGCCCCCTTCATGATATTGTAATATCTTAATGTTGGCTTTGGTTATAACCATTTATCTTGATTGAAATCATTGCTTGATATTGTAATATGCTTGCTTATTCTTAGTTGCAACCATGTCTCTTGTATTCATCATGTTTGAATGATTATTGCTTTGTTAAGAATATTTCCCCAAGTGATGGAACTCTTTAGTTCTCATCCAGTTGCCTCCCCTTTTCCATTCCAAAGGAAAGTCTCTCAATTGACCCTCGGGGTCATAGATAGCTCATATCACTCCCCTTGACTTTGTTAACTCATCTCCATCTTAGTTAAGTTAGAACCTAGCCATTAGACTTTTCTCTAAGTCTAAAAGACCTACCCCTTGTTAGGAGTATTTTCAAATAGAACTTTTATGATAGAGTTTGTTAACTCTATATAAGAATCATAATGAGGATATCTTACCTCCACCTTTTGACTTTGGTTAAAGTCATTCCTTAGTTCGAGTCCGAACTACGGACACTCTGATTTCTTATTTGTTAATAAGAATACATAGGCACAAGATGCGATATCTTGACGAGCACATCCTTCCCCTTCCTTTTGGTTAGAACCAATTGGTCTTGCAACGTAGAACTAGATAGAGTTTGTTAACTCTATGTAAGAATCATAGTGATGATTACTTACTCCCTTTTCTTGAGTGTTTAACTTAGATTAGAGAGTTTTGTTAAACTCTACACAAGCATTGTTATGTTTGTTCCCCTTTGAACCTTGATCATAATCAAGTGTTCATCTATCCTCAGTGAGGTGAACTACGATTGCTCTGATTCTATCCTAGTTAGGATACGTAGGCAGAGGATGCGATATCTTTGCGAGCAAACTTAGAAATTATCCTTAGGTCTTTATCCCTAACTTTATACCCAAATCCCAAGCCATAACAAACATTTAGCAAGTATAGCATACAAACAAACCAAAGGTTCGTGTAGAGTACTACAGATGTTTAGGATGTGAAATACCTACCCTAAGCATAACCAACCCCCGATCCCCGAATCTCTTAGCATTGTTGTTACATCGCGCAAAATGTCTTTCTTTCTTTAACCTTTACTTTGGATAAATCAAAGTCCGGTTGTGAATTTTAAGAATTAAGATTCAAGTTAATCAATAGCTTGGCATCACGATTCTCACCGCAACACATTGAATAAATTCCAGAAAACATCAAAAATATTCGGAAAAACATCGAATAAACTCCGGAACACATCCAGAAAAGCATTGGATGGAGAACGAGAACAGACTTGAAAATATTCAGCAACTGTTAACCAAAGTCAGAAATAAATTGAAGACATCTAGAAGAGTATTAAATGAAGACAAAAATTATGAAGATACATCTGAAACATTTAGAAAATCATTAAATGTGCGGGAAAAGATTTTGAAGACATATCTGGAAGAACATCAGATAAACAACATCATATTTGGAAGAATATCAGATTAACAAGGTTATATCCAGAAGAGCGTCAGATAGACATAGAGAGTTCTGGAAATACATCAGAAGCTAAGTCATATCTGGAAGAACGTCAGATAAACAAGGTCATATCTGGAAGAGCGTCAGATAGACACAAAGAGTTCTGGAAAAACATCAGAAGCTATGTCGTATCTAGAAGAACGTCAGATAAACAAGGTCATATCCAGAAGAGCGTCATATAGACACAAAGATTTCTGGAAAAACATCAGAATTTAAGTCGTATCTGGAAGTGATAACGTGAAATCATATCGTTTATTTGGCTTGATTTACATGCATTTATTTGTGACTATTATTAATTTATCTTGATTTATGTTCTATTATATGATTAATTTACTTTGTTTTGCAGATTGGGGAGAATTTGGATTAAAGAAAGAAAAGAAGAAGAAATGGAAGGAAAAGAGAGAAGAAAAACAGAAGAAAAAAAATGGATTTTGCTGATATGACGGTCGTCACAGGTCCATTACGACCGTCATGCGTGTGACGACCGTCACGTTCCATTACGAGCGTCACGCAGACGGAATATCATTTAACGTTCAAATCAGTTTTTTTTTGCCACAATCACTCTCTCTAAGATTTCTTCCTACACTTTCTCCACTCACTGCCCACTACTGGAAGTTACCCCCACTCCCTCCATAACTCACCCATGATCTCTGGAAGTTGAAGAATGAATTATCTCCTATAAATAGGCCTTAGATTCAGAGTTTAGGATGGAGGCTTCGAGGTATCGAAGTGCTGCCAAGATTTCTACCGAAGCTATTTCTCCCAGTTTTATTGTTTTCTTTTATTTCCTTTCCATTTTCCTTTAGTTCAGAACATTGTATTTTCTTCTTGTACCTTTTAAATTCTCGCCAAAGTAGAATCCTACCAACATTGTGGAGGACTACTCAAGGATTCGAGAGCAGTACGATTTACAGGTTTTTATTAATTGAATTATTATTTTATTTCTGTCAGTATGCGTGTTATATTATTCTGCTGCTATTGTTTATTTATGTTTGCATTAATTATCATGTCTAGCTAAATTAGTTTTATCGGTATGTAACTGAATTAGTAGGATGGGATTCGATAATACCCAGTGCACCTTACCTTTTTACAAACTACCTTTCTGGCCGTAGTTTTTAATTGTAATTTCTAAATAAACCTTCGTCGCGACAGCGAGAAATTATTTACAGTAGTTTCGCCACGACAGTGGGAGATTCATTAAGGTATGAACCGACACGCGAAAGCTGAGGCTAGGACCAGATAGTAACAACTAGGCATTTGTTTTAAATACAGCGAAAGCGCTTTAAAAAAATTATAATTTATTTGTTTTCAAAGAGTAGTTTTAACCCCGAATTGGACTGCGAAAGCGTACATTCCGCCTTAGAATTATGACCCGAGTCAACAACCATCATGAGGAAAAGGTCTTTAAACGAGTATTTTCTCCTGAAAAGTGTTTGCAGAGATTAAAAAGCACCAGTGACCTGTCGAATCCCTAATAACTAAGTCCTTGCATACCGATATCCCTTTACCGCATTTCTTTAAACCAAAAATATTTAGTTCCGTTAAATTTAGTTTCATCCTCATTTAACTTTCCTAATTCCATTAGCCTTAGCTTTACACCGTAGCAATAGATAACGGTAGGTTGACATTGGTCTCTATGGGTTCGACAATCTTTTATATTACTTCGATATTTCCGTGCACTTGCGGACGCATCAAGTTTTTGGCGCCGTTGCCGGGGACCAACAGTCAATATTGTGATTCCGTTGTTGCATAGTATAAACTAAGGCACTCTTATCTAAATCATTATGTATAACCCATATTTCCCTTATAACTACCACCCCCAATATTTCGAGGAACCACAAGATCCGTTTAAATCGGACCTCGAAATATTATTAGAAGATTTCAATACGACGCATTCTCACCCAAATTCCCTCTACGATGACGACTCCCAA
This sequence comes from Lathyrus sativus, assembly GCA_963859935.3. Classification (NCBI taxonomy): domain Eukaryota; kingdom Viridiplantae; phylum Streptophyta; class Magnoliopsida; order Fabales; family Fabaceae; genus Lathyrus; species Lathyrus sativus. The sequence continues at coordinate 292,406,748 of OZ012738.1, read as the reverse complement.
TGTTTTGAGGAAACACAAGATTTCGATACATCCAACCTTGAAGTATTACTAGAAGAATTCGAAGAGACGTTTACTCACTCTAGGATAGAATCTATGATGGAGCGCTTTGTGGAGACACAAACTCTCCAAAATGAATATTTTAGAAAACAACATCTCCAAATTGATGAAGACCTTAAGCAGATGAGCATTATAGTCGATTCCCTCGCGACTCACAGCAAGGCTTTGGAGACTCAAACCTCTTTGCTTACACAAACATCTCTAGGACCCTTCCTTGAGAGCCATGTGAATGTTGTAACCACTAGTAATGAAGAACAAATAGAAGATCCTAGGGAGAGTGATGATGAGTCTGAGGAGAGTTTTGGTGAGACAAGCATAATTATTGAGAAAAATCCACCGACACCACCCGAAAGGGAGGTTGTCGAAGAGGTAGAGAAGGAAGCACCTATTGTTGCCCCTCCTCCCTATACCCCACCTATTTCATTCCCACAAAGGGCTGTGGAAGCTAAGGTAAACTCCAAATCCAAAACATATGTGGAGGTATTGGAAAATATCCATACTAATGCACCTTTGTCTAAGGTCCTTCATAATAAAAGAAAATTTAAGGACCATGAAACTAGGGTCATCATTACTGTTAAAAGGGTAAGATTAAATTTTGAGGTGGTGGATGAAATAGCTAAGCCCAAATTTGAAAAACTGATACTTAGGATAGATCCAGAACCACCACCACAAGTTCAAAACAATGAACCACCCTATAGAAGAAAGAAAAGAAAAGGTGAGGGATATGAGAAATGGTTTGATAAGTGGCCATGGAAACCGAAGACCATTCAAAGTTTGAGCGATGAACCATTCTCGAAAGAGCCACCATGAGTACTTGCACTCCTTGGCCGTCGAGTTATCGACATTAAACAAAGCGCTGTGTGGGAGGCAACCCACAAGGTATTTATTTTAATTTGTTTGTTTAAATTTGCAGAAAATAAAGAAATGTATCGCTTGTTACTCTTTAGCTATATCTAAGCGAAAACTCTCTAGATGACGATCTGAGAAGATGAGTTATGCCCACGGATATTCCTACGAGTGTCGCTGCTGGTGGGAACACTGATGATGAGTACTTCCTCTTGACGCGAGCAACATGACGAGCTGGTTCGAGAATTACACAAACAAAGGTATCTCAAAATGCCCTCCGCCGAAGTAGAAGTGATCAACAAAGACAAGGATAGCAAGAGCAGTAGCATTCATACATGTTCTATCTTTCCTTTTCCACCCTTTACTAAAACATTGAGGACAATGTTTGGTTTAAGTGTGGGGGAGGAACTCTATTGTTTTACATTTTATTTCATGCTTCTAGGAATTTTATCTATTTTTAACATTATGTCAAAATCTTTGCATGTGCTGTCGAGTCTTTATGCGTGGTTTTCGCTTGTTATTCAATTTCCCCAAAATTTCAAAATTTTAAAATTCTAACCTCTAAAAAATTTTTGCTTCGATTCATGACATGGTTCTCTGAAAGTATATAGGTTGTCCAGGCTATGTTAGAAAAATATGGGAAAGTTTTGATAAAATTGATACCGTCCTGACACCCTTAACCCCCTAAATATGCAAAATCAATTTGAGTACCCAATATGCTAAAACCTTAAAGCTCCAGGTTCTTGTAGTAATCCCTAAGTAGTTTATTTAAGCAGTCAGCACCATCCTAAACACACTAAATAAGAAACCGATGCAAATAAGTGTATGATCTCTAGTGTAAAATTAGAAATAAAATTAAAAAAATTATGAAGAAAAAGACATGTCCCTTCTAAGTTAGGTGCTCCTCACCCGAGCACTTAGCCTAACGATATAAACTCTTTAAGTTCAATTGATGCTTAAGCATATTTGCAGAGAAAAAAATGAAATAGCATCGAGATCATAGTCACTAACAGGTTTACTTGCCATGAATGTGTATGGATAACGGGCTTAATGTGATTGCACTATAATGAAATGGGGTGAAAGAGAGCATGAGATATAGGTTGATTTATAATGGCATGATTCCGATTGGTTTGCATAAGTATGAAGTTTTTGAAATTGTGTCGTTACGGTATCCTTGGTATTGATATTTAGTACCTATCGATCTAACATTAGCCTAGCAGCCACGTATGATTAGAGTCTCACTGTGTCTTTGTTTCAAATTATATTTATTTCTTTTTAACGTGTTGGCTGATTGCATGAGGACAAGCAATGGTTTAAGTGTGAGGGTGTTTGATAACGCGAAATCATATCATTTATTTGGCTTGATTTACATGCATTTATTTGTGACTATTATTAATTTATCTTGATTTATGTTCTATTATATGATTAATTTACTTCGTTTTGCAGATTGGGGAGAATTTGGATTAAAGAAAGAAAAGAAGAAGAAATGGAAGGAAAAGAGAGAAGAAAAACAGAAAAAAAAAATGGATTTTGCTGATATGACAATCGTCACAGGTCCATTACGACCGTCATGTGTATGACGACCGTCATGTTCCATTACGAGCGTCACGCAGACGAAATATCATTTAACGTTCAAATCAGTTTTTTTTGCCACGATCACTCTCTCTAAGATTTCTTCCTACACTTTCTCCACTCACTGCCCACTACTGGAAGTTACCCCCACTCCCTCCATAACTCACTCATGATCTTTGGAAGTTGAAGAATGAATTATCTCCTATAAATAGGCCTTAGATTCAGAGTTTAGGGGGGAGGCTTCGAGGTATCGAAGTGCTGCCAAGATTTCTACCGAAGCTATTTCTCCCAGTTTTATTGTTTTCTTTTATTTCCTTTCCATTTTCCTTTAGTTTAGAACATTGTATTTTCTTCCTGTACCTTTTAAATTCTCGCCAAAGTAGAATCCTGCCAACATTGTGAAGGACTACTCAAGGATTCGAGAGAAGTACGATTTACAAGTTTTTATTAATTGAATTACTATTTTATTTCTGTCAGTATGCGTGTTATATTATTCTGCTGCTATTGTTTATTTATGTTTGTATTAATTATCATGTCTAGCTAAATTAGTTTTATCGGTATGTAACCGAATTAGTAGGATGCGATTCGATAATACCCAGTGCACCTTACCTTCTTACAAACTACCTTTCTGGCCGTAGTTTTTAATCGTAATTTCTAAATAAACCTTCGTCGCGACAGCGAGAAATTATTTACAGTAGTTTCGCCACGACAGTGGGAGATTCATTAAGGTATGAACCGACACGCGAAAGCTGAGGCTAGGACCAGATAGTAACAACTAGGAATTTGTTTTAAATACAGCGAAAGCGCTTTAAAAGAAATTAGAATTTATTTGTTTTCAAAGAGTAGTTTTAACCCCGAATGGGACTGCAAAAGCGTACATTCCGCCTTAGAATTATGACCCGAGTCAACAACCATCGTGAGGCAAAGGTCTTTAAACGAGTATTTTCTCCTAAAAAGTGTTTGCAGAGATTAAAAAGCACCGATGACCTGTCGAATCCCTAATAACTAAGTCCTTGCATACCGATATCCCTTTACCGCATTTCTTTAAACCAAAAATCTTTAGTTCCTTTAAATTTAGTTTCATCCGCATTTAACTTTCCTAATTCCATTAGCCTTAGCTTTACACTGTAGCAATAGATAACGGTAGGTTGACATTGGTCTCTGTGGGTTCGACAATCTTTTATATTACTTCGATATTTCTGTGCACTTGCGGACGCATCAGGAAGAACGTCAGATAGACACAAAGAAGTTCTAGAAAAACGCCAGAACAACGAACACATCTGGAAAAACATCAGACAACAAAAGAGATGAAACTCTGGGAATGCATCAGAAGTAAAGACACATATGGAAAAACATCAAACAGTAAAAGAAATGAAATTCCAGAAAAGTATCAGAAGTAAAGCCACATCTAGAAGAACATCAGACGGTAAAAGAAATGAAATTCTAGAAAAGCATCAGAAGTAAAGACACATCTGGAAAAACAATCAGATAAGAAAGGTCATATCTAGAAGAACGTAAGATAGACACGAAAAGATCTATTTGGTAGGTGCCAAGTAAGTTGGACTTTGACCATGAGGTAAGACATGGATAACAACACGGCCTCTGGAGAATTCAAATGAGGATGAAACATTCTTGCTATGCATATGTATATGAAATATGATACGTTGTATGATCAAATGAAAATGAAAATGTCGACGACATGGCTCGACTCTTTTGGGGACAAGACAAGACTGAAGGACTGATTCCTCAACACGGAAATCATTACCGTTATGCTTAGGGACTAAAGATGCTGCTACTAAACACCTACCTACCATACTAGAAAACTATATCAATTTGATAATACTTGTAGGAAGGATGGAGAGCTGCTTAGGGATTATTCAAAGGGAACTGCCCCAGATCAGCTGACTATTATAGATGAACTGATCATTGTTTCAGCTTGTCTGATTCTATATATGACTTCTTTATAGTGCGTTTAGAAAGCTTGCCCCAGCATGAGTCTTGAAAAATATTTTGGATAAACCAAATCCGAGAAGAACTTACCCCTGATAGGATCACCGATCAAGTTCTTTAATTGTTTGAAAATTCCTTGAAAGGAAATCCAGTTTGCAAACAAAAGTGTTCATACAAACATGGTAATGCAAAGTTCATGCAACTTTTGAAATCAAAATAATTTTGGAAGATGCAAAACATATGAGTCACATGTCAGAACGCAGCGGTTCAAAACATGGAAAGTGGAAAGTAAAGAAAAAGTGTAATGTCAAAAAAATTATCTGCAAAGATCTTTTGGAGTCAGTTTATGCAACCTTGTTGTAGTATGCTTTCAAAATAACCTTGCTTCAGTTAGATCTTTTGAGGGTCGTAACGTGGTTTGGTTCACGACTTATAAAACAAAGGATAAAGGCTCAAAATTTGTTTGTTCCCACCCAATCTAAGTGATGATCTCCAGTTCTACGCTTAGCTAATTCAAACTATACACTCAGGTCCCCAAAAGGTACGAATTGCACTGATGGCAGTAATAATGATTCAGAAGTCGAGGGAGTTTGAAATGGCAGTCATTGCTTCCTTACAACATTTAGTTGTGTTTGTCATTGAGGATTTTCAAGGTGAAGGATTTAAAGTCAACTTTTTTTTGGTTGTCATACAAACCCTTTTGTATACGAAAAGGTCACGAGCTTCCCATCCTTCTTGGCTTTTTCCTTGAAATGGACTCGACTCATTGTTTAAGTAAGGACAATGACTAACCAGCTTAATGATTACGGTGAACCATCATTGGCTTTGACTTGAAAGACATCTTAACACTTGCTTGCTGTGTGCGAAGGAAAAAATTGTGGTTGCAACCTTTATATGAAAGGTGTCTTGCATGAACACACAACCAAGTTAGTAGAGAACTACCCTGCCCTAGGTTAAGATTGTAGTCTTTTTTTGTAAAGAAAGAAACTATAACTTCTAGGCTCGAAAGGGTTTGCAAGGGGTTATCTTCCTTATGTCTCCAATATTTGGGAATTGAAACAATGTCTTACATCGTCAGTAAAGGTTTGATTTCAATGCATACCAACAACAATTATGAGTATTTTTTTTCATCATCCTCCCTCCATTTTTTGCATAATTAAAATAAAATGGACAAGAGAATTTTTTTTTTGAAAAGAAAGCATAAAGATGTAAATAATGGACAACATGAATTGAATCAAAAGTTGCAATTCTCATTTCATTAATTACAAAAGTCCAAACATAATTTGAAGGCAAACAACTTGTACAAAAGAAAAATGCAAATAACAAGAGACATGGCCTAGTGACTAGTTAAACAAAAGGATGAGTTGTCTTGTCTGAAACACTGGCTTTTAGGAAGATAGTCAGCTGAAGTTGACCGAGGCTTCATTTATGATGCGCTAGCAAGGGATTAATGTTGACATTAAGATTGGAATCTTGAAAGCTAAGGATTCTGACCTTAATTAGATCACGCACTCTGGCTTTCAGTGCATAGCAATTTTCCAAGTCGTGGCCTGCGGCACCTTCATGGAATGCACAATGAAGATCATATATGAATCCAGTTGGAAAAGGATTTGGAGGAGGAGGCATAGTCCTCGTGGTAATCAAACCTTGTTGAACCAGACCAGGATAAAGTTCAGTGTACGTCATGGGAATAGGATCAAATTGATTCCTATTACGGTACTGGTTTTGTCCAACAACCAGACGTTGAGGAATCTGAAATGGTCGTGGAGAAGCAACAGCAACAACAACAGGTTGATCAACATACTGAGGTCGGGGACGATGCCTTCTTGTTTCAATCATGACAACATTAGTATGATCTTTCCTCTTCTTCTGGAAATTCCTATAGGACTTCTTTGCACTGTTCGAAGGTTCAGCAACTTTGGATACTTTACCATTCTTGAGTCCTTCCTTGAGTCTTTGGCCAATAGTTATCAAATCAATGAAATTAGAGGAAACACTTCCAATCATCTTCTCCCACTAAAATGGAGACAAGGTGTCCATAAACATTCTAGTGAGTTCTTTCTTAGCCAAAGGAGGTTCAACTTGGGAATCTAACTCTCTCCACCGTTGGGCATACTCCTTAAAAGATTCCTTCTCATTTTTAGTCATGTTCTAGAGTTGACGGCGGTCCGGAGCCATGTCGAGGTTGTACTTGTACAACTTCATGAAAGCATTTGCAAGATGTTGGAAGCAATGGACATTATTCTGTTCAAGGTTCATATACCATTTAAGTGAAACGCCACTCAAACTGTCCTGAAAGCAATGGATGAGCAGCTCTTGATTGTTGGTATAAGCAGCCATCTTTCAGAAGTACATGACTAAATGAGCTCTTGGGCAAGAGTGACCCTTGTACTTCACGAATTCGGGAGTTTTGAACTTAGCAGGCATAACAAGATTAGAAACTAAACACATGTTGTCTGCATCCACATTAAAGAAGTCAGTACCCTTAATGGCTCAGAGTCTCTTATCTATGGTCAGAAATTGTTCACAGATAACCTCAAGCTCAACAAAATCTTTGCAGCCTTCACCCTGAGCATTGACAACATTGTAGTCAAAGAAGGGAGCCTGGGCAGTCTAGGCAACAGCATGAACCACAATTATGGGCTCGTAAATAACATGAGCTTGAAAAACTAGTCTGACAGTCTGACTAATCATAGCAGTAGATGTAAGAGGTGAAGAGAAGTTATGAGGTAAACTAAACTCTGGCCAAGTTGAAGGTGGCATTTAAACAAGCGGAGGATCAACACTCGAAACTTCCTGGATGGCAGTCCTTTGAGGTGGTTCCCCTCTAGCAATCAAGACTTGGAGCATCTCTGTGAGCTTAGTCATATCTGATTTCAAATCATCGATCTTCATTCGGATCTCTGCATTATGCCCTTCCTGCTCTGACATTCTTCGCCTGTAGTTAGCTCTAGTCTTATATCAGTATCGAGGAATCAGCTTGACGACTGACAGATGACGCTGGAAGATAGAGACAGCTGGAAATGAGTTGTTGGACAAAACGGACGCATGCAATGAATCATGCAAATGATATGCAATGTGATGCAATACAAGATGAAAATCACACATAATATGATCAAAGGTTCGAGGTCACAACATGGGGTCTAGGTAAAAAACCAACCACATGGTGTGTACTAGGGGTAAAGCACCTACACAACGTGTTCTAACAAAGTTTCTAGAGTCATCGATCCATCTTTAAGATATTACCAACAATCTGATTACTTGAGAATCAATAATACTCTCAAGAGAAACTTGTTCGAGTGTAGCATCGCGTATCAACTACTTCAGGTTTACACCCTCATAGTCACCGCGCTACATCCTAAAAGGCCAAGTGGGGTAAGTGGGTAACTAAAGGTTCTCAGTGTCACGAGCTCCTAGGTCGAAAGTAATAGTGCATTCACAATGGCTCGTTCAAAGCTATTACTCCCAAGAGGGTCTCAACTGAGCGGGGGTTCTCAAGTCATCTCCTTCGGGATTAAACTCCCTCAAAGTCTCCTTGACTATACCACCCATCCTATCATAAGTGCACCCAAGTCCGAGTTAGGACTTATCTCACTACTCAAAAGATCACAACCCTGCACGCAGAAAAAACCCAAGCACAAACATATATATGTATAAATATATACAAATATACAAGTATACAAGCAATATCAAACAATAATAGCAACACAAATATAACAAGTTAGGCTTAACCCACTAAATAATGGTTCTCAGTGAAGTCGCCATTTTCTATCATGGTGAGAATCAGATATCAGGCTATTGTATTAACTTGAATCACAAATCATAAAATATCACCACCGATCTTTAATTTATCCGAGGGAAGGAGAAAAGAAAGAATAACCCATAAATAAAATGCAAAGCAAAAAAGCAAGGAGTAAAGCTAAGCAAAAGAGATTAAGCGGGGGTTGGTTATACTAAGGGAAGATACTAGCACCCTAAGCATCCGTAGTACTCTACAGGAACCTCTTGAAATATTTGTGTTTTTGCTATAAAAAAATTGCTAAAGGTAAAGATAGGAAAAGAAAAGAGAAAATGTGGAAAAAGAAAAAGGTAAAAAAAAAAAAGGCAGCTCACTAGGATAGTGATAAAATAACAAAAGTACACGGCAAAGCATCGAAAAATCACAAACAAATACAACAACAATCACAGCAAAACATCGTTATAAAATATTAACAGTTAAGGCAAAACCTCGTGAAAGACAAACACATACAATCAACAGACAGTCACGACAAAGCATCGTGAGACACAGAGAGAAAATACAATCACGGAAAAGCATCCTCAGAAAATATTAGCAATCAGGGCAAAGCATCGTGAAGAACAAATAAAAATTACATGACAAAACATCGTGAGTAAAATTGGACAACAAGAGAAATTATTAATTAACTTAAATATAAATATTTAATAAGATTAATTAAATTAAATTAATCAATATTCAATAAAAATATTTAAATTAATTAATAACTGATAATTTTTTTTTCATTTTTAGATATTATTCAAATAACTAATAAAACTAGAAATAAAAAATTTTAAGGATGAAAAAAAAAGTCGTTTTTTTATTTTAATAAACATTATATTAACTAAGAAAAATTCAAATAGTCAAAACAAGTAAACTAATTTGTTGTTTTTTTAAGGAGGAAAAATGAGTAGTTTTAAAATTCAAAAGTCACCCACCATCTCTTAACATGTGGCCATGTGAATTAGGGGATACAAATAAAGCAGATGCTCTATTTCTCTTTTATATATGTTATACCTACTAAAAAAATCTACAGATTATAATTACTAAAACAACTATACATTATAATTAATAATAAAACTATACATAACAATAGAAAATATATGTAGATATTTAAAACTAAAAGAAAGTATACATTTTAAAAAGGTATCTATAAAAACATAAACTTGATATTGTGTACACACGCACATGATATTTACATTGCTACATAACATAAAAACCAGAAGGCAAGAACACAAACATGAATGAAGTGCCAAAAAGAGAAACACACACAACCACACATAACAGATTACAACATAAATGCTTAACACAACATACATCAACACATAAATATTACTTACATAGACATTACATCCCAAAGCTCATACAAACATGAAAACTACAACATACAACAATTTCTACAATGAACACACACATATACATTTAAAACGAAAGAAAAACTTACACCTTCACGTGAACGTATTTGAATTAGTAGTCTCTTACAGTGCAAAACCACGGTGGCGATGTGCTGCAGAATGGGGATGTAGTAACTAAACGAAAACAATTGTGTCACTCGTCGAAACCATGAGGTGTTTCGGTTTTGGTCGATGGGTTTAAGATATGCCGGTATTGAGTTCTGGTTAGAGAAGAAAAGGGTTAAGCTTTAATGTTCGGGAAGAGTATTTGGTGGTATTATGGTTGATAAAGTAAGAAGATGATGGTGAATTTTGTTAAATGTAATTCATTGTTTTGATTTGATTTTATTTGATATGATTAGATTTGATTTGAATATTTTGGGTCTTTTATGTTTTGGGCTTTTGTAAACCTAAAACTATAAATAGGGTGCCTTGCTTTGTATTCAACAACATAGAACAGATTTCACAGTTGCAGTTTGAGCAAGTGAAAGTTCTATAAGCAATAAGAAATCCCACAGTTGTGGGTAACACATTCTCTCCAAATATTTCTTCTCTCATTCTTCTCTTTCTTGTTTGTTCTTCTTCTCTATTATTGTTCTTGATAATTACTTGTTATTACCATTACTATCATATTATGGGTTTGTTCATCAATCTTGAGATCAAGATTGAAGGGAATTATTCATAGGGTGTGAGATGAATTTCCAACATCTGGTATCAGAGCTCCGGTTGAGAGATTCAAGGAAGGAAGATAGTGATGGCGATGAACTATCCGAACGGCAACTTTCCGGCGACCCTGCCAATTCTCAAGAAAGACAATTATGAGAATTGGTGCAAGCAGATTAAGGTGATTTTCTGTTATCAAGATCTTTGGGATCTTGTGAAGGACGGAGTAACATCGCTTGGGGAGAACGCAACAGAGGCGGAAAAGGCTGCGCACAAAGAATTGAAGAAGAAGGATTATAAAGCACTCTTTATAATTCATCAGTGTGTTGATCCTGATAACTTTGAAAAGGTTAGTGATGTTGATTCAGCAAAAGAAGGATGGGAGATTCTTGAAAAGTCGTTTGGAGGCGCAGAGAAGGTGAAAGAGGTGAGGTTACAAACTCACAAGAGAACCTATGAGTTGCTTCAGATGGAAGACAACGAAAGCATTACAGATTTCTTTACCAGAGTTATAAAGTTGGTTAATTAAATCAAAGTATGTGGAGAAACGCTGACGACGAAAGCAGTTGTCTCAAAAATCTTGAGATCGTTGGCTCCAAAATTCAACCACGTGGTAGTTGCCATAGAAGAGTCGAAAAATCTATCAGTTTTGACGAAGGAAGAGCTTCAAGGGACTCTTGAGTCTCATGAACAGAGGATGGCTGAGAGAGCTGCAGGAAAGTCAAAAGATATGGCTTTGCAGGCACAGTCAAAAAAGGAAAGAAAAGGCAAAGGTAGCTAGAATGGCAATAAAGGAGGAAACCAGTCAAATCAGAAGAAACCTTGGAACCAAGGCAACCAAAGAGATGGTGCTGCAGGTAAAGGAAGAGGTGGTGGTCGAAAGCCAGACAAAAGCCACATTCAGTGTTTCAATTGCCAGAAGTATGGTCATTATGCTAGTGATTGTCCAGAAAGGAAGAGAAATCAAGAGACTGATGCAAAGCTGGCGAAACATGAAGAAGAAGAAATGTTGTTAATGGTCACAACAAAAGATGAAGAAAGATTCCAAGATCAATGGTACTTGGACTCAGGATGCTCATCACACATGACTGGAAGGAAAGATTGGTTTGTCAACATGAAGCCCTCGTCGAAGAACACAGTGAAGTTTGCAAATGACAACACTCTAGCAGCCGAAGGTGTTGGTGATGTTCTGATTATGAGGAAAGATGGCAAAAGGTCAACAATTTCTAATGTGTTGTACATACCAGGCATGAAGAGTAATTTGCTCAGTATAGGGCAGCTTTTCGAAAAGAACTACAAGGTAGTTGTCAAAGACAAGATGATGAGAGTTCTCGACGTAGGTGGTAGATTAATCTTGAAGGCTCCAATGTCTCAGAATAGGACCTTCAAGATTGGACTCAATGTGATGGAGCACAGATGTCTAGCAATTGCAGCCAGCAGAGATGAGTGGTTATGGCATTTTCCACTAGGTCATCTCAACTTTAATGACATCAGAGAACTGAAGAGAAGAAATATGGTTTCAAGATTACTAGAAATCGACATTCCAAGTGAAGTCTATGAGGAGTGTGTTCAGTCGAAACAACACAAGAATAGCTTCAGCAAGGATGCAGGAAGGAAGTCGAAGGAAATACTTGAAGTCATATACTTTGATGTATGTGGTCCAATCCAGGTGGATTCGATAGGTGGCAATAGATACTTTGTCACGTTTATAGATGATTACAGTCGAAAGCTGTGGACTTACCTCATCAAGAAGAAAAGTGATGTGATTGAGGTATTTTCCAGATTCAAGTCCATGGTTGAAAGACAGAGTGGTCGAAAGCTGAAAATTCTGAGGACTGATGGTGGTGGAGAGTATGTGTCGAAAGAGTTCGATACACTATGTGTAAAAGAAGGGATTGTGCATGAGGTGGTGCCACCTTACACTCCACAGCAAAATGGGATTGTATAACGTAAGAATAGAACCATCATGAATATGGTGAGAAGTATGTTGAATGGAAAGCATCTACCTAAAGAATTATGGGGAGAAGCAGTTTCGACAGCAACATATATATTGAACAGATGTCCGACGAAGAAGCTTGAAGGAATCACACTAGAAGAATGTTGGTCTGGTGTCAAGCCTAGTCTCAGTCACTTGAAGGTGTTTGGATCTATAGCACATAGACATGTGCCAGATCAGTTGAGAAGGAAGCTTGATGATAAGTCGAATCAGATGATCTTGATAGGGTATCATTCGACAGGAGGGTACAAGCTGTTCGACCCGGTGAATAAGCAGGTAGTGATCAGCAGAGACGTGATCATAGATGAGCTTAAAGAATGGGATTGGACTAAGAATGCCAAGAAGGATTCAGTGAGAATCTCTTGTGAAGAACCAGCCACTGAAGTCGAAATAGAAGCTCGACTAGAACCAATTGCAGATGAAGCAGGTTCAAGCCGACCTCGACGAACAAGACACATGCCTGCAAGGTTGCAAGAATGTGTAATTACATCAGATGATGTAGTCGATGAAAAGGGTGAGTTGGTACCCTATGCTTTCTACGCAGATGTCGAACCAGTCAATGCAGCTAAGGCATTGAAAGATTCGAAGTGGATGAAAGCAATGATTGAAGAATTGGAGTCCATCGAAGTCAGTGATACCTGGTCACTTGTCAAATTGCCGCAAGGCAAGAAGGCAATTGATGTGAAGTGGGTTTACAAGGTGAAGGTAAATCCTAAAGGAGAAGTAACTCGACACAAGGTGAGACTTGTGGCGAAAGGATTTCTTCAAAAGGAAGGAATCGACTTCGATGAAGTATTCGCACCTGTTGCTAAAATCGAAACAATCAGGTTGGTTGTTGGTCTAGCAAATATGAACAACTGGCACACATGTCAGATGGACGTAAAGTGTGCATTCCTTAATGGCCCTTTAGACGAAGAAGTTTATGTTGCACAACCAGCTGGGTTTGTGAAACAAGGAGAAGAAAGAAAGGTGTACAGGCTTCATAAAGTCCTGTATGGACTTAAGCAAGCTCCAAGAGCTTGGAATAAGAAAATCGACAGCTTCTTAAGGGAGAAGGAATTTGTGAAGTTGGAACACTGCAGAACTGAGAATCAGATTGCAGATATCATGACGAAGGGAGTGCAGGTTGAAGCCTTCAGAAGACTAAGAGCCATGATGAATGTAGAGAGTTTAGACATAATGAATTAGGTGGTGTGTTAAATGTAATTCATTGTTTTGATTTGATTTTATTTGATATGATTAGATTTGATTTGAATATTTTGGGCCTTTTATGTTTTGGGCTTTTGTAAACCTAAAACTATAAATAGGGTGCCTTGCTTTGTATTCAACAACATAGAACAGATTTCACAGTTGCAGTTTGAACAAGTGAAAGTTCTATAAGCAATAAGAAATCCCACAGTTGTGGGTAACACATTCTCTCCAAATATTTCTTCTCTCATTCTTCTCTTTCTTGTTTGTTCTTCTTCTCTATTGTTGTTCTTGATAATTACTTGTTATTACCATTACTATCATATTGTGGGTTTGTTCATCAATCTTGAGATCAAGATTGAAGGGAATTCTTCATAGGGTGTGAGGTGAATTTCCAACAAATTTGTTGACATGTTGTGTAGTATTAGTGAGAATCTTAATTAAAAAAGTAGGTGTTATTAACGTGATGCAAGCGATGAGTATGTTGTAGTTAGTCTTCCGACGGTTTGGACGGTATTTGCCGGAAGAACAGAGGGAGTATATGAATAATGGAGTTTTCTACCTCAAAGATGGAAATGAAGTTGAGAAAGCTGTGTATTTATTGTTTTCTTCAAATTGAGAGAGAGAGAGAGAGAGAGAGAGAGAGAGAGAGAGAGAGAGAGAGAGAGAGAGAGAGAGAGAGAGAGAGAGAGAGAGAGAGAGAGAGAGAGAGAGAGAGAGAGAGAGAGAGAGAGAGAGAGAGAGAGAGAGAGAGAGACAGAGAGAGAGAGAGAGAGAGAGAGAGAGAGAGAGAGAGAGAATATATATGGGGAGTGATGGCAAATGATGGTGATAGTATTTGTTTTTTTTAAATGGAATAAAAACTATTATACTTTGTAGTATCAACATGAGATAGAAAAAGACTATGTGGGTTTATCGTGTTATAACGTGCCTGGGTCCCGCGGTGTGTCTTCTTTTCAAATGCAGGCGGGTGAGAGAGATTAAAGAAAAAAGTCAAGAGTCTTGGATGCAATATCTGAATAGCAAATGCAGCAAATTGTTTTTTTCTTTTTTGAAATTTTAAAATGACAAAGAGAGGGTAATGGTGTATGCAGGCGTGCAAGTTGTTTCATCAATTTAAGAAAGAGAACAAAATGCCTTTTTTAAACTTCTTAACTAAGTATAACCTAAAATAAAATAAGAAACAAAAATTTAAATATTAAATATTAAAAGAAAAATAATAAAAGTAAAGGAATAAAATATACTATTAAAGATTAAAAAAAACTGAAACAAAAATAAAAAAGATTAAATAAAAATAATAATTAAAAATAGAAATAAAATCGATAAAAAAGAATAATTGGACCGGTATTGAAGTGCTCAAAAAATAAAATGGATACAACAAAATGATCAGCAAAAAATATACTATTGGAAAAATACAGCGTTTGGTCAAATTTTACCTGGTTAAACGGCTTAAACTGTCCAAAAACGCGATCGAAAAGTAATCGAACAATTAAAATTAACACGTCAAGTTAAACTACGCAAAATGTATATTAATATCACTGATGTTTGCAGTCTCGATTTTATACTTTTTCGTCCACTAATTTTACGCAAAGTTGACTTTTTGTTGACTGATTCGGCTGTAAATCCAACAAGTTTATTCTGGCTAATGAATTGGATATCATGCAAGATTTTAGACATGATAAACTATGCAGATAATGCAAAAAGATATGGGATCTTAGAGTCAAAAATTAGGGTATGACATTGTGCAAGATGATTATGAATCATTTGATGTGCCTGTGGTGTCGAGCAGCAACTCTTGCAAAAAGTGGATTATGGATTTAGGATGTACTTGGCATATGACTCCAAACAAGAATGTGTTTGAAGAATTATGTGATAAAGGTAGTGGACCAGTGTTGTTGAAAAACAATAAAGCTTGCAAGATTGAGGTATTGTGTAACACCCAATTTATTTATTTAGTTATTTTTGTGTTATTTTAATTATTTTATGTGGGTGTGCCCTTAGGTGGGGTGTGTTTGATGTGTTGTAGGTGATCATCCTTGTTATGTAAGGATTAGTCTTGGTGACGTGGAGTGGAAATGATAATATTATAGTAATAGCAATATTGGTGATATTATTATTATTATTATTATTATTATTATTATTATTATTACTATTAATATTAGTATTAATATTAATTTGGTGGAATATTATTAGTATTTATATTATTAATATTATTATGAATATTATTATTAGTGGGAGAATAATATTTGTAGTATTATTATTATTGGATTTAAATAATAAAATAAGAAATAAGGAATTAAAGGAAATAGAGAAGTTTTTGGGAAAGAGAGGAGAACACGATAAACTGCCAGAGAAAGGATTTTGGGAGAAGAGAAAGAAAGTTACGATAAACAGTTTTGGGAGAAAAAGTGAGAAGAAGAACAAGGAGGAAGAGAAGGAGGTTAGGGTTGTCAATCCTTCAAGATCCTTCAACGATTGAGCAATTAATCGAGGTAAGGGGGAGAAACTAATTGGGATGGTATATACATGAACTGGGTAGAGGGGATTTCTTAACCCCGTAGGTATTCTGATGAATATGTTTGAATTGTTGTTATGATGTTGATTGTTGTTGTCTATAGTGAAATATATGTATATGATGATACGTTGAGGATTTGTTGTTACCACTGATGAAGGGGTGTTGTTATTGGTGAGTTCCTATATAACCATTGTGGTTTGGATAATGGTCATGAGTATTAGTGAGGTTCTGTATAATCTCGGTGGCTTTGGCAATGACCATGATATAGGTTCTGGGGTATAATTCCTATAGTAATAATATGAACATGAAATAGGTTCCGACAGGAAAATTAAGGAGCATATAGGTTCTGAGTAACTTTGAGAGTGCCGGTAAAGTATCTGATGTTGGTGTTAGAGTAAGCATTATAGGTCGATTGGCAAGTATGATATTTGTGATTTGTAGTACTGATAGAGTAGGATATAGAAGTGGCAAATTAGGCTTGAATTGGAGCAAGGTAGCAGTTCTGAACAGTGGAGATTTTGGGGTATCGCAGCATTCGCTGGGTTTCGCATGGCGAGTGTTGGCGAAGGTTCGCCTGGCGAGTGTTAGCGAGCTGTGTAGTATACCTTATGTTGAGTGTAGGGATGATGGATGGATAATGTGAGGTGTATAGGTGGTGACCAGAAGTGAATTCCATATCGTTTGAATTAAGTGGATGATTGGTGGAAGTGTGTATGATATGGAGTATCGTGAGGTGATCATTATGATCGTGCATACCCGATTGTTGGGGTATGAGTATACCTGCTGTTGGAGAGTGAACCTTCTTAATATGTGGACTAAGGATATAGTTTATTGGTGTATGCATGTGATGAATAGATACTTGGTGCTAATAGGTGAGTTACATAATAATGAATGTAAATAAAATGATTAGATTGATGTGGGAGATGTGCGAGGCATGGTGAGTTGATCAGGAGGACCGTATAGAGTTAACTTAGTTAATACAAATGGGTGGTGTGTAATAGATATATGAGGTAAGATGGTGTGGTCAGTAGGATCGTGTATACTAAGATGAATTAACATAATGGGCTAGCGTTGGACGGTGGAATCTTATAGTGAGTGAACTAAATCGTGGTAATAGATTGGTGTGTAGTATGTATGGGATACGGTGGAAGGATCTGGGAGATCGTGTAGCTTTGATTAAAGAAATTACTTGACTAGGAGATGTACGAATGACGTACAGTGATAGGATCAGGGAGATCGTGTGAACTTAATTATAATAATAGTTCGATGTGTAAGCATGTATGATGTATGGTGATGTGATCTGTGGATTGTGTGCACATTGCGTGCTTGTGTGAAATTTGTATGCATTTGGTGTCATGCACATTATGAAGTGTTGGTGGAATGAGTCATTGCTCGATGGAGTGTATGTGATCCATTCGTATTCCTTTGAGTGGGGAATTTGTGGGGACGGCTCATGGCCAAGGGTGGGTGTATGTGATCTATCCGGGTTCACGTGTAATGAACCAATGAGTCGGTACTGCATGCATGGTGCTGCGTTGCATGGTGTTGTGTTGTATATTTGCATTATGATGTATTATGTTGATTGGTGGACTATATGTCGTGTTTGGTGAATGTTGGGTGATGATTGATATGACTGTTGTAGTTACTACCTTTACTTCATGTATGTAATTACCGATATATTTTGATCATGTTTTCTCACCCCTTTGTTGTTGTTGTGGTCTGTGCTTCCTCGGAAGTACAGATAATCCAGGTACATAGCTAGCTTGGATAGCGGTGTGCGAGTTGAGTCTTAGGATGCTCTGATACATAACACGGGATATGGGTGTTTTAATTGTTTTATGTCAAACTTGTCGGAATCCTGTAACGTATCACATTTTGGTGAATTATAATAATAAAGATTTTATGTAATCTGGCAGATGGCCAAGAATGTTGAAATAACAATTTCCGCTGTTTTATTTTAAAAAGAATCAATAAAGTATTTTGATGAATTTTGGTGATGTGATATCCCACTGTTTTGGTGAAAACTCTGATGTATATTTATAATGTTTATATTTTCTTTAATTTGGGAAGTGGGGTGTTACAATTGGTATCAGAACAGGTCGGTTCGTCCGGCCAGTGTAGTTGAGTTGAGTCTTTTCCTAGGATAGAGTTGTGTACCTCTTAACCTGGTGTTGTTAGTTCCCTTGTATGCGACACGTGTGTGAAAACACTATTGGTACATGGTTATTTCCTAACCTTGTCTGCAAAAGTAGGAATGATGCAAGTGGGGGAGAAGTTTGTGCTTCTCCAGGATGCTGTAAGTGTGGAGCGGTGACTCAGTGTGTGGTTGAACGTCCTTATAGTTTGGTAAAGATGGTTTATACCCCATCATGATTTCGGCTGTCTATTGACAAATTGAGGAACTGATCATCCTAATCTCTTGTTGATAGTAGTTGGGATTGTGTTGGCTGGGATAGACGTGTCTTGTAAGCTTAGACGGCGTGAGTAGTGAAGTGTTTTGAGTTAAGCTAAGTGCTTAAGAGTAGTTTTGATGACGTGGCGCAGGACGGCGTTGAAATGTCTAATTTTGATGGAACTTCGAGTGTTAAGGAACGTGTGGAAGTTGGTGGTTTGCCGACTTAATTATGGTTGTCTGGAAGTACCCTAATAAGATAGTGATATATAGACAGAACGTGGAGTAGAGTTGTAATCGACTTAGTTATGGGAACTAGTTCGATATTGAGAACTCCGTATTATACGTCTGTTTGAATGGTCAAGGAATTAATTTACTTGAGTGGTTTTGAGGCTTGTGTCTAGAGTGTGTACTAAGGCAGCAAATTCTAAGGTCGAGTGCATAGTGAACAGTGATTCTTGGTGATTATGATAAGGGGTCGGCATGGAATGCAATATTAGTGTACTTCAGTTTTAAAATATTTCAAGTTGAAAATGTGTTGAATGGCTTCTTAAGTGTGGAATTGTTGTCGTACGTCGAACTCCGAGATCGCAGCTTTTTATGGAATCGAAATCGGACATACGGAAGTCGAGTAACGGGTGAAAATAGGATTTTGGATTGTCATGTTCGCCAGGTCCTTCGCCTAGCGAGCATGCTAGCGAACGGCTCCATTGCTCGCTACTAGGTTCGCCTAGCGAAGTGTCCTGGGCAGCAAAATGTTGTTTTGGTATTTTTGCCGTAACAGGAGAACCGTAACTCGGAATGACGCACGGTTCGAAGCGTTGGAAAGCTACTCCGATGATCTATGTGATGGTGAAGTAGTGGAATGGATTTAAGTTACTCATTGATGGACTATATTTGGATTTTGTAGTAGATGCAGAACGTGTGGTTCGTGTTTTCGCCGTAACTCACGAATTGAGTGTCGGTTTGACATGGGATATTCCATACTTGTTTGAGCAAGACAATGGATGTGTTAATCGACGATATTTGGATATGTTGGATTAGTATAGAGAATCATGTTGAGCATCGGGAACTTGAGTTATCAGTGTTGGAGTAGAAGCAGCATATGCGATTGTGAAGAAAGTTTTAAAAGAGTTCTGAGAGAGCTGTCAAAAGCTCGTGGGTTGATTTTACTGAATCCGAAAGGACTGTTTGTTGTGTTTTGTGATGCCTTGTTAATAAGATTGGGAGGTATGTTAAGTGCAACATCGGCAAGTTTTAGTAATCTTTAAGGCAACTTAAATTACATAAGAGGAATCATCTGACAAGTGATTGAGAGTCGAATGTTTTTGTGTTTGTGCTGGAGTTTGGAGGCTACAATTGTTTAGTTGAGATTTGAGACATTTTTTATTCTCGAGAGCTTAAGGTATTTGTTTGATTTGAAAGAGTGGAGTACGAGGCAGATGAGATAATTGAGATTTCTGGAGGATTATGGTTTCGGATCAAATTACCATACGGGTAAAGCAGTCGTAGTAGCTGATGCATTGAATTGGAAATCTTTGTATATACCAATGAGGATGGTGAAAATAGTTGGGACTGATTGAGCAATTTTATGATATGAGTTGGGTTTGTGAAGAGATTTCTGGTAGAGTTAAGCTTAGTATGATGGACCTTACTAGTGATGTTCTTGATGATATTCGAGAAGGTCGGAAATCTGGTTTGAATTGGTAGATTGAATTGAAGTTGATGAATTAGAGTCGAAGAGCTGACTTTCGGGTTAATGGAATTGGTACCATGAGGCATCGTGATAGAGTTTGTGTTCCAGATATTGTTGAGTTGGAATAAGAGTATTATTGAAACAGGACTTTAAAGTAGATTGAGTATTCATCCCGTTGCTATGAAGAGGTAACCGGATTGGAGAAAATGTTTTGATCATCATAGATGCAGAGAGAGAAGTAGTTAAGACCGTATATGCTGGTTCGACTTTTAGAAAGTCGAAGATTGGGCATCAGAGACTGTTGGGTCTGATGTAACTGTTGAATATTCCATAGTGGAAATGAGGTAGTATTTCCATGGCTTTTGTGTCGGGTTTGTCGAGGAGTGTGAGGAGAATATAATTTGCCTTGGAAAATGGTGGGAGGATTGATTAGATCAGCTCATTTTATGTCAACGAGAACTTATCATCCTATGTTGAAACTAGATGAGATGTATATTGAGGAGGTTGTTAAGTGGTATGACATACCGTCGAGTGTTGTGTTGAATAGAGATCCGAGATTTACATCGAGATTCTGGGAAAGTTTACAGATAACTTTGGGTACCAAGTTGAGGTTGATTTCTGCCTAACATCCGCAGACGGATGGACAGACAGAGAGTATTATCCAGTCTTTAAAGGATTTGTTGAGAGCTTGTGTTTGGATCAAGGTGGATCGTGGAATAGTTATTTGTCGTTAGTTGAGTTTACCTATGATGATAGTTATCATTCTAATATCGGAATGGCACGGTATGAGGCTTTGTATGATAAGAGGTGTAGGACTTCTTCGTGTTGGTATGAGCCAGGCGAGAGTGTTGTACTAGAACCTGAAATTATGCAAGAGACGGCTGAGAGGTCAAGAGGATCCAAGAACGGATGTGTTTTGAGAGTTACGCTGGTAACTGGTGTTGGTCGAGCTTTGAAGTCTCGGAAGCTCGCGCCGTGTTTTGTAGTCTGTGTGAGAGTGGCATGGCGAGGTGCTACAGTAGGCAGTGTGACCTGAGAATTGGAGAGCCGGATGTGGGGAGCGTATCCGGAATTGTTTCCATCAGGTAATTTTCGAGGACGAAAATAATTAAAGTGGGGGAGAGTTGTAACACCCATTTTATTTATTTAGTTATTTTGGTGTTATTTTAATTATTTTATGTGGGTGTGCCCTTAGCTGGGGTGTGTTTGATGTGTTGTAGGTGATCATCCTTGTTATGTAAGGATTAGTCTTGGTGACGTGGAGTGGAAATGATAATATTATAGTAATAGCAATATTGGTGATATTATTATTATTACTATTATTACTATTAATATTAGTATTAATATTATTTTGGTGGAATATTATTAGTATTTATATTATTAATATTATTATGAATATTATTATTAGTGGGAGAATAATATTTGTAGTATTATTATTATTGGATTTAAATAATAAAATAAAAAATAAGGGATTAAAGGAAATAGAGAAATTTTTGGGAAAGAGAGGAGAACACGATAAACTGCCAGAGAAAGGATTTTGGGAGAAGAGAAAGAAAGTTACGATAAACAGTTTTGGGAGAAAAAGTGAGAAGAAGAACAAGGAGGAAGAGAAGGAGGTTAGGGTTGTCAATCCTTCAAGATCCTTCAACAATTGAGCAATTAATCGAGGTAAGGGGGAGAAACTGATTGGGATGGTATATACATGAACTGGGTAGATGGGATTTCTTAACTCCGTAGGTATTCTGATGAATATGTTTGAATTGTTGTTATGATGTTGATTGTTGTTGTCTATAGTGAAATATATGTATATGATGATACGTTGAGGATTTGTTGTTACCACTGATGAAGGGGTGTTGTTATTGGTGAGTTCCTATATAACCTTTGTGGTTTGGATAATGACCATGAGTATTAGTGAGGTTCTGTATAATCTCTGTGGCTTTGGCAATGACCATGATATAGGTTCTGAGGTATAATTCCTATAGTAATAATATGAACATGAAATAGGTTCCGAGAGGAAAATTAAGGAGCATATAGGTTCTGAGTAACTTTGAGAGTGCCGGTAAAGTATCTGATGTTGGTGTTAGAGTAAGCATTATAGGTCGATTGGCAACTATGATATTTGTGATTTGTAGTACTGATAGAGTAGGATATAGAAGTGGCAAATTAGGCTTGAATTGGAGCAAGGTAGCAGTTCTGAACAGTGGAGATTTTGGGGTATCACAGCATTCGCTGGGTTTCGCCTGGCGAGTGTTGGCGAAGGTTCGCCTAGCGAGTAATTCCAAATAAACTCCCAGACCTAAAGGGTATAAAGTTCGCCTGGCGAATGTGGCCAGTGAGGCTTCTCCAGCAGGTTCGCCCGGCGAGCCATAGCCAGCATTCGCTGTGGGGCTTCGCCTGGCGAATGAGCCAGCGAACGTGATAGCAGAATGTGGTTTTTGGTATTGTTTGGCCTTGTGCATTAGTTGTGTAGTATCCCTTAGTTCATGTTGAGTGTAGGGATGATGGATGGATAATGTGAGGTGCATAGGTGGTGACCAGAAGTGAATTCTGTATCGTTTGAATTAAGTGGATGATTGGTGGAAGTGTGTATGATATGGAGTATCGTGAGGTGATCATTATGATCGTGCGTACCCGATTGTTGGGGTATGAGTATACCTGCTGTTGGAGAGTGAACCTTCTTAATATATGGACTAAGGATATAGTTGATTGGTGTATGCATGTGATGAATAGATACTTGGTGCTAATTGGTGAGTTACATAATATTGAATGTAAATAAAATGATTAGATTGATGTGGGAGATGTGCGAGGCACGGTGAGTTGATCAGGAGGACCGTATAGAGTTAACTTCGTTAATACAAATGAGTGGTGTGTAATAGATATATGAGGTAAGATGGTGTGGTCAGTAGGATCGTGTATACATAGATGAATTAACATAATGGGCTAGAGGGAGACGGTGGAATCTTATAGTAAGTGAACTAAATCGTGGTAATAGATTGGTGTGTAGTATGTATGGTATATGGTGGTAGGATCGGGGAGATCGTGTAGCTTTGATTAAAGCAATTACTTGACTAGGAGATGTATGAATGACGTACAGTGATGGGATCAGGGAGATCGTGTGAACTTAATTATAATAATAGTTCGATGTGTAAGCATGTATGATGTATGGTGATGTGATATGTGGATTGTGTGCACATTGCGTGCTTGTGTGAAATTTGTATGCATTTGGTGTCATGCACATTATGAAGTGTTGGTGGAATGAATCATTGGTTGATGGAGTGTATGTGATCCATTCGTATTCCTTTGAGTGGGGAATTGGTGGGGACGGATCATGGCCAAGGGTGGGTGTATGTGATCTATCCGGGTTCACATGGAATGAACCAATGAGTCGGTACCGCATGCATGGTGTTGCGTTTCATATTTGCATTATGATGTATTATGTTGATTGGTGGACTATATGTCGTGTTTGGTGAATGTTGGGTGATGATTGATATGATTGTTGTAGTTACTACCTTTACTTAATTTATGTAATTACCGATATATTTTGATCATGTTTTCTCACCCCTTTGTTGTTGTTTTGGTCTGTGCTTCCTCGGAAGTACAGATAATCCAGGTACATAGCTAGCTTGGATAGCGGTGTGCGAGTTGAATCTTAGGATGCTTTGATACGTAACACGGGATATGGGTGTTTTAATTGTTTTATGTCAAACTTGTCGGAATCCTGTAACGTATCACATTTTGGTGAATTATAATAATAAAGATTTTATGTAATCTGGAAGATGGCCAAGAATGTTGAAATAACAATTTCCGCTGTTTTATTTTAAAAAGAATCAATAAAGTATTTTGATGAATTTTGGTGATGTGATATCCCACTGTTTTGGTGAAAACTCTGATGTATATTTATAATGTTTATATTTTCTTTAATTTGGGAACTGGGGTGTTACATATTGGATATGTCAGATTCAAGCTCCATGATGAGTCAATAAGGCTATTGAATGGTGTTAGGTATGTATCTGACCTTAAGAGAAATTTGATTTCTCTTGGTGAATTTGATAAGAAAGGATATGTCTTCAAAGGAGAGCAAGGTATCCTGAAAGTCATGAAGGGGTTGAAAGAAGTCTTGAGAGGCGTGAAGAAATAAGGCTTGTATACCCTTGAGGCTGAGGTTGTAAGTGCTTCAGTAGATTTTGCATCCATGAAACCTGTATCGAAGATAGAATTATGGCACATTAGATTGGGCCATGTCAACGAAAGAGGTCTAGTCGAATTTGGGAAACAGAACCTACTAGGTGGTGACAAAGTCGATAAGTTGGAGTTTTGTGAACCTTGTGTATTTTGTAAATCTTGTAGGGTGAAGTTTAACAAAGGTAAATAAAGAACACATGGATCCCTTGATTACACTCATGCTGATCTTTGGGGGTCTGCAAGGAATCCTTCACATTCAAGTGCAAGGAATTTTCTATCCATATTTGATGACTATTCCAGAAGATTATGGGTATTCATTCAGAAGACTAAGGATGAAACTTTTGAGAATTTCAAAAGTTGGAAGGTTCTGGTCAAAACTCAAGCTGGAAAAAAGATTAAGAGACTGAGAATCAAAAATGGCCTTGAGTTCTGCAATGAAGCTTTCGACAGTTACTGTGTAGAGTCTGGGATTGCAAGGTGTCGCTTTCGCGAAAATAAGGTGCCGGCAAAACAGAAGAGTCGCCACCTTTCGTTATTTATCCCTCGGAGCGGGAAAGGAAACGATCGGAAAAACCTAACAAAAAAGGGTAAGACAAGGTCGTCGCAACCATTGTCTGGGTTCGGGAGTCGGTTACGCAAGGGGAAGGTATTAGCACCCCTCACGTCCGTCGTACTCGACGGGATCCATGCTTGTTGTGTTTACTTGGACGGGTTGGTTTTATCTATCTACCTATCAAGGCTGGCTTAAAAAGAAAAGAAACTAACTCGGCAAAGTGTCGCACTTTATGCCTACGTATTCTTATCAGAGAACGAGAACTCAGAGTCAACGTAGTTCGACCTACGACGGGTTATGGGGGAAGGTAGCTCGCCAATACATCAGTATTGTGCCTACGTACTCTCAACAGGTATGAGAGATCAGAGCTTACGTAGTTCGGGACACTACGCTCTATTTCCTGTCTTTTACGAATGAAGTGTTTTTTATTGTGTTTGCAATTTCAATCGCACTAAAGACTATGACCTGAGAGTGAATGCGTCGCATGTCACCCAAAGGGTACCATACTAAACATCCAGACTGTGGAAAAGGAACTCTCCCACAATCCTTTCTCAGATAGCTTAAGGCTCGTAACGTACGAAAGAAATCATTCATGATTACCGTATCTTATGCTATTTTGAGATGAGAAGAGAACAGGCCCAACTAGGAGGGAGACTATCAAGTCCTACTGTTGTCATGCCAAGGATTCATCCTATGGTTGAGGTTTGAAACAGGGAACTCCTAGAAGTTGTCATGCATAGGTTTCAACCTAAAGTTCTATCAGCAATTCCTTATCAAAGGAAATGAGAGTCCTAAGGGATCATGTCAATGATACACAGAAACAGATAAAGCATCAGCTCAAACTGTAAAATGCATGCAATGCAAGTGAGGGAGGAAATGTGTGTGGGGCTTCAGCCTCCAAAAGCTCATCTCGACCTCAAGCCAGATATGAATAACAGTAATCATACTGAAATAAAACATGCTATCAAACAAAACAGTAAACTGCAATCATACAGAAGAAATGAAATAAGATGCCATCAGGCAAAATAAACCACATGGGCAAGGGAGCTGGGCTCTACCGAATACCCGCAAGCAAAGCCACACAGTAACAATACAAGCAGAGGGAGCAACTCAACCTCTAGTGCAATCATGCTCCTAGTTTAAAGCTATTCTAGATATGGACTTATTCTAATTCATCAAGCAAGTCAAACAAGGCACATCAATACAAAGAAGAAAGCAGCTCAACTCCTCTCTCAACTCCAAGCCTCAGCTCTTCTAACAGCAACTCAGTCTTCAGACTTCCATCACTCTTGACAAATATCAATTTGCTTTTCCAGGTTTCAACCCTTCAACATAAGTTTCAACTTATCTTCTTCAAGCTTCAGCTCCTTAATCAGTTCCACCTTCAGGCTTCACTATTAACCACAAGTATCAACTTGATTCCTTCAGGACTCCAAGCATCAAAGTAAGTATCAACTTCCTTTGTTCTTCAAGCTTCAGCTCTTCAGAATCAATCTCAATTGAATCCTCTTCCTAAGTATCAACTCAGTCTTCAAGCTCTCAAGCTCTTCTTGCTTTACCAGTCTCAACTTGGTCTTCTCCTCCTGCAAGCTTCAGCTTCTCAAAGTAATCTTCAATCACTTTGAAGTATCAACTTCATCCTTCAACCTTTAAGCCTCAGCTCTTCATTCAGTCTTTACTGGATCTTCATTGGGTCTTCAAGTATCAACTTGCTCTTGTTACTCTTCAAGCTTCAGCTGGAATGGCAATGCTCAAGGAATCATCCTCTTCCACACTCTTCAATGAAGTCTTCATCTTCACACTCAAACTCAACATCTCTCAAGATATTCAAACCAGAGGAAATCACTTAACTGGATAAGCTGGGGTGTTAAACTGCTTACTGACCACCAAAGGTTACCTATAAGGGTTCAACATCAAAGGAAGGGTTCCCTCAAAGGTTCTACTTCCTAGGTACCATCACTTATCCCTCCAAAGGAGAGAGGTGAATACCATGGAAGGACTTTGAATCATAGGTAGGAATGGAGGTGAAAGATACCATCCATGTTTAAGAAAGAAATCAACTAGGTCTAAGCTCTTCCTAATCCCTAACCCTAAAATAACAACAAAACAAACAAGATTCTCAATCTCTCAAGCTCCTCAATCAATCCTCAAGCTTCTACTATGCTTCTCAATGCTCCTCAAAGCAAGACCAAGCTCTCCAATCCCACAAAGCAAAGCGAACAAAAATACAAGCCCACAAGGGCAACACAAACAATCATCAACTACAAAAATCACTTAAAAATAGTATACTACTATATTAAAATTTAACATAATTTCTAGGGGATCCTATATACCTACCCTTAATACCCTTATATGTCCCAATATCTATCTTGACCTAGGAACCCAAAATTCTAGTGTTATTGTGGACCTATGTTAAGGATTAACCTAATTCTACACAACCTAAAGTCATCTAATCAAAACCAATCAAAAATTCATCACAAAATCATGGAATAAATTAAAAGGGGAGCTAAGGTCCTAATCTAACTATCCTAAAAAGAATGGCCTAAAAATATGAAGGGAACTAGCTAAACAAAATTCTACAAATTTATGCATCAACATAAAAGAAATAAAAAGCTATTAAAAGAGAAAATACACAAAAAATATTACAAATGCATGAAATGCAAATATTTTGATTTTATAATTTTCTAGGCATTATCATGAAATGGTAGAAAAAATCCTCATGCAAAAATCATTAATTTTCCATTTATTATGATTTTTCAAAGATTAATGAAAAATGGAGAAAAAGAAATTAAAATATGGAATGTTGGGTGGGAATAGCAAGTATGTCCAGTTCAAATATGCAATGGGCTCAGAATGGGGATACAATTTGTAAACACGCTAGGCCCAAAACTCAATCAGAAAATCAATTAAAAAAACATAAAGAAAAAGAAAAGGATACGGTGCAGAAAGTAACCAAATTCAGTACAAAACAAACATGGGCCAGGAATGGGGGTGCAAACATCAATTCAGCCCAAAACCCTTTTAATGAAACGCCGCGTTTCAATATCTTCAGATTCCCTCTTTAAACGAAATCAAATCCTGGCCCTTGGATCTCCCCTCAGTCAAAGGGTCCACGCCTGATCCAATGGCCCTCTCTTCATCTTCTTCCTCCAGCTAGGGTTCTAACTGAAGCATCCATGGAAATGCAGCTTCAGAGCTCAATCTTCATCAAACTCGTACCACCTCAAATCTCCATGGAAAATTGAAATTCAAAACCCTAACCTGCCCAGAATTCCATGTTGAATCTAACCATGGTCTCAAAATCAATTGAATCATCCTAAATCTCCAAACCCGATCCAAGATCAAAGATAGGCTCAGACATCAACTTCAACCATTCTTGAAATTAAATACCTCAGATTGATCACCAACTCACACTGATTGATTCTTGACATCTAATTCATTCTATAGCTCACCATAACTCGAGTTCTTGGTCCAAACAAAAATGGTGACACCAACTGAAACCTCACCAATTGCTCTCAAACTGTTCAGAATCCATCTCCTATTGGTCTCTAACAGTTCTAGCCTAACAATTCTTGCTAATCATGCCTAAATCATGGTGTAGAAGAAAAGTTACTAACCTGTTGAATCTTGATTAACAGATGGAGTAAACCTTCACTGCAAGCCTTCAAACTCTTCAGAATCGATCCTTGAATGATGATCTTGCTACTGTTTGCAAAAGTTTTAATGGAGAATGCTTGAATCTCAGAATTCGATGGTGACTTGCAACCTTGAAAATCCAAATGCCAACTCTTCAATTCTTCAAGAACTTACCCTCAAATTGGTCTGCACAGCTTCAATATGATCAGAGGAATGTGTTTAGATTGAAAGAATGAATGGAATTGAATCAGAATGTGGATTTTGCTTTCAACTTGCAATAGAAGCAAGTGAAATGTCTATCTCTCTCTTCTCTCAATTCTCTCACCAACCTTGCATCTGAGCAAGTTCTATACATTATATAGAGTGGTTTAGAATCATCTAGAACCATCTGGAACCATCCCATGAGAAATTGGGATTCTCATGTCATGAGTTTATGAATTCACCTCTTCTCACATATCATCTCATGACATAGCTCTTGCAGCAACTTGCCTTGGCTTGAAATTCTCCCTAAATGAGATATAGGATGTGTTAAAACCCTTAGCAAGCTTGTACATTGAGTTTCCTTATGTTTTGCATTTGTGCCTTAAGATGCAAGCAACCAATTTCCAAAGCAGCCCCATGATCTAGGCCTCAATTCAAAAAAGTGGCTGAACCATTGTTTTTAGAATGTCCTTTGGAGTCAAAATGACCTATTATATGCCATGGTTTGGATGTGTAACTTGGAATTTCCAACTTCAACTTATTTAACTTATGCCTCCATTTTAGGTCATTTTTATCACTTTTTGCTACAAGCCTTTTCAACATCTCATGACCTCCTTAATATCCTTAAAACATCATTCTAAGCAAGTTTGATGCTGAATATTTTTCCATTTGAAGCTTGGAAATAGGAGATATGGCCTTATGCTTGAAATGACCTATAATATCCAAATGACCAAAATGCCCTTGACTTGTCAAATCCATAACTTGAGTTCTACAAATCCTATCAAGGACTTCTAGTACTATATAGAAAGCTAAGAATATGAGGAACAACATTCATGTTGACCAAGAGTTCATAGGAATCATCCTTCTTGGGCAAACGTTGGATGCAAGTTGGGTAACTTTCAAGCTCCCAGATTCACATACCTCAGATGACCTGTAACTTGTCAAAGTCATAACTTGAGCTCTACAAATCCTATCAAGGACTTCTAGTACTCAAATTAAAGCTAAGATCAAGCTCTACACCATTCATGTTGGGGGAAAG
Organism: Lathyrus sativus; assembly: GCA_963859935.3. Taxonomy (NCBI): domain Eukaryota; kingdom Viridiplantae; phylum Streptophyta; class Magnoliopsida; order Fabales; family Fabaceae; genus Lathyrus; species Lathyrus sativus. The sequence continues at coordinate 292,377,096 of OZ012738.1, read as the reverse complement.
ATGAGATGACAATCACATCTTGAGATAAACTGCCCTGAAGATAGGGATCAAACTAGGGGATTTTACACTGTCAAGCCTTAGAAACCCTAGCTTGAAACTTCTCAAACTCCTCAATCATGATGAGTTGGTCTAGGAATCATCCTTATAGCATCTCAATGCATCAATTCATGATCACATGGCTCTTGGATTAAGTCTCAACCCTCTCCAAATCATCAGTTGACCTAGGGTTGACCCAGTCAAACCCTAACTGCACCACTCATGGCTGAGTCTTCTTAAACTTGTACAATGACCTCTCTAGGCCTCATGATGGCTTTCAATACATCTCATAAGCTCTCTCAAAGCTTCAAGTTCATCCTCATAGTCTCAGAATCATCTGAGGATCTCCCACAACTCTCAAGTTATGAGGCATACACCCTTGGTTTCAACCAATCTTTCTGAGGATCTCTTGAGTTCTCTGACAAAGGTATCAACCTTTGAACACTTGAACAACCTTCTTGGCTAGCTTCCAAGTCTTGCATAACTCTTGCTGGGTAGTCATACCTCTTGATCTACTGCACACATATCAATTAGATGCAGATGATAATGCTAGTGAACACAAGCTAGGTAAATAAATGTTGGTCAAATTTTGGGGTGCAACAACTGCCCCTATTCAAACGGCTTGAACTTGACTGGGTGAGGAGCGAACGGCTCTCAGCCAATCAAGGTGCGAGACGGTTGAATACTGATAAACCCGGAAATTTTCCAACTGCACAAGTACACGGTACTCTGGCGGGAACAAATCTTCGGAAACTGGAATAATTTTTGCACGATAACTAGCTGGAGAATTGGTCATACGGTAACCGGTAATACATGGTTGATCATGCCATCAGGCATCATGATTCCTCGGGACTCATCAGGTCAACCATCAGGTTGATCATGCCATCAGGCATTCAAAGAAAACTGTCGGGCATCAGCCGGACTTCATCAGGTCAACAATCATGTTGATCATGCCATCAGGCATTCAAAGAAAACTGTCGGGCATTAGCCGGACTTCACCAGGTCAACAATCATGTTGATCATGCCATCAGGCATTCGAAGAAAACTGTCGGGCATCAGCCGGACTCCATCAGGTCAACAATCATGTTGATCATGCCATCAGGCATTCGAAGAAAACTGTCGGGCATCAGCCGGACTCCATCAGCAGGTCGGGAATAGAATTCTTGGTCAATCATGAACCAATTGGGAATATCCAAACCTCTGCCATCGGGCACTCCGCATCAGCTGAGATAACTGCTTCATTAACACGGTCGGACTTCAATCATGAAGTCTTCAAGGGAAGTTTCAACTTCGCTGGTCAGAAACCTGCTGGGGATGTCGCATCTCCGCTGGGGATTCTGGAGAACTATCAAGTAACTCCGCTTCGGGGATCCAGAAATCATTCTGGATGAATCAACTCTGCTGAGGACTTCAAGAATCATCTTGGACAAATAACTCCGTCGGGGACTTCAAGAATCATCTTGAACCGATAACCATGCTGGAGCTTTCAGGAATCATCCTGAGAAAACACTCTGCCGGGGACTCTAAGTATCAACTTGAGCACCCACTCTGGCGACTGCACTGGGGGTCTTAAGAATCATCTTAAGCAAACGACCCTGCTGGGGAATTCAAGAATCATCTTGAACCGAAGACTTTGCTGGGGACTTCAAGAATCATCTTGAGCAAGCAACTTCGTTGGGGAGCTTTCAGGAATCATCCTGAGCAATCAATTCTGCGGCGGAACACCTGCAAAACAAGAACGGTAACAACCTAGATCATGTTTATTATGCGTATGCTTCGGCAATGGAGCAATGCTCCACACGGTGGAAATGTTATGAGTTTATGATAAATGCTATGCAGTCATGCACAATGATGCGATCCCGTCAGCAAAATAAATGCTGAAGGGAGAATCCTCCTGTCAAGGAGAAAGAACTACTCAGATAGAGGAATCATCCTGCTGAGGAGAGCAAGGTCACGCCAATCTCAATTGGACTCTGCAGAGGACACAACTTTAGTTGACTGCTGCGAGGGAACGAAGCTCTACGAGAACCTGGACCTGCTGACGGCCTTCATGGCTACTTCTCTGGAGATAACGACTCCGGTGGGGAAACACAGCATCAGCTATTCCAACACGCTACTAGGGAAAACCAATCATGGCTTGAGCAGCTTCCAAGGATTCGGCTCTCTTGGGTATCTGCAAACTCGGCTGAGGAAGGAGAAATCATTCTGCTTGTCGGGGAGAGTACGACTCTGCGGGGGAATCTCAATTCCGCTGGGGAAGAAGGAATCATCCGACTTCGGGGGAGAGTACGACTCTGGTGGGGAATTTCAATTCCGCTGGAGACTTCAGTCTGGAACTATCAATTGCTGCACACTTCAGTATGACTCAGCTGAGGAGACGACGTTCCTTCAGGATGCATCTGATTGGGGAGAGAATCATCTCTGCCTGGGGAGACATATCAATGCTCACGATCTCGCGTTCAGACTCTGCGGGGAGAGGCTGCTGAACTTTGCTGGAGAAAGAGGAATCATCCTGCTTGGGGATACGCACGGCGCACTACCTGGAATATGCTACACCTGTAACAACACAAACAAACAGACAAGATAACCTTCACAAAGGGACCTATCAAGGTTATCATCTTGTGACAATGTTCAAGTAATTCATTGTTTCAACAATCAGTGGCCTAGGCCAGTAAGTTTATGTATGCGCATTTTATCAAAAACATCGGCGTTCTTTTTCGCAAAAAAAACAAGTAAATGCTAAACAGGCAGACAGAATTGCTGAATAGTATGCATTTTATTGATAACGAACCCCTGAATGGGTAAAAATGTTTTACAACAGATGCTAGCTCCTGGAATGAGGAAGCCGCGCAAAAATAAAACATAAATATACATCAGTATATACAAATGTCGGCAACGAGGCGTAGATGAACACCATGAGTTGATCCCTCTATGACCCACTCGACTTCGATACTTCTCCGACGCTTCAGCTTCGGAAGAGATTGATTCAGATAAACGGCCCTCAGGTCTTCCAAACCACTAAACAAAGAAAGTCCACACGCGGAACGCAGTCATTTGCTTTTTCAAATCCCTAACTTTTGCGTGAACCGCCCTTTGCGGGTTTTCAGTTCACCGGGATACCCTTTTTTGCCAAAGTCGCCCTTCCGGGTTTTCGACTTTGCGGGTGTACATTTTTTTAATTTATATCCCTAATTTTTGCCCGAACCTTTTTTCCTTTTTTATGGTTCGCCGGGATGCCCCATTTTTGCTTGGACTCTCTTTTTACTGTCCAGCGGGTCGCTTTCAAGCAAAGTATTTTTTAACTGCGTCCGCGTTCACCAGGGATGCAAAATCTTCACCATCCATCGTGGATAACAACAAAGCTCCTCCCGAGAAGACCTTGCTGACGATGTACGGACCTTCGTAATTCGGAGTCCACTTGCCCCGGTGATCGGAGTGTGGAGGAAGAATCTTCTTCAGGACGAGATCACCCGTCTGAAAGCTTCTGGGACGCACCTTCTTATCATAAGCTTTCTTCATTCGGCTTTGGTACAGACGACCAAACGCAATCGATGTTAACCTCTTCTCGTCCATCAGGCTAAGTTGGTTCAGTCGGCTCGTAATCCATTCTGCCTCGTCGAGTTTCACATCAACCAAAACTCGCAAAGAAGGGATCTCCACTTCTAACGGTAGGACCGCTTCCATATTGTACACCAAGGAGAAAGGAGTTGCCCCGGTTGACGTACGTACCGTCGTACGAAAATCGTGCAATGCAAATGGCAGCATCTCGTGCCAATCTTTGTAGGTCACAACCATCTTCTGAACAATCTTCTTTATGTTCTTATTGGCCGCTTCAACGGCGCCATTCATCTTCGGCCGATAAGGAGATGAGTTGTGGTGTTCAATCTTGAAACTCTGGCATAGCTCCTTCATCATCTTGTTATTCAGATTCGAACCATTATCAGTAATGATCCGCTCGGGAATTCCGTAACGACAGATGATGTCCCTCTTTATGAATTTAGCCACCACCTGCTTGGTCACATTAGCGTATGAGGCTGCCTCCACCCACTTGGTGAAGTAGTCGATAGCTACTAGAATGAAGCGATGACCATTAGACGCAGTGGGCTCGATCTTGCCTATCATGTCGATGCCCCACATGGAGAACGGCCACGGGGAGGACATGACATTTAACGGGCACGGCGGCACATGAACTTTATCAGCATAAATCTGACATTTATGACATCTCTTTGCAAATTTAAAGCAGTCTGACTCCATCGTCAGCCAGTAGTATCCTGCTCTCAGGATCTTCCTCGTCATGGCATACCCGCCGGCGTGTGTACCAAATGTGCCTTCATGGACCTCTTCCATGAGCATACTCGCCTCTTTCTCATCTACACATCTGAGTAGCACGAGATCGTGGTTTCTTTTATACAACACTCCATCAGGATTGAGATAAAAATTTCCAGACAGCCTCCTCAGAGTCTTCTTATCCTGGGTCGACGCACCCGCAGGATACTCCTTAGTCATAAGGAAAGTCTGGATGTCATGGAACCATGGCTTTCCGTCGGCGGCTTCCTCGATTGCAAAGACAAATGCAGGTCTATCAAGACGAGAAAGGACAATTCTTGGAGCCTCATTCCAAAAATTGACTTTATACATCGAAGCCAACGTGGCTAAGGCATCAGCCATTTGATTTTCTGCTCTAGGCACATGATGGAGTTCCACTCGATCAAAGAATGGAAGCAACCTTCTGGCATAGTTCATGTACGGCACCAAATTCGATTGACGAGTTTCCCACTCCCCTTTAATCTGGTTGATCACAAGCGCCGAGTCACCATATACGTCTAGATTCTTGATTCTTAAATCAATTGCCTCTTCTAGACCCATAATGCATGCTTCGTACTCCGCCTCGTTATTGGTGTCTGGAAACGTCAGTCTCGAAGTGAATGGGATGTGGGATCCGTGGGGAGTCGTGATGATCGCCCCTATGCCACTTCCGTAGGAATTAACCGCCCCATCGAATATCAATTTCCACTGGGATTTCCTATCTGGCCCCTCGTCGGGCAATGGCTCATCGCAATCCTTCGCTTTGAGAAACATGATATCCTCATCAGGGAATTCAAATTTCATTGGCTGGTAATCCTCGATCGGCTGTTCGGCAAGGTAATCAGATAATACGCTTCCCTTGATGGCCTTCTGGGAAACGTACTGAATATCATATTCAGTCAACACCATTTGCCATCTGGCAATCCTACCCGAAAGAGCCTGCTTCTCGAAGACGTACTTGATTGGATCCATTTTTGAAATTAGCATGGTGGTGTGATTGAGCATGTACTGTCGTAAACGTTTGGCAGCCCAGGCTAGTGCACAACACGTCTTCTCCAGCATCGAGTAGCGAGATTCACAGTCAGTGAACTTTTTACTCAAGTAGTAAATGGCATGCTCCTTTCTGCCTGTCTCGTCGTGCTAACCGAGAACACACCCCATACTATTCTCAAGAACTGTCAAGTACATGATTAGCGGCCGTCCAGCCACTGGGGGTATCAAGATTGGAGGTTCCTGAAGATACTGCTTTATCTTATTGAATGCCTTCTGGCAATCCTCATTCCAAGTAATCGCCTGATCTTTCTTTAAAAGCTTGAACATCGGTTCACACGTGGTCGTGAGCTGAGAGATAAACCTTGCAATGTAGTTTATTCGGCCCAAGAAACCACGAACTTCTTTTTCTGTTTTCGGCACTGGCATTTCTTGTATGGCTTTTATTTTCGCATGATCAACCTCGATGCCTTGTTCGCTCACGATAAACCCCAGTAACTTTCCGGACCGTACTCCGAAAGTACACTTGTTAGGATTCAGCCTCAACCTGAACTTCCTAAGCCTCTCAAAAAGCTTCAGCAGATTGACCAGATGTCCCTCCTCCATTTGGGACTTCGCAATCATGTCATCAACATAGACCTCAATCTCATGATGAATCATGTGATGAAACAAAGTTACCATTGCTCGTTGGTAAGTGGCCCCTGCGTTCTTCAGACCGAAAGGCATTACCTTATAGCAAAATGTTCCCCAGGGAGTGATAAACGTCGTTTTCTCCATGTCCTCCGGCGCCATCTTGATCTGATTGTAACTGGAGAAGCCATCCATGAACGAAAACACGGAGAACTGGGCTGTGTTGTCGACCAACACATCGATATGAGGCAACGGGAAATCGTCTTTAGGGCTCGCCCTATTCAAATCCCGATAATCGACGCACATGCGTACCTTACCGTCCTTCTTCGGTACAGGCACTATGTTGGCGACCCACGGAGGGTAAGTGGTGACCGCTAAGAAGCCAGCATCAAGCTGTTTCTGCACTTCTTCCTTGATCTTAATGGCCATATCTGGTCTCGTCCTCCTAAGCTTCTGCTTAACGGGAGGGCAATCTTCTCGCAGCGGCAAGTGGTGGACCACGATGTCCGTGTCAATTCCGGGGATATCTTCGTATGACCAAGCAAAGACGTCACTATACTCTCTTAGCATCTCGACCAATCTCTGCTTGACATCACTCTACAATGTAGACCCTATCCTGACGTTTCTGACGAGCTCTTCAGAACCCAAATTCACGATCTCAATCTCCTCCTCATGAGGCAGAATAACTTTCTCCTCTTGTTTCAAAAAGTGGGCCAACTCTTCAGGAAGGTCTTCATCTTCATCAATCTCTTCTTCGGCTTGATAGATCGGGCAATCGAAGTCGAAGTGAGCCGTAGAAGGTCCAGAGTCGATGTCATCTGCTATGTGGATCCTGCAATAACAAGGGTTAAGCTTAAAACAAGGATGCGCAGGTTAGCACAAACCTCATTTCCATTTTACTGTTTTTCAAAACAAATATAAAACAGGAATAACAGAGATCACAATATTTGAATATGAAGAAAACGCCTTTGATTTATTAACAAAATGCATGTACATAATCCAACAAGGCCCTGACAATAAAACCACTATGCCCCGGGTAGGACATAGGGTTGTACAATGATTGGAAAAAGTAAATCATTACTCTTCGCTTGTCATCTGGATGATATCCTTGATGGACCAATTGTTGAGGCCCTCACCTGGCTTGCTTGGCTGGATCCAAGAGTCGATGTCACAGTCGCTATCTCCGCTGTCTTAAGACACCGCGTTGATGCTTTCGAAAATCACTCCGCCGCTGGTAAACTGGATCGGCCCTTTACCTCGAGACGCACTGCTAGACGAAGAAGAAGAAGCTTCAGCTCCAGGAGAATATCCCAACCCAAACTTATCCTGCTTGTTGGGTATCTCCAAAATTCGCCCCCAGCCTGGGGTAGATCCGACTTGGACAACGGCCCGAGCTTCCTTGAACAAGGAGAGAGTCATCTCTGGCTTTTCTGCTAATACAGGAGCTACGTCCTTCACTTTGACGGCTTCGAACGCTTGGCAAAGAGTCTCATGGATTTCGCCATCCATTTCCACATACTTAAAGGACGACAAATGGCTCACCATTATGTCTTCCTCGCCGCAAACGGTTACGATGCTTCCCCCGACAGCATATTTGAGCTTTTGGTGCAACATGGAGGTCACGGCACCAGCAGCATGGATCCATGGCCGGCCTAAGAGACAACTGTAGGCAGGCACGATGTCCATAATATAAAAGACCGCGTCGAACGTTTCCGGACCGACTTGGATCGGCAGGGTCACCTCCCCGAAAACGTGTCGTTTAGTTTCGTCGAATGCCTTCACAACCAGATCACTGGGTGTGCAGATCACTCCGCGAGTATCCAACTTCATTAATTCCTTCTTCGGAAGGACATTAAGCGACGAACCCGTGTCCACCAGCACGTGCGACATGATTGTGCCCCTACACTCTATCGAGATGTGCAGGGCATTATTATGGTTTCTCCCCTTCGGCGTCAGCTCCAGGTCCGTGAAACCTAGCCCATTTCCGGCATTTACATGGGCTACAACCTCTTCTAGCTGATTTACCGATATTTCTTGCGGTACATAGGCGGCGTTCAACACCTTCAGCAGCGCGTTGCGGTGTGCTTCAGAACACAGCAACAAGTTCAGAATGGAAATCTTCGAGGGTGTTTGATGGAGATGGTCTACAATCTTGTAGTCACTCTTTTTGATCAACCGCATAAACTCCTCGGCATCTTTGACAAGCAAATCTTTTTCCACCCCGCATGGGGCCTCTTCAACGACTTTACTTTTACCTTTGTCGGTCGTATCAGCTCTGACCGCTTTATCCGCCACGACCTCTGGTGGTGCAAACACTCTTCCGCTGCGAGTGATGCCACTGATTCCTGCGAGGTTCTCCACAGTCGTCCCAAAACGGTTCTAGCTCCAACCTCTGTCCGTTGCAGTAGACTTCAGCCCCATAATGCCACGGAACGGCGTTAGTGCTCTCGAATGGTATCGGCCCAGCTTTGGTAATAGTAATTGTGGGCGGTCTGGGCGCAGAAATAGTTATTGGCCGGCGAGGGATGGTGATGGTGGCGACTTCATCGGCCTGCTTCAGCACTACCTCTCCTGATCCACCTTCAGCCCTCCGGCTAAACTGCAGAATCCCCTCAGTCATCAGACTTTGAATTCCTTCTACCAACTGCTCACATCCATCAGAATGTGTGGCATAGTCCATACATAACTCTCCGCAACCTGGAAAGAACCCTCTTTTCAGCAACTTAGCTTTAACGAAGCTAAGCGGCGTCTTCAGATCTTTGACGTCAGTCAACAGATCTGCACTCTCTTCTTCGATAATGGCGTTCACTCTGCCTCCCCTATGATTCGGCATAGGATTCTTCGTGACATTGGGCACATTATCGGAGAAGTTGATGATCTTGGCATCCACCATGTCCTGCACCTTATGCTTGAAGGCTTTGCAGTTCTCTATTGTGTGGCCTGGTGCCCCTGAATGAAAATCACAAGTGGCATTCGCGTCGTACCCTGGCGGAGGCGCCCCTGTCAAGGGAGCCATCGTCCTCTTCTAGATCAATTGTAGCTGAAGCAAAGTCTGCAAGAGTTGCGCGTACGACATGGGCGGCGTCTCGAAGTGACGGTTTGCCAAAGATGCCCGATTCTGATACTTTCTATATCCCTGTTGATTCGGTTGTTGCTGCTGCCGGGATATTTATACTGGCTACCTGCTGCTGAGGGCCTTTACCCTTTCTTCGAGCGTTGGTCACAGCGCTCGCTTCTCCTTCTCTCCTTTTGCCAGCATAAGGTTTCTTTCCACCTCCTCCAGCTGAGGATGACTCACCTTGGATTTTCCCGATCTTGATCCCATTCTCGACGTGCTCACCCATGATAATGAGATCTGAGAACTTCCCAGACATGCCGCTGACTAACTTTTCATAGTAAACCCCTGGGAGGGTGGCTACAAACATTTGCACGAGCTCTCGTTCAACCATCGGCGGCTGAACCCTGGCTGCCAACTCACGCCACCGCTGGGCGTACTCCTTAAATCCTTCATTATTCCTCTGCGACAGGTTCTGTAGCTGGACTCGGTTCGGGGCCAAGTCGCTATTGTATTGGTAGTGGTGCACAAATGCTTCAGCAAGATCCTTCCATGTGCGCACACTAGTGGGCTCCAGACCCATGTACCACTCGAGGGATGGCCCGGAAAGACTGTCTTGGAAGAAGTGCATCAGCAACTTCTCGTCTTCGGAATAAGCAGACATCTTCCTGTAATACGATCTCAGGTGGACATGAGGGCAAGTGGTGCCCTTATACTTCTCAAAGTCCAGTACCTTGAACTTGGGAGGCACCTTGAAATAAACAATTAATCCCATCTTGGACATATCAATGCCCAAAGTATTCTGATTCTCGATATCTCTCATTTTATCTTCCAGTGCCTTGAATCTAAGCCGCGCTTCAGCATTCAGCTCCCCTTCAGCACCTTTCTGAGAGAACACATCATCCTGACGATCCTCAAGCCATGGCTGAGGCACAAACAGATTCTCGACGCCTGCATTGCCGTTTCCCGGCCCGATATTGACATTAGCTCCCAGACTCCCATTACCGACGCCCGTCGTATTGAGTCCGATGTTGGCCATCACATTGCCATTAGCACTGCCGTTGCCCCCGGTCACGGGAACACCATTCTGTGGAGTTTCAACTGGTGGAGGAGTAGGCACAGTCCCCCTATGGAGTATGCCGCTGCTATCAACCCTGGAAATCAAAGGCTGAACCAAAGTTCTGAGCTGATCCTGGCCATTAGCGACCGCTTGCATGAGCTCCATGAAGCGATCCATCCTCTCGCGGAGTTCCTGAACATCGGTTTGCACTTGCTCCATGATCCTGGTCTGATTAGCTCTAGTAGGATAGCGGTGAATAGGTCTCTGATCAATCCTGGAACCACTTGAAACAACCTGAAACAACCTGTAGAAACCTGCGATAACCTGTAAACACAAAAGGGTTAGGAAAAATAACAAGATGCTCGTCATGCAAATGCTTCATGCAAATGCATGTGTATGTCTGTGTGTTAGGGAGATCCCCCCCCCCCCGATCCTAGTGCCTGAGTGCCAGTGCTGATAATAATAAGAAGAAGTCCGAGTCCAATCATGGAAATAACAATCTCATATATAAAGAAAGCTTGTCAAGGCAGTACATAGCATCAGCAAGTACAAGACAAATCAACAGCGTGACCTCAGCCAACAAGCCTGGTGATGGTCAGCATACAACAATGATCAAAACAAAAGGAATACAAATAGTCAGGTACGGCCACGGGCGCGATACTCTTCTAACAACTCCTTCGTTTTTGGATGATCTGGCAGAGTGAGCAACCCCTCGACGAGTAATTCCCTTTGCACAATGGTATACTGAAGACCTTCGACCGAACCTTCCCATGCTCCTTCGCCGAAGCAATCTTCTAACTTCCGTTTCTTGGACTCAAACGTCAGCTTGCGCTCCTTCAGGTTAGCGAGAGCTTTGTTGAGCTGGCCTTCGGCGGTGTATCTGCAAGCGGTTTCTTCATCAAACCTCTTCTCACTATCCTTCACCTGGGCTTCCAGCTTGGAGATCTGTAGCATCAGCTTATCCTCCCGCTCTTTCCTGGTGGCCAGGGAAGCCTTCCAGTGCTGGTTGAACTTGGATATCCTCCGATATGCTTCGTCCAAGTGTTGCTTCTTCGTAGCCAGTACGTCGTTTATAGCTTTGAAGTCTTGACCCATGCGCTCACGCTCGGCTATCTGCTTAGTCAGGTCTGTACCCAGCTGGTTCACCAACTCTGTCTGCCTTTTGAAAGAATGAACGGCTTCGTTCCTCTTGCTTCAGAGCTGAGCCAATTCTTTCTCCAATTCTTCGTTCGCCCGCTTCAATTCATCTCGCTCAGCTAACACCTGATTATGCTGCTGAATGGGCACAGTGGTAGGCTCTTCGATCATTGGAGGGCTTTCTGGCTTGGCCTGAGGAAATGGCATCCCTATAGCATCTGCCCTGGCTCTGATCCATGTCAAGTACGGAGGGTAGGCTTAATTGTTGCTTCTTCCCAGCAATGGTTTTCCTCGCTTACTGATACCATTCCAGGCGCGCTGAAGCTTGGATAACAGATCCCCCTCTAGAAGACCAGTGAGGTACAGAGATTCCTGCACCTCTTCCTCCTTCGGCGGAGCTCTCAAAGCATACGCGAACTGTCGAACCAGCAACGATGGATTGTAGTTTATACAGCCCTTCTTGCCTATCAAAGGCACATTTGGAAACCCGCTGCAACTGAAGATCACCTCAGTACCCAACCTATCCCTGTCAAACCAGTCAATATCCTCCGTAAATAAGCTCATCAGACGCTCGGACCACTCAGCTGTGGCTGCAGACGAAACAAAAGGACCCCTCTTGGGCAGATGGCTATCAAGCCATTTGTAAAGCAAAGGCACACAGCATGAGACATTCTTGCCCCTCCTGTTCTCGTTTTTGTAGTGGATAGAATGGTAGACATCTCCGATCAAGGTAGGGACTGGATTCCCTGAAGCAAAGATGTGAAATGCATCAAAGTCTACAAAATCGGGCATATTGGGGAATAGAATGATGCCATATATGCATAGAGCGAGGATGGCATTGAACGCAACCCAACATCCGTCCTTGGCGCACTGTTGAGCCTTACCCACTAGAAACTGCAAGGAGAACCCGGGAACCTTGTTCCAACTAGTCAATACCAACTCGGAGGCATCCAGATGAAGTGAAGGAGGTAAACCAGCCAGATCAGGCTCAGCATCCATATGAACAAAAGGCATCTGCCTCTTGATAGGCGCCCCTAGCAAATCAGCATATTCTTCCAGCATGGGTGCGAGAACAAAATCCTGGAAAGTGAAACATCTCAACGGAGGGTCGTAGAACTGCAGCAGAGCGTGCAACCCATTCAACTCGAACACAGAAGGTTTACGAACCAAACTGAGCAACCTGCCGTGAGATTTTCTGAACTCATCCCTCACAGAATCATCTGCTAAAGCTATCAAACCAATCAGCTTAACCACATCAGGGGCAGGGAACTTGTAAGCCACGGTCTTCCTCAGAGAACCCATAACAATATAATAGGAGGCAAGAAATCCTGGATCGGGGAAAACGGTACATGTAACACAGACACACGTTAATGAAATGCAAATGAATATGCAAACTAATGCAAAATGTAATCATGCAATAGGAGACCAAGGCAACTGCTGTGGAGATTCTGTATCAACAAAATCATAATCTTGCTCTATCAAGAACAACCACTGCATCTGATAAGAAGAAAACCCTGGTATCGGACCACAAATCCGCTCTGTCAAGAACAACCATCTGATAGGGCCATATACATAGGATCATAATTCTGCTCTGTCAAGAACAAATGTTTGATAATAAGGACCTCTGATGTAGGACCAAGAGATCTGCTCTGTCAAGAACAATCATACATCTGCTGATGAGATCTTCAGGCCTCAATCAAAAATCTGCTCTATCAAGAACAAACATACATCTGCTGGTGAGATCTTCAGACCCCAATCAAAAATCTGCTCTATCAAGAACAAACATACATCTGATGATAAGATCCTCTGATCCAAACCTGCTCTATCAAGAACAAATACATCTGATGATAAGATCCTCTGATCCAAACCTGCTCTATCAAGAACAAATACATCTGATGATAAGATCCTCTGATCCAAACCTGCTCTATCAAGAACAAATACATCTGATGATGAGATCTTCAGACCCCAATCAAAAATCTGCTCTATCAAGAACAAACATACATTTGCTGATGAGATCTTCTGATCCCAACAAAACTGATTTGCTGTCAAGAAAACCAGGTGGTCTGAAGGTCAAAGTTTCCTGCAATGAACCCAACCCTGCTCACAGGTATGGACCTAAACTGACTCAAGTTCGGCATCCTATGTGTTCATCAGCGTCACAGACATTCAAGAGGGGTGATACGATACCCAGAAGGTGTGGCATCACCAGCTCATGAAGCAGCCTCACTCGGCTGAATCACAAATGATCGGTCCCCAGAGTCGACAATCCACTAAACCAGCAACCGTCTCAACCCAAAGGGTTGAAAGAGAAGCCAACCGGGAGAACCTCGTCTGAGCATGGATTTCATGAGACACTAGTGCCTGCAAAGCAAGCACGTGCCCACTAATTTCCACAACTAATGCTATGGTGCACTCAAGCCTGGGTCTGGCTTCTCACTCATCAGAATGCCCCTTCCCACAACAGCACAAATAATCATATCATACTGAAAATAAAATGAGGGAAATAAAGTGCGAGAAGTAAAATGCGATAAATAAACGCAACCCAACAAGTAATCATACAAGCGCTAGGATTGACTCTCGCAGGGGAACTCCCCAGCAGAGTCGCCAGCTGTCGCTTTCGCGAAAATAAGGTGTCGGCAAAATAGAAGAGTCTCCACCTTTCTTTATTTATCCCTCGGAGCGGGAAAGGAAACGATCGGAAAAACCTAACGAAAAAGGGTAAGACAAGGTCGTCGCAACCATTGTCTGGGTTCGGGAGTCGGTTACGCAAGGGGAAGGTATTAGCACCCCTCACGTCCGTCGTACTCGACGGGATCCACACTTGTTGTGTTTACTTGGACGGGTTGGTTTTATCTATCTACCTATCAAGGCTGGCTTAAAAAGAAAAGAAACTGACTCGGCAAAGCGTCGCACTTTATGCCTACGTATTCTCATCAGAGAACGAGAAATCAGAGTCAACGTAGTTCGACCTACGACGGGTTATGGGGGAAGGTAGCTCACCAATACATCAGTATTGTGCCTACGTACTCTCAACAGGTATGAGAGATCAGAGCTTACGTAGTTCGGGACACTACGCTCTATTTCCTGTCTTTTACGAATGAAGTGTTTTTTATTGTGTTTGCAATTTCAATCGCACTAAAGACTATGACCTGAGAGTGAATGCGTCGCATGTCACCCAAAGGGTACCATACTAAACATCCAGACTGTGGAAAAGGAACTCTCCCACAATCCTTTCTCAAATAGCTTAAGGCTCGTAACGTACGAAAGAAATCATTCATGATTACCGTATCTTATGCTATTTTGAGATGAGAAGAGAACAGACCCAACTAGGAGGGAGACTATCAAGTCCTACTGTTGTCATGCCAAGGATTCATCCTATGGTTGAGGTTTGAAACAGGGAACTCCTAGAAGTTGTCATGCATAGGTTTCAACCTAAAGTTCTATCATCAATTCCTTATCAAAGGAAATGAGAGTCCTAAGGGATCATGTCAATGATACACAGAAACAGATAAAGCATCAGCTCAAACTGTAAAATGCATGCAATGCAAGTGAGGGAGGAAATGTGTGTGGGGCTTCAGCCTCCACAAGCTCATCTCGACCTCAAGCCAGATATGAATAACAGTAATCATACTGAAATAAAACATGCTATCAAGCAAAACAGTAAACTGCAATCATACAGAAGAAATGAAATAAGATGCCATCAGGCAAAATAAACCACATGGGCAAGGGAGCTGGGCTCTATCGAATACCCGCAAGCAAAGCCACACAGTAACAATACAAGCAGAGGGAGCAACTCAACTTCTAGTGCAATCATGCTCCTAGATTAAAGCTATTCTAGATATGGACTTATTCTAATGCATCAAGCAAGTCAAACAAGGAACATCAATACAAAGAAGAAAGCAGCTCAACTCCTCTCTCAACTCCAAGCCTCAGCTCTTCTAACAGCAACTCAGTCTTCAGACTTCCATCACTCTTGACAAATATCAATTTGCTTTTCCAGGTTTCAACCCTTCAACATAAGTTTCAACTTATCTTCTTCAAGCTTCAGCTCCTTAATCAGTTCCACCTTCAGGCTTCACTATTAACCACAAGTATCAACTTGATTCCTTCAGGATCTCCAAGCATCAAAGTAAGTATCAACTTCCTTTGTTCTTCAAGCTTCAGCTCTTCAGAATCAATCTCAATTGAATCCTCTTCCTAAGTATCAACTCAGTCTTCAAGCTATCAAGCTCTTCTTGCTTTACCAGTCTCAACTTGGTCTTCTCCTCCTGCAAGCTTCAGCTTCTCAGAGTAATCTTCAATCACTTAGAAAAATCAACTTCATCCTTCAACCTTTAAGCCTCAGCTCTTCATTCAGTCTTTACTGGATCTTCATTGGGTCTTCAAGTATCAACTTGCTCTTGTTACTCTTCAAGCTTCAGCTGGAATGGCCATGCTCAAGGAATCATCCTCTTCCACACTCTTCAATGAAGTCTTCATCTTCACACTCAAGCTCAACATCTCTCAAGATATTCAAACCAGAGGAAATCACTTAACTGGATAAGCTGGGGTGTTAAACTGCTTACTGACCACCAAAGGTGACCTATAAGGGTTCAACATCAAAGGAAGGGTTCCCTCAAAGGTTCTACTTCCTAGGTACCATCACTTATACCTCCAAAGGAGAGAGGTGAATACCATGGAAGGACTTTGAATCATAGGGAGGAATGGAGGTGAAAGATACCATCCATGTTTAAGAAAGAAATCAACTAGGTCTAAGCTCTTCCTAATCCCTAACCCTAAAACAACAACAAAACAAACAAGATTCTCAAGCTCTCAAGCTCCTCAATCAATCCTCAAGCTTCTACTATGCTCCTCAATGCTCCTCAAAGCAAGACCAAGCTCTCCAAGCCCACAAAGCAAAGCAAACAAAAATACAATCCCACAAGGGCAACACAAACAATCATCAACTACAAAAATCACTTAAAAATAGTATACTACTATATTAAAATCTAACATAATTTCTAGGGGATCCTATATATCTACCCTTAATACCCTTATATGTCCCAATATCTATCTTGACCTAGGAACCCAAAATTCTAGTGTTATTGTGGACCTATGTTAAGGATTAACCTAATTCTACACAACCTAAAGTCATCTAATCAAAACCAATCAAAAATTCATCACAAAATCATGGAATAAATCCAAAGGGGAGCTAAAGTCCTAATCTAACTGTCCTAAAAAGAATGGCCTAAAAATATGAAGGGAACTAGCTAAACAAAATTCTACAAATTTATGCATCAACATAAAAGAAATAAAAAGCTATTAAAAGCGAAAATACACAAAAAATATTAAAAATGCATGAAATGCAAATATTTTGATTTTATAATTTTCTAGACATTATCATGAAATGGGAGAAAAAATCCACATGCAAAAATCATTAATTTTCCATTTATTATGATTTTTCAAAGATTAATGAAAAATGGAGAAAAAGAAATTAAAATATGGAATGTTGGGTGGGAATAGCAAGTATGTCCAGTTCAAATATGCAATGGGCTCAGAATGGGGGTACAATTAGTAAACACGCTAGGCCCAAAACTCAATCAGAAAATCAATTAAAAAAACATAAAGAAAAAGAAAAGGATACGGTGCAGAAAGTAACCAAATTCAGTACAAAACAAACATGGGCCAGGAATGGGGGTGCAAACATCAGTTGAGCCCAAAACCCTTTTAATGAAACGCCGCGTTTCAATATCTTCAGATTCCCTCTTCAAACGAAATCAAATCCTGTCCCTTGGATCTCCCCTCAGTCAAAGGGTCCACGCCTGATCCAATGGCCCTCTCTTCATCTTCTTCCTCCAGCTAGGGTTCTAACTGAAGCATCCATGGAAATGCAGCTTTAGAGCTCAATCTTCATCAAACTCGTACCACCTCAAATCTCCATGGAAAATTGAAATTCAAAACCCTAACCTGCCCAGAATTCCATGCTGAATCTAACCATGGTCTCAAAATCAATTGAATCATCCTAAATCTCCAAAGCCGATCCAAGATCAAAGATAGGCTCAGACATCAACTTCAACCATTCTTGAAATTAAATACCTCAGATTGATCACCAACTCACACTGATTGATTCTTGACATCTAATTCATTCTATAGCTCACCATAACTCGAGTTCTTGGTCCAAACAAAAATGGTGACACCAACTGAAACCTCACCAATTGCTCTCAAACTGTTCAGAATCCATCTCTTATTGGTCTCTAACAGTTCTAGCCTAACAATTCTTGCTAATCATGCCTAAATCATGGTGTAGAAGAAAAGTTACTAACCTGTTGAATCTTGATTAACAGATGGAGTAAACCTTCACTGCAAGCCTTCAAACTCTTCAGAATCGATCCTTGAATGATGATCTTGCTACTGTTTGCAAAAGTTTTGATGAAGAATGCTTGAATCTCAGAATTCGATGGTGACTTGCAACCTTGAAAATCCAAATGCCAACTCTTCAATTCTTCAAGAACTTGCCCTCAAATTGGTCTGCACAGCTTCAATATGATCAGAGGAATGTGTTTAGATTGAAAGAATGAATGGAATTGAATCAGAATGTGGATTTTGCTTTCAACTTGCAATGGAAGCAAGTGAAATGGCTATCTCTCTCTTCTCTCAATTCTCTCACCAACCTTGCATCTGAGCAAGTTCTATACATTATATAGAGTGGTTTAGAATCATCTAGAACCATCTGGAACCATCCCATGAGAAATTGGGATTCTCATGTCATGAGTTTATGAATTCACCTCTTCTCACATATCATCTCATGACATAGCTCTTGCAGCAACTTGCCTTGGCTTGAAATTCTCCCTAAATGAGATATAGGATGTGTTAAAACCCTTAGCAAGCTTGTACATTGAGTTTCCTTATGTTTTGCATTTGTGCCTTAAGATGCAAGCAACCAATTTCCAAAGCAGCCCCATGATCTAGGCCTCAATTCAAAAAAGTGGCTGAACCATTGTTTTTAGAATGTCCTTTGGAGTCAAACTGACCTATTATATGCCATGGTTTGGATGTGTAACTTGGAATTTCCAATTTCCAACTTCAACTTATTTAACTTATGCCTCCATTTTAGGTCATTTTTATCACTTTTTGCTACAAGCCTTTTCAACATCTCATGACCTCCTTACTAGACTTAAAACATCATTCTAAGAAAGTTTGATGTTGAAGATTTTTCCATTTGAAGCTTGGAAATAGGAGATATGGCCTTATGCTTGAAATGACCTATAATATCCAAATGACCAAAATGCCCTTGACTTGTCAAAGCCATAACTTGAGTTTTACAAATCCTATCAAGGACTTCTAGTACTCTCTAGAAAGCTAAGAAGATGAGGAACAACATTCATGTTGACCAAGAGTTCATAGGAATCATCCTTCTTGGGCAAAAGTTCGATGTAAGTTGGGTAACTTTCAAGCTCCCAGATTCACATACCTCAGATGACCTGTAACTTGTCAAAGTCATAACTTGAGCTCTACAAATCCTATCAAGACTTCTAGTAATAAAATTAAAGCTAAGAGCAAGCTCTACAACATTCATGTTGGGGTCAAGATGAGATGACAATCACATCTTGAGCTAAACTGCCCTGAAGATAGGGATCAAACTAGGGGATTTTACACTGTCAAGCCTTAGAAACCCTATCTTGAAACTTCTCAAACTCCTCAATCATGATGAGTTGGTCTAGGAATAATCCTTATAGCATCTCAATGCATCAATTCATGATCACATGGCTCTTGGATTAAGTCTCAACCCTCTCCAAATCATCAGTTGACCTAGGGTTGACCCAGTCAAACCCTAACTGCACCACTCATGGCTGAGTCTTCTTAAACTTGTACAATGACCTCTATAGGCCTCATGATGGCTTTAAAGACATCTCATAAGCTCTCTCAAAGCTTCAAGTCCATCCTCATAGTCTCAGAATCATCTGAGGAGCTCCCACAACTCTCAAGTTATGAGGCATACACCCTTGGTTTCAACCAATCTTTCTGAGGATCTCTTGAGTTCTCTGAAAAAGGTATCAACCTTTGAACACTTGAACAACCTTCTTGGCTAGCTTCCAAGTCTTGTATAACTCTTGCTGGGTAGTCATACCTCTTGATCTACTGCACACATATCAATGAGATGCAGATGATAATGCTAGTGAACACAAGCTAGGTAAATAAATGTTGGTCAAATTTTGGGGTGCAACACAAGGCATAAGACTGTAGCAGGTACTCCTCAACAAAATTTATTAGCTAAGAGATTAAATCGAAAAATCCTTGAAAAGGTTAGATGCATGTTGGTTAATGCTATATTGAAGAAGGTGTTTCGGGCGGAGGCTGTTTTGACAGCAGCTTATCTGATAAATAGATGTCCCTCGACTGCCTTGGGAATGAAGACACCTGAAGAAGTTTGGTAGGGTCAATCACTAGATCTTGACAAAATGAGAGTATTTGGTTGTTTAGCCTATGCTTACATTAGGCAAAACAAGGTCGAACCTAGAGCTTTGGGATGCATGTTCCTTGGATATCTTGAGGGAGTCAAAGGTTATAGATTGTGGTTCCTAGAACCAGGTCACAGAAAATGTATCACAAGTTGTGATATAGTTTTCAATGAAGTTGAGATGGTGTTCAAGAAAACTGGTGATGCTGGTCAAAGTGCAGAAATCTCTGAAGAGGAGCTTGAACAGGTAGAGATTCTTGTTGAGGTGGTGCATAGTGATGCTGAAGTGGATAACCCAGATGAAGTTGAAGAAGAAGAGCAATATGTTGAAGAGAATGAGAAAACTGTCGATAACTACCTATTGGCAAGAGATAGGATGAGAAGAGTCATCAAGCCACCTCATAGACTTGGTTATGCAGATCTTATAGCATTTGCCTTAATCTCTACAAGTGAGGTACTTGAGGAAGAACCTAGAGACTACAAGGAAGATATGAAAAGTTGAAATGAGACTGAATGGTGAAAAGCCATGGATGACGAGATGAAATTGCTTCATGATAATAACACTAGGGAGCTGATTGAGAAACTTGCAGCAGCCAAGTTAGTCAATTGTAAGTGGATTTTCAAGGTCAAGGAAGGAATCAAAAGAGTGATGATGAAGCGTTTTAAGGTAAGGTTGGTTGCTAGGGGGTTTAGTCAGAAAGAAGGTGTAGACTTTAATGATGTGTTCTCACCTATTGTAAAGCATAGATCCATTAGAATGGTGTTGGCCATGGTGGCGAAGTTCGACCTGGAACTTGAACAAATGGATGTGAAGACAACCTTCCTGTATGGTGATCTAGATGAAACGGTCCTTATGTGACAACCTAAAGGGTATACAGAAAAGGATAAGGAAGATTATGTGTGCAAGCTGAATAGGTCTTTGTATGGCCTGAAACAATCTCCTCGATAGTGGAACAAGAGATTCGACAAGTTCATGGCACACATTGGTTTCACTATGAGGCAGTTTGATCACTGTTTTTACTTCAGATTTTGACCTGGAAACTCACTTGTTATTTTGTTGCTTTATATGAATGATATCCTCATAGCTAACAACAATGTCGAGGATGTCATGGAGGTGAAGGCTAAACTCAGGAAGGAGTTTGAAATGAAGGATATGGGAGCTGCCACCAGGATTCTTGGATTGACATCCAAAGAGATGGAAAGTAGTCGAAGTTATGCTTATCTCAAGAGACATACCTATGGAAGGTTCTCGACAAGTTTGGTATGTCAAATTCAAAGCCTGTTGTGACTCCGAAAAATCCTCGAGTTAAGCTTAGTACTACTCAAAGCCTGAGTACTGAAGCTGAAAGAATCTATATAAGTAGCATTCTATATGCTAGTATAGTTGGTTCTTTGATGTATCTTATGGCCTATACGAACCCAGACATAGCGTATGGAGTGAGCCTTGTAACCAGGTATATGGTGAATCCTAGAAAGGAGCACTAACAAGATTTAAAGTAGATTCTCAAATGCATAAATGGGTCTCTGGGTCGAGTCCTTATTTATGGTGGAGCTTGTGGTGATGATAGCAAAGTCGAAATCGAAATATTTGTCGACTCTGATTATGCATGTTGCACGAACTCCAGAAAATCTATTTCGGGATATGTATTCATTATGTTCGGGACAATAATCAATTATAATATGACTCTTCAGAAGGTTGTTGCCTTATCAACCACTGAAGTAGAATATATTGCCCTTACTGAAGTTGTGAAATAAGCATTATGCTTGAAGGTTTTGCAAAGGAGCGAAAACTTCAAGGTCGAGTTATCACTGTTAAATGTTGTAGGTGAACGTGTAATACACCTGTCAAAGAATTCATCCTATCGTGAGCGAACTAAGCACATCGATGTAAGGTTGCACTTCGTCATAGAGATAATCAAGCGTGGAGAAGTCTAAGTGCTGAAGGTTTCGACGAATGACAATTCCGCTGATATGATTACCAAGACATTGTCGAGTTTCAAGGTTTTCCATTGTATGCAGCTGATAAAGCTGCATGATGAAAGCTAGTTTATTTCCTGATTGTTTGTAGAGTTTGTTCCAAGGTGGAGATCTGTGAGATCATTGGATTAAACTCTAGTGTTGTTGATTGGGATATGTCGACTAGGAAAACTTTCATGATTTGACAAGAGATAAGCATGAAGTCGAAGATTGTTCACATGCTGATGTGGAAGTGTTTACATACTGTAGTCGAAGTCAGTTCTAGTATGTAGTGTCAAATTGAGCCTCGTGTTAAGGATCCAATTGTGTAGGTTAGCTTTTTATTTAAGTTACCTTGTAGTCTATAAATAGGCTAGATCACTATTAAGTGCAAATTTGGACTTAAATTTAACCATCTTTCTTTGCATTTTTCAACTCATTTCTCATGTTTTACAGATTTATTTCTTGTCTTATGTGATTTCTCAATTATATTGGAAATACCTTTGGATTCTTTGATGTGTATGTTATTGTGCAGAACTTAGGCATAAAACATCAATGATTAAGACACAAAGGAGTGGACAAGGAAGCCAAAGAAATGAAGAGGAATCAGCATGTTCGATGTGCGAACACCAGCTAGCAGCCAAGAAATATTCGTTGGGCGAAGTCCTGGCGAAGCACCAGCGAACCAACTCAGTTACAGGCAGTAGGAAAAGGAGCCCAAGTTTATTGGGCGAAGTTGAAGCGAAGTAGTTCGCCGTGCAAAGAAGTGTTCGCACAGCGAACTCATATATTTTCCAAGGGAAGTTTAGCTATTCCTGAGGCACTTTAAGAGCCCAAAAGGGAAGTTTTGTAAATACTATTTAAGTACTTTTCTCACTTTATAGATATGACTTGTACTTTTTCACATCAGAACTTTATCTTTCTTCATATTTTTTCATATTCTAGAGAGAGAGAAACACAAACCCTAAGAGGGAGAAGGTAAGAGCTTCGATATCTTGTTGTGTTTGTATGTAATCTTTTGATAGCATATGTATTTCATCTAATATATATGTGTGAACTAGTTTAGATTCATTATTGATATTGTCTTTGATTTCTTATTTGTGGGTCTTGACAAAACCCTTTTCAAATCTTTGATCTAAGATTTTCATCTATTAATGAGCAAACGTTTGACATAGTCTTTTAAGTTGATATTCACAAGTATTACTTTTATTTTATTGTGTTGATTAGTAGCATGAGTAGGATCAATACGGTAAAGACCACAATAACTTTTTTTACGCGAACGGTATTGTGAGGATGTGTGATGATAGCGATGAAGAACTATGTTCACATACATTTGGCAAATTAGGTGAATACATGTAAAAAGGGTAAAGCGTATGTACGTATTATGCTCATGGCATTTTATGTGAATCAATTATGAATCTGATATGGGTGTCATCTTTGATACCTGTTAGGTTCTAGACTCTAGACATAGATATAGGCTTAGCATTTGCATGAGTATCATTTCTTAATGCTCTGTGTTTTTTAGTTGCGTAAGACATCACCAATGAGATAATACGGTTGTTCTCTCGACTTTGTGTTAGAAATAAACTCGGTTGTGGGTGATACGTGAGGGTATTGGATGAATGATTGATTTTTGTTTAATTGATTAGAAGAATGCATGTGTTATCAATTGATGAGATCCAATCCCAACAAGTCTCCGTTAATATTTCAGTTTTTACTTTATATTTTTCATCTTTATATTTTTCGCTTTTATCTATTTTATATTTGATCTTCCAACCATTTTGTAACCATAAGCTTAGAAATGTAGAGACCGTTGAATGGTACTCTTTCCCTCGCACCGATCCTTGTGGAGAAGATATAAATCCCAGAGGAAATCCTTCCAAATATAAATTTTTGCTTCTTGTCGCTTTACTGCAATTCGAAGAAAATGGTGTTGTTGTCGGGGATTGGTGTTTATATATTGAGTGCATTGCAATAGTTTCTATATTTTTTTAGCTTTCTACAGTTGTTTATATTGAATACATACTTGTTTTCTTTTATGTTTTCTCAAGTGTTGGTAGGAATAAATGATGAGAACTTCTTCTAGATTGGTTGTTATTTGTATAAAAGTCTCAAATGAAGATTCTCCCATGTTGGATGGTGAGGGTAGGATGTTGAACATGTGAATGCAAGCAAGGTAAATTGTACCGCTTTATAGAATGTTAGAATGATTTAAGAATTTTTTGCTTTGTGCAAATGTGTATTCTTGTTTCATTTTGCAACTTTGTTCGAATTCTTGTTTCACTTAGGTCCAAAAGCCACAAATTATAAGTGTAGCGGGGAAAATTGTGAGTTTAAGCTATTGATTAACTTAACTTAAAATGTAAGAGTCGCCACCGCACTTTTATTTTATCCAAAAGGAAAGGAAAAAGAGCGAACAAAACCTAGAGAGTTCTAAAACAAGAACAAATAAACAGAGATTGGGTAAGAGGAATGATTACGTTAAAGGAAGGTGTTAGCACCCAAAATGTCTATAGTACTTTATAGGAGCCCTTTGAAATATCTACCCTTTTTTGTTTGAAAAGGTTTGTTTGAAATGTGATTGGGGAGATGAGAGAAGAAATATTTTTTAAGATTGTTATGTTTGAAGAGACTTCTTGAGCCTCATGCCTACGTACCCACAAAGTACAATATAGGATCAAAACCTCGTAGTTCATGGTACAAATAACAAAAATAGTTTGTTATGGTTGATTTTAAATGTAAAGACAAGTCGTCATTTTAAGGAGAAAACTGCGACTAGTCGCCCACAAGTATAAGAAAACAACATTTGCATCATCTTAAGATGGGAGATTTTTCTTGGATTAAAATCAACAAGTCTATCACTCAACATCTAAGTGGAAAATGCCAACATCTTAAATACTATGGGAAATAGGAGAATTACATCTCAAATATGAAAATGACTCATGTCTAAACTTTTTGAAAAGTTTTAAATGAAAAAGTGCAAAAAAGCACAAAAAGTTTGAATGAGTTTTTTGTATTTTTCATGTCTTTTTGAAATTAGTCAAAGTATCATTAACATTGATTGACATTTATTAAAGAAACAAAATTTTGAAAATTACTTGACAAAAGTAAAGATTTTTTGTGAAAGAGGTTTAATTTTGAAAACAAGAGGGTTTTGAAAAAGGGAGAAGATTTAAAAATTGAAGAAGAGGAGGAGAAGAAGTGACTACCCTAGAACATAAAATAAAAGCTAGAGATTGGAATATCTAACCACAAAAGGAGCTAACACTTGACAAGAAGTCAACATAAGCCATCCTCTTCCTTTTGGATTTAAACCACAAGCATAATAACCATATGAAATAAAGCATCCTAGGAAATCCCAACATAAGCCATATCAAAGTCTCAACAAGGTCCTCTTAAGGGTTAAAAAGCCAATTATGAGAGTCTTGTATCAGATGATTTTCATAATGCTAAAGTATCAATACCTTCACACACAAAATTCCAAACAATAGACAAAAGCAACACAAAGGTCCAAAGTCTCAAATTTCCAAGAGCATATGGCAAGGATCCTAGAGCTAAGTCTAAAGTCCAAGTCTTAAGGTCATAATAGTTCGGATTTAAGAACCAAGTCTTTTAGTATTTAACTATTTATTAATATCTTAAGAGAAGTATGGTCCAAGTGGATAAAGAGAAAAAAGAGCAAAAGCACAAATAAAAGGTCCAAGTGGACAAAGAAAAAAAAAGATGACAATAGGATAATAAAATGCTAAAAGTAACGGCGTAAAGTAAATGACAAGAAAATAAAGAGGAAAAAATAAAAGGCACAAAGTAAAGTTAGTGGAATTATAGTTAATATGTTAGTGTTAGTGATGAAGAATATTTGGTCATTTTTCGGAGAATACTCTACTAATCAACCGTAAGCATGAGAACATGAATCTATACATCATTAAGGGAAGGGCTCCAACTCGGATAAAATCGATGAGTATGCCAACTAACTCCCTTAATAACAAAAAAACAATCTATCTCACACCTCACTATGGAAAGCAGGAGATTGATAACTCACTTGCAAAAACAACTCAATTCTGAATTAATGATCCAAGGCCAAAAGTAAATAAGATAGGAAGAAAATCGGAAATGAGGGAAAATAATCCCCAAACATCAGGAATAAAACAAAAAATCGCATCCGTAATTGATTACGCCAAAAGCTGTAATTGATTATGGACACGAAATAGACAGATTTGGTCATTTTTTGCCTTCGTAATCAATTACGCAGAATTCTATAACCCGTTACGGAGGCAAAAACAGAAAAAACAACTATAATCCTTGATTAATCATTTGATCAAACACCTCATGATCAAGGATGTAATTGAGCACAAAAATTCCATTAAATTAAGAGAAAATAATACCAACGGAATCACAAAATGTTGCTCAAAGAATTAATCGATAAAGATCAACATCAAGAATCACACTCTAAAGCTTTGATCTACAAATTTAATGTTAATGAAGTGTTTTGATAGAGGTTTAGCTTAAAGATATGTAAGCTTCAATGAAAAGCTTACTAACTTTTAATGGAAGAAAGAGTTTTGAATGAATTTGGGTAGATGAAGAAAATTGAGAATGAGAAAGAATTTTGACATGGTGAATTTAGCTATCAAAACCTCAAAGAATGAATGAAACGAGAGATCTATTTATAGAATATAGGCTTGGGAATTTTAGTGGTTTAGAATTTGGTTTGAAATTTAATCTAGACTTGGAAATTGTATTAGAAGCAAAATCAAAGATCAAGTGGTTAAAAAGTGTGATTAAATGAGGGTGTATGATAGAAATAATTGTGATTATGTAGGAGAATTATTTTTGGGATGATTGTGCATGCTCTAGAATATTCCACCTAGTGCAAAATGAATTCATGCAATTGAATGAGGTGTACTTATGCTGCAAAATTCTGAAATGCACTTTGATCAGTTGTTTTTATGTGTTATTTTACCGTTAGTTTTAGTTAGTATTTTTATATATTTTATTTTATTTTATTTCCATTTACCTTATTTTATGCTTTGGTTGTGTATTTCCATTGTTTTTAGGTTCAGGTAAGCATTCAAGAAGAATCAGAGCAAAAAAGCGGACAATGCAGTGTTATCAGTAATGAAATTGGCAAGTTAGGGATGGCCTGACACGGTTGCCCGTGTTACCTGACACAGGCCATGTCAGGAGGATATGCATTATCAAGAAAAAGTGCAAGAAAGTAAGAATCCAGGGGGCTGACATGGCTCGTGTCAGCAAGCCTTGAACTGAGAAGTTTATTTGCAGAAAGACAGGGAGCCAACACGGTCGCCCGTGTCATCTGACATGGGCCGTGTTGACTGAAATGCTTCATCTTATAATTTTCTTGGATTTTTCACTTATGTGATCTGTGAAGGTAGTTTTTGTATTTCGCCACTTCTGTATTGGATTGATGACTATTTGAGATGCTTTTGGAACCTAAAAAGGGACTTTTTAGACGACTAAAGAATTTAACGATTAATATTGCAGAGATCAAGGTGATTGGAAAGCTGAAGGTTTTCATGAGCGGAAGCAACTAAAGATCAAAGGAATCCTATTATCATGAAATGTCTAACTTTTACTTTGTATTTTCTCTGAACCATATGAGTAGCTAAATCCCCCAATGCTAGGCGGTGTCCCTGAATTGCTTTTGTAATGATATTGGTTTTCTTGGTTCAATGACATAAGTGCTTATTTTCATAATCATTTTTACCGTTCAATGTTCTTAATGCTTTTTCTATCGGACAAATAGAATTTGATTAACGGTTAACCTTAGGTCGGACAAACCATTGTTAACGCTTTTGTACGATAATGCATCAGTAGATATTACCTAGGACTAGGAATACCTTGTTGCACTTGGAACACTATTGACATTATATATAATGCTTGATTTCAAACGTAATTACCTATGGACATAGTGATTAGGTTATGAAATCAAAGGTTTTCTCACTAAGGACTTAGGAGTAAATAACTTACAGTTAAGAAACTTTTAAATCTAAGCCATGTCTCTGAAATAAGGATTAAGGTTGTTACAAGGAAATTCATTCACTGTACCCTAGCATGCTTCTTATATCTATTTCCAAAACTCAATTTTATTACTCTGTTTTATTCTCCCTTTGCGAAATTACTATTTTCAATTCAAAATCCAAAAACCCCAAGTACTTTTGTTCAATTGAATTATTATAGAGCCTATATTTCCTACGCAGTCCTCGAGACCGACACTGGGGATAAAACCCCTATTTTAACTACATCGGCGAAAATATTACACTTTCTATTTTATCGATCATGTTTTTGGTGTCGTTGTTGGGGACTGGAAAAATATAGAGTTTTATATTTAGTTCAATTAAAATTTTATTGCTCGTCAACTAAAAATTTATTTTCAGTTTTATGGTTAGTATTTTTTGTTTTGTTACTACTAATTTGCGTCTAACATTTTTATGCAAGGAGAATCCTCAGCTAATTTTCCTTTTGACGTAGAAATCGAAACTTTGTATGCAAGGCATAGACAAGCAAGACTGGTAGCTTCAGAAGCATTGCCTCAGCTCCAGCACCAGAAGAAGAAAGAGTCTCTGTTTATTCAGAGTATTCCGATTCAGGTTCAGACTCAGATAGAAATACTATGATTATGGTTGAAGATCCACCAGCCGAGAGACTCCTTGGTGATTACAGTGGAGCAAATGCACCGGCTGGTAGGTTAATAATTGTGAACCAACCGTGACAAATTTCCAGTTGCATCCGAGCATCATCGCTTAACTTGAGAGGAGACCTTTCACCAGAAAGGTTAATGAAGATGCCAACAAACATCTGCAAAGATTTCTAAGTATGAGCACTACTCTCAAGATTGATGGGCACACTGATGAAACAAAAAAATTAAGAATGTTTATGTTCACTCTTTCTGAAGATGTTGAAGAGTGGTTCTACCTGTTACCTGCCAAGAGTATTACTACTTGGGAAGAGATGGAGAAGGCCTTTATTAATAAGTATTTTCCTACCTCTGTGTATATTCATAAAAGATATGATATCATGGATTTTAAACAGAAGGAGGGAGAATCATTGGGCGATGCTTATAAAGGGTTCAAACGATTATTGGTTGTATGCCTTACTCATAACATGGAGCAAACTGAACAAATGCAGATGTTTGTGAATAGTCTCAAGATGAAGACTAAGCAACTCATTGATATGGAATCTGGTAGCTCATTAAACTTTACAACAGCCACTGGTATTAAGAAAATCATTGAAGCTATTTCTACAAATGAGCATTTGAAGTTATATGACCATATCATGAGTAAACCTGAAGGAACAATTGACTTGAAGTTGGCTAATCAAGTTGTGAAAATGGAAGATCAAATCACAACTAAAGTAGAAAGAAGGCTTAAAGCAATGAATGTAAGTACTCAGACTGTTGCTCAAGTTCAACCTGTCTAAGTTGTGAGATTTGTAGTGGACCTTATTTTACTGCACATTACATTGCGAATGCGAAACAAATTGAAGAGATAAAGTTCCTGAAGTAGAATAATCCATATTCTCATACTTATAATCCAGGGTGGAAGAATCATCCTAACTTCTCCTGGAAAGATCAGAATTAACCTCAATATCAACAGCAACAACAGGCTCCTCAGAAATCAGAATGGGAGATAGCTATTGAAAAGATGGAAGATCACAATATTCAATTCTTAGAAGAGACACGAAATAATCAGTGGAACACCACAACTTCTATAAAATATCTTTAGGTTCATATGGGACAAATAGAACAACAACTCTCCATGCAAACTCAAGGCACCTTCCTGAGCGCGACAGTACCGAATCCAAAAAATCATAAGAATGTTAATGATGTTACAAAAAGAAGTCAGAGAGTTGTGGAAGAAGAGGAAGAAATGGAAACAAATGATTATCAGTGTATAGAGGTGGAGCTAGAAGTGAGAGAAAACAGGAAAGAACCGGAAAGAGCTTTACCACCTGCGAAGCCAATTGAAGAGAAAAATAAAGAGGAGGTTAAACTAAAAATCAAGCTACCTTACCCTCTGAGAGTTACAAAGAAGGATCAAAAGGAAAAGGACTTTGAAAAATTAAGCAAAATGTTCAAAAAGTTAGAGATCAATATGTGATTCTTTGAAGTATTCGAGCAAAATCCATTGTACAAGAAATTCATGAATAGGGAAAAAGAGGCCAATGGATGAGGAGAAAAAAATTTCAACTGAGCAGTGTAGTGAAATATCACAAGGTAGGAGAATCCCCATCAAGTGGAGAGATCCTGGATCTGTAGCAATCCCTTACACTATAAAAGGCAGAACTTTCAAGAAGGTCCTTATTGATTCAAGTGCTAGTGTAAGTCTCATGCCTTTATCTATTTTCAAAAAGTTGGGTATTGGAAAAGTGAGCGATACGGGAACAAACTTGAAGTTTGCCGACCACACGACTAAGCGGTGATATGGGCTAGCAGAGGATGTACTGGTGACGATTGATAACTTTACCTTTCCAGTTGATTTTGAGATCATGGATATTTCGGAAGATAAAGAGACTCTTATCATACTTGGTCAACCATTCATGCTTACTAGTTGGTGTAGTGTTGATATTGAAATAGCTACTCTAACCTTGAAATCTTTTAATGAGGAAATAACTTTAAAAGTGTTGGACATCGAGAAGCGAGGTAAAAAGGAAGACAATCACTCTTCAGTTGGAGTGATCCAAATAGTGGGAAAAGGAAAAAGTTCAAAACCACTTCCTGAAAAAGTCTATGGTATAATCTATCAGGTTGCAGTATCTCAGTCGTCTATGGCACATAGCGAGACTCCAAAATTCATTTGAGGAGTCAAAAAGAGAAAGAGGAAGGAACACCAAAGGAAGAATATGGAAGTTGGATGTGATTTGATACATAAAGTATCTCTTATCTTCGAATATGACCAGTCCTCTGTTGCGACAAGGTCAACCAATAAAGTGTAGAAGCTGAAGTACCCCTCATGACATTGAGGAGTGAACCGTCAAACCATGCGACGTTAAACGAAGCACTGCATAGGAGGCAACCCACACTTTTAATGATTGAGCACTTTTTTGTTGTTGTTTGTTTTGTTTTGTTTGTAGGTAATAAATAAGACCTTACGGGTGCGAGCTATGATGTAGTAGCTTGTGTTGCATTACAGTCCACCTCCTCAATAAGGATATTTGTGAGTAACCTCTCTCGCTCTTGTTCTAACACATTGGGGCAATGTTTGGTTCAAGTTTGGGGGAGGATTCACTGTTTTTATTTCCTCCTTTTAGACTTGTTAATTTTGTTTTTGCGTGTTGTTTTATTGAAACCACATTGAATTCTCCCCTAATTAGAGCTGTAAAAATTTTTCTTGTGAATACTGTAATGTGTGAGGTATTCAGGGAAGTATATAGAGTTTGAGGGAAGAGGAGTTAGAACTAGAGACATATGGAAAGTTTGGAAATTGAGGTATAACCTGAACACCATAGATTCCCCGAAGTAAGGAAACATGTCCAACGTGTAGATTTGTGCCAGAGTACTTGGATTTGAGAAGCATCCCCCGATTAGTTCATAGTGATAGTCAAGTATGATTAAAAAGAATTACATGTATAATGTTGATTGAGATAATGACTTATGGCACCAGGAAAAAAAATTAATAATGGTGGTAAAGACAACTGGTCCTTCTAAGTTGGGTAACCCTCACCCGGTTATTTAGCCTAACGACAGTTGAGTCTCAATTGTCGTCCCTAAGTGGACTAATAAATGCCAATGGGCGAGAAAAAAGAATAAAGGTACCTAGAAAAAGTTTCGATCAATCTTGTACATGTGAAGGAAAACGATCATAAATGCCTTAATCTGATTATCCGAATGAAAGAGGGAGAAAATAGAAGAAAAGACTTAAGCCCAAAGCATAGTTGGAGAGGTAACCGAAAGGGGGATTTAGGTCTGCGGTTTTACCGCGGTATGTGTTTGTGTAATACCTTCATTAACGGATGATTACTATGAGAACTAGTTTTAGTCGATCAGAACAAAGGCTCACGTATGAGTATCGACACACCTTACCTTCACAAGTCTTTCATTTGATATGTACCATTTATCCTAAAAAATCTTTATGCAAGCTTGTTGCTTAAGTTCAAGCAACGGTTTAGTTTGGGCGAGTTTGATCAGTGGTTTTTATGCGTTATTTTATCGTTAGTTTTAGTTAATCTTTTTTAGTTAATCTTTTTATATGTTTAATTGAATTTTATTTCTGTTTACCATATTTTATGCTTTGGTTGTGTATTTCCATTGTTTTTAGGTTCAGGTAAGCATTCAGGAAGAATCGGAGCAAAAAAGTGGACAATATAGTGTTTTCAGGAATGAAATTGGCAAGTTAGGGAAGACCTGACACAACCACTCGTGTTACCTGACATGGGCCATGTCAAGAGGATATACATTATCAAGAAAAAGTACAAGAATGTGAGAATCCAAGGGGCTGACACGGCCGCCCGTGTCAGCAAGCCTGGAACTGAGAAGTTTATTTGCAGAAAGACAGGGAGCCAATACGGCCGCCCGTGCCAGCTGACACGGGCCGTGTTGGCTGAAACGCTTCTTCTTCTATTTTTCTTGGATTTTTCACTTATGTGATCTGGGCGAGTATTTTTGGTATTTCGCCACTGCTGTATTAGATTTTGACTATTTGAGATGTTTTTGGAACCTGAAAAAGGGACTTTTTGGACGACAGAAGAATTTGACGATCAAGATTGAAGAGATCAAGGTGATTAGAGATCTGAAGGTTTTCATGAGCGAAAGCAACTGAAGATCAAAGGAATCCAATTATCTTGTAATGTCTAATTTTTAATTTGTATTTCCTTGAGTAGCTAAACCCCTCAATCCTAGGGGGTGTCCCTGAATTGCTTTTGTAATGATCTTGGTTTTCTTGGTTCAATGACATAAGTGCTTATTTTCATAATCATTTTTATTGTTCAATGTTCTTAATACTTTTTCTATCGGACAAATAGAATTTGATTTACGGTTAACCTTAGGTCGGACAAACCATTATTAACGCTTTTTTACGATAATGCATCAGTAGATATTACCTAGGACTAGGAATACCCTGTTGTACTTGGAACACTATTGACATTATATATAATGCTTGATTTCAAACGTAATTACCTATCGACATAGTGATTAGGTTATGAAATCAAAGGTTTTCTCACTAAGGACTTAGGAGTAAACAACTTACAGTCAATAAATTGTTAAATTTAAGCCATGTCTTTGAAATAAGGATTAAGGTTGTTACAAGGCAATTCATACATTGTACCCTAGCATGCTTCTTATATTTGTTTCCAAAACTCAATTTTATTACTCTGTTTTATTCTCCCTTTGTGAAATTACTATTTTCAATTCAAAATCTAAAAACCCCAAGTACTTTTGTTCAATTGAATTATTATAGAGCCTGTATTTCCTACGTAGTCCTCAAGATCGATATTGGGGATAAAACCCCTATTTTGACTACATCGACGAAAATAGTACACTTGCTAGTTTACCGATCATACTTCCTGGCCAAGTTTTCAAAGTTGTAATCAATTACAACATATGTGGTAATCAATTAACACGTTAAAAAACTCCAAAAATGGCACTTCAGAAGGGTGGTAACCGATACCACAAAATGTGCTAATCGATTACCACAGAAAAAATGTGAGATCTTGCTCTATTGGCTGCACTTCTCTGGCTTTGGGTCGATTCTTGACTTCTCAAAGAAGGCATGAAAATAAACACATAAACCTTAGAGTCTCTTGAGTAATAAGCAATCAAATCTTGGGAAACTCTTGATCAATTGAGATTTGATAATTCTTGAAAAACGATGTTGACCATACTTTGACTTTGTTCAGATGAATTACACTCGAGCTGAGGGATTGTTATTTGATATTCTTTATCCAAACCTTCTCGTGAAAAATTTAGTAAAGGTAAAAAAACATACTTTTGGTATTTTTGATTAGGGTTAGTAAACATGATCAAGCAATAAAGTGAGTAAGAAACACACAGGTGCTTCAGGATCTCCCTCAAGACAAAAACAAATAGAAGAGGTCTAGAGAACCAAAGTTGGTGATCTTATTTGTGATGCAGAGATGCAAAATGATAAATGGGATCTTAGGGTTAATAATTAGGGTATTATAGTTGCCCTTATTTAAGTTTCTTCTATCCAGAGATATGAAGATTGACATCTTTGTCTCGACAAGATAGAACAGACTTAAATACAAAAATAAACCTAAATTTTGGCCCTAAGAGACCACAAAATGATATGATTATGCTAACGCTATGCAAGCACAAGATTTATGTGGGAAATAAACGCCACAAAAGACAGAAGACTGCAGGGGAGCCAGAGAAAAGCAAAGAGACTCCGAAGGGGAAAATGAAAGATGAGCCCAACTGAGGAAAGAATCCTTGGCAGGTCAAGAATAACAGGATTACAGACAAGCTTAAAAAGGATAGCCACTTGTCAGGGTAAACTAAAACTTTGCCAAGAATACTCAAAAGAGATGCAGGTAGGCCAAATCACACAATAGACTTCTCAAATGAAGAGACGACCATCTGATGGGAATGAGAAAATTACTGGATCGCAACAGGGTTCTCATATGAGGAGATAGACACATGTTCAAATAACGAACCAAGTTGAAAGATAACAAGCTTCCACTATAAGTATAGGGCTCAACTTCTTCTTTAATCAAGTCTTGGACTTGAAAAAGGACTGAATACAAACTGTCTCTGCTAAAGTGACTTCCATTTGCTAGAAATTAGAGATCAATAACTCTATCGGGGTCCTTTAAAGGAGATAAAGGCAGGTTAGATCAATACAACAAACTTCTGAAATAAAGAGACGACCATTTATTGAGATTTCACAAGAAACTTCTTTGTTGAGGTTGCACTAGAGAGATGTCAATTTTTTGGGAAAATAAACTTCATCAAACTTCCCTATGGGACTTTTCCGAGAGATGCCATTCGATGGTCAATAACTTCACCAAAATTCCCTTCGAGATATTCAGAGAGATTCCATTTGATGGAAAAAATTTCACAACAAACTTCTTTGCTAAGAATAAACTAGAGAGATAGCCATTTATTGGAAAAAATGGACTTCAATCAAACTTCCCTTTGAGACACTTTCAGAGAGATTTCATTTGATGGAAGCATTGGTTGTATAGGACTCCAACATTTTGCAATAACTTCTCTACTGAGGATGAACTAGAGAGATAGCCATTTACCGCGATCATACAAATTGATTCCCAGGAATATACAAGCAGCTCAAATAAAGAGGTTGTTACTTGTTATCAGGCGAAATTTACCTTGTTGGGGGACATACAAGCTACTCAAATAAAGATGTTGCCACTTGAAGTCGCACAAAAGGGTAGTATATCAAACAAGCTTCTCAAAGAGATTTCCACTTGTTGATATGCTGAGGATACACAAGCTTCTCAAATAAAGAGAACACCACTTGTTCTTAAGAAAAAATTTCCAAGAGAGTGTTATCATATCACTGTTGGGGAAATTCAAGTCTTCACCTTCTGATGGAATTCACAAACAGATCTCTGCTGAGGAAAAATAACTTCTCAAAGGGAAAAATAAATGCCTTCCACAACCTAGAGATATTCAAGATAACCGCTGCAAGAGACCAAAGTTCAATCCAGGAACAAACTAGAGAGAAACAGCCAAACAAGACTCGACCAAACGAGAAAATAACTCAACTGGGGAGTAACTCCATCCAAATAAAGGTTGGGGATGAAAGCTAAAACAAGCATATTCCATGAGGAATAAACTCAGTGGGGAATTAGAAAGGATAAACATTTTCTTCTTAGAGTTGACGCTCTAATGGAAAGAGGACACACACACACACTTTACAGGGATAACAACACCATAGAGGGGGGAAGCACCGACAAAAATGCAAGACGCGTGATGCAACAATAGCATAATATGCACAACAAATGAATGTGCGTGCAATGCATATGAGTATGAATATGATAACAAAACATACGTAAAGGTAAACAGGGGGTGAATAAGCATCACAACAGCAATACATGGCTAATCTCAACAAGATGGAAGCATCAATATTACGGAGAAGTGGAAGACCAAAATTGCTCCTTGTCTGGTCACGCCCTTGTTGGGGAGAAGAAACTTACTCAGTTGGGGAAAAGCCTGATCAAGAGCTAGTTGGGGAGAAACCAATTGATACCCGTCTAGAGGAAACCTGCACTGGAGTTCACCTATGATATATTGAATCTCATAAGTTCGTCATATTATAACAAGTCTCGAGGACAACCATTGTCAACCAAAGAGGGAACCAAGTTACAAATTATGTGAGGCATTATCAACAGACTCTACTGGGAAATGTCAAAATGGACTTTACTGGAGAAAAGAAGAACGCAATCAGGCGACTTCACTAGGGAAAACACCAAGTTTTACGTTTCACGATCTTACCGTTCTTGGAGTGACCACTGAGATTTCTTTTTGTATTCATAAATGAAAGAAAAACGTTTTTATAATTTTCAAAATTTTAATCAATTATTCACATTTTGTTTCAAAGATCATCATAAAAAATAAATGAAATTTTGTAAACAGAAACATATAAGAGTTGCAAACAAAAGGGACAAAGGCTCAAATTTTATTGATAGAATGGTAGTCCGCAAACGGCGTGACTCCATGGATCGTCACAAAGTTTGAAAAATGGTAAATACAATAGAAAGGGATACATTAAAATACAATGACCACTATTCTCCCTAACAACTCTGAATTCCACTGTGCTCAAAACTTCCGTCGAGAATGGTTGAATGAGAAACAATGACAAACAATGTTGCTCCAATTGATCAAGACTTGTCGAATGCAGTTACCTTTCATAATCCCTAACTTTTCTCTAGATTTCCCTCTCAGGTTTTCATTCTACCGGGATGATTATTTCTATTTTTGTCTCTAACTTTTGCCTGAATCGACCTTTCGGGTTTTCAGCCCATCGAGATGCTCAGTTTTGCCTAAGCTTCCCTTCTGGGCTTTCAACTTAGCAAGTTGTTCTTTTTACTTTTTTGGCGTATTTCTTGACTGCATCAGCATTCATGGGACGAGTGAACTCTTTATCATCCATAGTTGTAAGAATTAATGCACATCTAGAGAAGGCTCTCTTGACAACATATGGGCATTCATAATTAGGAGTCCACTTGCCCCTAGAATCAATGGTAAAAGTCAAGATCTTTTATAACACGAGCTCGCCTTCTTTGAACACCCAAGGTCAAACCTTCTTGTCAAATGCTTTCTTCATTCTTTGTTAGTATAACTGGCCATGACACAAGGCCGTCGTTCTTTTCTCTTCAATCAAATTCAATTGATCGTATCTATTCTGGCACCATTCAGCCTCGGACAATTCAGCTTCCATCAGAATTCTCATGGAAGGGATTTCAACCTCTATCGGGAGCACTGCTTTCACACCATACACAAGAGAGAAAAGGGGTTGACCCTGTTGAAGTACGGACAGATGTACGATACCCATGCAAAGCAAAAGGGAGCATTTCATGCCAATCCTTATATGTAACAACCATCTTCTGGATAATTTTCTTGATATTCTTATTAGCAACTTCAACAACCCCATTCATCTCGGGTCTGTAAGGAGAAGAATTATAATTCTCAATTTTAAACTCATCACATAATTCCTTCATCACCTTGTTGTTCAAATTTGACCCATTATCAGTGATGATCTTACTCGAAACACCATACTGACAGATGATTTGGTTCTTGATAAATCGGACAACTACTAGCTTGGTCACATTAGCAAACGACACCGCTACAACCCACTTAATAAAATAGTCGATAGCCACCAAAGTGAAATGGTGTTCGTTCGACGCTTTAGGCTCAATCATGCCAATCACATCAATGCCCCACATAGAGAAAGGTCATGGAGAAGAAATGACATTGAGAGGAGTTAGAGGCACATGAATTTTGTTAGCACAAATCTGATACCAACTTGTAACACCTCGTTTCCCCAAAATAAAATAAATGCAATTTAAATCAAAACAAATATCAAAGTTGCCACACCAACACGGGATGTCACAAAACAGAAACTCCACAAAACATTTCATTTATATGAATTCAACAATAAGCAGCGGAAATCATCATATAGATATGTACATATAAACATCATATACATCAATATTCGGCTATCCGCCAAAAATATACAAAATATATCCACCAAAAGGATTCATCAAAACATGATACGACACGGAGTCAAAGCAAAATCATCAGATAAACAAATAACTCCCAAAAGCCCTGTGTTACGTATCAGAGCCTCCCTACGACTCGACTCGCCCCTATCCAAGCTAGCTACGCACCTGGATTGTCTGTACTTCCGAAGAAGCACAGACCACAACAACAACACAAGGGGTGAGAAATCACGATCAAAATATAACGGTAATAATGTACATGAATAAAAGGCAGTAAACAAACAAACATCATTCATCATACATCATCCCGGACCTACAGTCCAACACCGACACAGCACACATAACAATGTAAACATATGCAACTCAACACCATGATATGTGGTACCGACTCAACAACAACGATGGACACCGGGCCACCATTCTCCATACAGGAGCACGGGTGAATCGCATACACTCCATCGAGCAACGATTCAACCCCACCATTCTCCACACAGGAGCACCGATGGACACTGGGCCATCAACCCTCCTCAAGGGAGCACCGGATGAATCGCATACACTCCACCTTGAGCAACGATTCATCCCACCAAGACATCATGATATGCACGACATTAATGCACATAACAACACAAGCACCCACGGTGCACACGATCCTCCTGATCACGTTTCATCACACATCATATATATATATATATATATATATATATATATATATATATATATATATATATATATATATATATATATATATATATATATATATATATATATATATATATATATATATATATATATATATATATATATATATATATATATATATATATATATATATATATATATATATATATATATATATATATATATATATATATATATATATATATATATATATATATATATATATATATATATATATATATATATATATATATATATATATATATATATATATATATATATATATATATATATATATATATATATATATATATATATATATATATATATATTCCACACATCACCATATCCATGTATACTAACATACACCCATTGAATTATTCTAATCAAACGAATATCAAGGAAATCATGTTCCTCAC
Organism: Lathyrus sativus; assembly: GCA_963859935.3. Taxonomy (NCBI): domain Eukaryota; kingdom Viridiplantae; phylum Streptophyta; class Magnoliopsida; order Fabales; family Fabaceae; genus Lathyrus; species Lathyrus sativus. Next base: position 292,338,235 of record OZ012738.1, on the reverse strand, counting down.
CACACATACACTTTCCACAGTTCATTATCAATCTCATATTCAGTCATGACCAACACGGGTCCAATAACACCAGAGAACAGAACAGAACAGCACCAAAAACACAACTACTGTCATGCTCGCTGGCTCACTCACCTAGCGAAGCATCAGCGAAGACTCGCTACTCGCTTGCCTAGCGAACCCCCTAGCGAAGGCAGACAGTGGCTACTGGAAGCACTCGCTACCCAGTTCGCCTAGCGAAACATCAGTGAATGTTCGCTATTCGCTCGCCTAGCGAAAGTGCTGGCGAATGTCTGCGATTTCACAAAAACTCCATTGTCCAGAATCGGTAAAACTCTCTGAAATCACCCGATTTTACTCAAACCAGTTCCCACAGCACGAATGCGACTTAGCTACATAATATAATCTAAATTCCACCCGATAAAACTTCAGCTCTACCGATTAACTCATTTCCGGCTTAAAATGATAAACTACCGAAACCACAAAATCATCCCAACAATCACATGCAACCAACCTATCTTACCATCAATCAATTCAGAATCACAACAACATAATAATTCAGTTCATCAAAACCTATGGGGTTAGGGAAATCCCCTTCTACCTAGAATTCATGTAAATATCAATTTCGACCCGATTCTCCCCCCCCCCCCCCCCCTTTACCTTGATAACTCGATCAGATGATGAAACTCTTCGAAGAGTCGATAGCCTAAGCTCTTCTTCTTCCTCCTTGATTCTTCTCCTTCAATTTCCCTTCCAATTGGCCTTGTTCTTCTTCTTCCAATTCTTCTCCTTCCTTCACGTGTTCTATCTTCCCTTCCCAATCTTGCCAAAAATACCCCTTATTACAAATTCCTCTTATTTTCTTAATAATAATATTAATAATAATAATAATAATTAATAATAATAATAACAATACTATTATTAATTAAATTATTATGACTAAATATTATTACTAATACCAAAGTCCAAAATTATTAAATAAACTCCAACTTAAGGGCTACTCACCCCGCACTCGAACACACTCCCACAAAAGCACCGCAAACAAAATAACGCAGAAAAACTAGATAATTAAAATGGGTGTTACAACTCTCCCCCACTTTAATTATTTTCGTCCTCGAAAATTACCTGATGGAAACAATTTCGGATACGCATCCCGCATCCTGTTTTCTAATTCCCAGGTCACACTGCCACCTGCAACACCTCCCCAAACCACTTTCACTAAAGCTATCTCCTTCCCTCGTAGTTGCTTCATCTTACGATCTTCGATTCTCAACGGCATCGTCTCAACGGTAAGATTCTCTCTGACTTGCACTTCATCTCTCTGAATCACATGAGATGGATCTGCGACATACTTCCGAAGTTGCGACACATGAAACACGTCATGCAAATTCGAAAGCTCAGGTGGCAACGCCACCCTATAAGCCACAACACCAATCCTCTGCAAAATATGATACGACCCAATAAACTTCAGATCTAGCTTCTTGGATTTCAACGCACGACCCACACTGGTTACTGGGTTAACTCTCAGGAACACGTGATCACCTTCACTGAATTCCAGCTTTTTTCTCCGATTATCATGATAACTCTTCTGCCTATCCTGAGATGCTTTCATTTTCTCACAAATCATCTGAATTGTCTCAGTAGTCTGCTGCACAATCTCTGGTCCCAATACCACATTCTCCCCCGTCTCGTACCAACACAGAGGAGTTCTGCACCTTCTCCCGTACAAAGCCTCAAAAGGTGTCATCCCAATACTAGAATGGTAACCGTTGTTGTACGTGAACTCGATCAATGGTAAATGAGTATCCCACGCACCACCTTTCTCTAACGCACAAGCCCTCAGCAAATCCTCCAACGTCTGAATAGTCTTCTTTGACTGTCCATTAGTTTGTGGATGATAAGTTGAACTTAGCTTCAACTTAGTACCCAAAGCTTCCTGCAAACTCTTCCAGAATTTTGAAGTAAACCTCGGAATTCTATCCGACACAATACTCGTCGGCACATCATGAAGCTTCACAATCACCCGAATATAAATCTGTGCCAGCTTCTCCAACGAAAAACTTATATTAACCGGCACAAAATGTGCAAACTTTGTAAGCCGATCCACAACTACCCAAATGGCATCAAATCCTCTCGCCGTGTTCGGAAATCCTATAACAAAATCCATGGTGATACAATCCCACTTGCAAACCGTAATTTCCAACGGTTGCATCAATCCAGAGGGTCTCTGATGTTCCACCTTTGATTTCTGACACGTCAAACAGGCGTAAACAAACTCAGTTATATCCATTTTCATACCTGACCACCAAAACATCTTCCTTAGATCATGGTACATCTTAGTAGCTCCCGGATGAATACTCAGACTACTACGATGTCCCTCACTCAGAATTGACTTCTTCAGCTCGCCATTATCCGGCACACAAATCATGCCTCGGAATCTCAACACACCTGCACTATCCAACTTAAAATCACCATCAGAGTCACTTCCTTCTTCAGACATTAAATCCACTAGCTTCACATCTAGCTTTTGGCCTTCTCTAATCATATCCAAGAAGTCATTATTCACTTGCAATTTGCCCAACATCACGCAATCCGCCGTAGTCTCGCAAACCATGCTCAAATCTCTGAACTGCTCAATAAGTTCCATCTCTTTCACCATCATAGCCGACATATGAATCGTTTTTCTGCTCAAAGCATCTGCCACCACATTTGCTTTTCCTGGATGATAACTCAAACTGAAATCATAATCCTTCAAAAATTCCAACCACCTTCTTTGTCTCATATTCATCTCTTTCTGATCAAACAGATACTTCAGACTCTTATGATCGCTGAACACCTCAAACCTTGAACCATACAAATAGTGCCTCCAGATCTTTAACACAAAAACTACCGCAGCCAATTCAAGATCATGAGTAGGATAATTTCATTCATGCATCCTCAATTGTCACGAAGCATACGCCACCACCTTACCATTATGCATAAGAACTCCGCCTAATCCCATCTTAGACGCATCACAGTACACCACAAACGGTTCACTCGGAGTCGGCAACACTAACACCGGTGTCGTAGTCAATATCTTCTTCAATTCTATAAAGGTCTCTTCACAAGCAGTATCCCACACGAAAACTTGGTTCTTTCTCGTCAACTGAGTGAATGGCAACGCCAAAGTAGAAAAACCTTCGATAAACCTTTGATAGTACCCTGCTAAACCCAAAAAGCTTCTAACTTTCGTTGCTGTCTTCGGCGGTTCCCACTGCAACACTATACTCACCTTTGATGGGTCTACCGATATACCATCACCAGATATTACATGGCCCAAGAAACTCACCGTCTTCTACCAAAACTCACACTTAGACAGTTTCGTAAACAGCTTATTATCCTTCAACACTTGCAAAGCAATTCTCAAATGTCCTGCATGCTCTTCCTCTGACTTTGAATAAATCAGTATATCGTCAATGAACACAACAATAAACTGATCCAAATAAGAATGGAAGATTCGGTTCATATACTCCATGAACACTCCCGGCACATTAGACACTCCAAAAGGCATTACCGCATATTCGTAATGTCCATAACGAGTTCTAAATGCGGTCTTCTGAATATCACCTTCTTTCACTCTGATCTGATGGTAACCCGACCTCAAATCAATCTTATTGAACACTCGAGCTCCCACTAACTGATCCATCAAATCATCAATCCTTGGAAGAGGATATTTGTTCTTAATGGTCACTTTATTCAACTGACTGTAATCGATACACAAACGCATACTACCATCCTTTTTCTTTACCAACAGCACTGGAGCTCCCCACGGTGACACACTCGGCCTGATAAACTTTCTATCCAACAACTCTCCAATCTGAGACTTTAATTCGACAATTCCACTGCCGACATCCTGTACGGCGCCATAGAGATAGGCCTCGTACCAGGTACAAGATCAATGCTAAACTCAACTTCTCTCTTCGGAGGTAATTCTGTAATATCATCAGGGAACACTTCCGGAAATTCATTCACCGCCGCCAACTCCGTCAGTGACACTTTTCTGTCAACAGCTAATGATGTAAATAAAGCAAACATTTTAGCTTCATCCTCCAACAAGATCCTTAATTCCTTACTAGACAAGGAATCCGCCAATGCTTCTTCCTCCGGCGTAAGAAAAAACAACACCTTCCGTAAACAATCGATGTAGACTCGGTTGAACTCCAACCAGTTCATACCCAGAATAACATCCAACTTACTAAGGGGCAAGCAAATCAGATCCACTCCAAAATCTCTATCAAAAATAATCATTGGACACTTCAAACATACCAAAGAAGTAGTCACTGAACCAACAGAGGGAGTCTCAATAGTCATCCGCCGCTCAAGAGTAGTCGGCACCAAACCTAACCTCTTCACGCAATCAACAGAGATGAACGAGTGGGTTGCACCCGTATCAATAATAGCAGACAAGGGAACATTATTGATGAAACAAGTACCTTGGATAGAACGCTTCTCACTGGCAGCTTGAGTTTCCACCACTGCAAACACTTTACCACTGGTCTGAGACACCTGAGACGGCTTCGACTTCTCGCAATGCGTACTGATATGACCCTTCTCACCACAGTTATAACAGGTAGGTATAGCGACCCGATAATCAGCTACCACATGGCCTGGCTTACCACACTTGAAACACTTCTTCACCTCATAAGGACAATCATTGGCACGATGACCCGCCCCACCGCACTGAAAACATTTCCCACCAGCAAACGCTCTCTCTTCTCTGGGCTTCTTATCAGCAGCAACCTTAAACTTCCCCTTATCAGCAGGAACACTGTAAGGAGTACCACCAAACCTCTGCTTACCCTTACGGTCATTTGCAGCCTTGTAATGTGCAATCCTAGCCTGGTTATCATTATCATAAATCCTGCTTCTGCTTATCAGCTCAGGATATTCCCTGATCTTCTGACAAGCGATCCCCATCTTAACTTCTGGACGCAGCCTATTCTCAAACTTCAAACACTTGGAGGTCATCGCCCCGCCAGTATTGTAATGAGGACAATACTGCACCAACTCTTCAAACTTAGCAGCATACTCAGCCACCGTCATATTGCCCTGCTTCAGCTCCAAAAACTCTATCTCCTTAGCACTTCGAATATCCTCCGGAAAATACTTCTCCAAAAAGCCAGTTCGAACCACATCCCAAGTAATTGCGGTTCCTGCAGTCTCCAATCTCTGGCGACTGTTGTCCCATCAAGCTTCCGCTTCACCTTCCAGCATGTGGGTACCAAACCTCACTTTCTGCTCATCGCTACAACCCATCGTCCTGAAAATCTTCTCAATCGCCTTTAGCCACTTCTGAGCAGCTTCGGGATCCAAAATTCCTCCTTGAAACGTCGGCGGCTTGTTACTCTGAAACTGCGCCAAATCCCTGAATTGCGCACCCGCAACTTGGTTCTGATTAGCAACCACCTGCGCCATCGCTTGCATCGCCGCAACCAACGCATCATCATTCCTTCCCTCCATACTGCTCAACAACAATAACGCCAGGTTAACAGAAAAACAAACTCTATCCTACAGACAGACTCAACTACTACACTGGCCGGACGGACCGACCTGCTCTGATACCAACTTGTAACACCTCGTTTCCTCAAAATAAAATAAATGCAATTTAAATCAAAACAAATATCAGAGTTGCCACACCAACACGGGATGTCACAAAATAGAAACTCCACAAAACATTTCGTTTATATGAATTCAATAATAAGCAGCAGAAATCATCATATAGATATGTACATATAAACATCATATACATCAATATTCGGCCATCCCGCCCAAAATATACAAAATATATCCACCAAAAGGATTCATCAAAACATGATACGACACGGAGTCAAAGCAAAATCATCAGATAAACAAATAACTCCCAAAAGCCTCGTGTTACGTATCAGAGTATCCCTACGACTCGACTCGCTATTATCCAAGCTAGCTACGCACCTGGATTGTCTGTACTTCCGAAGAAGCACAAACCACAACAACAACAACACAAGGAGTGAGAAATCACAATCAAAATATAATGGTAATAATGTACACGAATAAAAGGCAGTAAACAAACAAACATCATTCATCATACATCAACCCGGACCTACAGTCCAACACCGACACAACACACATAACAATGCAAACATATGCAACTCAACACCATGATATGCAGTACCGACTCAACAACAATGATGGACACCGGGCCATCAACCCTCCACAAGGGAGCACCAGATGAATCGCATACACTTCATCTGAGCAACGATTCATCCCACCATTCTTCACACAGGAGCACGGGTGAATCACATACACTCCACCGAGCAACGATTCAACCCCACCATTCTCCACACAGGAGCACCGATGGACACTGGGCCATCAACCCTCCTCAAGGGAGCACCGGATGAATCGCATACACTCCACCTTGAGCAATGATTCATCCCACAAGACATCATGATATACACGACACCAATGCACATAACAACACAAGCACCCACGACGCACACGATCCTCCTGATCACGTTTCATCACACATCATATATATATATATATATATATATATATATATATATATATATATATATATATATATATATATATATATATATATATATATATATATATATATATATATATATATATATATATATATATATATATATATATATATATATATATATATATATATATATATATATATATATATATATATATATATATATATATATATATATATATATATATACATATTCCACACATCACCACATTCATGTATACTAACATACACCCATTGAATTATTCTAATTAAACAAATATCAAGGAAATCATGTTCCTCACCACACATACACTTTCCACAGTTCACTATCAATCTCATATTCAGTCATGACCAACAAGGGTCCAATAACACCAGAGAATAGAACAGAACAGCATCAAAAACACAACTACTATCATGCTCGCTGGCTCACTCGCCTAGCGAAGCATCAGCGAAGACTCGCTACTCGCTTGCCCAGCGAACCCCCTAGCGAAGGCAGACAGTGGCTACTGGAAGCACTCGCTACCCAGTTCGTCTAACGAAACATCAGCGAATGTTCGCTATTCGCTCGCCTAGCAAAAGTGCTGGTGAATGTCTGCGATTTCATAAAAACTCCACTGTCTAGAATCGGTAAAACTCTCCGAAATCACCCGATTTTACTCAAACCAGTTCCCACAGCACTAATGCGACTTAGCTATATAATATAATCTAAATTCCACCCGATAAAACTTCAGCTCTACTGATTAACTCATTTCCGGCTTAAAATGATAAACTACCGAAACCCCAAAATCATCCCAACAATCACATGCAACCAACCTATCTTACCATCAATCAATTCAGAATCACAACAACATAACAATTCATTTCATCAAAACCTATGGGGTTAGGGAAATCCCCTTCTACCTAGAATTCATGCAAATACCAATTTCGACCCGATTCTCCCCCCCCCCCCTCTTACCTCGATCAGATGATGAAACTCTTCGAAGAATCGATAGCCTAAGCTCTTCTTCTTCCTCCTTGATTCTTCTCCTTCAATTTCCCTTCCAATTGGCCTTGTTCTTCTTCTTCCAATTCTTCTCCTTCCTTCACGTGTTATATCTTCCCTTCCCAATCTTGCCAAAAATACCCCTTATTCCAAATTCCTCTTATTTTCTTAATAATAATAATATTAATAATAATAATAATAATTAATAATAATAATAACAATACTATTATTAATTAAATTATTATGACTAAATATTATTACTAATACCAAAGTCTAAAATTATTAAATAAACTCCAACTTAAGGGATACTCACCCCGCACTCGAATACACTCCCACAAAAGCACCGCAAACAAAATAACACAGAAAAACTAGATAATTAAAATGGGTGTTACAGCATTTATGGCATTTCTTCACATATTTACAACAGTCAGATTCCATTATCAGCCAATAGTAATCTGCCCTTAACATCTTCTTAGCCATTGCATCCCCATTGGCATGGGTACCAAAGGATCCTTCATGAGTTTCTTTCATCAACATGTTTGTTTCGTGTCTATCCACGCATCTGAGTAAAACCATGTCATAATTCCTTTTATACAGCACATCGTTATTCAAGAAGAAGTTACCAGCCAATCTTTCTGGGATGCCCTAAGTGTGTACTCTTGATTCTAAAGAAAGCATTTAATATCTTAGTACCAAGGTTTATCATCAACAACCTCTTCTACAACAAACACGTGAGCCGGTCTATCAAGACGCATGACATTGATTCTAGGCACAATGTTCCACTTGTTCACCACACTCATGGAGGATTACGTTGCTAAAGTATCTGACATTCGATTCTCTTCTCTGGTTATATAGTGAAACTCAACCTTATTGAAGAAATTTGACAACCTTCTTGCATAATCTTGATGAGGAATCAAATCAAGTTGATGTGTCTCCCATTCCCTTTTAATATGATTAATCACTAGGGTTGAATTTCTGTATACATCAAGAATCTTAATTCTAAAACCAATAGCTTCTTCCAAGTCAATAATACATGCTTCATACTTTGCCACATTATTTGTGCAAGTGAACATCAACCTTGTTGTGAAAGGAATATGAGAACCATGAGGGGTCACAATAATTGCCCCAATACCACTTCCATATGCATTAACGGCTCTGTCAAAAATCAAACCCCATCAGGATCCAGGCTCCGGCCCTTCTTCAGGTAATGGTTCTTCACAATCTTTAGCCTTCAAATACATGACGCCTTCATCAGGAAATTCAAACCTTATAAGTTGATAATCATCAATAGGTTGATGTGCCAAATGGTCGACCAAAACACTTCCTTTTATCGCTTTTTGAGTTTGTACCCAATATCATATTCTGACAACAACATTTGCCAACTAGCGATCCTCACAGTCAACGCAGGCTTTTCAAAAATATACTTGATTGGATCCATTTTGGATATCAACCAAGTAGTATGATTCAACATATACTGGCGGAGGCACTTGGCAGCCCAAGCTAAAGCACAACATGTCTTTTCTAACATTGAGTACCGGGAATCACAATCAATAAACTTCTTGCTCAAATAATAAAAGGAAAATTCTTTCTGACCAGATTCATTTTGTTGATCCAGAACACAACCCATAGACTCCTCTAGCGCAGCCAAATACATAATCAACGGTCTTCCTTACACGGGAGGAGACAAAATTAGAGGTTCAAGTAGATACTCTTTAATACTATCAAAAGCTTTCTGAAAATCCTCTGTCCATTCATAACCCTGATCTTAGCGATGAAGCTTGAAAATCAATCCACAAGTGGCAGTGATATTAGATATAAATCGGGAGATATAATTCAAACGTCCCAAGTTTTTTCTTACTAGGATCCATAAGGTCTTATTTATTACCTAGATAACTTTAACTTTACTAGGATCAACTTTAATGCCTTTTTGGATGACAATAAAACCCAACAATTTTCCAGAACGGACACCAAAAGTGCATTTATTAGGATTCAAATGGAGCTTAAACTTTCTCAGACGCTAAAAAAGCTTCGTCAAATACTCAATATGATCTTATTCAGTCCTCAACTTACAAAGCATATTGTCCATATTGTCCTCAATTTCCTTATGCATCATATCATGGAACAGAGTGGTCATAGCTCTCTGGTACGTTGCACCAACATTTTTCAAACCGAAAGGCATCACTCTATAACAGAATGTTCTCCAGGGTGTAATGAATGTTGTTTTTTCCATATCCTCGGGCCCCATCTTTATTTGATTATAACCAAAAAATCCATCCATAAAAGAAAATATATTGAACTTAGCAATATTATCTACCATCATATCAATGTGTGTTAGAGGAAAATCATCTTTCAGACTTGCTTTATTTAAATCTCTATAATCGACACACATTCGGACTTTTTTTCGTCTTTCTTTGGAACTGACACAATGTTGGCCACCCATTGAGGATACTCAGTAGTCACAAGAAAACCAGCATCAATCTGCTTATAAACCTCCACTTTAATCTTAATAGCCATGTCAGGGTGTGTTCTTCTCAACTTCTTTTTCATAGGTGGACATTCAGGCTTCAGCGACAATCTATGCTCCACAATACTAGTATCAAGACTCGGCGTATACTGATAAGACTAAGCAAAGACATCAACATATTATCTAAGAAGCTATACCATTCTCTTCTTAACATCTGGATCAAGCAGTGCCCCAATTTTGACTTCTTTTTTAACATCTTCAGAACCTAAATTAACTAATTCCACTAGCTCTTCATGAGGCTGAATGGTCTTTTCCTTGTGCTCAAACAACCGAGTAATTTCATCAGGAATGTCTTCAACATCCTCTTCTTCTGCTTCAAACACAAGGAACTCAAAGTTGGGAAAGGGAATAAGGACATTGTTTTCAATGGGTTTAACAATCAATCTGCACAATAATTTTATGTTAGATTTTACAATATGAACAAAAGTGCAAGTATCATGCAGATAAAAGTGATTATGAAATTATTATTTTTCTCGGTTTTTAATGTTACCATTTTTCTGAAAGAAGCAAAAAGGGAAAACATAATATGGATAAACAAAATAACATTTTATTGATGATGATGATAGTTGAAACAAAGCCCTCACAAATTCACTTTAATCTTGGGCAGAGTGAAAATATTTTTAGAAGAAACAAAAACAAATTACTTTGAAATATGAATAACAGTAGGAATGTCAACAACTATCTAATTATGGCATGTTAATCCATGATTTTGTTGATTATTCTGACGTGCTCTTTATTGGAACTGTGGTTGATAATTCGGAGTTGCCTGAGCGGCAAGAGCAACATTGATGACAAGCGTAACAGAAGCTACATGTTGTTGACGATGATTTCCATTACCATTTCTTCCCTTGTGTCTTTTGAACCTCTCTTGATAAATGGCATTGGTTTGCCCATCCTTTTTCTTAGAAAAACTAGCGCCATGCTTCTTTGCATTTCTAGAACTACCTTATTTTGTTAGACGTCCTTCGCGGGCTCCTTCCTCTAAACTCATTCCCATATTAACCATCTCCGTAAAATCACTAGGAGCACTTGCGACCATCTTTTCATAACAAAACAGACCCAAAGTCTTCAGAAAGATCTTTGTCATCTCCTTTTCTTCAAGCGGATGACTGGTCTATGCAGTAATCTCGCACCATCTTTACGCGTACTCCTTAAAAATTTCCTTCTCTTTCTGAGACATTGCATGAAGTTGATCATGGTTCGGCATCATATCCAGATTGTACTTATACTGTCAAACAAAAGCTTCTCCGAGGTCACTGAAAGTCTTAATCTGAGAACTATCAAGTCCCACGTGCCATTTTAACGCAACACCTGTAAGACTATCCTAGAAATAATGAATGATCAACTGATGGTTGTTGGTATGTGTGGACATTTTTTTGGCATACATGACCAGATGGCTTTGCAGACAAGTGTTCCCTTTGTATTTCTCAAAATCTGGAACCTTTAAATTTCCAGGAATCTTCATATTTGGGACAAGACACAGCTTATGAGTGTTCTTTCCAAATAAATATTTCCCTCTTAAGGCCCTGATTCCTTTCTGCATCTCAGCAAATTGATCTTGAAAACCATCCATACGGTCAAGGACATCCAAAATCTCACTTGGCTCAGCATGGAAAACTTGCTCTTCAGCATAAGGCACAGTGTGAACCACGGGCGGTGGCACATACATAGCAGGAACAACTGGAACCTCAATACGAGGAATAACATTAACCATAAGAGGTGGCACAGTGATTATAGCAAGAACATTTAAACCTTCAGTAAGAGGAGGCTGATATCCCTCTGGCATCTAATTGAGAGGCATGCCTCAAGGGAAACCAGGAGGCATCTGATGTTCAGAAGCATTAAACGGGGCCACAAAAATGGGTGTTGATACAATCTCTAAAATCACAGTTCTCTAAACAGGAGAAGGAGGTGGTGGTGGTGGTTGATTCTGGGCAGCCACCAGAGTCTCCATCATTGCAGAAAGTCTTTCTATACTTTCCTCCAGAGTAGTTACTTCTTCACAAAGCTCACGATTTTCTTGTTGCAACTTATTTATCTTCTTTCTCTGATTAGCCCAAGTATTGTTATGATGCAACAACTTCTCTGAACAAAGACCAAGAGAAACAGATAAGACACCTGGAAAAGGCAAAACACAATACACAGTGATGTATGATATGCAAATGCAAATGTTTCATTCAGCTTTTAAGGATCAACAATTGCAAACATTGTAAAGAAATAACACTTTTGACAAACATCTCATTTTGTTGAATGTTGGAAAGAGTTACACTTGAAAGTACAAGTTACAAAGGATCAAAATACAATAATAAAAAGCTAGATCCTAAGGAGCATCTGATGACGATCCAAGTTGATATTTTCTTCGGAGTCTCTTGATCTTTCTCTCATAGTTGTCCTTCATGGCAGTCATCTCTAACACGAGTTGATCTATGACACTCTTCCAAGCACCGAAAGTAGGAGGATGAGATGATGAAGTAGTAGAGGAAAATGAATCCTCTTTATGTCTCTTCACAGCATGTTGCTCAAGCAACTCAATCAAGTCATCTTTCTCCTTCATTCGCTTTTTCAACTCTAACTTCTCGAGGTTTGAAGAATGAAACTTGGATTCCCAAAGATCTTTTTCTTCCTTCATTTTGTCCAAAGCATCTTGAAGAGTCTTCACATCATCAGAAGGAATAGGGAATGGTGTAGCAACCACTGTAGTCATGGATTTTTCAAAAGGATAAGGCATTTTGAGCTCCTTAGCTCTCTTTTCACCCAAAGCGTATAAGGTTCCAAGGCAATGCAAACTTGTCTTCCAAGCTGTCCTCTACCCATCCTATAAATCTTAGTCCAAGCATGAGTCAACCTTCTCCTCAAACCAAAAGATTCATCCCCTCCTTGGAAAAAAACCCTCTAATAGAACATTATTAGGCTTATCTTTCAACATATAACTAAGCTGACGGCGAGCTAAACTCATATTGTAGTTAATCATGCCTTGTGTGCCAAGAAGAGGCACGTTGGAGAATTTCCCACAACTATCAATAATCTGGACATTATCATAAATAGAAGAAGACCAAGTAATGTCAGCTGAGTAAGGGATATGATCCTATGAGACCACCTTAAATAACTCTTGTTCTACTTGAAAGCAGATGATTGTGGCAATTGCAAAATAAACCACTTGTACATCAGAGGTGTGCAACAAACTATGGTACCATTCCCCTTAGAAGTCCTATTATGGATGGAGAAGTAGGTATCACCAAGCAAAGTCGGAACAGGGTTTCCAATCAAGAAAATCCTAATAGTATTGAGATCCACAAAGTTGTCAATGTTAGGGAACAAAACTAGCCTGTAGATAAGTAAAGCAAATATAGCCTCAAACGCCAATGTTCTACCAGCATTAGCAAATAAAGTGGATTTTCCAATCCAGAACTTAGAAGTCAAACCCTTTCTGCCTCCCTTAACCATAACATTAACATATATATCAGATTCCGTCAAATGAACGGCTGCCGCAACTTCTTGGGGCTTAGGAATTTCCTCCAAACTAGTATAAGAAACCTCATCAGAAGCAGGTATACCCAATAGATAAGCGTACTCCTTCAAAGTCGGCATGATCTGATAATTAGGAAAAGTAAAGCATCGGTAGACAGGATCCTAGAATTGCATAAGGGTGTTCAAAATTCCATCTTTAATGTTGGTAGAAAGAATAGATAGAAGTCTTCCATGATGAATTCTGAAGTCTGCACGATTAACCACCAAGGATGCTAGCTTTTTCAAATCTCTAAGATTGGGAGCTCTAAAACTGTACTTCTCAGTATTTCTCCTTCCAATGTCCATGATCATATAATCTAAGATGTTTGTAAAGGAAAATCTCTGAGATCCTAAAAAACTGATTGAAATAATATGTCTATTGTTATGGTGAGAATCAGATATCAACCTATTAATTAACTTAAATCACAAATCATGAAGTTCACCACTAAGCTTTGATTTACCCAAAGGAAAGGGTAAAGATCGAAGAAAACCCTAAGTGTGCTATGTAACAACTTAGCTAGAGATCTAAGATTCAGGGGTTGGTTATACCTAGGGAAGGAGTTAGCATCCTAAGTATTTGTAGTACTCTATAGGAACCTCTTGTTAGTATTTATGGTATGCTAAAGTTTACTTGCTAAGGGAAATATGCTAAGGTAAAGACATAGGGTATATACAAAGTATGCTTGCCAAGACATCGCATCTCGTGCCTACGTATCCTGACTAGGATAGAATCAGAGCATTCGTAGTTCACCTAACTACGGGTTGAGGAACACTTGATTGTGGTCAGGTTCCAAGAGGGAAAGTAAATGTTCATAACCATGAAATTTATATGGAGTGTGGCAACTCCAATCATAAGGCTAGATTAAATGGGGAGAAAAGGTGTTCATCACCATGACACTTACATGAAGTGCGGCGAATCCAAACCTAAGGCTATGCTAAACAAGGAAAGTAAGTGCTCATCACCATGACACTTACATGGAGTGCGACGAATCCAATCCTAAGGAGGGAACACATTAAACATAATCATGTCTATATTTTGCTTCAATAAATAGTCACAAATGATGTATGATTCAAGAGTTTCAAAGTGTAAGAACACATACCTATTGGAGCAAGGTCCAATGCCTCTTCTTAGGGACTTTTTGCAAAGTATGAAGGTGAGAATGGTGGATGATGATATGGATGGTACATAACTTGTTCAAGGGTTTATACCATTTCTAAATAGAGTTTTGAGGATTTTTGAGTGATTGAATGAAGTGAAAAGTCTCTGGTTTGAGTAATCACAATTTTCACTTCAATGGAGGTTGAAAAAGTGAGAGAAATGGTGATTTTGGTGCAGAGTTTTGCAAGACTTTGAGATGTATTTCTTGTATTTTCTTGTTATTCTTGAATGAGGAGAGACCCTTTATTTATAGGGAAGTATTTAGGATCAAAAATTTTGCAGAATTCAAGTTGTGTGGTTTTGGTTTGGTTGGGATTAAATGGTGTGATTTCATCAAAATGTGGAGTTTCTATGCATAGTATCATGGCTCTAGGGTGGTTGAGAGGTTTTAATGATGTTGCTTCTGCAAAAGAAATAATCACAGAGCTCCATACAAGTTGACTTTGTGATTAAAGGTTCTTTTCAAGAATGGAAGTGTGACCTTTTGGCAAAATGCCCCATAAATGGAATGAAACTTGGACAATGCATGAATCTCTTGTATAATACACTAAGGGTTTGTATAATACTTTGATTATGGCAAGATTTAGAAGAAAAATGTTCTGAAAAGTAAAATTATACAGATATTGGCTTTGATTTGGTCATGAAAATGCCATATAAGTGACCTAAAGTTCAGCTTTGAGAGCCAACTTTGCCTCTTTGAAACTCCTAGCTCAAGCATGAGAACAATGAGTTCTTGAACTCTTTGAAAAGCTTGGAACATGCTCTATAACTTTCATGATTGAATAATTTTGATTTGAAGATAGGAAACATGAAAAAGATAGCTTGCAAGTTGAGCAAAAACATGAGTTGTGGTGCCTTGGCAACTTGGGCAAGTTGCCTAACTTGTACCTAAAAACATCCAACTTTAAGACACCATAACTTTTGACTCCTTGATCCAATTGGAGAGTTCTTTATATTCTTGGAAATCTTGAAGAACAAATAATAACTTTCATGTTTTAAGAATTTTGATTTAAGGTCAACAAACCCATGAAGTCAGGGCTTGAAGTTAGTGCAAAAACCTGAATTTTAGGACTTAGAAAATTTTCAAAGTATAAATGCCAAATCATGGTTTCTCCCAACCTTGATCACTCATAACTTCAAATCCTCGCATTTTTTGAACTTGATTCCTTCTAAAACTTATAGTGGGGAATGTCCTCTTTAAAATGAGTACTAGTTTGCTCCATTTGGCTCAAGGATGAGTGAGATATGGTCCTTAAATGATGGCTAAAAATCAAGATTTCCATACTTTAAAAAATTCATCAAAAAAGACCCTAATTTTCTACATCTCCTGATTTTATTGTTCCACCTTGATTTTTCTTGATCCGACCACATGAGATCATGGAATATCACTTGAAATGTTCATGGTTGACCCAAAAACTCAAAGGTTGACTTTTTGGAGCCTTAGTTAACTTTTTAATCAGATGAATTTAAAACCTCTCCCATTCACTTAGGAAGTCCTTGAAAGGAGTTGTATTGAACCAAAAGACATCTTAGGAACCCTTGAAGTGTATGAGGGCTTGTTAGGTTGATCTCCTCTTCAAGTCTTGATTTATCAAAGATTTCCTTTCCTTGTACAAAACCCTAATTCCACAAAAGAAACAAAACCAAAAAGCTTGAAGTTTGGTTAGATATGCAAAGATGATTGATCTATAATGCTCATGAAAAAGATGATGACATATAAGGGGGTAAAATTTGGGGTATGACAGTTGCCTCTATTTAAATATCTTTACTTGATGGCATGAGCGATAACTATCCTCATAAAATCAAGGTGAAAGGTATTTAAATATAGGAAACTGAAAATTTTGCCCTTAGATGCAATGTTATGCTAAAGACAACATAAACCATGCAAATGTTGACATGCCATGAACTCTAGCATGATGATATGACGATGCAATATGCAGATGAAAATAAGAAGCAAAAAGATGAAGGTCAACAACCAAGGGGTAACAACTCAACTGGGGATGACCAAGAAAACAATGGGGAACAAAGACAAACTGGGGAAGTCTAAAGTGATCAAGTAATAGGTTTTGATATGACCATGTGAAACTTTAGAAAGAAAGGGATCCTCACTGGAGATATAACCAAGAGATGGTCTCCACTAGGGAGTATCCAGAGTAGTTGATCAACAAGTTCAAGCAATGACTGACTAACACTCTGAAAAGAATAGGCAGGAATAGTACATAATCCTCAAAGCTTTAGGATTGGACCAAGGAAAAGGTAAAAGTAAAATTCTTATTGAAAGTAGAACCAAAAGTTGGGCTTCAATGGAGGTATCTAGAATGATTGGTCATCAAGTTCAAGCGTGACTAGATAACATTCTAGAACAAAAAGATCCTCAATGAAGGTTGAACTGAAAAAACGGTCTCCACTGGGGAAGAAAATAAAACAAGACATCTAAAGTGATGGAACAACAGGTTTAAGCCATGACCGATAGGCACTTTAGAAGAAAAGATCCTCACTAGAGGTAAAACCAGAAAGACGGTCTCCACTAGGGAATATATAGAGCAGTTGATCAACAAGTTCAAGCGTGACTAGTTGACACTCTAGGACAAAAGATAAAGCAACCTCATCGAATGTAGAACCAAAAACTGGGCTCCAATAGAGGTACCTAGAATGATTGATCATCAAGTTCAAGCATGATCGAATGACATCCTAGAAAGAAAAGATATCTTAAATGAAGATAGAATCGGAAAGATGGTCTCCACTGGGGAAAGAAAACAAGACATCTAAAGTGATGGAACAACTTGTTCAAGCCATGACAGGTTGGCACTTTAGAAGAAAAGATCCTCACTGGAGGTTGAACCCGAAAGACGATCTCCACTAGGGAATATCCAGAGCATTTGATCAACAAGTTCAAGCGGTGACTGGTTGACCCTCTAGGACAAAAGATAAAGCAACCTATTTGGATGTAGAACTAAAATATGGGCTCCAATTGATGTACCTAGAATGATTAATCATCAGGTTCGAGCATGGCCAAATGACATCCTAGAAAGAAAATATATCCTCAATAAAGGTAGAACCAGAAAGACGGTCTCCACTGGGGAAAGAAAAAAAAAGACATCTAAAGTGATGGAACAACAGGTTCGAGCTATGACCGATTGACACTTTAGAAGAAAAGATCTTCATTGGAGGCCGAACTCGAAAGACGGTCTCCACTGGGGAATATCCAGAGCAGTTGATCAACAAGTTCAAACGGTGATTGGTTGACACTCTGAAATGAATAAAGCAACCTCATTAGAAGTAGAACTAAAAGATGGGCTCCAATGGGAAATAGATAAGCATATCCACTTTGTTGGGGACTAAACGAGTCATAATACATCGCCGGGGTGAAATGGTGTCCAGAAAAATTACTAAGAAACACACATCCACTCAACTTGGAGAAATATGAGGCATAGGTAAGCTTACTGGGACAGTAGGGTAGTTTCAGTGAGGAACATAAGATAACTCCGATATGGGATAGATCTTCAACCACCAAAAATGTGTCACATGGAAGACACTGGAGAGATTCTCTTCAATCTTGGTAACTACACATGACCAAAGGATCAATCCAAGAGTGTGGTTCATGCTTCATTGGGGATTTTGTTGAAATGATCCAACAGTTCTCGGGGAACAAAAGATTTTCAACACCAATAAATCGGGCTTCCAAGGGGCATGTCAGTAACAACCGGACCTTACTGGGGATCTCATAAAAGAGATGCGGGCTAATTGCTTTATGAGAAAAAATTTCAAATAAAGAGAAAAACCATCAGAGTCTTCATCAACTTTCTCAAAGAGATGCCATTTGATAGAAGTAAAAGTTGAAGGAAACACCAAGGTCAGATAAGCTTCTCGGGAGAGACTGCCACTTATCGTCGTAGAAAAACATAGTAAAACAAGCTTCTCAAGGGGACTGCCACTTGTTACAAAAGTTGGAGGAAACATAAAAACAGGTAAGCTTCTCGGGAGAGACTGCCACTTATCATTGTAAAGGTAACAATAGAAAAACAAGCTTCTCAAAGAGACTTCCACTTGTTGTTTGGGTGTAAATTCCAAGGAGATGTTATAACAACCCTGCTGCAGAATGGTTTATGTCTTCGATGAGGATCTGTAAAAGATTCTTCCTGCAAGACCCAGTGCAAAATAAATGCACACTCAAACTAGGTTCGGTGACCTAATCGATTCAAAAGCAACACTTTCCAGGGACCAAAGTTCAATCTAGGAATAAGCTAGAAAGAAACGGCCAAACAAGACTCTACCCATTGAGGAATGAACTCAAATGGGGATTTATCTTATCCAAACATGGAAAAGATAACTGAAGTAACCATCATCCACGAGAATCAAACTATGTGGGGAACTTGGAAAGTTGTGTACTTTATGCCTAGAGCTATGACTTTATTGGGAGACAAAAGACAAACCTAGTCACTTGTCGAATAAATGCCAAAATGAACGAAACAGGTAAACATCAAAAATGCATTAGATGCCATGCATATGTATGAATGCACGTATGTCGTGTTTATGCTTATGCTTACAAAACAGGACATATTACATGATTTTACATGGTCTATGAGAAATTATGCTTACAAAACTTGCATAATGATCGTCTTCAAGTCTCATCTGCCCCATATTACATGGTCTATGAGAAAAAATTATCAAGAGGATTTTACATAAGAATTGGCATACATGATTTTACATAACTGACTCGGTTTAGCTACATTTGCACAACAAAGTCCTCGAACTTGTCCTCCAAACCGTGGGAGTAACAACTGGAAAACAAACTTGCCCCTGCTATCTGGTTAATCTGTGAAGGAGATGCCCCAGAGTAACTGATCTTTGAGAGATTTATCCAATCTCGACTTGATTACTTCTGATTAACTGGTCTTCGAGAGATTTACTTAATCTCGATTTGATTGCCCCAGATTAACTGCATTTGCATAATAAAGTCCTCGAACTTATCCTTCAGACTGTAGTAGCTGGGAAACAAACTTGTCCTTGTTGGTGGGTCTTTGGAGTCCTTTCCTTGAAAGGAGTTTGGGAAATAAATATCTATAAGATGACTTCAAGAAGGCTTGCCCCAGTAATCTGGACTTTGAAGAGTTCTACCCCTGATTCACTAACTCTTGGAATGGTTGATTAACAAGTCCTCCAAATTGGTTGCCCCATGCTGAGCTTCTTTTACCAAGTCAAATTCCCTAGCTGGCTGCATTTTTTGGGATTCCTTTGATATTGAGTTGTCTTACAAACAATGTTGTTCATTAAAAATTGGGAATTTCAATGCAACATTCATGCAAGCTTTTGAAATTGAAGTTTATTGATAAAACACACAGTGGAGTGATCAAAAACAAAGTGGATCTAATCATTTACAGAAAGATAGATAAAGTGATCAACACAAACAATTAACAAAGATCATTAGGAGTCAAGTTGTCCAACTTCGTTTTAGTATGCTTTCAAAATAACCTTACCTCAATTATATCTTTTAAGGGTTGTAACGTGGCTTAGTTCACGGCTCATAAAACAAAGGATAAAGGCTCAAAGTTTGTTTGTCCCTACCCAATCTTCATAATGAATTTCAATCCTATGTTCAGTTAATCCATGCTATACATCAGGTTCCTATTGGCTAGGAATTAAACTGATGATAGTTGGTGATGGTTCAGAAACCTAGGGCAGTCACTACTCCCTTACAAAATTTGGTTGTTTTTAGCTATTGAGGACTTTTAGAGTGAAAGCTTTAAGGTCATCCTCTTTTTGGTTGTCATACAAGCCTTTTTTGTATAAGGCAAGGTCATGAGCTTCCTGTAGCACCCCAAAATTTGCTCATATTTTCTTGTGCTCTTGGCTTATATTTCTTTGCATTATCATATTCATGTTTGCATAGCATTTGTTCTTGGCATAGGATCAAGGTATCATGGTTTATTTCTCAAGGAAGAAGGTTGTGTTTCTTTAAGTTCAAGCAAGGTGTTCTCTGTGACTTTGTGGTATTCTCAACTCTAGAAGTTCCTCATCATCAAATGTGGTTCAATGAAGCATCATTCCAACATCATATATGTGTCGCTACTGCGAAAATCGGCGCCGGCTGACAGAAGAGTCACCACCGTGCGTTATTTATCCCAACGGAGGGAAAGGAAACGCTCGAAGTAAACCTCGCAAAAAACGGGGAAAAGGTATGGTCATCGCAACCAAAACCTGGGTTCGGGAGTCGGTTACGCAAGGGGAAGGTATTAGCACCCCTCACGTCCGTCGTACTCGACGGGATCCACGCTTGCTTGGGTTGTCTAAAGGATGCAAAACAATCTATCTACGGCTGCTAAATCTAAACGGAAGGGAATTGACTCGATAGAGCGTCGCACTCTATGCCTACGTATTCTCAAGAGAGAAAGTCAGAGTCAACGTAGTTCGGGACTACAGGGAAAATTGGCTCGCCGAGACCTCGCGTCTTGTGCCTACGTACTTCCACTGCATGGAAGATCAGAGCTTTACGTAGTTCAGGCTAACTACGGCTAAACAAGACATTCTCACACAGCAGTGAGAAAATCAACTGGCTTCAAAGGTCGGGAACTTATGGGCAAAACTACGGCTCGGTCTCAAGTGCACTCGGTCAAGAGAGAAAAAAGGTTACAACTAGTCGTCAGCGGGAAAGTCTCGATCGCACAGCAGCGAGAGAATAGAAGGTTAGTCGTTAGTGTGCTCGCTAGGATATCGCATCCTATGCCTACATATTCTCGTCTGGTACGAGAAATCAGAGCAGCTGTAGTTCGGCTACTTCGGGACCACAGCTCAAATCTCGTTTTATTAATCTCTGAAAAATGATTACAATGCTTGAATACCGAAAATAAATCTCCTAGGAAATACTATCCTATCCTATCCTGAAAAATCGAATGGAAAATAGCCCCCTAACAAGTGGGCTTCTAAACTATCCTAAAATCGTAAAATAATCTCTATGAAAATATATCCTAAAAGAAAATATACTTAAAAAATATTAAGTCTATACTAATATTTTTTCTCTTTTTTCTTTTTTTCTTTTCAACATCTTTTTCCATATTTTTCTATATTTTTCTATGTATCTTTTCACAATATTTTCTCTCCTTTTTCAACATATTTTTTTCTCTATTTTTCACATATTTTTTCTCTATATTTTTCTCTTTCTTTTCTAATATTTTTTCCTCTTTCTTCTTCTTTCTTTTTTTTCAATATGTTTTTCTATTTATTTTTTATATTTCTTTTTCATTACATTTTTTATACTAGTAACAAACATAAAAAAATAGAAAAGAAATAAAATAGAGGGAGGGGGGGTACATTGCAGTTACAGGGGGAGTAAAAGAAAAAACAAAATAACAAACTTGGGCCCAGCCCAGTACATGACAAAAACGGGGGAGGGGGTATGATGCTGAAACTGGGAGTGTTGGCAGCAACATTCACGTGGGCCCAAGCCCAGAGTCCAAAAAAACACATGGTGGGGGTGTTTGCCCAAAAAACGGAATTGGGCCCTAAGGCCCACTCTCTTCCTCCCTTCCCCACTCGTTCAGGAAAAAACCCTAGTCCTCTCTACTGTTCACATGTGCCGTTCTCTCTACCTTGCGCCGTCTACTGTTCACCTCCTTCTCTCCGATTTCCCTCTCTATTCTCTCTTCTTCTCCGTTTGGTTCAACTCATCACAAACCCTCTACCAGAAACATCCTTCTAATTTTAATCTTCCCCAGATAAAACGCCATTGAAAAGGATGAAGATGGAGGCGAGGATCTTATCAGCGATCTCTTGTTCGTATTCGTGGATGAAGGTTTCATGGTAGATCTAAAGAAAAACTGGTAGTTTCTTGAAGGATCTTGGAAGAAGTTTGTTGAACGGGTTCTTGGATTTGTTCGCTGATGAAGTTCTTGTCTGTTCTTGAAGAACTGGTGAGGTTGAGTTTCTGGAGATCTGGATAGTGAGGATTCTTACATGTTATGGTGATTTGCATGAAGCCTGATGAACTTGCAACGGCGAATGAGGGAGATCTCGGAGGTTCTGGCGAATTCTTGAATGAAGATCCGAGAACGTTGTTCTTGATGGATGACGTTTCTGGATATTGCAGGATGAAGGTGTTGTTGAAGTTTCATTCTGGAAATGTCTGTTGGTGAAGATCAGAAACTGGAGGCGTTCGCTGATGAGAGGAGGTTGATGTTGATCAGGATCTGGAGAAAGATGGAATTCAAAGATTGTTCGTTGATGAATGTGGATGAGGTTGACTGGAGAAATAATTGAGGTTGATGAATGTTGGCCGGAATCTGGGGATTTCTGGGTTTGGTGAAGATTGAAGGAGATGGAAGAACGTTGGAGGAAATCTGGTTGAGTGTTGATCGGAGGTTAGAGGAGGAAGATGAATGTTGGCCGGAATCTGGAGATTTGTGTTTTCCGGCGAAGCTTTGGTGGTCGCCGGCCATGCAGGCCGGCCGGTGAATGACTCAGGCGAGGTGTTGTGGTGATGACACGTGAGGGAGGTGGTGGAGGCAGACGGTGCATGGCCTCCACGTATGAGGGCGTGGCAGAGATAGTGGGGAGGACAGATGCATGGGTTACACGTGGGGCCTGGCGTGGCAGTGGGAGAGGGATTGGTGAGTTGCGACGTGGCGTGGTGAAGTGTGGAGATGTGGGTCCTCCTCTTCTGAACACGTGGCTGGCTGGCCTTTATAAGACTGAGAATTTTCTGGGAGCTTCTAGATCTTTCTGGACGTGGCTGGAAACTGCTGGACAAAGCTGGACGAAAATGGACTGCAATCTGGACAAAATTGGGCCTTGGCATTGAACTGGGCCCAACGAAAATAACACCAAAAATCCAAAAACTGCAATGACTTAAACTGAAAAGAAAACACTAATTAAAATCTGATAAAATGGACAATTACTAATTAACTAAAGTGATTAATCCTAATTAACTAAGACCTAATTAATCTAAAAATTAATTAAATTCTATAAAATCCCTATAATATCTAAAAAAAATCTACTTATATCTATTAAACTCTATTTACTAATAAAAGGAAAAATCTATTATTCTATATCTAAAATTAAAAACATTTAATTTCTATTAACAAAAACTATTTATTATTCTAAAAATGAAAAATGCTATTTAATACCTAATATATTCTAAAAATGAATTAAAAAAATCTATTAAATCCTAAAATGATTAAAATCTATTTAAAAAGAATTAAAACTATTAAAAATCCTATTAATATTCTAAAAATGATTTAAAAGCTATTTAAACCCTAAAAATGGCCAATAAAATCCAGAAAAATCACAATAATTCCCAGAGGGACAAAAATAGCACCGAACGACACCTAACACCGCGAGAGCGCACCAAAATAGCCAAAAAATAAACGGGCACCGAAATATCCCAAAAATACGATTCTACCTATCTAAACTGATAAAAAACACCTGAAACACGAGACGAGAGCTGTGATCCCAATAAAATCAAAACAAATGAAAAAATGCACTGTATGCAATATGCAGATGCGAATGCGGTTATGCGTCGAAACCTCGAGCCAGATACGAGACCCGGTTGGTCAAATTTTGGGGTGCAACAGCTGCCCCTATTCAAGCGGCTTGGACCTGACTGGGTGAGGAGCGAACGGCTCTCAGCCAATCAAGGTGCGAGACGGTTGAATACCGGTAAACCCGAAAATTTGCCAACTGCTCAACTCATCGAACACTGGAATAATAGCTGCACGGCAACTATCTGGAGAAATACCGATCTGACATCGCCGTCAGTTATCCACATTAGATTCTTCTGATATTGCCTTCAGACAACCACAACACCCACCATCGCCGCTGGAAGACTAAACTGCCTGACATTACCGTCAGACAAGATTCTGAGGAACGCCCAACATCGCCGCTGGAACACCAAATCACCTGACATCGCCGTCAAGAATAACCATAACTCGGGGAAACAAGCGTCCAACATCGCCGTCGGAGACCTAAACCTGAATCACCAAAATATCCAACATCGCCGCTGGAGAAAATACAACAATGAACAAAATACCCCGCATCGCCGCTGGAGAGAATACAACACTGAACAAAATACCCCGCATCGCCGCTGGAGAAAATACATCTCTGAATTAAGTACCCCGCATCGCCGCTGGAGAACTACATCTGACATCGCCGTCGGACAATCAACATACCCTGCATCGACGCTGGGGAACTACGTCTGACATCATCGTCGGACAATCAACATACCCCGCATCGCCGCTGGGGAACTACGTCTGACATCGCCGTCGGACAATCAACATACCCCGCATCGCCGCTGGAGAAATAAATCTGACAGAATACCCCGCATCGCCGCTGGAGAAACACATCTGACAGAATACCCCGCATCGCCGCTGGAGAAACACATCTGACAGAATACCCCGCATCGCCGCTGGAGAAACACATCTGACAGAATACCCCGCATCGCCGCTGGAGAACTAAATCTGTCAAAATACCCCGCATCGCCGCTAGAGAACTAAAGGATCTGCATCACCTAACATCGCCGTCAGAAGACTGGATCAACTTGACATGCCCAAAATCGCCGCTGGAAAACTGAATCTGACATCGCCGTCGGAAACAAACATCCTCTTAGAGACACTCGACATCGCCGTCGTACAAACATCATCTCTACTGGGGATTTAAAGAGTCTGACCTCGCCGTCAAACAAATATTCAACCTCGCCGCCGAACCAACATCCGACCTCGCCGTCGAACAAACATCCAACCTTGCCGTCAAACACAAACCCGGTCCGGGAATCCGAAGTATACATCTCAAAGGTACAAAACCCTGAGCTTGGGATGGAAACAAACACTTCCAACGGTACACATCCTAATATTGGAGGCGAACATATCCAAAGGTACGAAACCTGAGCTTGGAGGCGAACATATCCAAAGGTACAAAACCTGAGCTTGGAGGCGAACATATCCAAAGGTACGAAACCTGAGCTTGGAATCAAACATATCCAAAGGTACGAAACCTGAGCTTGGAATCAAACATATCCAAAGGTACGAAACCTGAGCTTGGAATCAAACATATCCAAAGGTACGAAACCTGAGCTTGGAATCAAACATATCCAAAGGTACGAAACCTGAGCTTGGAATCAAACATATCCAAAGGTACGAAACCTGAGCTTGGAATCAAACATACACGCTGCTATTCTCTTGACATCTTGTCAAGTCGTTGCTAAATAAAAGCAAACACGCCGGGTCACCGGACATAATCATCAAGTTAACAACTCGGTTGAGGAGAGAAGAATGGGGGTTCACCCAAACAATCCTGACGACTCACTGGGGAAAAGGAAAAAAGGGTTCCCCCAAACGACCTTGTAGACTTTGCTGCAGAAAGACGAGAGAGTTCACCCCAACGACTTCAACAACTGCTGGAGAATAACGAAAGAGCTCACTCAGACGATTCCTACCAACTTTACTGAGGAGCAAGTATCTCTGCTCGAGAACAAGGTAACCTCCTGGTTCATGCTTCATAT
Organism: Lathyrus sativus; assembly: GCA_963859935.3. Taxonomy (NCBI): domain Eukaryota; kingdom Viridiplantae; phylum Streptophyta; class Magnoliopsida; order Fabales; family Fabaceae; genus Lathyrus; species Lathyrus sativus. Next base: position 292,312,034 of record OZ012738.1, on the reverse strand, counting down.
GCAAATGCTGGAAGAATGAGCGTAATGCTCCGTGCGAAACGGAATGCTACGCTTTTGGGTAAATGTTATGCAATCATGCAAGGAAATGCCCCAGCAGAGTAAATGCTGGGAAGAGGAATCGTCCTCTCGGGGAGAGTAACCATTATGCTGAGGAAAAGCTACCCTTCAAGGGAACTGCATTTTCTGCTTGTCTCAACTGGACTTGCACTTGAGGATGACAGACTCCTCCGGAGAACACAGCACATCAAGCTGATCAACACACTATCTTCTGCTATACTCTGCACGGGGAAAGCGATAAATGCTCTGAACGACTTTCTGGGGGAACGACCCTTCTAGGGAACATAGCCTTCGGGCTACAAGACACTCATGTCATTAAGTCCTTAAACTCACGGGGATAAACAAACTTCGGCTTGCTGGACAATCCTTCAGGATCCGCTTGGGGAAACATTCCATCTGCCAATCATGACTGTGCTCGGCTGGGGATATCAATCTACCTGCCTGCTGCTGGGGAAGTGCCAACCACCTGCTGGGGAAAAGCCCTCCACTCTGTTGGGGGTTCCAGAAATCATCTTGAACAAACAACTCCGTCGGGCACCTTCAAGAATCATCCTGAACCGATAATCATTCTGGAGACTTCATTCTGCGGGGTATTCCAGGAATCTTCCTGGGCAACTTTTGCTGGGGACGCCATTGGGGAACTCAAGCATCATACTAGGCGAACAACCCGGGAAACTGCGCTGAAGTCTTAAGAATCATCTTAAGCAAACGGCTCTGCTGAGGAATTCAAGAATCGTCTTGAACTGAAGACTTCGCTGGGGATCTCAAAAATCATCTTGAGCGAGCGACTGTGGGGATTACACCGGGGTCTTAAGAATCATCTTAAGGCAACGACCTTACTGGGGAGAATATTAGGAATCGTCCTGAGCAGCTGGTCTTTTGGTGGAACACCTGTAAAACAAGAATGATAATAACCTAGGTCATGCTTATGATGCGTATGCTTCTGCGCCATGCCCCACACGGTGGGAATGATATGCGTTTATGCCAAATGCCATGCAATCATGCACAATGCTATGCAACGTTAAATGCTATGCAGTGTTAAATGCTATGCAGTGTTAAATGCTATGCAGTCATGCACAATGATGCGATCCCGTCCGCAGAATAAATGCTGGGGGAGGAAATCCTTCTGTCAAGGAGAAAAGAACTACTCAGGTAGAGGAATCATCCTGCTGAGGAGAACGTGAACATGCCAATGCCAATCAGGCTCTGTCTGGGGAACTGATCTTCCGTTGACTGCTGTAGGGGAAAACAACTTCAGCTGACTGCTGCAGGGGAACGAAGCTCTACGAGAACCTGGACTTGCTGATATCAACCGCGAGAATGAACTGCGCGGCCGTCCCGACTACTCTTCTGGGGATAACCACTCTGTGGGGAGACAACTTCAGCTGCTCAACACTCCACTGGGGAAAATCAATCATGATCTGATCAACTTCCAAGGACTCGGCTCTCTTGGACATCTGCAAACTCGGCTGAGGAAGGAGAAGTCATTCTGCTTCGCTGGCTTTACTGGGGAAAGAAAACAACTCTGCTTGGGGATGCTTCCTTCAAACCATTGACAACTGATTGTACTCTGCGGGGATTGACCCGAACTGGGGTTGATTGCGCGCAGCACACTGCTGGAAATGCCCCTACTATCAAGGATATCAATCTTAATTTGCTGAGGATCCTTCTGACCCTACTTTGATACGGGGTAAAATACGATCTCGACTCTTCCGGGGATAATAAGCAACTTTCATCTGCTGAAGAGTGGCAATTCTGATTTAACAACATCCACAAAGAATTCAAACATTACTCGGAGCGCTGGCATCCGTCGAGCTTCGCATCGGGGAACATGACAACATGCGGGTCATTGGGAAATACTGTGTCAGATACCTTTAGGTTTTTTGTTTTTTCTGGTTTAGGATAAACACGGATTATGTACACAGTGGGAGATATAAGAAATACTAGACGAGAACTAGCATTCAGGGTGGACTACCAAACGAGAGCTGATAGCGAAACATGTTAGGTTGTCAAACGAGAACTGACTTACGGGTTCTGGATATCAGACGGAAATTGATTTGGTTTGGACATCAGACGGGCTGACTGGATAACAGACTGAGGTATAGACAACCAGGCGAGAACTGGCTGAAAGCTGACGTACACCAGATGAGAACTGGTATAACACATAGGTTAAAACACACGATGATCAGACGAGAACTGGTTACGCGACGACATGTACCAGACGAGAACTGATACAACACTTGAAGAAACGGTGACCAGACGAGAACTGGTTACAATAAACTGCACCAGACGGGAACTGATGCTTACGATAAACTGCACCAGACAGGAACTGATGCTTACGGAAGGGTGGGCCAGACGAGAACTGGTTACCGGTTTACCAGGCGAGAACTGGACTTTGGAAACGACTGGTTACTGACACGCAACAGGTTTAAACTGCAGGATAATGATCCAACGACAGCAAGGCCTTTTATTTGGAAGGTTCAGGTTTTTTTGATAAGGGTATTGACATGATTCCCCGATACTCAACTCTGGCTGGGGATAAACAGGCTGGTTTGAACAACTTGCCCCAGTACACTCAGCTGGGGATAAAAAGACTGGCTTGCACAACTTGCCCCAATACAATGCAACTTGCCCCAATCTAACTCTTGGGAGTACTTGCTCTGAACAGCTTGCCTCGAGAATACTTGCCCCGGTATCTGTACGACAATAGAATTCAATCTCCATTAGACACCTATTACCCTGACTGGTTTCATCATTTCTGAACTGACTTGCCCCTGAATGAGCGTTCTAGCGACTTAACCCGATCTGATTATCCACCTGAAGTATCTGCTTTCAAATCTCCACGCTCTGTCTAATTGCCCCTGATTGGCTCTCGAGAAGACTCACTTCTGATCAACTGCTTCTCAAACAAAACTGCCCCTGATCAACCGAAGCTTCGGGCCTTGTCCTCAGACTGACTGATACTGAACTTACTGGAAGATAATGCCCCTGATTCATAGGTTTTCACAATATACGCCATCATGGTTCAGACTGCTGAATTACTCAGTCCTGCTTGACTATTCCTTGCTGGAATTTCTTTCATGCCAACTACTAACCTGCAATTAGAATCGTCTGTCTACGAATGGTAATCTTAATGCAGTGGTTATGCAGATTTTGAAAAAATTGAGCTGTCACTCATTTACATGCATGATTGAGTGACGAGTGAACCAAAGTTCAAACGTAGTGCTTACGTGGTCAGTGAAAAATACAACAAGGATGTGACTAGCAAGTCAAGAAGGAGTCAGGTTACTCAACCTTATCGTAATGCGCTTTAGACTAACCCTACCTCAATTACGTCTTTTAAGGGTTGTATCGTGGTCGAGTTCACGGTTCGTGAAACAAAGGATATTTGGCTCAAATTTTTGATTTGCACCCACCCCTTCTACGTGATGATCTCCGATCCTAAGGTTCAGTTAACCTGGCACAAGCACTCGCCTCTTCGAGAAGTATGTTGAATGGTAAGAACCACAGTTAAGGAATTCACAAGCTTTTCTTCTAGAGTGATAGCTACTCCTTCTTCGCTTTCGGTGTCTGTGTACACGACTTTGTGATTTGCTGGGGAAAATTTTCTTTTTAACCCCTCTTTTTCATTCTTTTGATTCCCTAATTTTTGCCTGGACTGACTCCTTTTGAGTTCTTTTCAATTTTTTCTTTTTGAAGTCCAGCGGGATGCCCTGATTTTTGCCTAAGTATTAGCTTTCCAGCTTTTCTTTCTTTTTACTTAGCGGGCTTTCTTATTCTTTCTTTTGGAACAAAGTCGTGTGACACTGGTTGCCTTGATTGCTCCGAAAGGATTGTAACTGTCTCACTCCTGATTGGTGAGATTTAACCTCTTGAAAGGTGTAAACTGATATTGGTCCTTGAAAGGCAACGCTCCTCTGTAAGATTTGAATGCTCGGTCAAGCTAACTGACAACTACCCTGCCCCGGGTTAAGATGCGAGGGTTTAAAAGTCCGGAAAAAAAAACTTCCACTTCCTGGCTCGAAGTGGTTAACAAGGGACTAACTCCTTATATCTCCAGTGTTTGGGGAATTTGAAACAATGCCTTGTACGTCATCGGTAAGGTCTTATCTGAAAGCATACGATCATCGGTTATGAGTTTCAGTTTCGTCATCCTCCCTCCAATCTTTGCTAGTCACAGCGATAAAATGGAGTGAATAAAAATGCAAGTGTCAGTGCAATGCGGTAAATGAGCGACAGCGACATGATTAATTCAGAAAAATGCATAGTTACTTTATTATTATCACCATTCGAAACATACAACGTTTAAAGCAGGTAGTAACTAACAGAAAAGAAACTACAAATGCAAATGATATAAACGTCTGAGGACTGCCGATGCTGAGGCGTCTGCCTGTCTGAACCACTGGCTTCTTTGCTGTGGAATACTTTCCGAGTCTACGAGTTTAGACAGCTGAGGGGTTGTCATGCACAACCAAAACTCCATCTGGAAAGGAAATGCACCCTTTGTCGATTAACTGCTGCACTTTCGCCTGGAAAGCTTTGCAATCTTCAGTTGAATGCCCTGGAGATCCACCATGATAACCACACTGAGCGTGGGGATTGTACCCTGGAGGGTAAGGCTCTGGCACTGGCTTGAGAGCTTTAGGTTCCACCAAAGAATTCTGAATCAAACGCGGAAGAATCTGGCTATACGGCACAGGTACTGGATGGAAAGGAGCGTTCCTTCGTTCCAAGTTGTTGCGAGGCTTGTTCTGATTCCGACGCTGAGTCTGATAACCTCGGCCATGGGCTCGTGGACTTGCAAGAGGAGCGACATAAGGTTCCCGATGGGATGCCCCAGGCACAGTTGTCTGTCCAGAATAACGAGACACAGAAGATACTGACCGCTGAGAAGACGGAGAACCAACAGATTTCACTGATTCGACTTGAGGATATCCAACATCTGTCAGGACCGCATTGATCATAGTTTCATCTTCAGATTGAGAGCCATAGAGAGATTCAGTTTCACTGGCCTGACCTCTTGAAATATTCGGGATTCTTCCAGTCTTTACACCATACTCGATGCGCTCTCCCGTCCTTACCAACTCAGAGAAATTTGGTGCGGTTTCAAACATTATTTTGAAGTACGGGCTCTGCAAGGAGTTTACGAACATGCCTTTCAGCTCTTGGTCTAGGAGCGGTGGTTGCACTCTACCAGCAAATTCTCTCCATCTCTGAACATACTTTCTGAAAGATTCATTGTTCCCTTGAGACAATTCTTACAGTTGCACGTGAGTAGGAGCTTCGTCAAGATTATAGTCGTACTGCTTCAGAAAAGCTCTGGCTAAATCCATCCACGATCGGATCTGATCACGCTCTAACTGCATATACCAACTCAGAGGTGCCCTAGTCAGACTATCTTGAAAGCAATGAATCATCAGCTTGTCGTTGTGCACAAATGAAGTCATTCTTCGGCAGAACATCACCAAATGTTGCTTCGGGCAACTATCTCCTTTGTACCTTTCAAACCTCGGCGTTCTGAACTTCGGAGGTAACACTAGGCCAGGAACCAGACACATATCTGCAGCACTAGGAGTAACAGCGTCTTTACCTTTCAAGGCTTTGAATCTCTCATCTAATGCACGAAACCTTTCAGCATACACGGGAGCTAATGGGTCTTCATTCTTTACTGTTGGGACCTCTCTTCGGGGCTTTGGCACAAGGAAGGCAAAACCCTGGTAGTCTGAGACATCAACAGAAGGAGAACGTTCACCTCGGGTAACAAACTGCTCACGCAGACCTTGGTCTTCAACAGATGGCTGCACAAGCTGAGCTGCAGTAAGGTTGTTCACTTGCGGAAAGTCTTCGTCGTGCGGAGATCCATACAGAGGGTTGGACGTCACGGTGAAACCTGACAAGGTATCAACAAACTGGAAGCTGCTCTCTGACATAGCTACCAACAACTGTCAGCTGACTTCACTGCTTGACTCTGATCAAATCTGCTTTAAATCTGCTTCAACCCCTTGGTCGTCTTCAACACTCACCTTCAGAATCAAAATAACGGCTGGATAAGAGCTCTGACTAGCTGGCGAATGGTATGCAATATGATGCGAAGATGCCTATGCAAATGCAATGCAATGCAACAAACACGGGATCACAGCCCCCACACAATCTAAATACTGCTGCACTGCTGACGGAGTACGGTTGCTCTGAAGAGAAGACCAGAATAACGGGTAGGTTGGAAGTCAAGTTTCCTGCACAAAAAACCCCCCACTCACAGGTATGGACCTATATCTGACAAGGTACGGCATCCTATGCGGTCGTCAGCGTCACAGACTTTCAAAACTGACGATACGATTCCCAGAAGGAGTGGCATCATCAAGTCCTGAAGAGGCCTCACTTAGCTAACTTCCAAATGATCGGTTCCCAGAGTCGACAATCCTCACGTCTGGACTCCCCTCAGATCCTCAGGACCGGAAAGGAGCACCTCTGCGAGAACCTCGTCTGAGCGCAGATTTTCGTAGGGAACTGTGCCTGCTCAGTAGACAGGTTCGTCTACTACTTCTCCGCAACTATATCTAGGTGCATACTCAAGCCCAGGTCCGGCTTCTCTCAATCATAGAACACCCGTAACACCCCAACAGCAACAGATAATATCGATAAATAAACACCAATAGCCAAGAAAACAAGCGCTAGGATTGACTCTCTCTTAGGGGACGTTGATTCCACATGCATAAGAACTATCACAGTCCTTAGCAGCCAGGGGACGTTGGATCCCCAGCAGACCCGTATAGGGAACTATCGCAATCCCCAGCAGAGTCGCTAGCTGTCGCTACTGCGAAAATCAGCGCCGGTTGACAGAAGAGTCGCCACCGTGCGTTATTTATCCCAACGGAGGGAAAGGAAACGCTCGAAGTAAACCTCGCAAAAAACGGGGAAAAGGTATGGTCATCGCAACCAAAACCTGGGTTCGGGAGTCGGTTACGCAAGGGGAAGGTATTAGCACCCCTCACGTCCGTCGTACTCGACGGGATCCACGCTTGCTTGGGTTGTCTAAAGGATGCAAAACAATCTATCTACGGCTGCTAAATCTAAACGGAAGGGAATTGACTCGATAGAGCGTCGCACTCTATGCCTACGTATTCTCAAGAGAGAAAGTCAGAGTCAACGTAGTTCGGGACTACAGGGAAAATTGGCTCGCCGAGACCTCGCGTCTTGTGCCTACGTACTTCCACTGCATGGAAGATCAGAGCTTTACGTAGTTCAGGCTAACTACGGCTAAACAAGACATTCTCACACAGCAGTGAGAAAATCAACTGGCTTCAAAGGTCGGGAACTTATGGGCAAAACTACGGCTCGGTCTCAAGTGCACTCGGTCAAGAGAGAAAAAAGGTTACAACTAGTCGTCAGCGGGAAAGTCTCGATCGCACAGCAGCGAGAGAATAGAAGGTTAGTCGTTAGTGTGCTCGCTAGGATATCGCATCCTATGCCTACATATTCTCGTCTGGTACGAGAAATCAGAGCAGCTGTAGTTCGGCTACTTCGGGACCACAGCTCAAATCTCGTTTTATTAATCTCTGAAAAATGATTACAATGCTTGAATACCGAAAATAAATCTCCTAGGAAATACTATCCTATCCTATCCTGAAAAATCGAATGGAAAATAGCCCCCTAACAAGTGGGCTTCTAAACTATCCTAAAATCGTAAAATAATCTCTATGAAAATATATCCTAAAAGAAAATGTACTTAAAAAATATTAAGTCTATACTAATATTTTTTCTCTTTTTTCTTTTTTTCTTTTCAACATCTTTTTCCATATTTTTCTATATTTTTCTATGTATCTTTTCACAATATTTTCTCTCCTTTTTCAACATATTTTTTTCTCTATTTTTCACATATTTTTTCTCTATATTTTTCTCTTTCTTTTCTAATATTTTTTCCTCTTTCTTCTTCTTTCTTTTTTTTCAATATGTTTTTCTATTTATTTTTTATATTTCTTTTTCATTACATTTTTTATACTAGTAACAAACATAAAAAAATAGAAAAGAAATAAAATAGAGGGAGGGGGGGTACATTGCAGTTACAGGGGGAGTAAAAGAAAAAACAAAATAACAAACTTGGGCCCAGCCCAGTACATGACAAAAACGGGGGAGGGGGTATGATGCTGAAACTGGGAGTGTTGGCAGCAACATTCACGTGGGCCCAAGCCCAGAGTCCAAAAAAACACATGGTGGGGGTGTTTGCCCAAAAAACGGAATTGGGCCCTAAGGCCCACTCTCTTCCTCCCTTCCCCACTCGTTCAGGAAAAAACCCTAGTCCTCTCTACTGTTCACATGTGCCGTTCTCTCTACCTTGCGCCGTCTACTGTTCACCTCCTTCTCTCCGATTTCCCTCTCTATTCTCTCTTCTTCTCCGTTTGGTTCAACTCATCACAAACCCTCTACCAGAAACATCCTTCTAATTTTAATCTTCCCCAGATAAAACGCCATTGAAAAGGATGAAGATGGAGGCGAGGATCTTATCAGCGATCTCTTGTTCGTATTCGTGGATGAAGGTTTCATGGTAGATCTAAAGAAAAACTGGTAGTTTCTTGAAGGATCTTGGAAGAAGTTTGTTGAACGGGTTCTTGGATTTGTTCGCTGATGAAGTTCTTGTCTGTTCTTGAAGAACTGGTGAGGTTGAGTTTCTGGAGATCTGGATAGTGAGGATTCTTACATGTTCTGGTGATTTGCATGAAGCCTGATGAACTTGCAACAGCGAATGAGGGAGATCTCGGAGGTTTTGGCGAATTCTTGAATGAAGATCCGAGAACGTTGTTCTTGATGGATGACGTTTCTGGATATTGCAGGATGAAGGTGTTGTTGAAGTTTCATTCTGGAAATGTCTGTTGGTGAAGATCAGAAACTGGAGGCGTTCGCTGATGAGAGGAGGTTGATGTTGATCAGGATCTGGAGAAAGATGGAATTCAAAGATTGTTCGTTGATGAATGTGGATGAGGTTGACTGGAGAAATAATTGAGGTTGATGAATGTTGGCCGGAATCTGGGGATTTCTGGGTTTGGTGAAGATTGAAGGAGATGGAAGAACGTTGGAGGAAATCTGGTTGAGTGTTGATCGGAGGTTAGAGGAGGAAGATGAATGTTGGCCGGAATCTAGAGATTTGTGTTTTCCGGCGAAGCTTTGGTGGTCGCCGGCCATGCAGGCCGGCCAGTGAATGACTCAGGCGAGGTGTTGTGGTGATGACACGTGGGGGAGGTGGTGGAGGCAGACGGTGCATGGCCTCCACGTATGAGGGCGTGGCAGAGATAGTGGGGAGGACAGATGCATGGGTTACACGTGGGGCCTGGCGTGGTAGTGGGAGAGGGATTGGTGAGTTGCGACGTGGCGTGGTGAAGTGTGGAGATGTGGGTCCTCCTCTTCTGAACACGTGGCTGGCTGGCCTTTATAAGACTGAGAATTTTCTGGGAGCTTCTAGATCTTTCTGGACGTGGCTGGAAACTGCTGGACAAAGCTGGACGAAAATGGACTGCAATCTGGACAAAATTGGGCCTTGGCATTGAACTGGGCCCAACGAAAATAACACCAAAAATCCAAAAACTGCAATGACTTAAACTGAAAAGAAAACACTAATTAAAATCTGATAAAATGGACAATTACTAATTAACTAAAGTGATTAATCCTAATTAACTAAGACCTAATTAATCTAAAAATCAATTAAATTCTATAAAATCCCTATAATATCTAAAAAAAATCTACTTATTTCTATTAAACTCTATTTACTAATAAAAGGAAAAATCTATTATTCTATATCTAAAATTAAAAACATTTAATTTCTATTAACAAAAACTATTTATTATTCTAAAAATGAAAAATGCTATTTAATACCTAATATATTCTAAAAATGAATTAAAAAAAATCTATTAAATCCTAAAATGATTAAAATCTATTTAAAAAGAATTAAAACTATTAAAAATCCTATTAATATTCTAAAAATGATTTAAAAGCTATTTAAACCCTAAAAATGGCCAATAAAATCCAGAAAAATCACAATAATTCCCAGAGGGACAAAAATAGCACCGAACGACACCTAACACCGCGAGAGCGCACCAAAATAGCCAAAAAATAAACGGGCACCGAAATATCCCAAAAATACGATTCTACCTATCTAAACTGATAAAAAACACCTGAAACACGAGACGAGAGCTGTGATCCCAATAAAATCAAAACAAATGAAAAAATGCACTGTATGCAATATGCAGATGCGAATGCGGTTATGCGTCGAAACCTCGAGCCAGATACGAGACCCGGTTGGTCAAATTTTGGGGTGCAACAATATGGTTCATCATGGCTTAAGTTGCAAGAATTCATCAAGAGATTCAAAGTTGTTTTAAGATACTTGACCTAATTTGGGCAACTGGTGGATGCTATGATCAAATGAGCATAACTTCTCTAATTTTTAACATCTTGAGGTGGCTCTTTTTCTATTGGACTCTTCTCATCATCCTATGCAACTTCTCTTTACAAAGGAAGATCCAATTATGCTTGGAAAGTAATCAAAGGTTGGAAGACATTATAGGTCATTTTGAGTTTTAGAAGGTTTTCTTAGTCAACTTCAAAAGGGCATAACTTAGTCAACTTTTATCATTTGGAGCCCATTCTTTTTATAGAATAAACTTTTATCAGAGAAGTTTACAGTCACACTACCAATCATTCTTTCATAGAACTCAGGATGAACAATGTCGACAAACCAATCAGCTAGTTGTTTTTCGGTCAAAGGAGGTTCCACTTGCGAAGCAATTTCTCTCCATTTCTGAGCGTATTCCTTGAATGATTCAGAACTCTTCTAGGACATACTCAGCAGTTGTCTTCGATCAAGAGCTAGATCCATATTGTATTTGTAATGTTTAATAAAGGCATCAGACAAATCTTGGAAACTTTTAATGCGAGATTGATCCAGAGTTAAGTACCATTTCGACGAAGCACCTTTCAAACTGTCTTGGAAACAATGAATCATCAGCTTATCATTATCAACATGAGCAGCCATTTTATGGTAATACATGATCAAGTGACTGTTCGGGCATGTAGGTCCTTCATAATGATCAAATCTAGGAGTTTTGAATTTGGAGGGATAACCAGACCAGATACGAGACATACTTCTCTGGCAGCAGCACCAAATATTTGATCTCCTTCCATCATTCTCAACCTCTTGTCAATAGTCTCCACGTTTTCTCTGAGTTTTTCATGACATTCATCTTCATCTTCCTTCATATAAAGGATATCATATATTGGTTGATGCTCATTGTAGTAGGGTTGCACATGAGTATGCACAACAGCTGGCGCAAAAGTAGGAATCACCTGAGGAGTTTCAGTAACCAAAGGAACAACTTGTTGAACTTGTTGAACAACGGGAACTGCAATAGGTGCAGGAAAAAAACCAGGTGGAAGACCGTATGGAGGTACATTTGCATTAGCAACAGATGGTTGAGGGTGTAACACCCCTTTTCTATACCCCCAAGTAAACAATTAAATCATTTAGGCACTTAATGAAAAAAAAATTATATCAGAGTATAATTATAACATGGTATAAAAGAGACGCATCACATTATCATCGAAACGAAACATAAATAATACCAGCTCACGAAGATATGTAACAAAAGGGGTAAATCTCAACTAAAAACAAAGCATAGTGCTTAAAACCCACACATCAACATTTAGAATAAAGCGGAAACACTTAAACATTGAAATCACTTCATTAACATAAGCATCATATACATTGTTCAGATTAATTCAATTCATCGGTTGAGTTTACAAATCGTTCATCAGCAGATACATACACAGATGTATCACAAAAGAATCAAAATAATTCCTAGCTACCCAGTGTTACATATCAGAGCCATCCGACCAAAACAAATGAAGACTCGCTTCACAAAGACTCCAGCAATCTAATCTGCAATGCCTCATAGAGCATTATAAAACAGCAGAAGGGTGAGAAACGATATCATAATACATAATGCACATAGACACACACACACACACACACACACATGACGTCCAAAAACGTCTTCCGCATTCTCACCACAACTCATCTCACTATACCGTACATCGCAATGTATTCACAATTAACTATTTACAAAAAGAGCACCAAGCATATACAATGTGCATCAACAATGTTTATATCAATTCATAAACATGCATACATATACATATATTCACACATACATGTATATTCAAGCCTTCCATTCATGCCAATTATCAACAATCTACATAAACATCTACATTCATGTTTATTCACCATACATCATGCACAAATGTCTACATGCAACTCACAGAGACCGACACACGACTCTATGCAGATGCAAATGCGGTACCGACTCATTTCAGCAGGTTCAATTGAAGAACCAAAATAACCATCGCTCACACCCCACATGGGCACACGAGGTTCTGCAGATTCACCGAGGAATCAATAAATAACCATCGCAACAAACGAGGTTCTGCAGATTCACCAAGGAATCAATAAATAACCATCGCTCACACCTCACAAGGGCACACGAGGTTCTGCAAATCCACGGAGGGATCAATAAATAACCATCGCTCACACCCCACAAGGACACACGAGGTTCTGCAAATCCACCGAGGGATCAATCGACACAAGAATTCATACCATGATGCTTCATATGCAACATGACTCATTACACTCTTGAAATGCCTACATGTTTACCAACATACTCATGCAATCATCACATCTGTCGCATATATTCATTATGCATTCAAATATATGTATCACAAAGCATATATATATATATATATATATATATATATATATATATATATATATATATATATATATATATATATATATATATATATATATATATATATATATATATATATATATATATATATATATATATATATATATATATATATATATATATATATATATATATATATATATATATATATACATCATCCATTCACACCAATTTTCATACATGGTTCACATTCACAATCAATCTCGCCATGCATCTCAATTTAATTCAAATAATGCACAAAATTGCCAAACGGCCATATTTCACACTTCACAAATCACAAACTAGGATTCACACCATACGGCTACCCACAACACATATAACAACATATAATTAGTCATCTCAGACAAGGAATGATCGCAACCAAACCACACAACCGATCCACGAATGGAAAACACAAGGAAAGAAAATGTGCTACTGTGTTTGCTAACCTTCGCCTGGCGAAGCCTCTGGCAAACTTTCGCTACTCCGTTCGCCTGGCAAACTTGCCAGCGAAGACCACTGGGATTTATTCTAGAATTACTCGCTAGCATACTTTCCTGGTGAACCTTCACCACTTTCATTCGCCTGGCGAACTTGCCAGCGAAGACAGGGTGGATGCTACTGACTTGGTTCGCTGCTGCTCGCTGGGCTTCGCCCGGCGAAGCTTCACTGCCATTTGCCTGGCGAACCTGCAAACTCAGAACTCCTATGGCTGTCCAAAAGCCCAAACCTCACAAACCAACCGATTTAATCCAAATCAGTTCCAGTAGTACAACCCACTCATCACCCGACTATACTACACCGTCTATTCCAAATTCTAACCGATAAAACTCAGTTTCTACCGATTAAATCAACTTCCGACCTAGAAATGGAAACATAGAAAATGATCCAACAAACCCAATCTAGCACATACATGATCATATACATTATCAAGATGATAAAACTTCTCACCCTTACCTGATTAATCGCAAGCTAAGGTTGATTCTTGATAATTCTAGGTTTTGCTCCACTTTCTCTTCTTTTCTCTCCTCCTCCTTTCTTTCTCTTGTTTTTCTTCTTAATATTTCTATCTTTCTCTATTCTCTCTATATCACATATTCTATTTCTTTTCTTCCAAATTCATTCCACACACTTATCAATTAATTCTCACAAAATATCCACTTAATATTATCACTAATGTCCAAAATACCCCCAACCTATTTTTACCCGAAACTCTCAAAGTCGGCAAAAATAGCTCAATATGTAAACATAACATATTATCACACAAATTCCACATAAATAAAATAATCACTTAAATAAATCAAATAAGGACTCAATAAAAATGGAAATTCAGAATCGGGGCGTTACAACTCTCCCCCACTTTAGAAATTTTCGTCCTCGAAAATATTACCTGATTCAAACAGCTCTGGATGCGACTCATGCATCTTATTCTCCGATTCCCAAGTCATATTGCCTTCCGCGGCACCTCCCCATGCCACCTTCACAAGTGCGATATCCTTACCTCTGAGCCTCTTAACTTCACGGTCCAAAATCCTAACCGGTAAAACCTCAACTGTAAGATTATCCCTCACTTCCACATCATCCATCGGAATCACATGTGACGGATCCGGAACATACTTCCAAAGTTGCGAAACATGAAACACATCGTGCAAATTCGAAAGTTTCGGAGGCAACACCACACGATAAGCCACATCACCAACCCGTGCAGTAATCTGATACGGACCAATAAAACGAGAAGTCAACTTCTTCGACTTCAAAGCACGACCCACACCCGTAACCGGTGTAACCCTCAAAAACACATGGTCGCCTTCTTGAAACTCAAGATTCTTTCTTCTCTTATCATGATAACTCTTTTGCCTACTCTGAGAAACTCTCATCTTTTCCCGAATGAACTTCACCTTCTCCGTCGTTTGTTGTACCATCTCCGGTCCAACTGCCGACTTCTCTCCGGTTTCATGCCAACACAAAGGCGTTCGACATCTCCGACCATACAAAGCCTCAAATGGTGCCATACTAATACTTGAGTGAAAACTATTGTTGTAGGTGAACTCAATCAATGCCAAATAACCATCCCAAGCACTACCTTGCTCGAGCACACAAGCACACAACAAATCTTCCAATGATTGAATCGTCCTTTTGGTTTGACCATCCGTCTGCGGATGATAAGCCGAACTCAATCTCAACTTAGAACCCCAAGCCTTTTGCAAACTTTCCCAAAATCTCGAAGTAAATCTAGGATCCCTATCCGACACAATACTCTTAGGAATCCCATGTAACTTCACAATCACACCAACATAAATCTCGGCTAACTTCTCCAAAGGATAACTAATATCTACCGGAATAAAGTGAGCAGATTTAGTAAGCCTATCAACAATCACCCAAATAGCATTGTGACCTCTTTACATATTAGGCAATCCCGTAACAAAATCCATCGATATACTATCCCATTTCCACTCTGGAATGTCCAACGGTTGCATCAAACCACTAGGCTTCTGATGTTCCACTTTAGACTTCTGACAAGTCAAGCACGAATACACAAACTGAGCTACATCCCTCTTCAATCCGGACCACCAAAATATTTTCTTCAAATCTTGATACATCTTATTCGCTCCCGGGTGAATACTTAAGTTACTCCGGTGTCCTTCCTCCAATATCATCTTTTTCAACTCTACATCATCGGGAATACAAATATGACCACGAAATCTCAAAACTCCAAAATTATCAACCTTGAAGTCCTCATTCTCATTCATCATCAAATCAACAAACTTCAAATCCAACTTTTGCTTTTCGCACACGGTAGCAAGAAAATCATTCGTAACATACAACATACCAAGTTTCACACTACTCGGTGTTATCTCACAAACCAAACTCAAATCTCTAAAACTCTCCAACAATTCCCATTCCCTTACCATCAGTGTTGACATATGAACCAACTTTCGACTTAAAGCATCGGCTACTACGTCTTCCTTACCCGGATGGTAATTCAAACCAAAATCATAATCCTTCAAAAACTCTAACCATCTCCTCGGCCTCATGTTCAATTCCTTCTGATCAAACAAATATTTCAAACTCTTGTGATGACTAAAAACTTCAAATCTCGCACCATATAGATAATGCCTCCAAATTTTCAAAACAAACACCACGGCCGCTAACTCCAAATCATGCGTAGGGTAGTTCTTCTCATGCACTCTCAATTGTCTCGAAGCATAAGCCATAACTTTCCCATCTTGCATTAAAACACCACCTAAACCGGATAAAGAAGCATCACAATAAACCACAAACGACTCCGTCGGATTCGGCAAAATCAAAATTGGCGGCATTGTCAACCTTCTCTTAAGCTCAACAAAACTCTTCTCACACTCAATATCCCAAACAAAGGCCTTTCCCTTACAAGTCAATTGAGTCAACAGAAGTGCTAACTTCGAAAATCCTTCAATAAACCTCTGATAATAACCGGCTAATCCCAAAAAGCTTCGAATCTCCGTAACTGACTTAGGAGCTTCCCACTACATTACCGCATCAATCTTGGACGGATCAACACTAACACCGTTACCAGAAATAACATGCCCAAGAAAACTCACTTCCGATAACCAAAACTCACACTTCGACAACTTAGCATATAATTGCTTCTCTTTCAAGATCTGCAACACAACTCTTAAATGCTTTACATGCTCTTCTTGGGACTTAGAGTAAATCAAAATGTCGTCGATGAACACAACCACAAAACGATCCAACTGATCATGAAAAATACGATTCATGTATTCCATAAACACACCTGGCGCATTAGAAACTCCGAATGGCATCACTAAAAATTCATAATGACCATACCGTGTCCTAAAAGCCGTCTTTTGAATATCCTCATCTTTAACACGAATCTGGTGATAACCCGACTTCAAATCAATCTTACTAAAAACACGGGCACCAACCAATTGGTCCATCAAATCATCAATTCTAGGAAGCGGATACTTGTTCTTAATAGTTACCTTGTTCAACTGCCGATAATCAATACACAACCGCATACTCCCATCTTTCTTCTTTACTAACAATACCGGTGCACCCCAAGGAGAAACACTCGGCCTGACAAACCTCTTTTCCAATAAGTCATTCAATTGTTTCTTCAATTCCATCAACTCTGATGTCGACATGCGATACGGCGCCATCGAAATCGGTCTAGTACCCGAAACTAGATCAATCGAAAACTCGACTTCTCTTTCTGGCAGTACGTCCGCAATGTCCTCCAGAAATACTTCTGGAAAGTCACACACCACTGGAACCATATCCAGTTCAACCTTACTCTCTTCCGACAATGATGCAAACAAACAAAACACTTGAGCCTCATCTGCCAAAAGTTTCTTCAACTCTTTAGTAGATAGAAAAATTTCTTCCTCATCCTCCTCCAAGGAAGGAAACCTTACTAACTTGTGATAACAATCAATACGGACTCTATTATACTGCAACTAATTCATACCCAAGATCACATCTAATCCTTCTAATGGAAAACACACCAAGTCCATAATGAATTTTTTACCATATATGGTTAAAGGACAGCTTAAACATACCAAAGATGTAGTTACCGATCCCGAAGCGGGTGTCTCAATAACCATATCACCACCACAAGAAGACAAACACAAATCCAAACAATTAGCGCACTCAAAAGAAATGAATGAATGAGTCGCTCTGGTATCAATAATAGCAACTAAAGGCATATTATTAATAAAGCATGTACCTTTAATCAACCGATCCGCATTAGTAGTGTCTGCACTGGCTAATGCAAATACCTTCCCACTCGTTGGAGCTTGCTTTGGCTTAGTACACTTTGTACTAATATGACCAACTTCCCCACAGTTGTAACACTTCACCACATTCCTTCTACAATCAGTTGTAGCATGGCCGATACCTCCATAGTTAGCACACTTCGCTCCATCCTTCTTACACTCAAAAGATTTATGCCCCACTTCACCGCACCTAAAGCACTTAATGGGACCAGATCTTCCACCTCCGGACCTCTTAACAAAGTTTTCCCTATGCTTGCCTTTATCAGCAGGCGTCACATAAGGTCCACTCCTCACCGGTTGCCTCCCTCTCTTCTCATCCAAACTCTTATAGTGAGTGGAACGAGCTTTACTATCTTCTTCAAAGATTCTACAACATTCGGTCAAGTCCGAAAATATCCTAATCCTCTGATAACCCACCGCTTGCTTGATCTCAGGGCGCAAGTCGTTCTCATACTTAACACATTTGGAAAATTTCGCCGTCACCGCATCATAGTGAGGATGAAACTTCACTAACTCTGTGAACTTAGTCGTGTAGTCTATCACATACATATTGCCTTGTTTCAATTCCAGGAACTCCATCTCCTTCTTTCCCTTCACACTCTCAGGATAATACTTTCTCAAAAATTCGGTGCAAAATAAATCCCAAGTGATTTCCTCATCGTCCACTTCAAGAACTTGTCTCATACCGACCCACCAGTCATCAGCTTCTTCTCTCAGCATGTGAGTCCCAATTCTCACCTTGTTCCCTTCAGCACAATTCATAACTCTAAAGATCCTCTCAATCTCCTTTAACCAAATCTGAGCATCGTCCGGATCAAATCTTCCCTTGAATACCGACGGTTGATTCTTTCTAAACTCATCATTAGCGTTCACATTTGGCGCACCCTGCACTGCCCTAGCCATTGCCTCCAATGCAGCAACCATCGCATTGTCATTACGACCAGCCATATTCTGATTATTCCCAAAAATAACAATAAGGTTAAACAACCGTCCAACCAACAAAACGACGAGACAGACACAACTGACTCAACACTGGCTCTGATACCACTTAATGTAACACCCCTTTTCTATACCCCCAAATAAACAATTAAATCATTTAGGCACTTAATGAAAAAAAATTCTATCAGAGTATAATTATAACATGGTATAAAAGAGGCGCATCACATTATCATCGAAACGAAACATAAATAATACCAGCTCACGAAGATATGTAACAAAAGGGGTAAATCTCAACTAAAAACAAAGCATAGCGCTTAAAACCCACACATCAACATTTAGAATAAAGCGGAAACATCTAAACATTGAAATCACTTCATTAACATAAGCATCATATACATTGTTCAGATTAATTCAATTCATCGGTTAAGTTTACAAAACGTTCATCAGCAGATACATACAAAGATATATCACAAAAGAATCAAAATAATTCCTAGCTACCCAGTGTTACATATCAGAGCCATCCAACCAAAAGAAATGAAGACTCGCTTCACAAAGACTCCAGCAATCTAATCTGCAATGCCTCATAGAGCATTATAAAACAGCAGAAGGGTGAGAAACGATATCATAATACATAATGCACATAAACACACATATCTATATATATATATATATATATATATATATATATATATATATATATATATATATATATATATATATATATATATATATATATATATATATATATATATATATATATATATATATATATATATATATATATATATATATATATATATATATATATATATATATATATATATATATATATATATATATATATATATATATATATATATATATATATATATATATATATATATATATATATATATATATATATATATATATATATATATATATATATATATATATATATATATATATATATATATATATATATATATATATATATATATATATATATATATATATATATATATATATATATATATATACACACACACACATGACGTCCAAAAACGTCTTCCGCATTCTCACCGCAACTCATCTCACTACACCGTACATCGCAATGTATTCACAATTAACTATTTACAAATAGAGCACCAAGCATATACAACGTGCATCAACAATGTTTATATCAATTCATAAACATGCATACATATACACATATATTCACACATACATGTATATTCAAGTCTTCCATTCATGCCAATTATCAACAATCTACACAAACATCTACATTCATGTTTATTCACCATACATCATGCACAGATGTCTACATGCAACTCACAGAGACCGACACACGACTCTATGCAGATGCAAATGCGGTACCGACTCATTTCAGCAGGTTCAATTGAAGAACCAAAATAACCATCGCTCACACCCCACATGGGCACACGAGGTTCTGCAGATTCACCGAGGAATCAATAAATAACCATCGCAACATACGAGGTTCTGCAGATTCACCGAGGAATCAATAAATAACCATCGCTCACACCCCACAAGGACACACGAGGTTCTGCAAATCCACCGAGGGATCAATAAATTACCATCACTCACACCCCACAAGGGCACACGAGGTTCTGCAAATCCACCGAGGGATCAATCGACACAAGAATGCATACCATGATGCTTCACATGTAACATGACTCATGACACTCTTGAAATGCCTACATGTTTACCAACATACTCATGCAATCATCACATTCGTCGCATATATTCATTATGCATTCAAATATATGTATCACAAAGCATATATATATATATATATATATATATATATATATATATATATATATATATATATATATATATATATATATATATATATATATATATATATATATATATATATATATATATATATATATATATATATATATATATATATATATATTCATCATCCATTCACACCAATTTTCATGCATGGTTCACGTTCACAATCAATCTCGCCATGCATCTCTATTTAATTAATGCACAAAATTGTCAAACAGCCATATTTCACACTTCACAAATCATAAACTAGGATTCACACCATACGGCTACCCACAACACATATAACAACATATAATTAGTCATCTTAGACAAGGAATGATCGCAACCAAACCACACAACCGATCCACGAATGGAAAACACAAGGAAATAAAATATGGTGTTGTGTTCGCTAACCTTCGCCTGGCGAAGCCTCTGGCGAACCTTCGCTACTCCGTTCGCATGGAGAACTTGCCAGCGAAGACCACTGGGATTTATTCTGGAATTACTCGCTAGCATACTCGCCTGGCGAACCTTCACCACTCTCATTCGCCTGGAGAAATTGCCAGCGATGACAGGGTGGATGCTACTGACTTGGTTTGCTGCTGCTCGCTGGGCTTCGCCCGGCGAAGCTTCGCTGCCATTCGCCTGGCGAACCTGCGAGCTCAGAACTCCCATGGCTGTCCAAAAGCCCAAACCTCACAAACGACCAATTTAATCTAAATCAGTTCCAGTAGTACAACCCACTCATCACCCGACTATACTACACCGTCTATTCCAAATTCTAACCGATAAAACTCAGTTTCTACCGATTAAATCAACTTCCGACCTAGAAATGGAAACATAGAAAACGATCCGACAAACCCAATCTAGTATATACCTGATCATATACATTATCAAGATGATAAAACCTCTCACCCTTACCTGATTAATCGCAAGCTAAGGTTGATTCTTGATGATTTTAGGTTTTGCTCCACTTTCTCTTCTTTTCTCTCCTTCTCCTTTCTTTCTCTTGTTTTTCTTCTTAATGTTTCTATCTTTCTCTATTCTCTCTATATCACATATTCTATTTCTTTCCTCTCAAATTCTTTCCACACACTTATCAATTAATTCTCACAAAATATCCACTTAATATTATCACTAATGCCCAAAATACCCCCAACCTATTTTTACCCGAAACTCTCAAAGTCGGCAAAAATAGCTCAATATGTAAACATAACATATTATCACACAAATTCCACATAAATAAAATAATCACTTAAATAAATCAAATAAAGACTCAATAAAAATGGGAATTCAGAATCAGGGCGTTACAGAGGGTCCACAACAGCATTGGTAATCTCAGAAACAATAGTGGCCTGAGTATCCATTCTCGCACGTATAACCTGTAGCATCTCCATAATCTGCCCCACACTTCCCCGAAGGTCTTCTAATTCATTGTTGACCTGGTCAAGCTCTTGATTTTGTTCCGCCATCTTTTTATGAGCTTGAGCTCTAGTGTTGTACTGGTGCAGAGGACTCAGGGTGAAAGAACTGGAAGGCGAGAGAACTGAAATGAGAAAATGGAAAGAAGATGCACATGCAAAAACATGGATGCAATGCAATGCAGAGGTTTCAAGGATTTCAATGGCAAGTTGCAAAGGTTTTTAGAAACACTGAAAAGTTTTAGATTTTTGAAATTCAAGATTTTTTTGAATTTGCAAAAGACTGACAGTTGAATTCCTTGAAACCAGGAACGTCATGATGCTTGAATGGATGCACAAACACACATATATATACATAAGCACACCAAGTCCTAGGTTAGAGGGTCACAAGCATGAAGCCATGGTCTACCCATCCCAAAAGGTATGTATTAAGGGTTAAATGTACCTGCAGAACAAGGGTTCTAAGAGGTGCCCAAAATCATCAGTCCATCTTTCGGATATTATCAATTTCCCGAATAACTCGGTTGTTAACAATATTCTCAAGAGAACCTCTTTTGAGTGTAGAATCGCATATCAACTATTTTGGGACTACTCCCTCATAGTCATTGCACTAAAGGTCAAAGTTGTGTTAAGGGTAACTAAAGGTCCCCAGTATCACAGGCTCCTAGGTAGAAAATAGTAAATGTTTTCACGAATACTCGTTCAACAATAGCATTCCCAAAAGGGCCTCAACTGAGCGGTGATTCTCAAGTCATCTTTGTCGGGATCACTCCCTATAAGCCTTGTCGAGTATATCACCTTCCTATAATAAGTGCACTCAAGTCCGGGTGTAGGACTTATCTCACAATAATATATAACCCAAGCAGGTACAATCATATAAATATATATACAAACAGATAAAAATATACAAATAATAAACACAAATAAACAAGTTAGGGGTAACCCTCGAAAGTCAAGCTTCCCTAGTGAAGTCGCCATTTTCTATTGCGGTGAGAATAGGATATCAAATTATTGATTAATTTGAATCACAAATATTGAATTCATAACCGGTCTTTGATTTATCTGAAGGAAAGGTTAAAGAAATAAAAACCTAATTAGCATCATAAACACAATGCGGGGAGATCTAGGGTTCGGGGGTTGGTTATACCTAGGGAAGGTGTTAGCATCTTAAGCATCTATAGTACTATATAGGAACCTCTTATTTAAATGTGTTATCTGGTATCTATCTGTTAAAGGTGTTCTAAAGGGTTGAAAGAAGAACTAAGGGGTTAGTCCTAAGTATACTCGCCAAGAAACCGCATCTTGTGCCTACGTATCCTGGGTAGGGGATGGAATCAGAGTATTCGTAGTTTCCCTCAACGAGGGTGAGGAACTTCTTGACTGTGGTCAAGGTTCCAGAGAGATGTAAGTGTTCATAGGGAGACACTTACTTGGAGTGCGGCGACTCCGAATCTACGTTAAAAGTTAAGTTGAAAAAGGGGTGAGTAAGTAAGTATCCACGGAGGAATCTTACATGGGGTATGGTGACTCCTGATCCTAAGGCTAGGAAGGGGTTAAGAGATGTCCACGGTGGGACGCTGAAAGTGAGTACGACGACTCAGATCCTAGAGCTAGGATAATGGTAAAACTAGAATTCTTTAGTATTGACATGGCAGTCAACGAGAATAAACCTGTCTTCGGGAAATAGGTTTAGTGACAGAAAAATAAAGAAAATGATCCTTAAAATGCTATAGCTAACAAAAATGCGAATACGTAAATCAAACACTCAAAATATAGGACTACGATCTCAACTAGATGCATCAAGGGTTATGTTCAAAATAAATATGATAAATTAGTTAGACTCGGACCGGTGAATTCATGATTAATTTAATAAATAATGGTAAAAAATCTAAATCAAAAATTAGGTTATAAAATATCAAGAATATCCACCTATTTCTAAATTGTTTTTTAATTATTTTGTTTTCATTTTGCTGAAATTAAATTAATGGAAATTAAATTAATTAAATTAAAACTAAAGTATTAAAATTCTAAATTATGAAAATTCTAAATTCTAAGATTATTAAAAAATAAAATATTCTAAATTATTAAAATCTAAAATTAATCTTGAAATTCTGGTATGCAGATCTCATATGTCATAAGAGATGCAAAAAAATATTGATCTCTGCTGAAACAGAACAAGGACGGAACATGACCAATTTAAATTGCTTTAAATTGTACCAATGTCATGACGTCTGTTGTAACATCAGCAGACAGACAGACTATTTATCTAACCATTTAAATTGTGTAGAATTATAAATGCTGAAAGATAAATAACACAATGAATTGTTTACCAAGTTCGGTGCAACATCACCTACATCTGGAGGCTACCAAGCCATGAAGGAAATCAAATATTAGTAGAACCAGTTCAGAGATAAACTCCCCCGTTTACAACCCCTCACTTAATCTCTATCCAATGCAATTTCTGCCTAGAATCCACTAGACAAGAGACCCCTCTCACTTCCCATCAATCACAACAGTGATAAACAATTCAATGCAAAAGAAGACTTTAGAAGACACTCTTCAAAGTCATAATACTTGATTTTACTTAACAACTTCAATCAAGAACAATACACTCTTGCTTACAAGCTTTGAGTGAACAATTAACACTGTAGAAATAACAGCCTAAACATGTCTACCACGATGCATCCAAAGATACAAATGGTGACTTACAAGGTCATGCACAATGGACTCTCAAAACCCTAAACCTTAATTTTACACAAGTTTTTCTTGTTGTGAGTGCTTGATTTACATTTCTTCTGCTCCTCCTTAAATAGTAACGCGGACTGGGCTTGGGCTGATCAAAAATAACATAAATTAGGTTTAACCAAGTTAGCCTAATTTCCATAATTCAGATGCTATGAATTAGGTCACATATGCTTCATGTTATGCCCAGCCCTGACTAGAATCTTGCCTGAGATAGCTAAGGAGCCATAACAGGTTTCCTGAAGTATAGCCTGAGTTTCCTCTTGTAATATAACAGTAAACCTAAACACGCGCCCTGATGTCATACGCTTGATGTCATAACATCCAACATGACATCCAACACACTTTGTTCTTAGCTGACCAAACTCATCCTGCAGTACACTCCTGCAGAATCTTCTTCATAACAGTAGAAACAAATATATTATAGTTTTCTAAAAAGTCTCAGAGGTCCTTTTTATGAACACCAATTAAATCTGCACTTTCATGTTATGAATATCTTTGACCTGCACACACTTGATGAGATATATCCAACAAGGTCTCATCAAACCAAACCACTTATGTCAAGTGATATAAAATAGCAGCTCCTGTTGTACCAGACAACGATGTCATGACATTGGTAATGACATCCTGATTCAAACACATGACATCAGTTCTGTCATGACAGCAGATGGATGTCATAACATTCAGCTTGACATCAGTGCAAAATCATGTTTTACCAAAATTTAGCCAATCATAGAACCAATCATAGAACCATGGACAATCATAGAATCATGGAACCATAGTGTATCAGGGGAGTACTAAGTGTGCATGATAGGGGGAGTACTCGCCCTGTCATAGAACCATAGTGTATCATAATCCAGACTTTCATACAATCAATCAATGATCCACTCCAGTCTTGTACAATACCTTCACATCATACTCCAAGACAGTCCTTTTACCTCATCATTCTCTTGTATGACAAGATAGAGTACTTCTTAGTTAAGATGTGAATCAACAGATCTTTAAGTCCTTCTCCAAGGAAAAACAACCCAGATGATACATATCACAGACATAACATCTAATGGTTCTTTATATGCACACAACTGGACTTACTACTGCCTAGTAATCCATCTGGAGATCTTCAGAGAACACAGCTTCACCAGCTTGATCAATAAGAACTTCAGACAACCAAAGAGATAAACTATCATACATCTCCAAAAGAAGGTAATCTTCCATAAGCAACTTAGGGCTTCTACCACAAGCTCCAATATATGAATAGAATCAGAACCTTCTTTGGTCTTCAAACAACTACCCTTCTGCACAAGAGTAATTTTTTAAAAACACACAACATAAATAGCCAAATGCCACTGTTTGGTTACTCAGCATCTTTTAGAGCTCTAGAAAGTCTAAGCAAACTTGATCTTCCTATCCTACAATGATGTGCCACAACATCAATTAATGCCCTGAAGTTTGCTTGATGTCACAACATCGGATGAGACATCATGCTGGTGAATTCAGTCCTTCAGTAAGCCATTTAGAAGAACCTCATCAAGAGTTCCATGTTCACATGGACTTGATTACTGATAGCAGGTTTGAGTAGACAACCTCTATTCTGCAATAGCTACCTTTGAAATTCATTTGCTCCAGAAAACGCCTCTTTAGAGAAACCAAACATGCCAACGATTGATTCTTCAGAGAAGATTAGTCACAAGAGATCTTTACAGAAGGAATCCCGATTTCCTTAAGTAGAAATTTCTTCAGAAAGTCAGAGATAACTTCCACTTATCCTTGACCTCCAAGATGATCAAGGTCACATGATCCTATGTACTTAGATTAGAAATAAACTGACCCAAGCAGTGCTATCACCAGCACCATATTCTAGACAAGTTTCTTACCAGGAACCTTTCTAGATAAATATCAGATCCAACACACTTTGTTCTTAGCTGACCAAACTCACCCTGCAGTACACTCCAATAAACTGATCCAAGAGACATGTCCTCATATTCACTTCCATCAGTACTACATTCTAGCCTTAGTTTCTTGCCAAGAATCTTACTATAATAAATACAGATCCAACTATACCTCATTGAATTAACAGAGTTCTGCACAATCTCTGCTGATGGAATGCCTCAACATCTGGTTGAACATCAGATCTTTGAAGTAGACCAAACAAGACAGGGGCCTGATACTTGTGCAACAACTGATGAGACACCTTGATCATCAACTAAGGATAATCCATTAAATATTTGAGAATATTTCAAATAGCAATGAATCTTAAATCCTTATAGTAGATCCTTCTCTGAACTTCATGGATAACCAATTAAATACGTGTATAGTCCACAACTATCAATTGATCTTAAATCCACACACCTTGTTGAGAAGACCATCTGATAGACACTTTAGTAATACCATAAGTATTCTTTAGTATAAGTATCTCTAATGTTGAAACATCAAGGCTGACACCCTTAACTCAACCTGCCTATGACTTCCTCTTGCTAGTAGAGCTCTTGTTTTGCCTTAAAGGTACATGATAAAACCAAACTTCCAATCACGAGGTCAACAATAACATATAACACCAACCAACTCTCTTCAGTCCATTGCTATCAACGATGGAATGACTAGAGCTTTGATATCTTCAAGAATAACAGGACCTCCAGAGTTCTTCCATCATAAAAATATGTAGCGGAACCACCAGAAGAACATCTTCAACATGCCCTAAACAAGATGTCAAAACATCTTATAGAACATCATACAGAAGTAGCCACTCCTCCTTTGGCAAACCATTCAACAGATCATAGAAGCTCCTCCTTGTTTAAACCACCAGAAAGTATCTCCCAAGATCTCATCCAGAACATACAGGATGCCTGCTCTGATACCAATTGAAATTTTGGTATGCAGATCTCATATGTTCTAAGAGATGCAAAGAACATTGGTCTCTGCTGAAACAGAACAAGGACAAAACATAACCAATTTAAATTGCTTTAAATTATACCAATGTCATGACGTCTGTTGTAACATCAGCAGACAGACTATTTATCTAACCATTTAAATTGTGCAGAATTGTAAATGCTGAAACATAAATAACACAATGAATTGTTTACCAAGTTCGGTGCAACATCACCTACATCTGGAGGCTACCAAGCCATGAAGGAAATCAACTATTAGCAAAATCAATTCATAGCTAAACTCCCTCGTTTACAACCCCTCACTTAATCTCTACCCAATGCAATTTCTGCCTAGAATCCACTAGACAAGAGACCCCTCTCACTTCCCCTCAATCACAGCAGCGATAAACAATTCAATACAAAAGAAGACTTTAGAAGACACTCTTCAAAGTCACAATACTTGATTTTACTTAACAACTTCAATCAAGAACAATACACTCTTGCTTACAAGCTTTGAGTGAACAATTAACACTGTAAAAATAACAACCTAAACATGTCTACCACGATGCATCCAAAGATACAAAGGGTGACTTATAAGGTTACACACAATGGACTCTCAAAACCCTAAACCTTAATTCTACACTCAAGTTTTTCTTGTTGTGAGTGCTTGATTTCCCTTGCTTCTGCTCCTCCTTAAATAGTAATGCAGACTGGGCTTGGGCTGATCAAAAATAACATAAATTAGGTTTAACCAAGTTAGCATAATTTCCATAATTCAGATGCTGCGAATTAGGTCACAGCTGTTTCATGTTATGCCCAACCCTGACTAGAATCTCGCTTGAGATAGCTAAGGAGCCATAACAAGTTTCCTGAAGTATAGCCTGTGTTTCCTCTTGCAATATAATAGTAAACCTAAACACGCACCCTGATGTCATACGCTTGATGTCATAACATCCAGCATGACATCCAACACACTATGTTCTTAGCTGACCAAACTCACCCTGCAGTACACTCATGCATAATCTTTTTCATAACAGTAGAAACAAATATGTTATAGTTTCCTAAAAAGTCTCAGAGATCCTTTTTATGAACACCAATTAAATATGCACTTTCATGTTATGAGTATCTTTGACCTGCACACACTTGATGAGATATACTCAACACGATCTCATCAAATCAAAACCACTTCTGGTTCAAACACATGACAGCAGTTCTGTCATGACAGCAGATGGATGTCATAACATTCGGCTTGACATCAGTGCAGAATCATGTTTTAACAAAATTTAGTCAATCATAGAACCATGGACAATCATAGAACCATGGAACTAACAAATCTAAATTATTTGAATCTAAATTATTAGTTCTAAAAAGAACTAAATTATTAAAATCTAAATTAAATTATTATTTTCATTTATTTTTATGTATTATATTCTTTTATTATATATATATTTTTTGGTTTTATTTATATTATTTATTTATATTATTATTCTTAAAAAAGAAGGTTGGGCCAAGCCCAAGTCTAAAGAAAAAAATAAAAATAAAAAAACATGTTGGGCCTGTAGTGATCAGGCCACCGGACCCAACCTGGATCAACAACAACAAAAGAAAATTGAAATTAGGGTTGGGAACCCTAAATCCTCTTTCCCCGACCGTTTCCTTCTTCTTCCCTTCACTTCTTCTTCTCGTTTTCACCTCTTCTTCTTCTTCTTCTTCTTCTTCTTCATTTCTTCTTCGTTCTTTTCCGTTCTTCCCTCTTCCTCTTCTCTTCTTCTTCCCTTCCTTCTTCTTCATCTCCTCTTTTCCTTTCTTAGCCTTCCGCCTCTTCTTCGTTTTCCTCTCTTTAATCTTAAATCCGAAACCTGTAAACAACCAACAAAAATCAAAGATTTAAACAATTGGTAGAAAAAAAGCTTACTGAAATGGGGTTTGTGAAGGAGATGCTTCGATTTGGGTCTTTGAAGATGGATAGGCGGTGACGGCTTGAAGGATCTTCGGAGTTTTCAGCGCGAATGGCGAATCGCCGAGGTCGACCGTTTTCAAGAGATAAGTCTTAATTTCCTCTTTTCTTTTGTGCTTGTGTGGAAATGATACTGTATGTTTTCTACATGCAGTGTTTGTTCACATTACCGGTATCTCTTTTTATACTGCTACGTGCTTAAAGTTTCGATTTCGCAATTGAAAGCTAAAGATTGCCTGTCGGATACTGTTTTTGATTCTTGCCATTTTTGATTAAACATGTTATGTACTGTTTTGGAAAAGAAACGGATTCTGCTTAAAACTTTCCATTTTTATATTGATGTGTTTCCAAGACAAATCTGAGAATTTCGTTTTCTATATGCTGTATTCTCCAGTAGGTTTGTGGAGTTATGAAGATTAACAGTATATGCTGAAGAGGAGTAATTAGATGCCAGAAGAGCCTCAGGACGCCTGTAAGTCTAACCAGTCTGCACTTAAAATCAATGGCCGTTGGAAACAACAGCATCCGATTTGGGTAACCGCAGATAAGTGTCTCTGAATTTCTCTTCAAATCGTCATGTAACTTTTAAGAAACATCAACTGGTTTTTATTTCAAACATTTGATTTTCCTGCGTGTTTTTGACGGGAGATAGAGGTATTGTACGTCTCGTTTCTCTTTCCTTTACTCATTCTGTGCGTAGCAGCGGGCACTGCCTCCAGTGCCTCCCGAAGGACGTGGTGAAGAAATTGTTCCGCTGGCAACCTTCTCACTATTTTCCAAAGAGGAAAGATTCCTTTATTCTCACATTGGCACCCAACGGGAAAGGCTCTGTATCACTTGCATTTGGACCGCCCTGTATGGAATAGGACAGGATGACAGCATTTTATCCTCATTCATCAGGTTTGAATTCTGAAAATGAGCGATGAGAGATGACTTTCCTTGAACTCTAGCATGTGCAAGCATATCTGCTTTTTTTTACTGTTTGTTAAACTTTTGGGATGATGCAGGATTCTTATGAACAAGAGCAACCTTTTTTTTTGGGTAAGCTCCTTAATATTCATCTATAACCTCTTGTTGAAAAATGTTTTTATTTATTCCTTGTTTTGATTGGCGTTACGTACTCTCCACAAGAGTGAGCAGGAGCTGTTGCAAATTCCTTCATGTTTTCCAAACGATAAGGCAAAAGGATTGGCAGGGTGTTCCTCCAAGTGCCTTCTTGTTTGTATGCAAATTATCATGTGAATTCGGCGCTGCTGCAGGATCCTTTGGTAGTAAGAAGCAAGAAGAACTTCTCAAACATTGGATGAAGGTTTCATCTTTCCTTTAAACGCCTCTATGGTGAATGGTGTAGCACTTGAACGTTTTTATGGTTTATTGTTCATGTAATGGTTTAAGGTTTATGACTTTGTAAATTTTGATGTAGTGAAGTAATCCTTGTAATGATTCATGCTTGATGAACTTGGATGGGGTTTTGTAATTTGATTTTGAACTATATTTGCAAAATTTCCCCTTGTAATCTTGTTAAGAAATTGGATTTGTTTTTGAACTCATGATTCTTGAATGAATTTGTGGACATTATCATTCTTGAATTATCTTCATATGCTTTGGATTAATCGTGACATGTATCTGAGTAAAAGCAATTTTGGACCTTGTGTATTTGTAAACTTGAATTTCAATGATGAACTCCTACTAAACAAATCACTTTAAGATCTTGGAGGTTGTATTATGATACCAAACTTTGATATTTCTTGCACATAATGACCTTGAATGAAAGTAAGAAAGCTTGAGTCTTGAATGGTGATGAATAATGTCCCTTTTGAAATCCATTCTTGAATCTTAAAATTAGAACTTAATACAAATCGTATGGAAATCCTCGGCCTCTTGAATTATGAAAACTTCATAGTGCAATTCAAATAATTTCTTATCAAAATTCATGAATTCAAGAATGAGACCTTTGTATCTTGAGTGAAATCCAAAATAGCTTGAAGGTTGATGTTTCCTTACTTGAACTTTATAAAAACAACACAGTCTAGGAATTCATTAATTCATATCATAAAAGAAGTTTCTTGTGACGGTTTATGGTGCAATCTCAATTGGGCCCTAACTGAAAGAAAACATACAATCCCCTTTTTGAAATCAAAGCCATGTATGCAAGTCTTGGATTTAAATTTGAGGATGCAACATGTAATGTATCCATGTTTGAAATGGTTCTTGCATAAACTCAATTCCCAATTCTTTCATCCAACTTTAACGCTTCAAATCATACAGTCCACAAATTATCAAGATTCACAATCTTCCGTCTGGCACACTAATAAATTTTGTTTGAAATTGGTGGACAGGAGGTCTCGGTCTTTCTGGGGAACCTCTGAGTAGTACAAGAACCTTCATGACCTTCAAACTTTCTGCAGCAGTCCTGTCTTCACAAAATAATCAAGGAAACGATACAACCGTTAGCGATGCAATGTATGATTGACTTAAGATGATATGCAAATGATCCAAGAATCTAAGGGTAAAATTTGGGGTACGACAGTGATCCTATGATGGTCCTAGACCTATGATGGTGTCTTGGAGCCTTCACTCATGCTTTGGTCTCCTCTATCTTTTTTTAGGGTTTTTTTTTTCTTTTTTTTATTTGTTTTTATTTGGATTTAAATTGCTTTTTGGGTGAACAAATGATTTTGATCCATTATGAGGTGATTCTCTTGACTTCTCCTCATTCCATTTGGATCTTTGATATTTGCTTTGGTGTTCCCTCATTTGTGGTTGTTGATGATGGTTGATTCATTTTGAAGTTTGGTTTTAACTGTCAAACTTAAGTGATCCCTCTTATGCATTCATGATTGGATGTATACCTTTTGGCCTTGTTATGTTGCTGCCCCACCTTGCCTCTTGGGTCATCTGGTTTCTTGTTGCTTTGCTTCTTATTTGGTTTTGTTTTCTTGTGAATTTTTTTTATCCATTTGACTGATGGAGATGAGTTGCCTTACCCTTGTGTTTGTCTTCACATCTTGGATGTGGTTTGGGTATGGGATGCACCAATGATATGTTGACTTGAGGTGTTTGTCCATCTTGTTTGGGTTTGAAGCTTTGGGCTTGACTTGCTTGCTCTTCTGCTTGCATATACATTTTTTTGTTTCTTGTGCGTCTTTCTTCTTCTCTCTCTTTGAGACTTCTTTTATCCTTGTTTTCATTTGTGATTGAATTGGATATTGTTTACTTGTGCTTGCTTACATGATCCCTTAGGATTCCTAATCCCCCTGTTTAAGATGGGAGTAGGAGAGACACAAGGCTTTCAATCTTTTATATAATAACAATTAGGATAGTCCCTTTCATCTCAACTCTAGGTATATCATTTGTATGATAACACTAGGGAGATTTCCCTTTCATCCTAACCTCAGGATCGTTTTGTATGATAACATTAGTGTTTCTAGTTTCCCTTTAGTGTTTTCTTGTGTCTTCTCTTCTCATCTCAAACTTCTTTAAGACATTTAATAAGAAATGACAAACGTTGTACGTTACGAGCCTTAAGTACATGGGAAATGATGAGTGGGGATTTTCTCCTCACTTGTCTAGAGTGTTTAGTGTATGCCCTTTGGGCGATATGTGACGCATTCGCTCCTATGTCATAGTATTTAGTGCAATGTGGGTCTCAAACTAACTCAATCAACTTCTTTAAAACCAACAAACCAAATTCAAACCTTTTTATCCTTTGGGATTTGTGTTTCAAACTCATTTTCAAAAAAGAGTGCTACTTTTCTGTTCTACCGCAAACAAGCATCGTCCCTAACTGCTGGAATGGAGACTTAACGTCACTCATAAAAAACACTTAACCAACCAGTGGTTTAGTTGCTCGAACTATGTTTTCTCTGATTTCTCATACCAGATGAGGATACGTAGGCACAAGACGATGATGTCTTGGCGAGGAACCTTCCCTCCATCACCCGTAGTTTCCTGAACTACGTTGACTCTGATTTTCCCATTGCACTAGGAAATACGTAGGCATAGGCCGGTGATGTCCTATTGAGTCTTCTTTCTTTTCTTTTCTTTCCCCCCGCTTAGTAGTAGCTTTTAGATAACTCACCCTTTAATAGACAACAAGTGTGGATCCCGTTGAGTACAACGGACGTGAGGGGTGCTCATACCTTCCCCTTGCGTAACCGACTCCCGAACCCAAGATTTGGTTGCGATGACCTTGTCTTTCCCGTTCGTTTTGGTTTTCTTTGATTGTTTCCTTTCCCTCTCTTTGAGATAAATAACGTTTGGTGGCGACTCTTCTGTTTGTTTCCACCGGCCCTTTTCGCAGTTGCAACAGTTGGTCCATTGGAAATCATGTGCTGCCTTTATAGTTATTGCTTCCAGCTTTGTGGGAAACCATACCAGCAAAGCCTCAAACTCTTCCATGGATAATTTATGCATCATGAAAAAGTTTAATGTTACACCCTACTCTATCCATTCGTATAACAATTGAAAATACGAAAAATGATTGCGGAAATTAATTAGAGTTACCCACGTAGGATGCCACATCCACAAAACATCGTCATGAAGTATCAAATCAATTCATATTTTATTCATTAATAAAAAAAATACTTTGATTAAACATTAAAATTAAATCAAATGGTTTAGCATTAAAGCTCAAATTACATCAAATCTCCATAAATAACAGTGGTTCAACAACATTAATCAAAACAAATCATGATATGAAGAAAATAACAAAATCTTCATCCTTCCTGTGTTACGTATCAGAGCGACTCCTAAGACTCGACCAAATAGCAACACATGCCCCAAGCACTACTCAGGTACCTGATTATTTGTACTCCCCAAGGAGCACAAACACAACAAACAGAAAAGAGGTGAGAACTGCGTTCAATAATACACTATGAAAATCATATGCTAAGGAGTAGTTATCACACAAGTACATAAATCATACAATCACAACACACATACAAGTGTCACATCAATACTCGACATATTTAGCCCATATTCAATTATATACTTATGCAATGCGACTCAACTGACATGACACAATGCATGCGGTACCATCACAATCACATATGATTCACCCTAGAACTTGATTCCTATCAGAATTCAGATAAGTCGTATATGTTCCTCTGAACTACAACTTATCTCCCCTCGACTCCCACATAGAATCCGGACGAGACTAGGCACCCATCATGAATTCCCACCTAGCCCATCTCCATATAACACGACATGAATGCATGACACAAAATTCCGAATTATATAAGAATCGTTCAAGCATATTCACGATCCTTAATGATCACACGTGAACCACATATTCACTATAATTCCCTCCAGAATTACCACCACAACCCAAGACCGTCCTCATACGAAATTTTTGGCTTAGAAGCAATCAACACATCTCAAACAGACAATCACATGAAATTCCATGTTTTATCCTATTTAATTTTATTATAAGTTTCCCCTATATCTAATTATATCATCTTAGTCTTACGGATCAAGAGAACTTGCATTACACATGAAATCGGGACAGAAATCGCAAAAACGGGAAAATTTCGCTACAGCCCTTCCCCATACGCGTATGGTCATCCTCCCTTGCCCCAGGCCTGTGTATCATATGCTTAGGGATCAAATTCTTAGGACTCCTATGCGTATTGCCTTGGGCCTTACGCGTATGACAAGAGAGTGATTTCTCTCCAAAACTTCCCAAAAACTTCCCATGAGCGTAATGCCCCTGCCATATGTGTATGGCCGCTCATCCTTGCGCGTAGCTTATGTGTATTGGCAGATGGTCATGCTGGCATGGGAAAGGGGTGCATATCATACGCGTATTTCCCTCTGGGAGTGTTCCTCACACGCGTATGGACCCCTGTCATACGCATATAGCCAGCATGCACAGAGAAAAATCCAATTTCGCATCAGTGTGATTTTTCCTCCATTGGAGCTCTTCCAAACTCCTAATTCATACCCAAAGTAGAATTTATCTCAGTATAACCTTAGAGTCCTAATTTTATTCCATTAGTTCATCATTTTATCAATGTTTTCTATCATTATAATCCATTTTCGTTAACCCCTAAAAACTCATATCTGTTTCCATATCAGAACCCAACAACAACAATATAGAATTCACACGAATTTATTATTCATAATCAGCATTCAACCAAGATTCATACACATAATCAGTACACAACTACGAATTAACAGCAACAATCATACAAACATAGAAATGAGACAAGGAAAAGGAAGAATGTACAGAAAATCCTAAGAGGGAAAAGAGCCCTCATTACCCTCTCGTGTTATTATCACCATTAGAGAATCCATTTTTCTCCCTTACCTGAATTCCATGCTTTCTCTCTTCAACAAGAGTGGAAAACCTTAGTTATTCTTGCTTTAGCTCTCTTTCTCTTCCTCTTTCTCTTTTACGTGAACTCATTTTCTGTAACCTCTCTACCACGCTCTTCTAATTTGTGGTTTATTTCCTTAATTATCTTAATAATAATAATAATCCAAATAATAATTCTAATAATGTTTTATTTTCTTGTAATTATAATAGTAATAATATAATAATAAAATAATAACATTACCCTTATTATTAGGAATAAATATTTCAATATAATAATAATAATAATAATAATAATAATAATAATAATAATAATAACATTTATATCAATAATAATAATGAAATATTTCTACTTAATTCTAAGTTTTCACACTCACCAGCACCCACATACCCTTAACCACACAATGCCAAAAATAATCACACAAAATAATTACCAAAACGACTAAATAATTAAATGTGGTGTTACAACTCTCCCCTAGTTAAAATATTTTTGTCCTAAAAAATGTACCTGATGAGAACAATTTTGAATACGAATCTCACATCTTACTCTTCAATTCCCATGTCACACTTCCTCTAGCAGCTCCTCCCCAAGTTACTCTCACTAAAGGAATGTCTTTGCACCTTAACTGTTTCATCGTGTGATCATCGATAATTATCGGCATTGCCTCCACGGTAAGATTATCCCAAACATGCACTTCATCCCTTTGAAGCACATGGGATGAGTCAACAATGTACTTCCGAAGTTGCGACACATGAAATACATCATGCAAATTCAAATTTTCGGTTGGCAACGCCACTCTATACGCAACAACTCCAACTCTCTGCAAAATCTGATACGGTCCGATGAACTTAGGATCCAACTTCTTCGATTTTAGTGCACGACCAACACCGGTCACAGCATTGACCCTTAGAAACACATGGTCACCTTCACTGAATTCCAAGTCCTTCCTCTTATTATCATGATAACTTTTATGCCTACTTTGGGATGCCTTCATTTTCTCTCTAATCATTTGAATCATCTCAGTAGTCTGTTGCACCATATCGGGTCCAAGTACAATGCTCTTACCTGACTCATACCAGCATAGAGGTTTCCTGCACCTTCTATCATACAATGCTTCAAAAGGCGTCATTCTAATACTAGAATGGTAACTGTTATTGTAAGTAAATTCAATCAACAACAAGTGAGTATCTCAAGCACCTCCTTGCTCAAGTATAAAAGCTTTCAACAAGTCTTCCAGTGACTAAATAGTTCTCTCAGATATCCCATATGTTTGCGGATGATAAGCAGAACTCAACTTCAAACTAGAACCCACGCTTTCTGCAAAGTCTTCCAAAATCCAGAAGTAAACCTCGGGTCTGTGTTAGACACAATGCTCAACGGAACCCCGTGCAACTTCACTATTACCCTGATATAAATCTCTGCTAAGTTTGACATAGGGAAACTGATGTTAATCAGTATAAAATATGGCGATTTCGTTAGTCTATCCACAATCACCCAAATAGCATCAATGCCTCTCGCCGTATTTGGTAACCCAATCCCACTTCCAATCTGGTATTTCCATTGGTTGCATAAAACTAGAAGGTTTCTGGTATTCCACTTTTGACTTCTGACAGATCAAACAAGCAAACGCAAACCGAGTTACATCTTTCTTCATACCTGGCCACCAAAACAATTTCTTAAGGTCCTGATACAATTTTGTAGCTCCTAGATGAATACTCAAGCTACTATTGTGGCTTTCCTCTAAGATCACTTTTCTCAATTTAGGATCATCCGACACACAAATTTTGCCCCTAAATATCAACACACCAAAATCACCTACTTTAAAGTCACCTTCTGCATCCGACCCTCCTGCTGTTATCAAATCCACCAGCTTCAAATCAAGTCTTTGGATCTCTCTAACCTCATTAAGGAACTCATTATTAAATTCTAGCATACCAACATCACAGTCTCAAGAGTCAGTTTATAAACCATGCTCAAGTCTCTAAATTGTTCAATTAGATCCAAGTCTTTTATCATCAATGTCGATATATGAATCGTCTTCCAACTTAAAGCATCCGTCACAAAGTTAGTTTTACTGGGATGGGAACTTAAGCTAAAATCATAGTCTTTCAATAATTCCAACCATCTTCTCTGTCTCATATTCAATTCTTTTTGGTTAAATAAATATTTCCATCCTAAATGGAGGGACTAGGAATCCTAAGGGATCATGGCAAAGGACCAAGAAAACACAAGATAAATCAATCACAAATAAAATGCAAGAAAGAGATGAAGTTGACTTAAACAAGTCAAGGAATAAGGTAAACATGATATGCAAGATGCATCACAAACAAAAGATGAAGCAAAAAGACTTAAACTAGTCAAAGAAAAAGTGAGATGAAATGTGAGAAGTTACAACTCCTATAACCATTCATGCATTAATCACTTAAACCAAAAGGATAAACAACAACGAACAAGCAAAGGTCATGATCAAAGTGTAGATGGGAGAAATAGGCTTGGGCAGCAAGCACGTGAAAAGTATCTCAACCAAACTCAACACATTGATCATGCAAAAAGAAGTAGCAAACAAGTGTAAAAGTGATCCCTCATTCAAGACAAACTCAAAGTATAAACATGGATACCAAGTTGTCTTGAAGGATAATCACAACCCAAGGGACAAAACAAGTCAAGGCAAGGCAAGAGAAACCATAAGAGAAAAGGTCCAAAACAAGAATAGAAATAATGCACAAGCAAGCAACAAGTCAAGGCAAGAGAAAGAATCAAAGTTCAATTCATAATCAACACTTAAAACCAAGTGAAATGCCTTAACTTCAAAGTAACTTGTAACATAAGTTACACAAGTTTATGACCTAAAAATACAAAACCAGCACCTTAATCATGTCAAGAATGAGTATCAAGACTCATAGGGTGCATATGGGATCAATCAAAGTCATTTCCCAAATGAACTAGGTCAAACTAGTTTGTATGAACTTCCTCTAAGGTGACTTGACTTGCAAGCTTCACCAAAAATAGAAGAAATGTTCAATAAAATCTAAATAAAATGCACAAATCAACCAAGTTCAATGGCAAACAGGAGCCAAAATTTCAAAACCAAACTCAATCTTAGGCATCACCAAATGATTTGATCAACTATGGTGCTCCACCTTATTGAGTTATTATCGAAGGTCATGAAAAGACAAAGCAAAGTCAAACAAAAAATGATTAAACATTGACCAAAATCAGCCTCAAAGGTACCTCAATCCATCCTTTAAATGGAGAGGAAACCTCATTCATAGGTGATGTCAAATGGTAGCTCAAATGTTAGTGATCAAACAAGAACAATATTAAAAACATCTCCAATTGCAAAATTCAAATAAAATTGCAAAATAAATCAGAAATAAAAATTATGAAAAATTAAGTAAGGTTTTGAGGTATTGGAAAACAATTTTTATTTAATTTTTGGACAATCATAACTATTTTTAATAATTGAAAATCAAAATAGAAGATAAAAAGAAAATAAAATAGATGAACAAGCCATGGGAGGTGCATAAGCAAAAACAGAAATAACTGGAGCAGGTTCAAAATAAAATGGGCTCAGAAAAGCAGGGGGTGGGGATAACACTTATGGCCTAATCAAACCCAAAGACTCAGGATTAATGAAACGCATCGTTTCATTAATCCTAGGTGGAGTTAGCGTGCCAAATAACCCAGGTCAAGCCAATCAAACACACACATGCCAGCCAAGTCAAACATTCAAACATGCCAAGTCAGATCAAACATGGAAACGGACCAGATGCCAGAGCTAGGGATCCGGTCATCTTCTCCAGCGAGCCTGCTGGAGCTCAAAGGAAAAACCTCCATAAAAATGAAGAATTCTGGCATGGTTCGAAAGCTCTTCTCACAAGGAAGCCAAATCCACCATTTAAATTGCAAAAAGGTTCATGCATAATGAGAATCGAAGGTTTGAAATTCAAATAACACATTATGAAATGGAATTAAACAAGCATGAAAACACATCAAACATTGCTTATGGAACATAGGTATTCAAATACAACCAATATGAAGCCTATTTGATGCCTAGCATGAGAGAAAAAGGTTGGAGAATTTACTGAACGGAGCAGATCCGTTGGCTCTTGAAATGATGAGAAACCTTCTGTTTCAAGCCTCTAATCCCTTCCTTGATCCTTTGTAAAGATGATATGAGCAAAAGATTTGAAGAAATCTCCATAAAATGGTCAATTCGAAGAAGGAAAATTTTGATGAAATTTGGAGTGATTCTCTCTTCTCACACGCAGCCAGTCAATTCTGAGATGTTAGGACAAAGTTTGAGCTCTTATATGAGGGCTTAGATGACTTCATGCAGGCCCATAATGATTGTTTCAATTGATTTCAAAATTTGGCAATAAAAGTTACTTTTCATGCACACACACGGGTTGGCCATGTACACATCCTTTTGGGTCAACATTCAATCAAGTAAATGGTGTGGAAGTGAATGGGATTAAATTTGGCTTTGTACACATTCCATATATCAAGTTTCAATCTAAAACATTTTAAGGAAGAAACCTGAAAATGAGGCATTTCATGTCACTTTATGTTGGACCATTTATGGTAAACTTCTCTTGTGTCCTAAAGCTGTGAAATAGGTTCAAATGCGGGACACAATAAGACCTATAATGTACCAAATTCATGTTATGACCAAAAGTCCAAATTTCACCTTAAAAGTCTCCTATATGGCCATGTAATTCCACAATTCAAATGAATTTTGAGTTCCATGATGTAAATAAGACTCTTAGGTACAATTTTCATGTTGGTTGGAAATGCATTTGAGGTACATAAGTTCATGAAAATGACCTATTAACCAAATGACCCAAAATGAAAGTTTCCCAAAATACCCTTGCCTTGCCAAGACCATAACTTGAGCTAAACAAATGAAAAAGAGGACTTCTAGGAACTTTTGTAAAGCTAATACCATGAGGAACAACTTTCATGTTCACTTGAAGTTGAGGAGAAACTTTATTCTAAGTCGAAAATGCCTTGGAAGTGAGTTGACTTTTTGTTGACCAAAATTCTGTTCATCTGAGACCCCTAATCTGTTGGCATGATAACTTGAGATGTACAAACCCAATGGATGAGTTCTTGTACTAAAAATAAAGCTAAGAACATTCCCTACAAGTCTCATGTTTTTATGAAAATGAGACTGAGCTTGCAACATAGGTGAAAATGGCCTTGAAGTTGGGCACTAAAGAAGGGGATTTTACACTGAAATCATCTGGAACCCTAATTTAGTAAATTCTTCCACTCTTGATTCCTCTCAATTTGATATTGTCATGAAATCTTAAATGCTTCAAAATGACTTCCTATGGCCTAAATGACTTAGAACCAAGTCTTGAACTCTCTCCAGTCCACAGTTGACCCTGAGTTGACCAGATGACACCCTAATTCCATTTCCTTTGACCATGCCTCTTTGCAGGTGAAATGAATGCTCAGATAAGCTCCACAATGGCCTCCAAGGTACTCAATGTGCTTCTTAATCATATCCTATCCAAAATAATGACCTCATGAATCCCTGATGATCCTCTGTTGATCCCCAAGATAGGAGACAACCAACACACATCAATCCTTCCTTCTAAGGAGCTTTGATAACCTTATGATGATGGCACACACTTGATGATCTGGATAATTACCCTTGCTTGAGCTTGAAACCAATGAGACTCTTATATTGAATGGCACATCACTCTTGATCCCCTGTTAAGAACAATGCTATGCAAATGCAAAATGCTAAAATGAAATGAAACATAAGCCAAGAAAAGGTTGGTCAAATTTTGGGGTACAACATCTACTACTACACTGGCCGGACGGACCGACCTGCTCTGATACCAATTGTAACACCCTACTCTACCCATTCGTATAACAATTGAAAATACAAAAATGATTGTGGAAATTAATCAGATTTACCCACGTAGGATGCCACGTCCACAAAACATAATCATGAAGTATCAAATCACTTCATATCTTATTCATTAATAAAAACAAATACTTTGATTAAACAACAAAATCAAATCAAATGGTTTATCATTAAAGCTCCAATTACATTAAATCTCCACAAAAAACCGTGGTTCAACAACATTAATCAAAACAAATCATGATACATAACAAATAACAAATAAAATGAAGAAAATAACGATATCTCCATCCTTCCTATGTTATGTATCAGAGTGACTCCTAAGACTCAATCAAATAGCAACACGTGGTTCAAGTACTACTCAGGTACCTGATTATTTGTACTCCCCAAGGAGCACAGGCATAACAAATAGAAAAGGGGTGAGAACTACATTCAATAATACACAATGAAAATCACATGC
The DNA here is from genome assembly GCA_963859935.3 of Lathyrus sativus. NCBI lineage: Eukaryota > Viridiplantae > Streptophyta > Magnoliopsida > Fabales > Fabaceae > Lathyrus > Lathyrus sativus. The sequence goes on along the minus strand of OZ012738.1, from coordinate 292,270,075 downwards.
TAAGGAGTAGTTATCACACAAACACATCAATCATACAATCACAATGCACGTCCAAGTGCCATATAAGTACTCGACATATTTAGCCCATATTCAATCATATACATATGCAATGCGACTCAACTGACACGACACAATGCATGCGGTACCATCAGAGTTACATACGGTTCACCCTAGAACCCGATTCCCATCGGAATCCGGATAAATCGTATACATTCCTCTGAACTACAACTTATCTCCACTCAACTCCCACATGGAGTTCAGACGAGACTAGGCACCCATCATGGATTCCCATCTAGCTCATCTCCATATAACATGACATGAATGCATGACACAAATTTATGCATAATATAATAATAATTCATGCATATTCACGATCCTAAATGATCACACGTGAGTTACATACTATAATTCCTTCCGGAATTACCACCACAGCCCAAGACCGTCCACATACGAAAATCTTGACTCACAAGCAATCAACACGTCTCAAATAGACAATCACACAAAATCCTACGTTTTATCATATTTAATGTCATTAGTAGTTTTCCCCATGTTCAATTATACCATATTAGTCTTACGGATCAAGAGAACTTGCATTACACACGAAATCGGGATAAAAATCGCAAAAATGGGAAAATTGTGCTACAACTCTGTCCATACGCGTATGGCCATCCTCCCTTGCCCCAGGCTTGTGCATCATACACGTACGGTAAAATGCTCAATCCTCACACGCGTATTTCCTATGGCCTTATGCGTATGACCAGAGAGTGACTTCTCTCTAAAACTTCTGATACGCGTAATGCCCATACCATACGCGTATGGCCACTCATCCTTATGTGTAGCTTACGCGTATTGGCAGAGGGTCGTGCTGGCATGGGGACATGGTGTGTATCATACGCTTATTTCCCCATGGGAGTGTCCCCCATACACGTATGAGACCCTGTCATACACGTATTACCAGCCTGCATAGAGAAAAATCCAGTTTCGCATCAGTGCAATTTCCCCCTATTGGAGCTCTTCTAAACTCCTAATTCATACCCAAAATAACATTTATCTCAGTATAATTTTAAATTCCTAATTCTATTCCATTAATTCATCATTTTATCAATGTTTTCTATCATTATAATTCATTTTCGTTAACCCCTAAAAACTTAGACCTGCTTCCATATCAGAACCTAGCAACAACAATACAGAATTCACACGAATTTACTATTCAAAATCAGCATTTAGCCAAGATTCATACATACAATCAGTACACAGGTACGAATTAACAACAACAATCATACAAACGTAGAAATCAGACAAGGAAAAGAAAGAATGTACAAAAAATCATAAGAGGGAAATGAGCTCTCACTACCCTCTCATGCTATTATCACCATTAGAGAACTCATTCTCCCCTTACCTGAATTCCAAGCTTTTTCTCTTCAACAATGGTGGAAAATCTTAGTTTTTCTTGCCCCATCTCTCTTTCTCTTTCTCTTTCTCTTTTACGTGAACTGGTTTTTTGTAACGTCTCTACCACTCTCTCGTAATTTGTGGTTTATTTCCTTAATTATCTTAATATTAATAATAATCCAAATAATAATTATAATAATGTTTTATTTCTTTGTAATTATAATAGTAATAATATAATAATAAAATATTTACATTACCCTTATTATTAGGAATAAATATCTCCATATAATAATAATAATAACATTTATATCAATAATAATAATAATGAAATATTCCTACTTAATTCTAAGTTCTCACACTTACCCAACACCCACATACCCTTAACTACGCAATTCTAAGAATAATCACACAAAATAATTACCAAAGCAACTAAATAATTAAATGGGTGGTTACATTTAACATCTCTATGCATCCCTCTAAAGTCAGAAAAACCATCAATATTCTTTGGCAACCTCCGAATAGGGGTTGGATCAAATGCAGCATTAATGATTATGTTATATGTGTTCCATCTTCTTGTTCTTGTGGTTAAATATTTAGAAATAAAGCAACTGATCTCATGGGAAGGTTTTCAAACTTCTTGGGAGATAGCGGCACTTTACTTGCTGAATTACATGCAACCATGACTGCAGTGGAGCATGCTAGGATGAGAAAGGAGAATAATTTTGGATTGAATCCGAATCAACTTTGTGGTGAAAGCTTTCACTAATTTTAGTCTTGTCCCTTGGAAGTTAAGATTTAGATGCTTGAATTGTGTATCTATTACTTATGACATGAATTTTTTGGTTACTCATATATTGAGAGAAGCCAATGATTGTGTGGATTAATTAGCCACCATTGGTTTCATGTCTAGAACTCACAATTTATTCAATTTTAGTAATATAGACAAAAAGTTTATGATAGACAAACTTGATACTCCAAAGCTTAGACTCATTTCTTAAGGGGTTTTGGTATGGTCCCCTTGTATAGCTTGTTTTTTTTTGCCTTCTATTAAATTCTTGATCTTTTTGGCTAAAAAAAAAAGACTATATGCATAAATGACATTATTTTTATATGAAAATTTGAAAAAGACATGCCTCATTTTTTTAGTCCGCAACCATTGTGTGATTTTTCTATTGACTTTGAAGGATGACAAAAATAATCAACTATTTTCTCATTATTTAGGTATTTTATCTATTTATTTGAGTTATGATCTTCACGCACTTCCTTTCTCTAAAATTTGATTGTAAGATTTATGTCTTATGATAAATCTAGTTATAATCGAGATGGTGCTGACAATTTAGTAGCTCTCATTTTTTTTCTTGGTAAGTGTTTTTGTATGAATTTACTTAAAGCTTTGATTGAGAGTTTGGAGGAGAGAAAAATGAAGAGTCGAAAAATAATTTTTATTAAATATAAAAAATATTTAACATTTAAAAAAAATTGTATAGAATGATAAAATAATACTTATCATTAACATATTTTTAAGGTATAGTTAGTCATGAAGTCCCTTAACTTAATTTAATATTTCATTTTGGTTCATTATCTAATAAATGTTATATTTTAGTTTCTTAAAAACAATTGTTAACCAATTTAATCTATTATGTTAACTTTTAACTTTAAATGTTTTAGACGAGATAATATTATTGAGTGTTCACCATAGACGCTATTTTAGTTTTTAATTTTAACAGTCAGATATTTTTTTGATAAATTCTACATCTCTGGATTTTGAAGGTCTATCAATTATAACAATATACCATCAACTATTCATCTTCTTCCCCTTCCTTATCTTCATCTTTTTTCCCATTTTCATCTTCATCAAATTCAAAAAAAAAAAATTTAAAATTCCAGAATACTTCTCTTAGCAATCAAACAAATTAATAATTTTTTTTCCACTATACTTCTCCTAGCAATCAAACAAATTAATAATTTTTTTTTACTTTCAATTACAGCAATCAAGAAATTACAATAAAATAGAAGCAAACTAGTTTTCAACGGAATAAAGGAATAAAGTGAAAAAATAACGTTTATTAGATAAAGGAATAAAGTGAAGTATTAAATTAAATTAAGTAATTAAAAGATCATTAAATCTATTTTAATTTTTTGGAATATTATAACAATAAAAAATATATTTGAACTATTTATCTAAGCTCTTCAAAACCCTTTTGAAATACTTTTTTAGTTCTTCAAGTTTGGAGCATTTTAGATTTTAAATAAAAAAATCCCCAAAACACTCTCCATCTAACTTTTTTAATTCTTTTCACTCAATTCTTCTCCTTTTTCAAAACGATTTCCTTCATTTCTCTCTAAACTCTTAAACAAAGCCTAAAGAAATACTTGAGAAGGTATTATAATCTTCATGTCATATTGTAGCTTCTATTAGAATATTAATAGTAATTCATATTTATTTAGTTGTACTATTTTCTTAGCCCCTAAGTTTGTTAGAGGGTATTTTAGTATTTTATCTTATTCTAGTAACCCTAGTTTTAGCTTATAAATAGGGTGACAATCATAGTAACTTTTATCATGTTTTTCTGCCGTCATTCTTAATAGAATATTTCTACCTTTCATCATTTATTCTACCTTTGCACCAACAATTGGTATCTAGAGCTCCGGTTCAGATTCATTGGGAAACACGGGAAACACGAGTAAACGTGAGGTCTTGTGTGTTTGATTTTGATTCTTAGATTCGTGTTGAATCTTGAACAAAATCTGATCAGAATTTTATTCTGTGGGTTGGGAAACACTGTGTGAGAAACATTGAGTGTATTGTGCAAGGTGAAGATGAACGGAAACGGCAACATGAACACCAAGCTTCCAGTATTTGACGGTAAAAACTGGAATCGTTGGATGATCCAAATGCGTGTACTGTTTGGTGCTCAAGATGTTTTAGATCTTGTCACTGATGGTTATGTTCCAGTAGCAGCAGATGCAACGGATGAACAGAAAAACGCGCAGAAGGAAGTAAGGAAGAAGGATCAGAAAGCATTATTCTTTATTCATCAATGTGTTGATGTAAATGTGTTTGAGAAGATTGCAGATTCAACGACAACAAAGGCTGCGTGGGACACACTGGTTAGATGTTATGGTGGTGACGCATCAGTGAAGAAGGTGAAGCTTCAGTCCTTGAGAAAGCAATATGAGAATCTCAACATGAAGAATAATGAGAAAGTTTCTGAATACATCTCCAGAGTGATTCTGATCACTAATGAGATGAAGGCGTGTGGAGAAACTCTTTCTGAAGAAACAATCATGGAGAAGGTATTGAGATCCCTTACCTCTCAATTTGATTACATTGTGGTAGCAATAGAACATTCCAAAGATCTGAGTACCATGAGAATTGAAGAGCTGCAGAGCAGTTTAGAAGCGCAAGAGTTGCGTAAGGGAAGTAGAGCAGCAGGCTCTGAAAGCAACTTCTGATAGGAGGTATCAGAAGCAGTCAGAAGTCAAGAGAAGATCTGATGGTGGTCAGAAGTCAGAAAGCTCAATCTCTGATAGGCAAAAGAATGCTCAGAAGGGAAAAGAGAAGTATGACAAGAAGAAGATCCAATGTTACTGTTGTAAGAAGTTTGGTCACTTTGCTAGAGATTGTTGGTCAAACAAGGAGAAGAAATCAGAAGAAGCAAATATAGCCAGAAGTTCTGATGACGAATCTGTGCTATTGATGGCCTCTGAATCTGATGATCTGACAGACTGGTGGTATATGGACACTGGCTGTTCAAATCATCTTACTGGAAACAAGAAATGGCTGGTTGGCTTTGACTCTGAAAAGAGGACAAAGATCAGATGTGCTGATGACAAATATCTTAATGCAGAAGGTATGGGAAATGTCAAAGTGACTCTGAACAATGGGAAAACAGCATTGATTCAGAACATGTGGTATGTACCTGGCATTAGAAGCAATCTGATGAGTGTGGGACAATTAATTGAGAAAGGTTTTTCAGTTACCATGAAGGACAATCTTCTGAAGTTGTATGACTGCAATCAGAAGTTGATTATGGAGTCAGAACAGGGAAGGAATAGAACATTCAAGGTGAATGTCAGAACTGCAGACTCAGAATGTCTTAGTGCAACATGTGCTGAGAAGGAGAGTGAGCTGTGGCACAGAAGATTTGGTCATTTGAATTTCAGAAGCCTAAAACATCTGAATTCAAAGAAGCTGGTACATGGAATTCCTGCAATTAAGAAGCCTGAGAAGTCATGCAAAGTTTGCATGGAAGGAAAACAACCACGTTTTCCATTTGCGTCAGAAGTTGCTCCAAGAGAAAAACATGCCTTGGAAGTTGTACATTCTGATGTGTGTGGTCCATTTCCAGTTGCATCAATTGGAGGGAATAAGTACTTTGTGTTGTTTGTTGATGAATTCACAAGAATAACATGGGTATCCCTTATTAAATTTAAACATGAGGTGTTTGATGAATTCAAGAAGTTCAGAATGAAGGCTGAGAATCAGAGTGGTCAGAAGTTGAAGATTCTTAGAACTGATGGTGGAGGTGAGTATAACTCCAAAGAGTTCCAGAAGTTCTGTGAGGAGAATGGAATTGAGCATGAGGTTACTGCTCCTTATACCCCTCAACACAATGGTCTTGCTGAAAGAAGAAACCGTACTTTGCTTGATATGGTGAGAAGCATGCTAAAGGAGAAGAAGCTTCCTCAGAAGCTCTGGGGAGAATCTGTTGCCACTGCAACGTATATACTCAATAGATGTCCTACGAAGAAGTTGAAGGAAATAGTTCCTATGCAAAAGTGGACTGGAGACAAGCAAAGTGTTAGTCATCTGAAGGTATTTGGTTCTGTTTGCTATAAACATGTTCTAGAAGCCAGAAGACAGAAGCTGGATGATAGAAGCAAAGTGATGATTCTGATAGGGTACCACAGTACAGGTGCATACAAGCTATATTGTCCAGAAACCAATAAAATTGAATTCAGCAGAGATGTGATTGTGAAGGAATCAGAAGTTTGGAATTGGGATAAATCTCAATCTGATTCTGATGTTAGAACTTCTGAAGAAAGGTCAGAGTTAAGAATTTCTGAAGTTGAAGTAAACTCTGACGTTGATTCTGACTCTGATAGTGATTCTGACTCTGGAGAAGACTCAGAAGATGAAGGTGACTCTGATGATCCAGACTCTGGTGGAAATTCAGACTCTGAAGATGGCCAAAAATCTGAAAATATGCCAGATCTTGAAGATGGTCAAAGCTCTAGAGGAAGTCAACCATCTGAAGCTGGAAACTCTGAAGCTCAAGACTCTGAACAAGTTCAGAGACCACAAAGAATCAGAAGCGTTCCCAGAAGATTTGCAGAATTTGACATGCTGCAAGACACTGAAGTAGACTCTGAAGGAGAAGTTATTTAGTGTGACATGTTAGTAGACTCTGAACCTATAAGTATAGAGGAGGCTCTTAAGTAGAAGCTCTGACTGAAGGCCATGAAAGAAGAACTTGATGCTATAGAGAGAAACAAGACTTGGAAGCTGACAAAACTTCCAAAAGCCAGATGGGTTTTCAAGCAGAAGTTAAAGCCAGATGGCTTAATTGGCAAACATAAAGCAAGGTTGGTAGCCAGAGGATTTCTACAAAAACCTGGGTTGGATTACTCTGAAGTGTTTGCACCTATAGCAAGACATGAAACAATCAGAATGGTGATTGCAATAGCTGCTAACAGGAATTGGCCTCTGATGCATTTAGATGTAAAATCTGCATTTCTGAATGGTCCATTAGAAGAAGAAGTTTACGTGTCACAACCTCCTGGATTTGTGAAAAAGAATCAGGAAGGGATGGTGTACAGATTATACAAAGCTCTATATGGATTGAAACAAGCGCCCAAAGCTTGGAATCAGAAGATTGATTCATTTTTCAAGAAGCAAGGCTTTCAGAAATGTGAGATGGAGTACGGTGTCTATGTTCAGCATACTTCTGAAGGCAATATGACTCTGGTATGTTTATATGTTGATGATATACTATTGACTGGAAGTTCTGAACAGGAAATAGCCAAGTTCAAGAAAGTTCTGATGAATGAATTTGAAATGACTGATCTAGGCAAAATGACATACTTTCTAGGGATGGAGTTCAGATATTCTGAGAAAGGTATCATTTTGCATCAGCTCAAGTATGAATTAGAACTTCTGAAGAGATTTGATCTGAAGAATTGTAAGATGGCTGTCACACCTTCTGATACAAATCAGAAACTGGATTCAGACTCTGAAGGAAAGGATGTGGACGCTACAACCTTCAAACAGTTGGTTGGTTCTCTGAGGTATATGTGCAATACCAGACCTGATATTTGCTACTCAGTTGGGATGGTTAGTAGGTTCATGAGTAAACCTAAGTGGTCCCATTATCAAGCTGCTGTCAGGATTCTGAGGTATATCAAAGGAACTCTGAAGTATGGAGTGTTATTTCCCTCTGGAGGAAATAATGAGTCAGAACTTCTGAGTTATTCAGACTCTGATTGGTGTGGAGACAGAGTTGACAGAAGAAGTACATCTGGATACTTGTTCAAATTTCTGGGAGGTTCCATTTCTTGGTGTTCCAAGAAGCAACCTGTTGTGGCGTTGTCAACCTGTGAAGCTGAATACATTGCAGGTGCTGTTACTGCATGCCAAGCTGTGTGGATTCTGAATCTGTTGCAGGATCTGAAGATTAAAGTAGACAAACCTCTGAAGTTGATGATTGACAACAAGTCTGCAATCAATCTTGCCAGAAACCCAGTGTTGCATGGGAGAAGCAAGCATATTGAGACCAAATATCATTTTCTGAGACATCAAGTTCAGAGTGGAGTGTTAGAAGTTGTACACTGCAGCACTCAGAAGCAGTTGCCAGATGTTCTGACGAAAGCTATCAAGACTGATCAATTTCTCAGACTAAGGGATGGAATTGGTGTTACAAGTTTTGATGGAATATGAATTAAGGGATGGTATTAGAATATTAATAGTAATTCATATTTATTTAGTTGTACTATTTTCTTAGCCCCTAAGTTTGTTAGAGGGTATTTTAGTATTTTATCTTATTCTAGTAACCCTAGTTTTAGCTTATAAATAGGGTGACAATCATTGTAACTTTTATCATGTTTTTCTGCCGTCATTCTTAATAGAATATTTCTACCTTTCATCATTTATTCTACCTTTGCACCAACAGCTTCATCATTTACTTTATGTATTTCTCATTCTTTAAATGAGGTGGTGTGCCTACAAAAGGCATTTTTATGCCTATGTAAGAGTGTGTTAGAAGGTAGTAAGTAAGTAAGTAAGTAAACTGATTATATGATAATAGTTGAGGATGTTCTTATTTATAAAGTGTTGGAATCAAATACAATTTATGCCGTTGTTATTTCTCATAAGGAGATTGTTGTGATTATTATTAAAATATACAAAACTTCAATAGTGAATTAATGGAGAATTGAGTTAATTTGAAAAAGATTGAGAGAGAGAGAGAGAGAGAGAGAGAGAGAGAGAGAGAGAGAGTTGAAATTGGCATTAACCTCAAATGAGAGTACTGTAGGCTATTTATACAACAAGTACAAAGATTGGAAAAAATACAAAGAAACTTAAAAAATAAGCTGAGTGCCAAATCTGGTCGCGTATTGCACAAGTACCGCAATGGTCCAATCAATCTCCTATATTGCGTTGGATCCACATCTTGCTCATCCTCACTCTTGGGCAGCTGCAACCTTGCTTCACATGGTGTAATAGCCGCATTACAATGCTTCATTTCACACCTCTTTAAGATCTCAAGAACATATCTCCTTTAATGCATGAGCAGTTCCATTTTTGACTTGTGGAACTCTATGTCAAGGAAATATGTCATAATACCAATATTTGTCATCTCAAATTCATCCATAAGTTCACTTTTGAACTTAGAGATACTCTTTTCACAACTGTCAGTAATCAATAGATCATTAACATACAAGAAAAGAATGATCACGCCCTCATTCACATTCGTCTTCACACATACCCTGTGTTCGGACACGTACCACTTGAAACCAATATCAATTAAAAAGCCATCAATGTGTTTGTTCCAAGCTCTTGGAGTTTATTTTAAACCATATAATGCTTTATTCAATTTATAGAACTTCATCTCTTGATTCTTTACTACAAACCCAGGGGGTTTCTCAACATAAACCTCTTCATTAAGTGGACCGTTCAAAAATGCAGATTTGACGTCCATTTGATATATCACTTAATCGTTGTTATTTGCAATGCCAACAACTAATCATATGGTTTCTAGCTTAGACACAAGTTCAAACACCTCCTCAAAGTTTATACCTTCATGTTGCAAGAATTCCTTTGCTACCAATCGAGCCTTATGCTTGATCACCTCACCTTTGGGATTTGCCTTCACTTTATAGACCTATCGCACACCAATCGACTTCTTTCCAAGCAATAAATCAACCAACTCCCAAGTATCATTTTTTCAATAGATTCCAGCTCTTCCTTCATTGCACAAATCCACTTTGGATCGCTTTGAGGTAACATCCTATGCCTTATTGATTATCTAACATTCTCTTCATTTCGGACCATAATCAGTGGCTCAACGGCTGTTTTAGTAATGACTAGATCATAAAAAACAAAGCTGGAAGTCTGTCTGTTCTGCATGTAAACGGTTACACCAGAATGAACTGGTTGGGTGTAATTGGTTACACCCTTATCTGCAGACCTGGGATACTTATTTCTTTGCATGTAACCATTTACATCATAATGCACTGCCTGCATGTAACCGGTTACCCTAAGACCTACAACACTTATTTCATAAAAAATCACATCTCGGCTTATCACAATCTTCCGATTTTGCGTATCAAACAACTCGTATCCTCTAGTAGAGTGATATCTTACCAATATCATCTTCTAACCCTTGTCGTCCAATTTCTTTCTAAGTTGACCCGACACATGTCGATACGCCACTAAACTAAAAACTCTCAAATGGCTTAGATTTGGTTTGAATCCAGATTATACCTCTTCCGATGTTAGCTTCTCAAGCTTCTTAGTAGGCCACCTATTCAACAAATAAGTGGTTGTAGAGACTGTTTCTCCCCGTAGCTCTATGGACAAGTTCGTTCCACTTAACATGATACGAATATGTTGACAATCGGTCGATTTTTTTCTCTTGGCAGCATCATTTTATTGTTGTGTATAGGGTGGTACAACTTCATGCACTATCGCCTCTTGGTCGCAAAACTTCCCAAAGTCATTTGAGACATATTCACCTCCATCGTTTGTTTTGAGTACTTTGAGTTTTTGACCGCATTGCCTCTCCACCATGGACTTAAACTTCTTGAACACGTCAAACACCTCATTCTTCCTCTTGATAAGGTAAGTCCATAAACTTCTACTAAAATCGTCGATAAATGTTACAAAATACTTATTGCCACCCAACGTGTCAACTTGCATCAGCCCACATACATTGGAATACACCACCTCAAAGTGAGCTTTGGTCCTATGACCCGCATCCTTGCTTAAAATCACCTTGTGTTGCTTTCCTATTACACATTCTTCATGTAACTCAGCTGGAATATTAATGTGGTAGCCATACCATTTTGTTGCAACGCTTTGAGATCACGAAAATTGAGATGCCCAAGACGGTAGTGCCATAACCACTCTTCTCAACTTGACGCTGTAGCTAAACACCTATGCTCCATCACTCTCAACTCTATCTTGAAAGTTCTATTGGCATCCATAGGAGCTTTAAGGACTAAAACCCTATTTCGGTCCAAAACGCGCAAAATCTTATTTTCCATGTGAATCATGTAATTCTTCTCAAGCAATTGGGCAATGCTTAAGAGATTAAACTTAATTCCTGAAATGTATAACACATCTTTGATCAAGGAATGACTATCATATCTTCTCATGATCAAAACATCACCGACCCCGTCAGCCGCTAAAGTGGTATCATCCATGAATTTCACCTTATTCTTCGTGGCTTGATTGATTTTGACAAACCAATATTTTCTACCCGTCATATGCGTTGAACAACAAGAATCCAAGTACCACTCATCACTTCCTTGGACTTCCTCTCAAACCGTTAACATAACGTTTTGTTCCTGACGCGTTTTTACAATATTTTTCGAACTGTTATAGCTGTTGCCCCACAATTTGCAGTTGCTACTGCTGCTGTGCAACAACTCTTTAGTGCCATAATTCTCCTCAGTGATTGTAACCAAAAGCGTGTTTTTATCATCCACCTCTTGCCTCGCAACTTTAGCTTCGTCACCTTGATTTTCCCTTGGTTTCGCGTTACAATCTCTTGCAAAATGACCAAGCCTATGACAATTGTAACACTTGGCCTTAATCTTGTCACTCTTTTTGAAGTTGTTGCCTTGCCCACTATCTTTGGAGCTGCTATCACCTCTTTCTCCCATTGAAACCTTCAAATTTTGTGGACTCTTCCACCCGAATTCTGAAATTTTTTCTTCCCTCTCGAAGCCCATTTTCCTTTTGATATTTTACTCTTCTCGTTGAGTCGCGCTTGTAAAGCATTATCCGCTTTAGCTTTATCATTTCCTCTTTCGTCCATCCTTTGCTCACGGGCCTCAAGGGAACTTTGAAGCTCATCTTTGCTTCGCAAGATCCTTCGACTCTTTGATAGCCACTACAATGTTGTCCAATCTTGGTGTTAAAGAATGCAAGACCTTTGACACAACATTCTGCTCCAAAACGGTTTCTCCACATTCCTTAATTTGATTCACCAAATGTATAATATGCGTGACGTAATCATTTATTGTTTCTTTCTCTTCCATTTTCGTTAACTCGAATTGCCTCTTATGAGTTTGTAACCTCACCACCTTTGCTTTAACAGCCCATGCATAAGTTTTTCCCAAGATCTCACAATCTTGCTTTGCCGACTCGCAATTTCCAACTTTCTCGAAGTTGTGACCATCAACACAAGAATGAATCAAGAAGATTGCCTTGTAATCTTTCTTTTTTTCTTCCTTAAATGTAGCTTTCTGAGCACCTGTAGCTTTTACCCTGAGTGGTGTGACTCCATTGTTGATCACCTCAAGAAATTCTTGATACGTAAACAAAACTTTGATTTGCTTGGACCACTTGTCATAATTCTTCAAATCAAGAATCGGAAGGTTGGTGGAGATTCTATTGTTGGAAACAATATTCATTGTTGCAGCGAATTAATGGATCGAACCAGTGCTCTTGATGCCAAATGTTAGAACATGCAAAACTTCAATGGTGAATCAATGGAGAACTAAGTTAATTTAGAGAAGATGAAGTGATAAAATTGAGAGAAGAATAAAGAGAGTAATTAAGAGTGAGAATTAAAATTGGCATTAACCTCAAATGGGAGCACTGAAGGCTATTTATGCAACCAGTAAAAAGATTGGGAAAAATACAAAACAACTTAAAAATAAGATGGAACTGAAAAAACATTCAGTGTAACCGGTTATTAGTTTGAGGTAACGGTTACACCCTATTCTAGTAGCTAACAACGCCTTTGCCAAAGCATGTAACTGGTTATCACATATCCGGTAACCGGTTACCACAACTGAAAATGCCAAAAATATGTTTTCAACAACTATTAATAGATAAACATGAGTTTATTGTCATGATATGTATTTGGTTTTAATATGCTCCATATAATTCAAAATTATGTTATTGTATCACTATTTTTAGATACCTGGTAATAAGCATGTAAGTTTGTATGGATGGCTTCAAAAGTAGACATAATGTGTCATCCTAGTACAGTGAAGTGGGAACCTCATTACAATGGCTTTGGGCTTGTTATATTCTTTGAGTTGTGGATATTTTTTTTATGTGGATGATTAATGATATATTTGGCTTGGAGTGCTTATGACCACATCATAACACAAGCCCTCTTAAACTCTTGGCTATTTTAATAAGTATTTGGTCTAAAAAGAATTTAAGTGTCAAAATTTTGAGATGGAATGTTCATGAGTTGAGGAATAGTATTGATGTGGTAGTAGCAATATGGTACATGTGGTCCTTTTAGACTTGCATCTTAGACATGAGGTGGAATTCTAAAGGTTACGCTGAATTTTCATTTCATTGTTAGCATACACTCATTATTTGTATCACGAGAAGTGTGTGTGAAATCCTCTAAATAAGGAAATGATGGGGAAAATACATTTGAGGCGCGACCATGATCATTAGATCTACTTACTTTTTATGATGTTGTTTGATCACAATGAATGAATATGGATTGTTTGTAACCCGTGATATTATTGGGAAAAACCTCCATAATTTCCCTCCTTCATGAACTCAAAAAATATGCACTTACGGAAACGTAAAATATAAGCGCAGTGACACAAAAATAACTTTAGCATGGAAAACCTTCTCAATGTGAGAAACGAAAAAACCCACGAGACCTTAAACCTCTTAAACTTCTACTATAATGATAATGGGAATACAACAACTTCACCCTTAGGTGGACCTTACTAAAATTTATCTCTCAATTTTTAAGGAACACTCTCACAAATTTGCTCACGAAGAAAAATCTCTACGAGGATCGATTTTCTCTCTTGAGCAAAGTTCTCATTCTCTTCTGCTTCTTGTTATTCTTCTCTTGTGGGGTTGTGTTTTGAATGTTTGCTTATGGTTCTATTTATAGGAGAAGTGATCCAAAGGTGCCTTACATGCATGAAGACACTTGTCATTTGCCTTCCATGAAATGCGCCAAGTGTCTCTTACAAAGCATGCACCGTGACATGTGTTACTCATGCACTATACCATGTGTTCACCTTACACCTTACTATTTATCATCACATGTAATGGAATTAAAAAAGTGCAGAGTATTTAAACTTTTCATCTGCATCAGTATCTTATTTCATGTTCAACTCTTTACAGATGTAGAGCTATCATCTTATATACACACTAGCTGATAGAGTTTGTTATCAATAACTCTAACAAACTCTTAACCAACTCTTAACAGCTTGAACTTACATATTATAATGCACACATACAGTTTACAACTTACACACTCTCTGCATTACTAATACTACTCTAATACTCCCCCTCAAGATCAAGGAGGTTTGAAAGAACGACCTTGAGCTTACTTCTCAACCCTTGGAAGGAAGCAGTCTCTAGAGGCTTTGTTAATATGTCTGTGAGCTAGGCAAATGCTAGGACATGTTGGACAGTAAGCTTCTTGGCAACAACTCTTTGTCTTACGAAGTGAATATCAAGCTCAATGTGCTTCATGCGAGCGTGCAAAATAGGACTATGGGATAAAAGAACTGCATTTAAGTCGTCACATAAAAGAGTGGGAGGATAGAAAAGGACTTGCAGTTCAGCGAGTAATGATTCCAGACGTAGTAGCTTAGAAGTAGTGTGAGCTAGTTCATGATATCCAACTTACGTACTCTACCTAGCCAAAAGTGATTGTTTCTTAGAGCTCCAAGCAACAACGTTAGGACCAAAGAATATGCACGAGCCCGACGTTGACCTCCTATCGTCTGGATCATTTGCCCAGTCCAAATCACTATAAGCTCGTAGAGAGAACTTCTGAGTTGAGGGATAGGGAGAAAACAATAAACCATAGGAGAGTGTACCACTTAGATATTGAAGAATTATGTGAATTGTTGCCCAATGAGTGTCCAATGGTGCTGCCATAAACTGACATGCCTTATTCACGCTATAGGTAATATCAAGCCTGGTTAGAGTGACATACTAAAGAGCTCCAACAATGGACCTGTACAAATGAGGGTCAGAAAATGCAAGAGAACCATTCTTACTCAGTTTGCAGGTACTTATCATAGGTGTAGGCACACCATTTGCATTCACCATCTTAGCTTTGTCAAGGATATATCTAATATACTTAGCTTGAGTTAAGATGAGAGAACCATTTTGTTGTGGAACAAACTCTATGCCCAAAAAATAATCAGGATTTCCAAGTCTTTTCAAGGCAAAAGCTTTGTGAAGCTTAGTGATCAAGTCATTAACAAGTTATGAGGTTGACCCAGTGAGAAGAATATCATCAACATAAACCAGTGCATATAGAGTTGTACAGAAAAAAGGAATTATCACACCTTGAGTGAACAAAGCCAAAAGTTAGTAGAGCTTGAATGAGTTTGTCATATCAGGCCGTAGGGGCTTGTTTAAGCCCATACAGTGCTTTGTAAAGTTTCCAGACTAGTTCCTTGTTGTCATAAGAAAAACCTGGTGGTTGTGTCATGTATACTTCTTCTTGAAGGGTGCCATTCAAGAATGCATTGTTGACATCTATTTGTTGGATGTCCCATTTGTAAGTGAGAGTTAGGCTTAGAATGATTCTAATTGTGGCTGGTTTCAGAACAGGTGATAATGTCTTATTAAAATCAAAGCCTTGTTTTTTAGGGAAGCCTTTAGCAAGTAATCGGGCCTTGTATTTATTCACACTGCCATCAGGGTTTTATTTTACTTTAAACACCCATTTACAACTTACTGCTTGTTTGTGAGGAGGTAGAGTTATAAGGGTCCATGTTTGGTTAGCCATAAGAGCATTGTACTCAGTTTGCATTACCTTAGCCCATTCTGGTTGTGGCAGAGCTTGTTTCACACTTGTGGGTTCTATATGAGCAACAAATACCTTTGGTTTAGAGTGACCTATTTTTTCCCAAGTTAGCATGGGATGTTTGTTTTGGGGAGGAGACTAGATCTGTTGAAAGCTGTGATGGAGGGTGACAATGAGGTGTTAGTGTTGGATATTTGTAAGGAAGGGTTAGGTGAGTTAACATATCCATCAGGTAAGGGATTTAAAGAAGAATTAGAAGGCTGATCATGATTATAGGAAGGAGATAGCTGGTCACTTTGGTACAGGTCACTTTGATGAATAGAAGAGACCACAAGAGCAGTTGGGTTGGCATTGCCTAGTGGGTTCATAGGCTGAGAGTTAATGTTGGGGCCAGACACAGATTGATGTGACTCAGGTAAAGGTGGCTTCATAGGCTAAGAGTTTAGGTCAATAGGAAAAGGAAGAGAGAATGAGAGGACACATGAGCTTGGTTTGTCAAGAAAAAGAGAAAGATATGGGAAACTATGTTCATTAAAGGTTACATATTTAGAGATATAAACTCTACAGGTGGAGCTTAGGCACTTATAGCCTTTATGCTAAGAAGAAGGCCCTAAGTACACACACTCTGTACTTCTAAAATCAAGTTTGTTCTTATTATATGGTCTTAAGAGGGGAAAACAAGAATAACCAAATACTCTCATGGATTTGTAATCTGGATCTTTGTTGTACAGGGCATGAAAGGGTGAATGAAAGGTAGGTAATGCAACTGTGGGCAACCTGTTAATGAGATGTGTGGCAGTGAAGAAGTTATGATCCCAGTATTTCAAAGGTAAGTTGGCATGAGCTAACATGGTAAGTCCAACCTCAACTATAGACATATTATTCCTTTCCACTAATCCATTAAGGTGAGATGTGTATGAACAAGTCAATCTGTGTGAGACACCAAGTTCTTGCAAGGATTCTGTAAATGTCCTAAATTCCCCACCATAGTCAGATTGAATAGACTTTATGGTGAGGTTGAATTGAGTTTGTAAAAACTTGAAGAATAGTTTGACGACATTCATAGCATCAGATTTCTGTTTGAGCAAGTAAAACCAAGTGTATCTAGTCTTAACATCAACAAAGGTAATGTAATATTGAAAACTAGAGCCTATTGTAAGAGGGAATAGACCCCACAAGTCAGTATAGATCAAATCAAATGAATTGCCATAAGTGTTTGGTAACATAGGAGCATGTAATCTATGTGACTTCCCTAAACAACAAGATTTACGAAATGCAAGAGAAGTTTTATTATGAATTGGTATATTACACAATGTGAGAACACTTTTGACAGAATTAAAATTGGCGTGTCCTAGTCTTAGATGCCATAGTACATCTGAATCATTTACACTACTATTACTTGATACAATACATGAGAAAGTATGACTTGACGAACAAGAGTGACTTATAGTAATGTCAATAGACCTGGTAGAACTGACTGTGAGATTAGGGAAGCAGTAAAGACCATCAGATTCAAGAAACCCTTCAAGAAGGACTCCTTAGAACCCTGACATTTAACAAGGCACTTGTTAGGATAAAACTCAAACACAACATGATTGTCATGAGAAATCTTAGATACTAACAGCAAGTTCTTAGTAATAGCAGGAACATGTAGAATATCACCAAGAAAAAGTTTATCTGTAACAAATGTGGTACCAATGTGTTTAATATGTAGCCTTTAGCTATTTCCAACATGAAATTTACATTTTACTCTATATGTTTTCTTATCTTGTAAAAAAATTTCAAAAGGAGTAAGGTGATGAGAAACACCTGAATCAACAAACCAAGCCCGAGAATTAAGAGCAGTTGGTAGAGAATACTCTTGAGTGTAGGCTGTTGGTTGAGTTGTGATAACAGTCATGGCCACTGCTTGAGAACCTGAACTTGTAGCTTCCACTTTGGATTCTTTTTCACTTTGAGACTCATTATTCTTGGACTGATTTTTGTGAGGAGTGGGGGATTCATCATATCTGTGCCAGCAATTTAATGCAACATGACCAAGCTTTCCACAAAGCTGACAAGATGGACTACTACCTTGAGCATATTGACCTCTATCGCGCCCTCTTCCTCTATAGCCACAACTTCTTCCTCTAGCATTGTTGTCATGTGAGTTACCTGCTTCATGACCTGTATGAGCAACATTGGCTGAAACCTGAGCTACAGTTAGTTCTTGCCTGAACTTATCCAACTGAGCTTCTTGCACATACAAGAGAGCTTTTACATCACATAGTGAGAGAGGTTCAGTACTTCCATACATCTCCATCACCAAGGGATTATACTATTTTGGTAATTCATTAAGAATTTATTCAATTTGATCCTGCTCAGATATGGTGTCTCCAATAGCAAGAAGAGAACTTGCAATGGCTTTGATTTTGAGCACAAATTCAGTGATTGACCAATTCCCTTTCTTGGTGGATTTCAATTCCACTCTCAGTTGAAGAACCCTAGCTCGCATACGCGCATTGAAGAACTTGTGTATTTTATCTCACACTTTGTAGGAGTGGTTGCACGAAAACACACGAGGAAAAACTGACTCAAATATGATAGATAAGATCCAGATGAGTAAAGCTTGATCTTGAATGATCCAAGATTCGTATTTTTCAGAGACATTGTTGAGTAATCGATCTTGGTCCATCTTGAACTTCACCAGAATTTGAGGATTGACGACAAACCGATGCATC
Organism: Lathyrus sativus; assembly: GCA_963859935.3. Classification (NCBI taxonomy): domain Eukaryota; kingdom Viridiplantae; phylum Streptophyta; class Magnoliopsida; order Fabales; family Fabaceae; genus Lathyrus; species Lathyrus sativus. The sequence continues at coordinate 292,251,474 of OZ012738.1, read as the reverse complement.
TTCTAAGTGAGCATGACGCCTTCGACTTGCTGATTTCAGAGGAGATAGTTGCTATCTTTGAGTTGAATGGAAAGCTTTGGACCATAGGTGTTGTTGGAGTTCGACGTGAAGAAGATTGATAGAGTGTTTCGTGATTGCGCTTGATTATCTACGACTAAGTTTTGATTCGACGAGTCTGCCATTGATGTGCAGAGAGAAGCTTTTACTTCTGTGGAAGATGAAGGTAGAGGAAGAAAATGAAAATGGGTTGAAGCAGAACCGTGGTTCATATCTGAACCACTTCTAATACCATAATGGAATTAGAAAAGTGCATAGTATTTAAACTTTTGATCTGCATCAGTATCTTATTTCATGTTCAACTTTTTACAAATGTAGAGCTATCATCTTATATACACACTAGCTGATAGAGTTTGTTATCAACAACTCTAACCAACTCTTAACAGCTTGAACTTACATATTACAATGCACACATACAGTTTACAATTCACACACTCTGCATTGCTAATACTACTCTAACAACATGCAACCTTTCATTTTTTCAAATGTATGTTGACCATATAGCAATGACTGGACCTAACAGATATAACATTTCCAACAAAATTTTTATTTTCTTTTTATCATTTCTGAGTTTTGCGCTACTATTCTAAATTTTTAAGTCTTTTTCGATTTGTCATTTCCTTCCATTATACACCATAGCTCTCTCTTTTCTCTTTATGATATGTCTAATTTCTATTTTGTTGCACCCCAAAATTTGCTCAACCTTTTCTTGCTTGATTTATGTTTCATTGCATTTCATTTGCATAGTTACATCATGTACATAGTTCAATCATTGGCATATCATTGCATAGCATGCCTCCAACAAGGGATCAAGGGTGTCTATCAAGAGAAGAGCCTAGTAAGGTGTGTTATCCAAGATGAGAAGTCATCCAGGCCATCAAGAAAGGATTTGAAGTCTTGAGAAGTTTGAGTGCCTACATGTGGATTTTGCTCCTATCTTGAGGAATGTTGAGAATCATCAGTGGGATGAGAAGCATGGAATGTGGATGTGAGGTGTGTATGGATCTCATGGGATGTCTAGAGGGCCTTATTGAAGCTGAGGCAAGTCATTGATTCAAGTACGAGAGCCATAGTTGAGGTGCAGTCAACTAGGGTTTCATCTAGGTCAACCCTAATTCAATTGAGTAGTTGGAGGGCATCAAAGCCTACCTTAAGGTCATGGGATTCATGAATTGGTATGTCGGTACATGTGTGGTGTTGTGCCAAGGTTAAGCAAAGAAAGATCAAGAATGTGGGAAGTTGCTAAATTAGGGTTTCAGTGTAAAATCCCCTGTTTAGTGCCCAACTTCAAAGCCACATAAGTCAAAATACAAGTTTCAAATGGATCTTTGGCCAACATGAAACTTGTAGAGCTTCTCAATACCTTTAATTTGAGTACTAGAAGTTTCAAGAAGATTTATAGAACTCAAGTTATGGTCTTTGCAAATTACAGGTCACCAGAGGACACTGAAATTTATCTGTGAAAGTCACTTGACTTCCAAGCAACTTTTGCCCCTCAATGAGTTTTCAAATGGATTCTTGGCCAACATAAGAGTTGTAGATATTGATCTTAGCTTTCCATATAGTACTAGAAGTCCTCAAGGGGATTTATATAACTCAAGTTATGATCTTGGTAATCTAGGGGTATTTTGGGTATTGGTGATTATAGGTCATTTTCAAGCATGTGCCAAAATCTCCATCTTCCACTCGTCAAATGAAAAATTGTTCAACATGGAATGTGCTTAAAATGATGTTTTTAGGTCAGATATGAATTTGTGTTTGATTGAATGAGCTTATATCAAAAGTCACTCAAAATGGCTTAAAAAAAGGGAAGGATTTTAAATGAATCAAAGAGGGAAATTGTGATTTTTGAGTTATAGGTCCTAAACATGGCAAGTGAATGCATTTTTTGACTAGAAATCAAATTCTAAAGACATTGGCAATATTAATTTTTTGAATTGAGGCTTGGTTTCATGACTTGTTTTGCAAATTTGTTACTTCCAAAACAAGTCACATATCCAAATCAGCCACCAATGCAATTCAGGTCTCCATTTTGATCTAAACACATTCACTAAGCCACATGGAGTTGGTTAGAATCTTCTGGAACGAACTGGGAGTAAGATTTCACCACTGTCATATTGAAATTTCAAGAGAAAAATCAGAATGGTGGATTCACTGAATTGGGCTTCAAATTGGGCTCAAAATCCCATGGAAAGTTTCTATATATTGAGGGGAGTGATTTCAGATTGATTTTGGTGATGATTTCGTGCTAGAAGCTAAGATAGCAAGTGGAATTTCAAGAGCTCCAAGTCAGAATCGGTTTTGGATTTGCAAGCACCATCAAGCCAAATTAAAGGTTGAAGAAGTTCCATAGTGTATCATTGATTGTGTCTGAAGAGTCTTGAAGCTTGAATTGAGCATTTGCTACTTCTGTTGATCCAATTTTTCCAGGTATGTAACCCTTCAAATTCCTCATGATCTAGGAAGAATTGAGTAGAATCTTGCATGTGGTTAGGACCTAGGTTGATCATAGATTGTTGCTGGATGAAAATTTTAGTGTTTAGAGACAATTAAGTGTGATGCACCATTTCTGTTTGAAGACGGTTATGGATGATCTTGAGGTTTCAACTTGAGTGGTATAGCTTTTAATGATCAGTGCAACAAGAGGAAGAGATCTGTGGCTTTAATTTTGGATTTAGTGTTGATCAAAATCTTGGTGCAAGTTCTGTTTGCCTTCGAATCTAGAAATGTGGTGAGATTTAGGTGATTTGGATTGGAGATTTGGAATCCTTGTTCAATTCTGGTCAAGATCGATATTTAGCTTGTGTTTTCTGATCACCTGCAACCATCATCCCCCCGGAGAAGATGGTGGTTTCCACCGTGGACCACCGCCTAGAAATATCTCAGGTCGCCTGAGCTTTTGGAGAAAATGAAGTCTGAGACGTTGGATCAGTCTCCAAGTTCTACTTATTACACAGATCGTGTGGCCGTGATTTAAATTTAGATTTGCCTCCAAATCCTTGAAACGCATTGTTTCATTAAACGATGTGGCACGCTAGTCAGATCCCAGTCAACATCACATGTGGACATGCTCTAAGCCATCTGATTTGCATACTTAGTCAATGATCCAAGGGCGTGTGTTTATTTCAGCAATTTTATTTCTTTTTATTTGATTTTCTTTTATTTTTAATGCATTTTGGTTCTAAAATCCATAATAAATAGGAAAATTAGTCTTTTCAATCCAGATTTTTTTCCTGAATTCCTTAGGAAGTGTAGAATATAATAGGATTGAAAAATGTTTAATTCATGCTTTTTTTATTTTATTTTGATTTTTTGCATTTTAATTGGTTTTATTTTCAATTTGTTTGACATGTGTTCTTGCTGATTTTATTGTGAATGATTGGTGATGAATTTTGAGTTTATTCCTTTTGGGATAGTTAGCATAGATATGCATGTACCCATAGTAGTTTTATCATATTTTTGTGAGAGAAGTTTAGGCTAGTTTGAGCATTGGACATTAGGTGGTTTAAAACTAGGGTTTTAAGATGATACCTTTAGGTTTAAGGCATAATTTTAGGTCCAAATGAATGGTTAACCCCCTGGTTTTTGAATGAGAGATTCATAAGAGGTTTAGGAACCCTTAGTAATATTTGTAGGATTTTACAATCATGTTTGGTATTTTAAGTAGAATTAGTTTTAAGACTAACTTCTAAGTGTTTCTGATGAACAAATTTGGATAGTTTAATTCAGTAGTTCCCCTTAGATTAGGGTGCTGTTGCTTTTGAGCTTGGGTGATCATGAGGACCAATTGAAGGTGCTTTGGAGAGCTTGAAGGAGCTTGGAGTTGAAGATTTTTCATCTGTTGGAGTGCTTGTCAGGAGCTTAGGAGAACTAGGGTTTTAGGAAGAGCATCAGAGTAGTTCTACTTGTTTCTTCAAACATGGAGTATATTGTTCATCTCCATTCAATCCAATGACATAAATTACTTTTAAAGAAGTCACATCTCTCCTTAGGAGGGATGAATGGCATGCTTTAAGAGTAGAACTTTGAGGATGCCAGTCTCTCATAATGTTAAGTTCTCAGTGACTTCCCTTGGTTGCCATTGAGCTTCTTAACATTCCAACTTGATCTTGTTGGTTTGGTTCTCCCTTGGAGGTGCTTGTTAAAGATTGGTAAAGAGGAAGTTTTGTGCTTTTTGAAGCTTGGTGAGGATGGAGTCAGTAGCTTGTTGAAGCTAGGGTTTTACTGCTTGTTGAAGTTGAAGTTAGGAGCTTGTTGAAGCTGGTTACTGGTTAGGGTTTGAGCTTGCTTAAGCTGGGAGCTTGTTGAAGCCTGGTGCTTGTTGGAGATTGAAAGTTTATTGAAGCTTCAAGATGGGAGTTATTCGTGAAGATGAAGGTTGTTGCTGTCAACTTTTTACTGGTTAATCATTTGTTGCTGTCAGAGCTGCTGTTTGCTGTAGGAGTTTGGAGCTGCTGCTTGGGCTGCCTTCTCTGCTGTGGCTTTTATTTTCTGTATTGTTGGTTGGCTTGTGTAGCTTGCCCCTAGGTTTGAGGTGGAGGTTGATTCACTTTGCCTGTTTTTTCCCAGGTTCGAGGTTGAGTGGGACTCCCTTGCCTCGCTTGTATTGCTGCATTGCATGCATGTTACTGTATTTGCTTGCTTTCTTTTCTGTTTATCCCCTAGGATCTCTGATTTCCTCTGTGCATGAGGGAATTATGACAGACATTAGGATTCTTATCCATGCATGACAACATTAGGTTAGTTTTTATTCCCTTTTCAACCCTAGGCTTTTTAGAGCTTCTTTCTCTTTTCTCATCTCAAAACAATTAAAAAATATAGTAATAAGGTTAATCGACGTCGTACGTTACGAGCCTTAAGCTATTTGAGAAAAGGTTGCTGGAGGGTCACTCTTCAGCAATTCGACTGCTTAGTATGGTACCCTTAGGGTGACATGCGACGTAGTCACTCTCAAATCATAGTCTCTAGTGCGTCAGAGATTGCAAACAAACTAAAAAACACTTCTTTCGTAAAAGATTCAAAACAAACATCAAAGTGTCATTTTTGTCCGCTTGGACTCTTAATCAAGAAAAACCCTTTCATAAGGTAATAAAAAACCAGTCAGACAAGCTTGTGTCTTCCGTAGCTCGAACTACGTTTGCTCTGATCTTTCATGCTGTATGAAAGTACGTAGGCATAGGATGCCGTATCCTAGCGAGCAACCTTTCCCTCCTTTCTCGTAGGTAGGCGAACTACGTTGACTCTGATTTCTCGTTTCAGACGGGAATACGTAGGCATAAAGTGCGATACTTTGCCGAGCCATTTTCTTTTCTTTTTAACCCCGACCTGTAGAGTAGATAGAATAACACACCCTTAGATAGAAAACAAGCGTGGATCCCGTCGAGTACGACGGACGTGAGGGGTGCTAATACCTTCCCCTTGCGTAACCGACTCCCGAATCTAGGATTTGGTTACGATGACCATTCCTTTCCCTCTTTGCGTTAGGTTTACTCTGAGCGTTTCCTTTCCCTCTTGTGGGATAAATAACGCACAGTGGTGACTCTTCTGTCATAGCCGGCGCCGATTTTTGCAGTAGCGACAGCTGGCGACTCTGCTGGGGACTCCAATGGTTCCCTATGCGAGTCAATCCTAGCGCTTGTTTTCCCGTCAGGGGTTTTGTATGTATTTACCTTTCTGCCTTTACTTTCAGTACTGTATTATTGTTGTTGTGCTGGGTAGAGGGTTAGATTAAGAGATAAGCCGGACCTGGGCTTGAGTTTGCACATAGACTTGGAAGTAGAGAGTAATGGTTAGCCTGCGTGCTTAGCTCGCACCAGCTAGCCGCGAAATCTACGCTCGGACGAGATTCTCTTTGATGCTTCTTGCCTGGCCCTTAGGGCTCGACAAGTTGTCTGACCCGAGGATTGTCGACTCTGGGGACCTGTCATTTGGGATTCAACTAAGTGAGGCCGCTTCAAGGGATGATGATGCCACACCTTCTGGGTATCGTATCATCGCTCTTGAAAGTCTGTGACGTTGAACCCGCATAGGATGCCGTACCTCGTCTGCGAGTTAAGTACATACCTGTGAGGGGTAGGTAGGTCTATTTGCAGGAAACCTTTGACCTTAGAGTACCTGGTTTATCTCTGTCAGTGAGATGTGGTTACAAGGTTCATTTGAATGGTTGGTTTGGTTTGAGATGAAGATTGGAGGATTCTCAGGCTTCAGTACAAAGCAGCACAGTTCATCAGCATTGCACTTGATCTCCTGTTTGCATATGCATGTGCATTTTCATGTTCGCATTTCATTAACGTGTATTTATGTTCCAGGTGTGATCATTCCCCTCTGGTTCTAGTGTATCTTCTAGCCAGACATGGAGTCCATGAAGAGGACAGTTGCTTATCGGTTGCATTCGCCAGATATTAGTGCCTTGCTGGGATTAGTTGCTCTAGCAGATGAGAAAGTGAGGGCTGAGTTCAGAGTATCTTATGGGAGATTGCTTAGTTTGTTGTATAGGCCTTCAGCATTTGAGACGACTGGGGTGTATACTTTGATGCAGTTTTATGAGCCTCAGCTGAGATGCTTCCTGTTCCCCGACTATATTCTGGCACCCACTTTGGAGGAGTATTATGCTATGTTGGGGGTTCATGTGTTAGACCAGATGCCCTTTATACATGTTGATGCTGAGCCTGAGTTGGCTACACTTGCTGAGATTGTCAGTTTAGAAACTTTTGAGTTTCCTGGAGGATTGGTCAAGCTGAACGGAGCCTGTGGTTTCCACTTGTCTGTCCTGGTTGAGAAGGCTACACAGTGCGCGAAGAGTGGATGTTGGGTTGCCTTCTGTGTCATTCTAGCTGTCTGCATCTATGGGTCTGTCTTGTTTCCTAATGTGCTAGATTTTGTTGCCTTAGATGCCTTCTTGATTCTTGCCTCAAAGAATCCAGTTCCTACTCTCTTGGGCGATGTTTATCATTCTATTCACTACAAGAATGAGAAACATCGTGGCAAGAATGTTTCCTGCTGTCTTCCTCTTTTGTACAGGTGGTTCCAGGGACATCTTCCGAAGACAGGGCCTTTTGTTGATGCTGTTGATACTTTGGATTGGTCTTCCCGGTTGATGGGGCTGTCTGCTGAGAACATCATTTGGTTTGATCGAAACATGCTTGGCACTGATATTATGTATAGTTGCAGTGGCTTTCCGAATGTCCCTTTGATTGGACGGAAAGGCTGTATCAACTATAACCCTTCTCTGCTGGTGAGACAGTTTGGTTATGCCTTAAGAGATGCTCCTATTGAGGTTGAGATACAGGAATCTCTGTATCTCATAGGCTCAGTAGACGAGGCTGTTTTGATCAGGTTAAGACATGCATGGGCTAACATCCATAGGAGAGGGAAAGCTTTGCTTGGTAAGAGCAACAACAAAGCTTATGGTCCCTATTTGGCTTGGATCCACGAGAGAGCTAGGATTTCCTTGATGCCATATCCTGTTGTGGAACCTCTATATTTTCCAGTGATTGAGGCACCTACTTCGGTAGAGATTGAGAAGTATAACAAATTGTTGGCTGAAAATGAAGAATTGAAGAAAGCTAATGATGAGTTAGAGAAAGAGATCTTCCAGTTGCGTCATGAAAATAATGAAGCTACCTTCACTGTCAAGGAACAGATTGAGTTGATTAATAGGTTGGGTTCAGATTTGACTGAAGAGACCGGTAAGAGGGAAAAGGTGGGAGCAGCCTTGAACGGTGTTAGCAAGGTGCTTGCTTCCAAGAAGGAACTCTTAAACAAGGCTTATTCCCGACTCGGCAAGTGGGAAACATTATGGAACACCACGCTTACCAAGCGGAAGGAGCGTGAAGATGAGCTGAAGCTGCAGATTGCCACGCTAGAGGCGCAGATTAGAGCCCAGGATGCAAAGATTGCTGAAGAGACATCACTTAGGAGCGCTATTGAGCTTAGAGTAAGAGACCTTGGAGAGAAGCTAAGAGGTTGTGAATTGAAGGTCGGCTCTAAGAGATGCAGACTCGACGAGTGTTTTGGCGAAGGAACCTGCAAGGACGACGCCAAAAAGCTGAGATCCACTGCTGAGCGACATGCGTTACTGATACAAGAGCTAATCTCCAGACTAGGTCATTCAGAGACGTTAAGGATATTGGAAGATGTCAGAGCGCGTCATTTGGCCTGAGTTATCTTTGCCTTGCTTTTGTTATCTGTACTTGTATTTTGACCATCGCTAGGCTTGTTGGCCGAGGTCTCTTCAGTTGTATTCAGTTGTACTCTTGTACTCTGCCTCTTGGCATTTGTTTATGTATGAGGGTTTTTCTGATTCCTTGCTTGCTTGATGGGAACTCCATTGTCGTGATGGCCTTCTCTCTGAAACTAGAATCGGGGGGGGGGGGGGGGGGAGTATAACCTGTAGCATAGTTATACATTTGCATCTGCATCCTCATATTGCATGACCGATATTTTTGAATCTGTGTCTTATTTCCTGCATCTCACAGGTTTTTCAGGATTGACGACCAGAGAGTCCACCGCTATTCAACCAGAAACAACTGCAAGAAGATAATGGATCAAGTTCAAGTTGAGATGCAGGAAATCCGTGAGAAGCTTACTTTGTTCATGCAAGCCATGGAGAGCATGGCCAAGGGCCAGGAGAATCTTCAGACCTTGGTGCAGCCGTTGCTGACGCGGGCGAACAGAAATGGCAACACTGACCACATTTCTGTTGAAACTCCTCGCCGGGAGGATGAGATACCGGCAGTTGTTACTCCACCTGTTGTGCCTGTCAACGGAAACACGGGTGCTGGTGCAGGTGCTGGCGCTGGTAATGGTAATACTGGAAATGGTGGTGATGGGCATGTTGGTAACAACAAAGGCAACACTGTGGATGCTGATCAAGGATTCGTTGACAATGTTGGCTTTGGAAGCAATGGGTATGGCAATGTCAATCAGGACGGGAACTTCGGGTTCAATAATCAAGGCTTCAGTAATGACGGTTACGACAACAATCAGGGGTATGGCTACGGTAATGGTGGATTCGGTAATGTGAACGGCGCTGGAGCATTTCCTTTCAACAATGGTTTTGGACCTGCTGGGGTCAATCAAGGGTTCGGCAACCGAGGACAGGGTCCTGTGTTCAATCAGCAAGGATTTGGCTGTAACATGGGTTACGATGGGTATGGCAACGACTGGAATGTGGATCACCAGGAAGACGCTTTCTCGGGAAGAGGTATGGGACCTGAAGGCCCCATTGACCCTGTTCAGAGGATCAGAATGCTAGAAGAGCAGATGAAAGGGGTGGTTGATCAGAACTCCGCTGGGTTAGACATGACTACTATGGGGTTGGTACTAGGGCTGAGGGTGCCATTAAAATTCAAGGCTCCAACTTTTGACAAATACAAAGGGGATACCTGCCCAAAGGTCCATGTATGTTCTTATTATAGAAGGATGTCTGCATATTCCAATGATGAAAGGATGCTCATGCATTTCTTTCAAGACAGCTTATCGGAACCATCATTAGAATGGTACATGGGACTGGAGCCCACCCAGATTAGAAGCTGGAAGCAGCTGGCTGATGCTTTCGTTATGCATTACAAATATAACAGCGATTTGGCGCCAAACAGAGTTCAGTTGCAGAATCTGTCGCAGAAAAGTGGTGAAAGTTTCAAAGAGTACGCGCAGCGGTGGCGCGACATGGCGGCTCGGGTGCACCCTCATTTGGTTGAAAGGGAGATGAATGACATGTTTGTGGGGACATTTACAGGAATGTACTATGACAAGTTACTCAATGTTTCAATGGGAAGCTTCTCCGATATGATCCTTATGGGAGAGAGGATCGAAAATGGAATCAAAATTGGGAAGATTCAGGCAGGTGAATCTACTTCAGCTGGGGGTGCGAGAAAGGCGTTCGGCGGAAGAAGACAAGGTGATACAAGCGCTGTATTTGGTGGCAGAGGCCGGGGCAGAGGTAGAAATCAGTATAGCCAACCTCAACAAATAGCCAGTGTTACTATTCCAATTCCTCAACAACAACAGCAGCAGCAACAGCCACAACAGCAGCAAAGGCAGAATCAGGGTCAGAGAAGATTTCAGAATGCAAAGCTGAAGAGAGTATTCGATAAGCCTCTGTCGACATATGCAGAGCTCCTTCAGACATTGCTGGGGTTGAATTTGGTTGAGAAAATAACTTTGGAACCGCCTACAGGACCGGTACTCCCTTATGGGTACGACGCTAATAAGCACTGCGAATTCCATTCCGGGGCGCCCAAACATGATGTAGAATCTTGTCATGCTTTTAAGCATAAAGTTCAGGAATTGTTGGACAGTAAAGCCATCAATTTTGGTCAAACTGGGCCTAATATTGTACAACAGCCTATGCCTAATCATGGGGCAAATGCTATCTTGACAGAAGAAAATTTGAACTTGGTGATGGATGTTAACGAACTGAAGACACCATTGAGGGAGGTGAAAAACAGGTTGCTCAGAGGGGGAGTATTCCCTGGCTGTGATGAATACTGTTTAGAATGTTGGACCCAGCCTAAGGGTTGTACTGATTTGAAGCAGGGCATTCAGGCCATGATCGACGAAGGGACCTTGCAATTTGATCAAACTGCGGTTGAAAGGCTTGTGGAGGCATTATGTGAAGAGCAGAATGATATTGCGATGGTGACGATCCCGAGGAAGACTATAACGATAACGGTGCCCGCCAAGCGGCCAACTATTACAATTACCAAAGCAGGGCCTGTTCCCTTTGAGAGTACGAAAGCTGTCCCGTGGACCTACGGATTAGAAGCGTATTGCAACAGGGAAAAGATTGTGGTGAATAACCAGCCAGCTGGGGCTGTTGATAATGTCGTTGGAACGGGGGCATGACCCGTAGCAGAAGGATCTTTACCTCACCTGAAATAGAAGCGGAGAGGTTGGCCAAAGGTAAAGCCAAAGTAAATGAAAGCGGGCCTACTCAGTCGAAAGAAAAGGATACGTCGCTCAAGGACGTAGAGGAGTTTATGAGACTGATTCGCAAAAGCGACTACAAAATTGTTGAACATCTACAGCAGACGCCGTCAAAGATTTCTATCTTTTCGTTGTTATTATGTTCCGAGGCCCACCGGAACGCCTTGCTAAAGATTCTGGCTACGTCATTTGTGCCTCAAGAAGTTTCTGTAAATCAGTTAGAGCGGGTAATGGCGCATGTCAATGCTGGACATAGCCCGGGGTTCACAGATTTTGACCTAACACCCAGGGGTCAAGAGCACAACATGGCCTTGCATATATCGGTGGAATGCCGGGGCACCGTAATGTCACGTGTATTGGTGGATATTGGATCATCGTTGAACGTGTTGCCAAAGAAAGCCATGATGAAATGAGACATACGGGGAATTATTTGCACGCCCAACGATTTGGTTGTGAGGGCGTTTGACGGGACGAAAAGATCAGTGTTTGGGTCAATAACATTACCGCTTCAGGTGGGGCCGGAAATTTTTGATACCGAATTCTACATTATGGATATCCATCCAGCTTATAGCTGCCTTCTTGGGCGACCATGGATCCCCGCTGCAGGGGCCGTGACGTCCACGCTGCACCAGAAGTTGAAGTACATGGTGGGTGATAGTGTTGTTACCGTTTGCGGGGAGGAGGATATTTTGGTCAGTCACCTGTCTTCGTTCAGATATGTTGAGGTCGACGGAGAAATACACGAGACACCTTGTCAAGCCTTCGAAGGGTTGCGAATTAAAGACAAAGCTCAGGGTTCCAACAAAATATCAGATGTGGCAGTGTCATCTTACAAAGAGGCTCAGGCTTTAGTGCAGACTGGTGAGACTAAAGGCTGGGGGCAGGTTCTGGAAATTCCCGTGAAGAATGACAAGTTTGGGCTAGGGTATCGACCGACGTCGTCAGCGTCATCTTCAGGAGCGCCCAGGTTCAAGGGACCGGTCACGATTACGCCAAGTGGAGTGTGCTTTGAGACTATCAACGCTACTTCCGATGCCGAATACAGAGATAGCGACTGCGATATGGACGCGTGGATCAAGCCAAGCGTGCCAGGACAAAGTCTCTGCAACTGGTCCATCCGGGAAACTGTCCCAGTGACTTTTAAATAGTAATGATTTGTTTTATCAATTGTTGAATAATCCTATGTCCTACCCGGGGCATAGTGATGTTACATTAGGGCTACTTGATTATGTGTATTGCACTGTTTTAATCATGAAATAAAGGCGTTTTTCATATTCAAATGTTGTGATCCCTGTTTTTCTTGTTTGTTCTTTAACAATAAATGGCAACGTGGTTATTTGCTTTGTTTGCGTGTTGAAGCGTTTAACCATTTCCTTTGCAGGATTAATATTTCAGATGATATCTCCTACGAACCGCCTAGGACTCGTTTCGACTTCGAGCACCCGGTATTCCAAGCAGAGGAAGAGATTGTTGAGGAGAGTGACCTGCCAGAGGAGCTGACTCGTTTGTTGAAACAGGAAGAGAGAATCATTCTGCCTCACCAGGAGGAAATTGAGATTATCAACTTGGGGTCGGAAGAAGTTGTGAGAAATATCCGTATAGGGGCTGCGCTGCAGAGCGACATCAAGCAAAGACTTGTTGAGATACTGCGAGAGTATAATGATATATTTGCTTGGTCGTACGAGGATATGCCTGGGTTGGATACGGACATGGTTGTGCACCGTTTGCCGTTGCGAGAGGAATGTCCGCCTGTTAAGCAGAAACTCAGAAGAACTAGACCAGACATGGCTGTGAAAATCAAGGAGGAAGTTCAAAAACAGTGGGATGCTGGTTTCCTAGCTGTTACAACTTATCCGTCATGGGTCGCTAATATAGTACCAATGCCGAAGAAGGACGGTAAAGTGCGAATGTGTGTAGACTACCGTGATTTGAATAGGGCGAGCCCGAAAGACGACTTTCCCCTTCCTCACATTGATGTGCTGGTTGATAACACTGCTCAGTTCTCCATATTCTCCTTCATGGACGGCTTCTCAGGCTATAATCAGATCAAAATGGCACCAGAAGACATGGAGAAGACTACCTTCATTACTCCCTGGGGAACATTTTGCTACAAAGTGATGCCCTTCGGACTGAAGAACGCTGGGGCAACATATCAACGTGCTATGACGACTCTCTTTCATGACATGATGCATAAAGAGATCGAGGTTTATGTTGATGATATGATTGCCAAATCCCAGACGGAGGAAGAGCATTTGGTTAATCTGCTGAAACTGTTCAAAAGACTTAGGAAGTTCAGGTTGAGATCGAACCCTAACAAGTGCACCTTCGGGGTGAGATCGGGTAAACTGCTGGGGTTTATCATGAGCGAAAAGGGGATAGAGGTTGATCCTACAAAGATAAAAGCAATACAAGAAATGCCGACGCCTAAAACAGAAAAAGAGGTGCGTGGATTTTTAGGGAGATTGAACTACATCGCTCGGTTCATATCTCACCTAACTGCGACATGCGAGCCGTTATTCAAGTTGTTGAAAAAGGATCAGGTGTTGACCTGGAATGAAAATTGTCAAAAGGCGTTCGACAAGATAAAAGAATACTTGCAGGAACCTCCTGTTTTGATACCCCCAGTGGCCGGAAGACCTTTGATTATGTATTTGACGGTTCTTGAGGAGAGTATGGGTTGTGTTCTTGGTCAACACGACGAGACCAGACGTAAAGAGCATGCGATATACTATTTGAGTAAGAAGTTCACCGACTGTGAGTCCAGATACTCAATGCTCGAGAAGACGTGTTGCGCGCTAGCCTGGGCCGCCAAACGTTTGAGGCAATACATGCTGAATCATACGACCATGCTAATTTCGAAGATGGATCCAATCAAATACGTGTTTGAGAAGCAAGCACTCTCTGGAAGAATTTCCCGATGGCAGATGGTGTTAACCGAATACGATATCCAATATGTCTCGCAAAAGGCTATTAAAGGTAGCGTTCTATCAGAATACCTTGCGGAGCAGCCCATTGAGGACTACCAATCGATGAGGTTTGATTTTCCTGATGAGGATATCATGTACCTGAAGATGAAAGATTGTGAAGAACCGTTGCCGGACGAAGGACCAGAGTTGGGTTCCAAGTGGCAGTTGATATTTGACGGAGCTGTAAATTCCTATGGTAGTGGAATAGGCGCTATTATCACCACTCCTCAGGGGTCACACATCCCCTTTACTACCCGATTGACCTATCCTGTTACCAATAATGAGGCTGAATATGAGGCTTGCATCATGGGTCTGGAAGAAGCTATTAATTTGCGAATCAAGAACCTGGATGTATATGGGGACTCAGCTCTAGTGGTGAATAAGATTAAAGGAGAATGGGAGACACGTCAGCCCAATTTGATACCATATATGAATTATGCAAGAAGATTGTTGCCTTTCTTTGACAAGGTGGAATTGCATCACGTGCCACGAGCAGAAAATCAAATGGCTGACGCCCTGGCGACATTGTCTTCAATGTATAAAGTTAACTTCTGGAACGAGGCTCCCCGAATTGTTATCTCTCGGCTCGATAGGCCTGCATTCATATTTTCTATTGACGAGGCTCCCAATGGTAAACCCTGGTACTTTGACATCCAGAATTTCTTGAAGAACAAGGAGTATCCGGCTGGGGCATCCAGTCGAGATCAGAAGACTCTCAGGAGATTGGCTGGCAATTTCTATCTGAATCCTGACGGTGTCCCGTATAAAAGAAACCACGACTTGGTGTTGCTACGATGTGTAGATGAGAAAGAGGCGAAGTTGCTCATGGAAGAGATACATGAGGGTACATTTGGTACACATGCGGGCGGGCATGCTATGACGAGAAAACTGCTGCGGGCAGGTTATTATTGGCTAACTATAGAAACAGACTGTTTCAAGTTTGCAAAGAGGTGTCATAAATGCCAGATTTATGCGGACAAGATCCATGTGCCTCCAAGTCCTCTGAATGTGATGTCATCACCGTGGCCTTTCTCGATGTGTGGGATTGATATGATTGGCAAGATTGAGCCTACAACATCAAACGAACACCGGATCATTTTGGTGGCAATTGATTACTTCACCAAGTGGGTGGAAGCAGCATCATATGCCAATGTGACCAAACAAGTGGTAGCCAAATTTATCAAACGAGATATTATCTGCAGATATGGAATCCCTGAGCGGATTATCACCGACAACGGTTCAAATTTGAATAATAAAATGATGAAAGAGCTGTGTCAAAATTTTAAGATTGAGCATCACAACTCTTCTCCTTACCGGCCCAAGATGAATGGCGCTGTCGAAGCGGCCAATAAGAACATAAAGAAGATTGTTCAGAAGATGGTTGTGACGTATAAGAACTGGCACGAGATGCTACCTTTCGCTTTGCACGGTTATCGTACAATGGTACGCACATCAACCGGGGCAACCCTTTTTTCATTGGTATACAGGATGGAGGCAGTGTTACCGTTGGAGGTCGAGATTCCCTCCCTGAGGGTTTTACGTGATGTCCAACTTGACGAGGCAGAATGGGTTAAAGATAGACTGAATCAACTTAGTTTAATGGATGAGAAGAGACTGGCTTCTTTAGCATACGGTCGGTTATATCAGAGCCGAATGAAGAAAGCTTACGACAAGAAGATATGCCCTCGAAGCTTTCAGACGGGCGATCTTGTTTTGAAAAATATTCTCCCACCACAAACAGATCACTGGGGCAAGTGGACTCCTAATTATGAAGGTCCCTACGTTGTCAGAAAAGTCTTCTCTGAAGGAGCCTTGTTACTATCCACCATGGATGGTGAAGACTTTACGTCTCCTGTGAATTCGGACGCAGTTAAAAAATACTTTGCTTGAAAGTGACCCGCTGGACAGTAAAAAGAGAGTCCAGGCAAAAATGGGGCATCCCGGCGAACCATAAAAAATGAATAAAAGGTTCGGGCAAAAGTTAGGGATAAAATTGAAAAGATGTACACCCGCGAAGTCGAAAACCTGAAAAGGGCGACTTCGGCAAAAAAGGGTATCCGGTGAATTGAAAACCCGCAAAGGGCGGTTCACGCAAAAGTTAGGGATTAAAAAAGCAAATGACTGCGGTCCGGATTTGATACGGCATTGCTTAGTGGTTTAGGAGTACCTGGGGGCCGTCTATCCAAAAACAATCTCTTCCGAAGGTCGAGTACCGGGAAAGCGCAGATTCAGGCGAGTCATAGGAGGATCAGCTCATGGTGTTCATCTGCGTCACGTTGCCAACATGTATACAAATATTGTTTTGAATTTTCTTTATGCTTCTTGTGCATATATTTATGCGTGTTTGTGCGTGACTTTCTCTTTTCAGGAGTTGCATCCAGTGTACAAAACTTTGCCTATTCAGAGGCCCATTATCAATAAAACATGTTATTCAGTACTTGATGTTTGTTCTTTACTGTTTTGTTTGTGAAAGACGCCGATGTTTTTGATAAACTTGCACTTGCATAATCTTGATGGCTCTTGCCAATAATTGCTAAAACTTCGAATTGACTGAAGTAAGGTCACAGACGCTGACCCGAATAGATTCTGTTGTATAGGCCTGTTTTGTCTCGTTTGTGTTTTGCAGGGTTCTTACCTTTGGAGCAAACGGTTCGGAATTGTATTTCCCAGCCAAGATCGCTTGACATAAGACCTGATTCCAGTTGATGTCATTCCTCAGCTAGTCGCAGCTTATTCCCCGAGATTTGGAATGACATATATCCCTTCTCGAAGGAGGGAATTATCTTCCCCAGGAGAGCTTCCTCATGGAAAGCCATCCATAGGATTAATCCCAGCAAGTCAAAATCAATATCCCCTGCAGAGGTGGCGCTCCTCAGCGAATCGAAGATGTGCACGTTCAATCTCCAGCATGGGAGAGTCCTACAATAGTTAACCAAGTTGTTGGTTCAGAAGGATTATACCCGGAGGACGGTTTCCCTTCTCCCCACAGGTCGTCATGCCATTGACAGGATGTCCGAGGCTCTGAATGTGTAAACTGTGCCCCGACAGTGTGTTTTTCCTAAAAGTGTCGCTTCTTTCCCCCGATGAGTTGGTTCACCAGCAGGGTGGTTCGTTCTTTCCTCCCAGTGGAAATTGGTGTTTAGTCTCTCCCCGGCAGAGGTGGTTGTGTTTCTGGCGTTTATTTCGCCAAAATATTTTGTGATACTTGTCCTCCCCAGCGGAGTTGGCTTTACCCTCAGCATTCATGTTGTTGAGACATCATTACCGGAGTAGCCCCGGCAGCTTGAGCATGCATTTGCATTTGCATATATCGTCATATTTGCATCTACTCAAACGCGTAGCATTTTCGTGTCGTACGGAGCATTACGCCATTTTCAAACATACGTATTTTGAAACATAAATCAGGTTGGTTAACCTTTGGGCTCGTAGGTGTGTTTGCTCAACAGGAGTATGGAGTTCTAGCTCAGATCTATTACCAGACATTCGAGGTCTCGCCGCGAGACGTGTGATGATACGGTTCATCTTACTATTTTCCCCACAGAGTTACTTGGTTGAGTTTCTCTTTGTCCCCGAGCATAGTTATTTGCTTAAATTTCTCTTGTTTTCCCCGCCAGAGTTGCTCGTTGTAGTCTCTCTTATCCAGCCAGCGGATTATTTTCTTCAAATTTGTTGTTACGTCAGCATCAAAGGGTTTCATGAATCAGAATTTCAGAGGCTGCCGCCGGTTATCAGAACAGGCGTCCGGCGGTTTGGTTTCCAAATATCCCCAGTAGAGTCCGCCTCAAAGTCGCTGTTACGTCAGCGCTAAAAGGTTTATGGATTAGGACCGATGGAGTTAGATACTGCAGAGATAAGCAGAGAAACTGTATTCAGAGTATCTTCCCGTATGGATAAACAGATGTATTTTCCTACTGGTCGACAGAAGTATTTCCCCGGAAGTCGCCAAGATTTACTCCTATGTTGATAGGATTTCCTTGTGTTGACAAGATATGAGTCCTGACGGGGACAATTTATTCCTATATTGACGGGATTTCTTCGTGCTAGTGAAGTGGGTGTTCTAACGTGGACGGATTTATTTCCTCGGGTTGATGAGATGTGCTAGTCCTAACGTGGACAGGTTCGATTTCTCCGTATTTATGGAATGTGAAGTCCTGACGTGGACAAAATTGATTACTCTTCATGGACCATTTATCCCTAGCAGATATCTTCCTTCGTATCGGCGGAATGTGTGTCATGACGTGGACAAGTTTATAGTTCTTTGTGATGACAAGATGCACGAGTCCTAACGTGGACAAATTTATCTTTCTTCGTGTTGGCGAAGCGTGAGTCCTAACATGGACGAATTTATCTTTCTTCGTGTTAGCGGAGCATGAGTCCTAACGTGGACAGGTTTTATTTCCTCAGCGGGACGAAGAGGCGCAAGTCCTGACGTGGACAACTTTATCTTTCTTCGGGTTGACGAAACGGTGTCCTGACGTGGACGATTTTACTCCTATGCTGATAGGATTTTCTTGTGCTGATGAGATGTGAGTCCTGACGTGGACAAATCAAGGCAAGATGTGAGTCCTAACATGGACAGTGTATTCCCAACGTGGACGATTTATTCCTAACGTGGACAGTTTATTCCTAACGGGGGCAGTGTATTCCTAACATGGACAGTTTATTCCTAACATGGACAATGTACTCCTAACGGGGACAGGTTACTCCTAACATGGACATTTTATTTCCTAACATGGATGATTTATTCCTATGTTGATAGGATCCCCTCGTGCTGACGAAATGCGGACGAGTCATCCCCAGCGAAGTCGCTGGGATTTTTTCGTGTTGACGGCAGGTGGAGTCCTGACGTGGACAAGTTTATGATGTGGACAAAGTTCTATTCCTGTGTTGTTGAGAATTTTTCGGGTCGACGAAATGTGTGTCCTGGCGTGGACAGATTTGTACTTATTCGTGATTTGACGAAATTTGGGTCCAGATGTGGACAAGGTCACTCTTGTGACGACGTAATCTCTATTCGTGTTGACGAATTTGTTTCTCTTCTTGTGTTGACAAGGTCGGTCCAGTTTTGGACGGAGGTGTTTCGTAAAAATTGTTCAGTACCTGCGGCGTTACATAGGTGGTTGGAGTTGAAATCAGAATTATTATCAGACGTTGGATCAGTTGTTGCCGTAACAACTGGATTCAGACAGGGGATGTCGTTCCCCAAGCAGCAGTGCAATTTATTTCTGCGGTTGGCAAATTTCTGGGTTTATTGGTATTCAATCGTCTCGTACCTCGATTGTTTGAAGGCCGTTCGCTCTCCACCCAGTCGGGTCCAAGCCGTTTGAATAGGGGCAGCTGTTGCACCCCAAAATTTGCTCAACCTTTTCTTGCCTGATTTATGTTTCATTGCATTTCATTTGCATAGTTACATCATGTACATAGTTCAATCATTGGCATATCATTGCATAGCATGCCTCCAATAAGGGATCAAGGGTGTCTATCAAGAGAAGAGCCTAGCAAGGTGTGTTATCCAAGATGAGAAGTCATCCAGGCCATCAAGAAAGGATTTGAAGTCTTGAGAAGTTTGAGTGCCTACATGTGGGTTTTGCTCCTATCTTGAGGAATGTTGAGAATCATCAGTGGGATGAGAAGCATGGAATGTGGATGTGAGGTGTGTATGGATCTCATGGGATGTCTAGAGGGCCTTATTGAAGCTGAGGCAAGTCATTGATTCAAGTACGAGAGCCATAGTTGAGGTGCAGTCAACTAGGGTTTCATCTGGGTCAACCCTAATTCAATTGAGTAGTTGGAGGGCATCAAAGCCTACCTTGAGGTCATGGGATTCATGAATTGGTATGTGGGTACATGTGTGGTGTTGTGCCAAGGTTAATAAAAGAAAGATCAAGAATGTGGGAAGTTGCTAAATTAGGGTTTCAGTGTAAAATCCCCTGTTTAGTGCCCAACTTCAAAGCCACATAAGTCAAAATACAAGTTTCAAATGGATATTTGGAAAACATGAAACTTGTAGATATTCTCAATACCTTTAATTTGAGTACTAGAAGTCTTCAAGAAGATTTGTAGAACTCAAGTTATGGTCTTTGCAAATTACAGGTCACTAGAGGACACTGAAATTTATCTGTGAAAGTCACTTGACTTCCAAGCAACGTTTTCCCCTCAAGGAGTTTTCAAATGGATTCTTGGCCCACATAAGAGTTGTAGATCTTGATCTTAGATTTCCATAGAGTACTAGAAGTCCTCAAGGGGATTTATAGAACTTAAGTTATGATCTTGGCAATCCAGGGGTATTTTGGGTATTGGTGATTATAGGTCATTTTCAAGCATGTGCCAAAATCTCCATCTTCCACTCCTCAAATGAAAAATTATTCAACATGGAATGTGCTTAAAATGATGTTTTTAGGTCAAATATGAATTCATGTTGGATTGAATGAGCTTATATCAAAAGTCACTCAAAATGGCCTAAAAAAAGGGAAGGATTTTAAATGAATCAAAGAGGGAAATTGTGATTTTTGAGTTATAGGTCCTAAACATGGCAAGTAAATGCATTTTTTGAATAGAAATCAAATTCTAAAGACATTGGCAATATTAATTTTTTGAATTGAGGCTTGGTTTCATGACTTGTTTTGCAAATTTGTTACTTCCAAAACAAGTCACATATCCAAATCAGCCACCAATGCAATTCAGGTCTCCATTTTGATCTAAACACATTCACTAAGCCACATGGAGTTGGTTAGAATCTTCTGGAACAAACTGGGAGTAAGATTTCACCACTGTCATATTGAAATTTCAAGAGAAAAATCAGAATGGTGGATTCACTGAATTGGGCTTCAAATTGGGCTCAAAAGCCCATGGAAAGTTTCTATATATTGAGGGGAGTGATTTCAAATTGATTTTGGTGATGATTTCGTGCTAGAAGCTGAGATAGCAAGTGGAGTTTCAAGAGCTCCAAGTCAGAATCGGTTTTGGATTTGCAAGCACCATCAAGCCAAATTAAAGGTTGAAGAAGCTCCATAGTGTATCACTGATCGTGTCTGAAGAGTCTTGAAGCTTGAATTGAGCATTTGCTACTTCTGTTGATCCAATTTTTCCAGGTATGTAAACCTTCAAATTCCTCACGATCTAGGAAGAATTGAGTAGAATCTTGCATGTGGTTAGGACCTAGGTTGATCATAGATTGTTGCTGGATAAAAATTTTAGTGTTTAGAGACAATTAAGTGTGATGCACTATTTCTGTTTGAAGACAGTTATGGATGATCTTGAGGTTTCAACTTGAATGGTATAGCTGTTAATGATCAGTGCAGCAAAAGGAAGAGATTTGTGGCTTTAATTTTGGATTTAGTGTCGATCAAATTCTTGGTGCAAGTTCTGTTTGCTTTCGAATCTGGAAATGTGGTGAGATTTAGGTGATTTGGATTGGAGATTTGGAATCCTTGTTCAATTCTGGTCAAGATCGATATTTAGCTTGTGTTTTCTGATCACCTGCAACCATCATCTCACCGGAGAAGATGGTTGTTTCCACCGTGGACCACCGCCTGGAAATATCTCAGGTCACCTGAGCTTTTGGAGAAGATGAAGTCTGAGACGTTGGATCAGTCTCCAAGTTGGACTTATTACACAGATCGTGTGGCCGTGATTTAAATTCAGCTTTGCCTCCAAATCCTTGAAACGTATCGTTTCATTAAACGATGTGGCACGCCAGTCAGATCCCAGTCAGCATCACATGTGGACGCGCTCTAAGCCATCTGATCTGCATACTTAGTCAATGATCCAAGGGCGTGTGTTTATTTCAGCAATTTTATTTCTTTTTATTTGATTTTCTTTTATTTTTAATGCATTTTGATTCTAAAATCCATAATAAATAGGAAAATTAGTCTTTTTAATCCAGATTTTTTTTCCTGAATTCCTTAGGAAGTGTAGAATTTAATAGGATTGAAAAATGTTTAATTCATGCTTTTTTTATTTTATTTGCATTTTTTGCATTTTAATTGGTTTTATTTTCAATTTGTTTGACATGTGTTCTTGCTGATTTTATTGTGAACGATTGGTGATGAATTTTGAGTTGATTCCTTTTGAGATAGTTAGATTAGATATGCATGTACCCATAGTAATTTTCTAATATTTTTGTGAGAGAAATTTAGGCTAGTTTGAGCATT
This sequence comes from Lathyrus sativus, assembly GCA_963859935.3. NCBI lineage: Eukaryota > Viridiplantae > Streptophyta > Magnoliopsida > Fabales > Fabaceae > Lathyrus > Lathyrus sativus. The sequence goes on along the minus strand of OZ012738.1, from coordinate 292,229,369 downwards.
AGACATTAGGTGGTTTAGAATTAGGGTTTTAAGATGATACCTTTAGGTTTAGGGCATAGTTTTAGGTCCAAATGAATGGTTAACCCCCTAGTTTTTGTATGAGATATTCATAAGAGGTTTAGGAACCCTTAGTAATTTTTGTAGGATTTTACAATCATGTTTGGTATTTTAAGTAGAATTAGTTTTAAGACTAACTTCTAAGTGTTTCTGATGAACAAATTTGGATAGTTTAACTTAGTAGTTCCCCTTAGATTAGGGTGGTGTTGCTTTTGAGCTTGGGTGATCATGAGGACCAATTGAAGGTGCTTTGGAGAGCTTGAAGGAGCTTGGATTTGAAGATTTCTCATCTGTTGGAGTGCTTGTCAGGAGCTTAGGAGAACTAGGGTTTTAGGAAGAGCATCAGAGTAGTTCTACTTGTTTCTTCAAACATGGAGTATATTGTTCATCTCCATTCAATCCAATGACATAAAGTCCTTTTAAAGAAGTCACATATCTCCTTAGGAGGGATGAATGTCATGCTTTAAGAGTAGAACATTGAGGATGCCAGTCTCTCATAATGTTAAGTTCTCAGTGACTTCCCTTGGTTGCCATTGAGCTTCTTAACATTCCAACTTGATCTTGTTGGTTTGATTCTCCCTTGGAGGTGCTTGTTGAAGCTTGGTAAAGAGGAAGTTTTGTGCTTGTTGAAGCTTGGTGAGGATGGAGTTAGTAGCTTGTTGAAGCTAGGGTTTTACTGCTTGTTGAAGTTGAAGTCAGGAGCTTGTTGAAGCGGGTTACTGGTTAGGGTTTGAGCTTGCTTAAGCTGGGAGCTTGTTGAAGCCTGGTGCTTGTTGGAGATTGAAAGTTTATTGAAGCTTGAAGATGGGAGTTATTCATGAAGATGAAGGTTGTTGCTGTCAACTTTTTGCTGGTTAATCATCTGTTGCTGTCAGAGCTGCTGTTTGCTGTAGGAGTTTGGAGCTGCTACTTGGGCTGCCTTCTCTGCTGTGGCTTTTGTTTTCTGTATTGTTGGTTGGCTTGTGTAGCTTGCCCCTAGGTTTGAGGTGGAGGTTGATTCACTTTGCCTGTTATTTTCCCAGGTTCGAGGTTGAGTGGGACTCCCTTGCCTCGCTTGTATTGCTGCATTGCATGCATGTTACTGTATTTGCTTGCTTTCTTTTCTGTTTATCCCCTAGGATCTCTGATTTCCTCTGTGCAGGAGGGAATTATGACAGACATTAGGATTCTTATCCATGCATGACAACATTAGGTTAGTTTTTATTCCCTTTTCAACCCTAGGCTTTTTAGAGCTTCTTTCTCTTTTCTCATCTCAAAACAATTCAAAAATACAATAATAAGGTTAATCGACGTCGTACGTTACGAGCCTTAAGCTATTTGAGAAAAGGTTGCTGGAGGGTCACTCTTCAGCAATCTGACTGCTTAGTATGGTACCCTTAGGGTGACATGCGACGTAGTCACTCTCAAATCATAGTCTCTAGTGCGTCAGAGATTGCAAACAAACTAAAAAATACTTCTTTCGTAAAAGATTCAAAACAAACATCAAAGTGTCATTTTTGTCCGCTTGGACTCTTAATCAAGAAAAACCCTTTCATAAGGTAATAAAAAACCAGTCAGACAAGCTTGTGTCTTCCGTAGCCTGAACTACGTTTGCTCTGATCTTTCATGCTGTATGAAAGTACGTAGGCATAGGATGCCGTATCCTAGCGAGCAACCTTCCCCTCCTTTCCCGTAGGTAGGCGAACTACGTTGACTCTGATTTCTCGTTTCAGACGGGAATACGTAGGCATAAAGTGCGATACTTTGCCGAGTCATTTTCTTTTCTTTTTAACCCCGGCCTGTAGAGTAGATAGAATAACACACCCTTAGATAGAAAACAAGCGTGGATCCCGTCGAGTACGACGGACGTGAGGGGTGCTAATACCTTCCCCTTGCGTAACCGACTCCCGAATCCAGGATTTGGTTGCGATGACCATTCCTTTCCCTCTTTGCGTTAGGTTTACTCTGAGCGTTTCTTTTCCCTCTTGTGGGATAAATAACGCACGGTGGCGACTCTTCTGTCATAGCTGGAGCCGATTTTCGCAGTAGCGACATATTTGTCTATTTTTTCTTTTCTCTTCATGATATGTCTAATTTCTATTTGTCTATTCATATTTGTGTTTTTTTTTTAACAATAGTCAACTCAATCGTATTTGAAATTGTTAATTCTAAATGGATAATATTTTTTATGATCCTTCAATTAAGGCCATATCATCTAAATATTGGACAAAGGTCGCATAGGTTTCTTCCTCATATAGATATGATGTAGGAGTAGAACCTTATGTGTTTTTGTCTGAATATAAAAATAAATCTCTCTTATAGGAATTTGTCTCTTTATGAATGGTTATAAGAAAGGATGAGAGAAGGGTACTTCGTTTGTTTGAATGAGACATTTTTAAGAATGTTTGCATCCACTCACATATCCGCGAGATTTGCTTAAATAAACCACACTGTATTGTTTGGTAATTTGGAATTTGTTTTGACACTAAGTGTAAGACTTGTAGTTTTTATGTGGTTAAGATTAGAATTTGATATTCAATCATTATTTTATTTTGGTCAGTTGCTGTTTAAATTGTTGTTTGCCAATTTAATTTATGAATTTAAGGATAGTGCACTATAAAGATACATTGATAGTTTTATATATGTAACCAATTAATATATTTTATAATTATTAATGTAAAATATTTTATATTATCAGTACATTTTCTTTTTTTCCTTAATTTATTATTATTTATAAAAATTTTATACTTTTATTTTTCTAAGGTTGCTAAACAAAGAAAACTTATCAAATAATAAATTTTCTGACAGAAATTTGAAAGATTAGTGCAGACAAATCATCATAAACATTATAGATAAAGGAAAAAAAATGAGAGTAAGATTCATCGATAAACGGAAACTAGGATATAGAAGAATCAATGATCTAGTTGAATTGATTTTAAGAACTGGTTTTTAAATTTTTAATTTTATAAAGTTATAAAATTTATTTGATATTTTAATTTTACAAAATTATTTTTAAAAATTATATTCTAATTGAGAGTTTCAAAAACTAAAAAGCCAAAATAGATTTTAGAAATTTTTATTTTTAATTTTTAATTTTAAAAATTATGAAAAGTAAGAAAATAAGAAAAAGTAATACTCTTTTTATTAATAGAAAAATGATAATATTATAAAATTTGAAGAAAATTTTTAAAAGTTAAATTATCAACATATTTTCTTTTATTTCTTTTCTTCAAAATTCTTTCAAAATTGATTTACAAAATTATTTTTAACAACTAATAAAGTAAAATTCATTTGCCCTAAGTTTTTAGTTAGCTTAGCTGACACATGTATTATTTAGTTGACTGTTGCGATTTAGTGTTTTTACACAAATGTGTGATCCAATTAATACATCACTTTTCACGTTGGCCAACATTTTCCTTTCTTTTGCTCTCCATTTGCATGAAAAATTCACTTATAGTGTATTTTGATGATGAATTTTAATGTAGGGAAGTAACTATTGAAGAGATTTAAAATATTTAACCAAACTTGATTCTTTGAATAAAAAATATAAATAATTGTTAAAATAATTGAAAATTAAAATAAAATATTTTTTTATTCAAGTTAAATTTAAAAAATTTTAAATAATACAAAATAAAAAATAAAAAATTTCTTTTTCACTCAATACAATGTGAATGTCAAATAGGTTATTATTAATATTGTTAATTTTATATACTAGTTCTCATATTTTTTAAAATTTTGAAATTGATCTCCAAAAGTTTCAAAAAAATTGTAAAGTAGTCCTAATTGCAAGTTAGTCTCGATATCTTTGAAATTGATGATTTATAGTTTATAAAAGTTTCATTTTCTCACGAATTTGAAATTACCATTAAATTGTGATTCTTGTGAACTAAAGTTTATGGGAAAAAAAAAGCCTCCATAAAGAATCTTAGATCTAGGGTTGGATTTTAATATTTTTTACTTCATTAAAATCTTAGATCTAGTCATTGCGATCATAAATATTTAATACGTTTTGATATTTAGTAAGTTAATATTTTAAAGTTATGGCGCATAAAAAATTTGTTTAGTAGAAATAATGTTTGAAGAACTTAAATTTGATTGAGTTAAATAAAAAATTATTATGTTAAAATGTTTAAGTATTTCGATTAGTATACTAAACATGGTTTGGTTTGATTCAAACAAACATGTCAATTAGAGTGTTTCGACTAGCATGTTTAATATGGTTTGAAAAAATTTCAAGAGTAGATTTAAATATGATTTGGAAGAATCTTAAGAATACATCTAGTATCATTCGACATCATGTCGAGGTCGAAGCATTCGATAGTCATCAAGGACTTCGAAGATTTTGCTTGAGAGAGTTGGTCTCAACACTAGGATTTTTCACCAACTATCTTCGACAAGCAGACAATTATATGCTTAGAATAGTTAAGAGCGTGAGATAATGATTTTCAGCAGTTTAAAAGTTCCGACAACATGTAGATGTCCCAGAAGACTAAGTTGCATGTTCTTAATACATGTCCACTTCTTATGAATAATTGTTGGAGACGGTTATCTATAGATTAGTATAAATAGCAGACTCATGCATTGTAATGAAGGTCGCAACTTCTCTATAGAACTGGAGTACCCGAGTCAAAGAGCGAAATAGTTTGTGAGGAACATGTATGAGTTTGTGTCCTTTTTTTTCATTGTCTTTATGTTTCCTTAATTGAAACACTTTACTTTAATGTTGTTTCGGAATGCCCCAATGGCTAGGCATGACCCAATCCACTTCTGCGTCCAGAACGACCCAATAGTCTTAGCCCTGCCAGTTAAGGGTAAAGGGAAACATTCTCTCATCTGACCTTCTGCTGAGGAATTGGCCATCCAACCTCTATGATCAGCTGCCCCTCGTCACATTCCTGCTCGTCACGCACGGTTCCACCATCCAGAAATAGTCACGATGGCTGTACCCGCGACCACGCCCTTGCTCGTGGCGACGACTAGTTTCAAGCACTTCTGCCTGTCCCAACGACTAGTTTCTTGTAGTTACCTATTCTTTGGGAGCAAATATCTCACCCTGAAAATAGGACCAATGGCAAAGCGCTAGGGGCATTATAAAACCCCCTCACTTGAGAAGCTCAGGTATTCTAAATCATTCTAAATCACCCTAAGACATACACTTTTTGTACTTGCCTTCTATTCTCCCGATTCTTACTTTAGCATCAGAGTGCCTTGCATGTACACCCCCTCATCATCTTTGCAAACCAGCATCACAGACAAAGTCTCTGGCCCATTTCAAGTTCTGATCAGCCGCCAAGATCAGTGGCGCCGTCTATGGGAAACTCTGTTCTCCCCGTCTTTCTTTCCTCATAAATCCAAGACCAAAATAGTTCTTTCAAGATTCCGATCATGGCTAGCCATGAAAATGTCCACGATGCTCGCAATGCCATCCTCATCATCAGCAAGACCGACGCTGACGGAGCAACCCTTTTTCTTGAGAGCAACGTCCACCAGCAGAGAGATGGAGCCACCGCGTCTCCTTCCCCCGATCGTGCTGACAACGTTAGGGTCCAGCCCTCCGAAGACCATCACATTGTCCCAGTTCGACCTAACGTCGACTTGTCCATGGCGGCCCTACTCGAAGTCCTCAAAAAGACAAATCTTCTGATACTCCCACAGAACGCAAGAATTAGAACCTTATAGGAGACCCGCCAACCAAGATCCCCTCCGCTGAGGAGAGAGCGCCAAAGATCTCATAGTCCTTCTCCCAGACGAGGAAGAGACTGTTGGGCGCCAGCAGAGCCAGACTCTCTGGCCGTGAGGAAGTGTGACCATACCCCTCCCCAGATCCAGCACTCCATAAGGGCCAAGAAAACATAAGGGATCTACGGGTAGAGCATCATCGTTCGCCTCCATCCAAATCCAAGGGCCGAGCACGAAGTCCATATTCCTGTAGAGATCACAGTCCTCTCTGCGGACGAAGTACCCGCTCTCATTCGCGGTCTAGCAGCAGCAGCGACGACGAGCCTCGCGGCTCGTTGTCCCAAGAAATCATGGCCATGTGTCTACCCAAAGAGCTGGAGAAAACCCCACCCTTGGGCACGCACAATGGCACTACAAATCCTGACGTTCACATCAAGAACATCGATCCCCTGCTCGATTACCGTGGCTTCAGAGGTACCGTCAAATGCATATTTTTCCCAACCACGCTGAGGATGAGAGCCGTGTAGTGGTACAAGAGCCTCCCCTTCAAGTCCATTACATCTTGAAGACAGCTGGGGAGGATGTTCTCCAAGCATTTCACAGGGAGGCTTCTACATAACAAAAACTCAATAAAATATAGTTTGACTGAAGGACCCTAATCCGATATTACACCATCAAAGCAAGACCCTCTAAGTCAACCAAAAGCCAAAAACTCCAAAAACTCCTCGACGGCATCCACGACTAAACCTGGTCATCTGCATGTTACCCACATGGAGGTAACATTCGAGCATGCAGGGTGAGTAAAACGATTCATAATAATCAATATAGGAATCAATATATAAAATAACGTCATTTTCGTATTCAACATCATCATAATCATCAAGGAAACATCAAAAAGCCATAATATCATAAATTACACCAAATTGTCACATAAATACAAATGCAACAAGACTCATGCATGTGGTTCCAATTCATCAAAGTTCGCTGGACACTGGGACATCAAACCTCCATAGATCCCCATTAATAGGATCGATTCTACACAAAAACTGGAGCACAATAAAATACTTCACATCCGCACAATGGGACTGAAGCCACAAGAATCAAATACTAGACCGAAGTCCGGAATGCATATGAATGCGTGATGCACACGTCAATATCATCCTCATAATAAACTTATTAGGTGCATCATCATTCATCAAAATCATCATAATAATCATGTCATCATATAATCATTAAAAACTCATGGAATCAACATCATAACTCATCATCATTACTCATAGGAATCATCATACAATCATGTATTAATCACATATGAATCACAATCATGCTCAAGGTAATTCATCCAGAAAATCATAGCATCAAAGCATAAAGACAACACTTCACAAGAACACAATTCGCGAAACTCTGCTATATTCGTTGAACATGACAGATTCTGGTAGTACTTTATAAGTACTTTTGACCATTTCTTGGGATCATAACTTTATTTTACACACAAAAACCTAGTTTTCTGAGATTTCTTCTCCAAAGAGTGAGATTTTTCACATAAAAGCTGGATTTGTGAAGGCAAACCGCCATACACCACACGAGTTTGCATACATCACTTGATATAGGTTTCGATGATGACGAATTACAACCATGGATGAATTGGCAATTGTAAATTCCACCTCTACCAAACAAATGCAACGTATCACCTACCGTATCCTTTTACATTTGTCTAAAAACTGTTATAATTAATACAACATGTGTAGATAAAATGTGGTCCTGACAAAAGGCATGAAAAACCACAAGAATTTCAGTTTTTGCAGGCTTGCAGGGTATGAGTCGACCATAGGGTCGGCGCATACTTCCGTGTGTTTTTCCACTGGTCATCGCATAAAGGTTTGAGTCGACCGCAGGGTCGGCGCATGAAGAAATTACTCTTCCACGGGTCAGCGCACGCCGACTGTATGGTCGACGCATACTGTTACATTTTGTAGATTTCCAAAAGAGCAGACTATGCATCGAAGCACAGACCTGTTGTGGTCGACCGTTCGCGCGGAAATGCTGTTTTTAAATGACTCCCTCTATTATTTGAAAAGCTGTTATGTCCTTGGTTGGTCTGGTACTATATATACAAGTCCAACTAATTATGTCAAGTAACATTTGATAACATTTGATAAAAATTGATTCATGTGTTCAAGAATAAGAAAGAGTGAAATAGGTGTCCAAGATTCATCATCTTCATCTTTAACATCTCACAACACATCAATTACACACAACCATTTTTGAAGTGCATTGTGAGTGATTAAAGGTGATAAGGTTCGAAGCTTAGATTGGGTAATCTAGTTCGGGTTGAAGCTTGTGACAGGTTCTTTCTTAAATAAAACCGTTAGGGTTTTATCCTCCAAGATTGGTTTGAATTTTGGGGGGTTTTTGGACGAGATTCTTCATCAAGGGTCAGCTGAGCGAAGGTGATTGTGAAGAGGTGTTCTTCAATAGTCTAGTAGCAGATTCAGTGATATTGAGGGGAAGATCTCGGGTTAGATTCGTTGTAGTTGAGATCAGTCGGGCCGAAGGTTTGAAGAACTAAGGGTTATTCAATAAGGTGGCTGGAATCGGAGGTCTATCAACAACGATCAGAGGACTTGATTCATCTTGAATCAAGGGGCAAGGAGTGGAAGCAACATTCAACGTCTTGAGAATTCTGTTGTATTTTTGCTGTTCAATCCTTGGATAAACTGTTACATTCAACAGGTGATATCTATTAAATCTATCTCAATTCTAATTTTAGAATTGAGGGCAGACGTACCCCGAAGCGAGGCCTCACCAAATACTTTTCTTCTCTATTTTTCAGCATTTTCGTTTTAGCTTAAAAATAAGTGATTTTAGTATAAGCACTATTGTCAAACTATGATATCAATTGAGTAAGAGATTGAAACTCTGTTTTTGAATCCAAAGTACAATAAGACATTGTACTAGGCTAGTTGGAATCACTTACTCAACATAAATATCACTTGGAGTGTTTTTGCACACCAAGTGTTCGACAAATTGCCTAAACCAAAATTATCTTATTTGTGTATCTAGTTTTGGTTTGCTCTTTAAATCATTGGAACTAGGAATCCTATCAAGTGAATTAGATCATTGATAAGTGTGATTAGTGTTGAGATTCTCTTTTCCATATTGTCATTAATCCAAAGGCTTAACGCATATCCGGTTTTCCAATAACCTCGTTTTAGACTATATTTTCCTTGGCCGCTTCCGCACTTAAAACATATTTTCAAAACCAATTTTTTAATTGGTAGCGCCGACTCAAATTTTAATAGGGGATCTATTCAACCCCCCCCCCCCTTCTAGATCCGTGCCATAGTCTAACAAGTGGTATCCAGAGCTCCGGTTATTCGGTGCTTCAAATACAACGTAGATAGAAAATGGCTAACGAACCAAAAGGGGCGTACAATAGGGCTCCCGTTTTCAACGGTGAAAATTATAGTTATTGGAAAGACTGTATGCGGGTGCATATAAACTCCATAGACAGAAAAATATGGAACGTTATCCTTAATGGTCCAATAGAAATTACTATGACCAATGCGGATAACGTAGTTGTGCCAAAGCCCGAAGCACAATGGACCGATGACGATGAGAAAAAAAACAATTATGATTGGAAAGCTAAAAACATCTTAATCTCCTCATTAGGTGTAGATGAATACTATCGTGTATCCCATTGTCCTACTGTTAAGGCCATGTGGGATTCACTACAAATCGCCCATGAGAGGACGAACGATGTTAAGTTGGCTAGAATCAACACATTAACACAAGAGTTTGATCTCTTTTTCATGGAGCAAGGGGAAACCGTTGCTGACATGCAAAAGAGATTTACTCATCTCATCAATCGTTTACATTCATTAGGTAGACCTGTTTCCAATGATGTTGCTACTAATAAGATCTTGAGATGTCTTAATAGGGAACGGCAGCCGAAAGTGACCGCCATCAAAGAAACACATGATCTTACCTTATTAGACTTGACAACATTGTTTGGCAAACTACAAGAGCATGAACAGGTACTCTTGAGCCTAGACCAACGCGAAAAGAAGGAAAAGAAGGACAAAACAAAGCTGAGTGAAAAGAAATCGATAGCTCTTAAGACTTCCTCCTCGAAGTCTCAAGCAAAAGAGCAAAGTGATTATTCCTCAAGCGATAAAGAAGAAGAGGACAAGAGCGAAGATATGGGGCTGTTCGTTAAACGGTACAACCGTTACGTGAGAAAGAATGGCATCCAACATTCCGAGAAGAACTTGGTAAACTTCCGGAAACAATCGAGGTACTCCAAAGATGATGACTCAAAAGGTAAAAAGACTAGAGGGACGTGCTACAAGTGTGGGAAGCCCGGTCACTACAAACTGGACTGTCCGATGAACAAAAAGGCAAAGGAAAAGGAATCATCAAAGTCATACAAGAAATCATCAAAGCCAAGGAGAGCGTACATAGCTTGGGAGAGCGATAGAGACTCTTCCTCCTCTGATGAAAGCTCTAGTGATGAAGAAGAGTCCGTGAATCTATGCCTTTTCGCACATCAGAAAAATAAGAAAAAGCAGGTACGTCACTCTAAATATGAGAAGTCCTCAAATATGTCGTATTCAGAATTACAAAGCGCATTTAATGCTTTACACAATGAAGCAACTGAAGCCTTTAAGAGACTTGCCTCTAATAAAAGAATTTTTACTTACTTAGAGCACAAAGTTAAAGAGTTCGAATAGAAACTAGAGGACCTTAAGGCTTCCATTGTGGAAAGTAATAAATCAGATTGTGAGGACCATAGAAATCCTTTCGACTTTGGATGTGATACTTGTCATATTTGGCAAGGTGAAGTTAGAAACCTTAAGGCCAAATTAAACAAGGCACTTGAGCCTAAAATTACATTTGCTATTGATAGAAAGGATTTTAGAAAAAGTATGGTAAACCCATATCAAAAATATGCATATGTAATTAGGGATCAAGCAAGTAAAAGTGATTCTAAAGTCGATTTTGCATGCTTATATTGTTGCAAGAAAGGCCATTCCATTGCTAAATGCCGATTTAGGAGATTTTTGGTTCCTAAAGGCATCTATCAATGGTTGCCCAAACGCAACCATCTTGTCGCTAACATATTAGGACCCAATATGCTATTGGGTACCTCCTTTTGCTAATTATGTTTTGATAGGTAAAATGTGTCGAGACCACCGAGAGAAGATGGATTATCGACAGTGGATGCTCAAGACACATGTCTGGAGACATATCCTTATTCATAGACTTCGTGGCTAAGAAGAAAGGGTATGTAACTTATGGTGATAACAACCGTGGAACAATACTAGGTAAAGGTAGTGTAGGTAACCCCTCTTCCACTACGATTTCCGACGTGTTGCTTGTCGAGGGCCTTAAACATAATCTGCTTAGCATTAGCCAATTATGCGACAAAGGATACAATGTATCATTTTCAAAAGATTGTTTCAAAATTGTGCATGATAATGACAAGAAGAATATGTTTAATGGTTTTAGAGTAAACAACGTATATATGCTTGACTTAAATGAAGTATCGTTAACAAGCGACAAATGCCTCATAACAATGAGTGAAGAATCATGGCTATGGCATAGGCGTTTATCGCATGTTAACTTTGACCTACTAAATAAAGTAGTCTCAAAAGACTTAGTCTTAGGACTTTCCAAAATAAAGTTCACCAAGGATCACCTTTGTGATGCTTGTCAAAAAGGGAAGCAAACGAGGATCTCATTTAAATCCAAAAAAGATTGTTTCAACAATGAGACCTCTCGAACTTCTTCATATGGACTTGTTTGGGCCGTCTAGGATTAAAAGTCTAGGAGGAAACTATTACGGGTTCGTAATAGTGGACGATTTTTCTAGATTTTGTTGGACTATCTTTTTAGTAAGTAAGAGTGATACATTCGCCGCTTTTGAAAGGTTTGCTAAGCTTTCCCAAAATAAGTTAAATACAAACATTGTGTCAATTAGAAGCGGCCATGGAGGTGAGTTTGAAAATCACTTATTTGAAGAATATTATGGTAACCATGGTATAGATCATAACTTCTCCGCTCCACGCACCCCTCAACAAAATGGAGTTGTGGAGCGTAAAAATCGAATTTTGGAAGAATTGGGAAGAACAATGATTAACGAAAGTGGTTTACCAGAATATTTTTGGGCCGACGCCATTAGTACGGCGTGTTATGTTATGAATAGGGTGCTTATTCGCCCCATTCTAAATAAAACACCGTATGAGCTTTTAAAAGGGCGAAAACCAAATGTTTCTCACTTGCATGTCTTTGGTTGCAAATGTTTTGTATTAAACAATGGAAAGGAAAACTTGGGCAAATTTGATTCCAAGGCCGACGAAGGTATCTTCCTCGGATACTCTCAATCGAGTAAAGCATATAAAATATATAATAAACGATTACTTACTATAGAAGAGTCTGTGCATGTTACTTTTGATGAGTCCTATTCGAGAAATGTCGGAAAGGATAATGTTGTTCATGGTGCAGGTACATCTACGGAAGACATACTCAAAGGGGGCGAGACGGGGATTGATCAAACTGATGAAGCCAAAGTTGATGAGGATAAAGATGTACACCATGACGTAACCGAGGAAGCTCATCCGCCTTCAAACGATGATCTCCCTCAAGCTTGGAAGTCTCCCAAAGACCATCCAATTGACAACATTCTCGGAGACATCACAAAGGGTGTAACAACTCGATCGAAGCTAAGTAATTTCTGTTATCCCTTCGCGTTCGTTTCACAAATGGAACCTAAAAACCCTAAGGAAGCCCTACTCGATGAACACTGGTTTTTGTCAATGCAGGAGGAACTAAATCAGTTCACTAGAAATGAGGTTTGGGACCTTGTCCCTCCTCCGCGAGGTCATCGAGTAATCGGCACCCGATGGGTGTTTAGAAATAAATTGGACGAAAACAGAGTAATAACTCGTAACAAGGTGCGTTTAGGCGCATAAGGGTATAACCAAGAGGAAGGAATCGACTATGAGGAAACTTATGCGCCGGTTGCCCGACTCGAGGCTATACGCCTTTTGCTTGCTTTCGCCTGTGCAAAGGATTTTAAGTTATTTCAAATGGACGTTAAGAGTGCGTTCCTTAACGGGTACATAAATGAAGAAGTCTATGTTGCGCAACCTCCTGGTTTTGAGTCTCATGAGTATCTTGATCATGTCTACAAACTGAAAAGGGCTTTATATGGTCTCAAACAAGCTCCTAGAGCATGGTATGAGAGACTAAGCAAATTTTTACTTGATCAAGGTTACTCAAGAGGAAAGGTTGACACTACTCTCTTCATTAAACATCAAGGAAAGCACTTAATTCTTGTACAAATTAATGTTGACGATATCATATTTGGATCTACTAACATAAATCTCGTGAGAGAGTTTTCTGAGCTTATGCAGGGTGAATTCGAGATGAGTATGATGGGTGAACTCACATACTTTCTCGGTTTTCAAATCAAGCAACTGAAAGAAGGAACATTCGTGAGCCAGACAAAATACTATTTGGAGCTTCTCAAGAGATTTGACATGGCAAATTCAAAAGCCATAGACATTCCTATGCCAACATGTGTAAATCTGAGTAAAGATGAAAGTGGTAAGGACGTTGAGGTAAAAAGGTATAGAGGTATGATTGGCTCTCTTCTCTATCTCACTGCTTCTCGTCCCGACATTATGTTTAGCGTGTGTATGTGCACAAGATACCAATCATGTCCTAAGGAATCCCACCTAAAATCTGTCAAACGTATAATTCGATACCTATCTGGTACTCCGAAGTATGGACTGTGGTATTCCAAAGGTAATGATTGCTCATTGGTAGGTTTCTCCGATTCCGATTTTTCCGGTTGCAAATCGGATAGGAAAAGCACCAACGATACGTGTCACTTATTTTCAAACTCCCTGGTCAGTTGGCACAGCAAGAAACAAGTGTCTGTTGCTTTGTCAACCGCCAAAGCGGAATACGTAGCCGCCGGTAGTTGTTGCGCGCAAGTCCTATGGCTTAAGCAACAACTATTGGACTTCAATTTAAAACTAGAACGTGTTCCCATATTTTGTGACAATACTAGTGCTATTAACCTTACCAAAAATCCTGTGTTACATTCCCGTACCAAACATATCGAAATTCAACACCATTTTCTGAGGGATCATGTAGAGAAAGGTGACATTGTCTTTGAACACGTTGACACCAAAAATCAACTAGCGGACATTTTCACAAAGCCGCTAGCCACCGAACCTTTCTTTCATATCCGTCGAGAACTTGGTATTCTCGACATTTCTGATCGGGTATAATGATTGCTAGTTTCGACGGTTATTTTGGCAGGTTACGACGGTTATTTTGGCAGGTTACGACGGTTAAAACCTTCATCAATTACATTCTACGATGGTTGTAGTACCGTCGCAGAAATGTGTGTCCCCAGGCTGTTTAGCGACGGTTGAAAAAACCGTCACACAAAACCGTCGTTATATTTCACGACGGGCTTGAACTGACCTAAACTGGAGATGGCGACGGTTAAAGACCGTCGTTACTAGCCTTTTGATTTTTATTTTCATTGTTGACTGTGACGGTTTAAAACTGTCGTGAACTCTATTTCACGACTGGTTGGAACTGACATAAATTGGAAATGACAACAGTTAAATACTATTGTGAATATCCTTTTGATTTTTGTTACCATTGTTGATTGTGACGGTTTAAAACTGTCGTGAATGTGATATCTTGATGGTTAATTATTAATTTTTATGTATTGTATTATATTGTTTTATAATATATTCTTTTATTTAAATTATTATCTACTAAAATAGTTATATTATTTTTTCTTTAAATTATTTATACAATAACATTTTTATTTATAGTTTTTTTTTAATTTTTTTCTATTGCTTTTTAACGTAGTAAAATTAATTTCAAAACTTAATATCAAATAAACATTATAATATCGAAAAAACGTGAGTTTCATAATCATGTAAAATGAAAGTTACATAATCATGTCATGTAATACAAAAATCAGAAAACATATCAAATCGTAATCTTATAACAATAAGTATCATTGTGTCAAAAATGAATAAGAAGATTCATAATCTAGAAAGTATGTCATTATGAAATTCGGTAGCTAGACTCAGGAGTAACTGCAACCGTAGTGACAAAGACACACATAGGGCTGCAGGAGATGATGGAGAAGAATATATTGCAACTGTTGGTCGCCTAGCTAATTCAGGGTTGCTTCCACCTCTTATACTTTTCCTGGAATTTGCTTTAGTTGTCTGGCCTTCAACTCCAGGAGAAGTACTTCCCACTGGCTTACTTCCACTTGTAACAGGAAAAATATTCTTATCCGGGAGTTGTGTAGCATCTTTTACATTGGACATTTTGATAACTTGAACCTGCAGACAAATCCCTCCAATTATAATTCATAACTAGGCCAAAATATATATTAAAGGTAAAAAAAATATTATAACCTCAACATCATATTTAATTTAACAACATACCTATTTCTCTGTAACCTACAATTAACTTTAGCAAACCATTAAGATTAATTTTTCCTTTATCATCCACCTGTAGATTAGAGTTTTCATTTAGCATATGAGGAAAAAAACAGAGAAATAAAAGCTCATGCCTATATCGATATGAGGATATACATACATTTACCTACCTATATGTCTATCCTAGTACAACCATCCATGCAAAACATTCATCACAGTATACTAGAATAAAGTTTGTAAAAAAAAGCATTACCTTGTATGAATTACTGTAATGGTTTAGCATTTCAAATCCAGCCACAACAATATCAACTTCTGTGCCTTCAGACACATGGTTTCTATATGTATCAAACATCTGGATGAAAGAAATACAAACAAATATGTCACCTAGAAACTTAATCTGATATAATGTTAGAAACACAAATGTGTGGCTCTTAGTGTATTTGTAATTTTACATAGTATTAGTTGGCCATTCAACAAGTTAAATAAATATATGAACAATTTCATTAAGATCATCCAAAAAAACATTAATTGGCCATTCAAGTGAACATTTGGGTAATCGGTAACCCTTGAATACTAGAACTCCAAAAAGGGCAAAAATAAACCCACAAAAAATATATACCACTTAATCATTGGTCGATTTAAAGGGACAAATGTTCCTTAACATATACCATTCTTATATATATTGATCAACACCATTATCATTATAAAGGCACGGGTGTTCAATAAAACCATTTAATCCATATATCATTCAATAGTTTTGTTTAGTTTTTCATCAAATCACCATCTACCCATTTGATTGGACTTTGCAAAGTTTTCACAGATCCAACCCAGCATATAAATGTTCAAACATTTGACTTTCCATTGTCTAATCACTTTGTATATTGAAACATTTACAGAACTCAGAAGTTGTAGCATTGATCTATCATTTTAAGCTTTTTCGGACATTTTTATTATTGTACTTAATTACCAAACACAACCCTCCCATATAATGTTGCATCAAGCATTAAAAGAATGAACTAAAACAAATAAATCATACAAAGACAAAATGTACATCAACCAAAATATGCAACTTTGAGATACCTCCAACATTAATTCCTTGAAAATGAAACCTGGAAGTAGTTGGTTGTCTCTTATCTCAGCAGGCTTCAGTGTAACATGTTTGGGATAACTAGGAAAAACTGTGTACAAAATAAATAACAAGCATAAGAATAAACAACACTAAAAACTAATTTATTTCCTGATGAACAAAAAGACAAATATCAATCAAAAGCACCTCAACACGGAAAGGTTAGTGACGACGGAATTTTTTTTGAAGTAATAATTAAAGTAGCTGTAGAGTTGGGCCTTATCTTGTCCAATTCATTACATGTAACCATTACATCCTGTATCAATTATTCCAAAAGAATGCAATAGTTAATTTATTTCAATCAACAAGACCCAAAAGTACACAACATGCATACCATGATTTTTAAAGTCATTTTATCAGTTGAGAGTCCAATCTTCATTCCATGTACTTCGAAGTACAAGTTCTCAGCTGCCTGAAATTGGATAGCTACATCCGGAGTTGTTTGAAATGGTGCTCGATTACCATGGATGTCATAACATGCAATCTCAAAGGTTGGAAAGTTAGAACCAGCCCTGCATAACAAATCATTTGTTGAACAATGGCATACCAAAGTAAACATTCTTGATCAGAAGTATAAATACAAGTTAAAATTACACACAATATTCCAACAATTAAAACAGGTATGTCCGAGAAATAAACAAAAGGAAAAAATAATAAAAACTTTGTGAAGGAAAGACGTGTTTTAGTATATTACATATTCATCAACAAACATCTTTAGAAATCATACCTTACATCTAGCTTTGGACTTTGGTCATCAGTTAGAAGTTCATACTTCTCGGCACAAAGAGAAGGCTTGTTTGTCACCCTCTTGTCACAACTTTTACTGATTGAGTCCACCTAACAGACAAAATCACCAAGGCACCATGTTACAGTGCACGACGCCCAAAAAATAATTTACAAAGGCAAACTACAACTTGTAATACTACATGAATACAAATTTATAGAGAAAAGATGGCTATTGCCAGTAGAATAAAATTAAATTGACTATGTGTATGAAGATTTTGTAAATGTCCTTCAAATTTTAGTTCTTCAGTTTCTCATAATTTTTTTCCTTGGGTTGAGTATACATGGATGAAATTCTCAACCTATTTGTTAAATAATTAAATGTAAGTTATTTTATTGTTTAAATATAAGAGTACAAGAAACACTCTACTCAATATTCATCTTTTTATTGGATGAAATAAATGTGGATCCCAAACTTTAAAAATATGTTTCATATAAAATGGTGAGACTAATATAAATTTCAACTAATAAGGAAATGACTGTTAAAGAGAGTTTCACTCCTCTTAAATATGAATATTAATGAAAATTTTCTTGGCATATTACATTCTAATTTCTATTTTTTTCCCTTTCTTTAATCGCAGAAGTATTGCAACCAAATATGTATCTCACATCATCATTAAAAGTATAATTAATTGACAAGACAGATATAAAATGGAACTAATAAAACACTTACCACCCCAACTAGCTGTCATTTAAAATGGTTTGGGATCGACGTGTCAAAACAAACAAGAGATTTTTGTTGTATCTTATTAAGTCGATTCTCCCATTCAGCACTTCCAACAACTACAAGCTGTTACATATTGCTTAGAAGTTAGAAATCTTAAAAATTTTCAACCGTATAAAACAAATATACAACAAAATTTAACCACCTAACCTTTTCCGTGTCAATAACAGTTATAGGTAAAGACAATGAGCTACCAACATACAATGTTGGGTCTTCCTTATTGCTGCAGAGAGAACACCCCTTCTCATCAGGGATATCTATTGGCCTTTATATGAAAGGAAATAACAGTGAATAAAAACAATTTTAGAGGATTTATATAATTTTTGAAAGGCACAATTTTGCAAAAGTATGTACAACAAACCTATAGTGACCTACCAAAGAGATGAACCAACTCCGAAAAAAGAGGTGCAGCATCAGGTCTAACCAGTAACCAGTGAGAAGTATTTGAATGAAATTGTTCTCATTCTTGGAAACAGCAGCAGCCTTCTCTGGATTAGGTGAGGACAACTGTATGACATCAGATAAAGACATATCATGTGCCTTCAGTTTTTTGATGAGAGCTTGTTCATTTAAAATCAGCCTCGAGGCAACCCACTGCCAATGAAATTTAGCAGGCTGCAAAGTATCCAAAATATAGACGAGTTTATCCTGAAGCTTAAAATCACCATTTGCAAACTTAATCTTAGATTCACTGGGTCCGGAAACACGGTTCACATCGTCCTTTGTAAAAATAGATGGTGGCATCTTACAATCAATCATGGCATTCAGAAAAAGCCTGGAACTAAGAGGAACAAAAGCCATGGATTTTAAATGCATATCAGAGCTATTCAACTCTAACAGGGCTGCAAATTCAGCATCACTTTCATCTGCAGCCATAAGATTATAAAGCCCTTGACAGTCTCAAAAACATACATCACGAAAAGGTGAATGTTTTATAGCATCAGTTATGACTACTGTTAAAGACTGATAAACTTGATTTGTATCTTCACGAACTGTGACATTAGCATTCAGAATGAACGGCCGCCATCTAACAAATGTAAATATTGAATACACGGGTGGAAAAATAAAACTTAGAGGAAGCATATGTTGCATCCTTGAAAGAGCTGAAATAGAAGGTTCACCTAAGAGGTCCACCACTAGTCCTTCACAGAGGGCTCTGCAGTTCCCAACAAGCAATCTAAACCAGTGAACATGAACTTCAATTGAATTATCTGCCTTAAATGCCCCAACAGAACGGGAATTTCCATTTGAATTGGATCTTGAGGTTCTTATAAATTGTATCACGTCTAACCCCTCCTTTAACCTAAGAATGGTAACCAGTCTTTCCAGGCTGGTAACACCATAAATAACTGCACCAACAACAAGCGCAGAAACAACAGCAGCGTTACAAGCAAAGTTATTAATAGCGGCCACTCCAGCGCTATCTCGGTATTCTCTCCCAGTGCGGCAAACCTCTGCTACGAAGGACCGGCGCGCATCCCAATAAAAATTTGAGAAACTGAAACCTATAACAATTGAGCAACAAAGAGAAATTGATTTAGAGTTTAAAAATACTAACCTGACAAGATTTGTTTGGGACTTGTGGTGTGGGATAGATACCAATACGGCGTCGCTGGCAGCGTTAGGGTTTTTGCAGTGGTGTGGTGGTGGTTGTTTCAATTTTTCCAAAAAGAAGAAGCAGAAAAGACATGATTCTCAAAAGAAGAAAGTGATTTCGTCTATTTCAATTTTGGTCACGCGGTTCTTTTAACTTTTGGTATGGATTTTTTTAACTTTTGTCTAAGGAATATATGCGATTTTTGAATAATTTGAAGCCGACGGTTGTTGAACCGTTGCAGATTTGTTTTTATGCCGGTAGGTCCACAACAGTCGTAAATATATATATATATATATATATATATATATATATATATATATATATATATATATATATATATATATATATATATATATATATATATATATATATTTAATAAAATTAATTTTAATAAAAATTCACTATTTATATAATAACACAAAACAGAATATATTTTATTATTATTTTAGAAAAAATATTAAACTACATTATCATAATAATTATAATAATTATTTATTAAATTAATTAATAAAATTGAAAAGGTTGGAAAATATAAATGAAAGAAAAAAGTGAAAAATTAAAGGAATAAAAAAATAGTGATTATAATTGGCTAAAGTAATTGCGACAGTTCGCCTTAACTGTCGCGAGTGTGGAAAGAGGGCGGTTCTTTGGTAACTGTCGCAATTATTTCATACAACATACGTAAAAAATCTGCGACGGTTGGCTCAAACTGTCGTGAGAACTGTCGTAGTCTAGGAATAAGGACGGTTTTTTTATAACTGTCGCAAAAAATCTACGACAGTTGACCCTAACTGTCGTGACAACCGTCGCAATCCTGAAATAAGGACGGTTTTGTGATAACTGTCGCAACTCAAGTGTCGTAAATCTTCTTTTTTCTTGTAGTGAACTGGAGTACCCGAGTCAAAGAGCGAAATAGTTTGTGAGGAACATGTATGAGTTTGTGTCCTTTTTTTTCATTGTCTTTATGTTTCCTTAATTGAAACACTTTACTTTAATGTTGTTTCGGAATGCCCCAATGGCTAGGCATGACCCAATCCACTTCTGCGTCCAGAACGACCCAATAGTCTTAGCCCTGCCAGTTAAGGGTAAAGGGAAACATTCTCTCATCTGACCTTCTGCTGAGGAATTGGCCATCCAACCTCTATGATCAGCTGCCCCTCGTCACATTCCTGCTCGTCACGCACGGTTCCACCATCCAGAAATAGTCACGATGGCTGTACCCGCGACCACGCCCTTGCTCGTGGCGACGACTAGTTTCAAGCACTTCTGCCTGTCCCAACGACTAGTTTCTTGTAGTTACCTATTCTTTGGGAGCAAATATCTCACCCTGAAAATAGGACCAATGGCAAAGCGCTAGGGGCATTATAAAACCCCCTCACTTGAGAAGCTCAGGTATTCTAAATCATTCTAAATCACCCTAAGACATACACTTTTTGTACTTGCCTTCTATTCTCCCGATTCTTACTTTAGCATCAGAGTGCCTTGCATGTACACCCCCTCATCATCTTTGCAAACCAGCATCACAGACAAAGTCTCTGGCCCATTTCAAGTTCTGATCAGCCGCCAAGATCAGTGGCGCCGTCTATGGGAAACTCTGTTCTCCCCGTCTTTCTTTCCTCATAAATCCAAGACCAAAATAGTTCTTTCAAGATTCCGATCATGGCTAGCCATGAAAATGTCCACGATGCTCGCAATGCCATCCTCATCATCAGCAAGACCGACGCTGACGGAGCAACCCTTTTTCTTGAGAGCAACGTCCACCAGCAGAGAGATGGAGCCACCGCGTCTCCTTCCCCCGATCGTGCTGACAACGTTAGGGTCCAGCCCTCCGAAGACCATCACATTGTCCCAGTTCGACCTAACGTCGACTTGTCCATGGCGGCCCTACTCGAAGTCCTCAAAAAGACAAATCTTCTGATACTCCCACAGAACGCAAGAATTAGAACCTTATAGGAGACCCGCCAACCAAGATCCCCTCCGCTGAGGAGAGAGCGCCAAAGATCTCATAGTCCTTCTCCCAGACGAGGAAGAGACTGTTGGGCGCCAGCAGAGCCAGACTCTCTGGCCGTGAGGAAGTGTGACCATACCCCTCCCCAGATCCAGCACTCCATAAGGGCCAAGAAAACATAAGGGATCTACGGGTAGAGCATCATCGTTCGCCTCCATCCAAATCCAAGGGCCGAGCACGAAGTCCATATTCCTGTAGAGATCACAGTCCTCTCTGCGGACGAAGTACCCGCTCTCATTCGCGGTCTAGCAGCAGCAGCGACGACGAGCCTCGCGGCTCGTTGTCCCAAGAAATCATGGCCATGCGTCTACCCAAAGAGCTGGAGAAAACCCCACCCTTGGGCACGCACAATGGCACTACAAATCCTGACGTTCACATCAAGAACATCGATCCCCTGCTCGATTACCGTGGCTTCAGAGGTACCGTCAAATGCATATTTTTCCCAACCACGCTGAGGATGAGAGCCGTGTAGTGGTACAAGAGCCTCCCCTTCAAGTCCATTACATCTTGAAGACAGCTGGGGAGGATGTTCTCCAAGCATTTCACAGGGAGGCTTCTACATAACAAAAACTCAATAAAATATAGTTTGACTGAAGGACCCTAATCCGATATTACACCATCAAAGCAAGACCCTCTAAGTCAACCAAAAGCCAAAAACTCCAAAAACTCCTCGACGGCATCCACGACTAAACCTGGTCATCTGCATGTTACCCACATGGAGGTAACATTCGAGCATGCAGGGTGAGTAAAACGATTCATAATAATCAATATAGGAATCAATATATAAAATAACGTCATTTTCGTATTCAACATCATCATAATCATCAAGGAAACATCAAAAAGCCATAATATCATAAATTACACCAAATTGTCACATAAATACAAATGCAACAAGACTCATGCATGTGGTTCCAATTCATCAAAGTTCGCTGGACACTGGGACATCAAACCTCCATAGATCCCCATTAATAGGATCGATTCTACACAAAAACTGGAGCACAATAAAATACTTCACATCCGCACAATGGGACTGAAGCCACAAGAATCAAATACTAGACCGAAGTCCGGAATGCATATGAATGCGTGATGCACACGTCAATATCATCCTCATAATAAACTTATTAGGTGCATCATCATTCATCAAAATCATCATAATAATCATGTCATCATATAATCATTAAAAACTCATGGAATCAACATCATAACTCATCATCATTACTCATAGGAATCATCATACAATCATGTATTAATCACATATGAATCACAATCATGCTCAAGGTAATTCATCCAGAAAATCATAGCATCAAAGCATAAAGACAACACTTCACAAGAACACAATTCGCGAAACTCTGCTATATTCGTTGAACATGACAGATTCTGGTTGTACTTTATAAGTACTTTTGACCATTTCTTGGGATCATAACTTTATTTTACACACAAAAACCTAGTTTTCTGAGTTTTCTTCTCCAAAGAGTGAGATTTTTCACATAAAAGCTGGATTTGTGAAGGCAAACCGCCATACACCACACGAGTTTGCATACATCACTTGATATAGGTTTCGATGATGACGAATTACAACCATGGATGAATTGGCAATTGTAAATTCCACCTCTACCAAACAAATGCAACGTATCACCTACCGTATCCTTTTACATTTGTCTAAAAACTGTTATAATTAATACAACATGTGTAGATAAAATGTGGTCCTGACAAAAGGCATGAAAAACCACAAGAATTTCAGTTTTTGCAGGCTTGCAGGGTATGAGTCGACCATAGGGTCGGCGCATACTTCCGTGTGTTTTTCCACTGGTCATCGCATAAAGGTTTGAGTCGACCGCAGGGTCGGCGCATGAAGAAATTACTCTTCCACGGGTCAGCGCACGCCGACTGTATGGTCGACGCATACTGTTACATTTTGTAGATTTCCAAAAGAGCAGACTATGCATCGAAGCACAGACCTGTTGTGGTCGACCGTTCGCGCGGAAATGCTGTTTTTAAATGACTCCCTCTATTATTTGAAAAGCTGTTATGTCCTTGGTTGGTCTGGTACTATATATACAAGTCCAACTAATTATGTCAAGTAACATTTGATAACATTTGATAAAAATTGATTCATGTGTTCAAGAATAAGAAAGAGTGAAATAGGTGTCCAAGATTCATCATCTTCATCTTTAACATCTCACAACACATCAATTACACACAACCATTTTTGAAGTGCATTGTGAGTGATTAAAGGTGATAAGGTTCGAAGCTTAGATTGGGTAATCTAGTTCGGGTTGAAGCTTGTGACAGGTTCTTTCTTAAATAAAACCGTTAGGGTTTTATCCTCCAAGATTGGTTTGAATTTTGGGGGGTTTTTGGACGAGATTCTTCATCAAGGGTCAGCTGAGCGAAGGTGATTGTGAAGAGGTGTTCTTCAATAGTCTAGTAGCAGATTCAGTGATATTGAGGGGAAGATCTCGGGTTAGATTCGTTGTAGTTGAGATCAGTCGGGCCGAAGGTTTGAAGAACTAAGGGTTATTCAATAAGGTGGCTGGAATCGGAGGTCTATCAACAATGATCAGAGGACTTGATTCATCTTGAATCAAGGGGCAAGGAGTGGAAGCAACATTCAACGTCTTGAGAATTCTGTTGTATTTTTGCTGTTCAATCCTTGGATAAACTGTTACATTCAACAGGTGATATCTATTAAATCTATCTCAATTCTAATTTTAGAATTGAGGGCAGACGTACCCCGAAGCGAGGCCTCACCAAATACTTTTCTTCTCTATTTTTCAGCATTTTCGTTTTAGCTTAAAAATAAGTGATTTTAGTATAAGCACTATTGTCAAACTATGATATCAATTGAGTAAGAGATTGAAACTATGTTTTTGAATCCAAAGTACAATAAGACATTGTACTAGGCTAGTTGGAATCACTTACTCAACATAAATATCACTTGGAGTGTTTTTGCACACCAAGTGTTCGACAAATTGCCTAAACCAAAATTATCTTATTTGTGTATCTAGTTTTGGTTTGCTCTTTAAATCATTGGAACTAGGAATCCTATCAAGTGAATTAGATCATTGATAAGTGTGATTAGTGTTGAGATTCTCTTTTCCATATTGTCATTAATCCAAAGGCTTAACGCATATCCGGTTTTCCAATAACCTCGTTTTAGACTATATTTTCCTTGGCCGCTTCCGCACTTAAAACATATTTTCAAAACCAATTTTTTAATTGTTAGCGCCGACTCAAATTTTAATAGGGGATCTATTCAACCCCCCCCCCCCCCTTCTAGATCCGTGCCATAGTCTAACAAGTGGTATCCAGAGCTCCGGTTATTCGGTGCTTCAAATACAACGTAGATAGAAAATGGCTAACGAACCAAAAGGGGCGTACAATAGGGCTCCCGTTTTCAACGGTGAAAATTATAGTTATTGGAAAGACTGTATGCGGGTGCATATAAACTCCATAGACAGAAAAATATGGAACGTTATCCTTAATGGTCCAATAGAAATTACTATGACCAATGCGGATAACGTAGTTGTGCCAAAGCCCGAAGCACAATGGACCGATGACGATGAGAAAAAAACAATTATGATTGGAAAGCTAAAAACATATTAATCTCCTCATTAGGTGTAGATGAATACTATCGTGTATCCCATTGTCCTACTGTTAAGGCCATGTGGGATTCACTACAAATCGCCCATGAGAGGACGAACGATGTTAAGTTGGCTAGAATCAACACATTAACACAAGAGTTTGATCTCTTTTTCATGGAGCAAGGGGAAACCGTTGCTGACATGCAAAAGAGATTTACTCATCTCATCAATCGTTTACATTCATTAGGTAGACCTGTTTCCAATGATGTTGCTACTAATAAGATCTTGAGATGTCTTAATAGGGAACGGCAGCCGAAAGTGACCGCCATCAAAGAAACACATGATCTTACCTTATTAGACTTGACAACATTGTTTGGCAAACTACAAGAGCATGAACAGGTACTCTTGAGCCTAGACCAACGCGAAAAGAAGGAAAAGAAGGACAAAACAAAGCTGAGTGAAAAGAAATCGATAGCTCTTAAGACTTCCTCCTCGAAGTCTCAAGCAAAAGAGCAAAGTGATTATTCCTCAAGCGATAAAGAAGAAGAGGACAAGAGCGAAGATATGGGGCTGTTCGTTAAACGGTACAACCGTTACGTGAGAAAGAATGGCATCCAACATTCTGAGAAGAACTTGGTAAACTTCCGGAAACAATCGAGGTACTCCAAAGATGATGACTCAAAAGGTAAAAAGACTAGAGGGACGTGCTACAAGTGTGGGAAGCCCGGTCACTACAAACTGGACTGTCCGATGAACAAAAAGGCAAAGGAAAAGGAATCATCAAAGTCATACAAGAAATCATCAAAGCCAAGGAGAGCGTACATAGCTTGGGAGAGCGATAGAGACTCTTCCTCCTCTGATGAAAGCTCTAGTGATGAAGAAGAGTCCGTGAATCTATGCCTTTTCGCACATCAGAAAAATAAGAAAAAGCAGGTACGTCACTCTAAATATGAGAAGTCCTCAAATATGTCGTATTCAGAATTACAAAGCGCATTTAATGCTTTACACAATGAAGCAACTGAAGCCTTTAAGAGACTTGCCTCTAATAAAAGAATTTTTACTTACTTAGAGCACAAAGTTAAAGAGTCCGAATAGAAACTAGAGGACCTTAAGGCTTCCATTGTGGAAAGTAATAAATCAGATTGTGAGGACCATAGAAATCCTTTCGACTTTGGATGTGATACTTGTCATATTTGGCAAGGTGAAGTTAGAAACCTTAAGGTCAAATTAAACAAGGCACTTGAGCCTAAAATTACATTTGCTATTGATAGAAAGGATTTTAGAAAAAGTATGGTAAACCCATATCAAAAATATGCATATGTAATTAGGGATCAAGCAAGTAAAAGTGATTCTAAAGTCGATTTTGCATGCTTATATTGTTGCAAGAAAGGCCATTCCATTGCTAAATGCCGATTTAGGAGATTTTTGGTTCCTAAAGGCATCTATCAATGGTTTCCCAAACGCAACCATCTTGTCGCTAACATATTAGGACCCAATATGCTATTGGGTACCTCCTTTTGCTAATTATGTTTTGATAGGTAAAATGTGTCGAGACCACCGAGAGAAGATGGGTTATCGACAGTGGATGCTCAAGACACATGTCTGGAGACATATCCTTATTCATAGACTTCGTGGCTAAGAAGAAAGGGTATGTAACTTATGGTGATAACAACCGTGGAACAATACTAGGTAAAGGTAGTGTAGGTAACCCCTCTTCCACTACGATTTCCGACGTGTTGCTTGTCGAGGGCCTTAAACATAATCTGCTTAGCATTAGCCAATTATGCGACAAAGGATACAATGTATCATTTTCAAAAGATTATTTCAAAATTGTGCATGATAATGACAAGAAGAATATGTTTAATGGTTTTAGAGTAAACAACGTATATATGCTTGACTTAAATGAAGTATCGTTAACAAGCGACAAATGCCTCATAACAATGAGTGAAGAATCATGGCTATGGCATAGGCGTTTAGCGCATGTTAACTTTGACCTACTAAATAAAGTAGTCTCAAAAGACTTAGTCTTAGGACTTTCCAAAATACAGTTCACCAAGGATCACCTTTGTGATGCTTGTCAAAAAGGGAAGCAAACGAGGATCTCATTTAAATCCAAAAAAGATTGTTTCAACAATGAGACCTCTCGAACTTCTTCATATGGACTTGTTTGGGCCGTCTAGGATTAAAAGTCTAGGAGGAAACTATTACGGGTTCGTAATAGTGGACGATTTTTCTAGATTTCGTTGGACTATCTTTTTAGTAAGTAAGAGTGATACATTCGCCGCTTTTGAAAGGTTTGCTAAGCTTTCCCAAAATAAGTTAAATACAAACATTGTGTCAATTAGAAGCGGCCATGGAGGTGAGTTTGAAAATCACTTATTTGAAGAATATTATGGTAACCATGGTATAGATCATAACTTCTCCGCTCCACGCACCCCTCAACAAAATGGAGTTGTGGAGCGTAAAAATCGAATTTTGGAAGAATTGGGAAGAACAATGATTAACGAAAGTGGTTTACCAGAATATTTTTGGGCCGACGCCATTAGTACGGCGTGTTATGTTATGAATAGGGTGCTTATTCGCCCCATTCTAAATAAAACACCGTATGAGCTTTTAAAAGGGCGAAAACCAAATGTTTCTCACTTGCATGTCTTTGGTTGCAAATGTTTTGTATTAAACAATGGAAAGGAAAACTTGGGCAAATTTGATTCCAAGGCCGACGAAGGTATCTTCCTCGGATACTCTCAATCGAGTAAAGCATATAAAATATATAATAAACGATTACTTACTATAGAAGAGTCTGTGCATGTTACTTTTGATGAGTCCTATTCGAGAAATGTCGGAAAGGATAATGTTGTTCATGGTGCAGGTACATCTACGGAAGACATACTCAAAGGGGGCGAGACGGGGATTGATCAAACTGATGAAGCCAAAGTTGATGAGGATAAAGATGTACACCATGAGGTAACTGAGGAAGCTCATCCGCCTTCAAACGATGATCTCCCTCAAGCTTGGAAGTCTCCCAAAGACCATCCAATTGACAACATTCTCGGAGACATCACAAAGGGTGTAACAACTCGATCGAAGCTAAGTAATTTCTGTTATCCCTTCGCGTTCGTTTCACAAATGGAACCTAAAAACCCTAAGGAAGCCCTACTCGATGAACACTGGTTTTTGTCAATGCAGGAGGAACTAAATCAGTTCACTAGAAATGAGGTTTGGGACCTTGTCCCTCCTCCGCGAGGTCATCAAGTAATCGGCACCCGATGGGTGTTTAGAAATAAATTGGACGAAAACAGAGTAATAACTCGTAACAAGGTGCGTTTAGGCGCATAAGGGTATAACCAAGAGGAAGGAATCGACTATGAGGAAACTTATGCGCCGGTTGCCCGACTCGAGGCTATACGCCTTTTGCTTGCTTTCGCCTGTGCAAAGGATTTTAAGTTATTTCAAATGGACGTTAAGAGTGCGTTCCTTAACGGGTACATAAATGAAGAAGTCTATGTTGCGCAACCTCCTGGTTTTGAGTCTCATGAGTATCTTGATCATGTCTACAAACTGAAAAGGGCTTTATATGGTCTCAAACAAGCTCCTAGAGCATGGTATGAGAGACTAAGCAAATTTTTACTTGATCAAGGTTACTCAAGAGGAAAGGTTGACACTACTCTCTTCATTAAACATCAAGGAAAGCACTTAATTCTTTTACAAATTAATGTTAACGATATCATATTTGGATCTACTAACATGAATCTCGTGAGAGAGTTTTCTGAGCTTATGCAGGGTGAATTCGAGATGAGTATGATGGGTGAACTCACATACTTTCTCGGTTTTCAAATCAAGCAACTGAAAGAAGGAACATTCGTGAGCCAGACAAAATACTATTTGGAGCTTCTCAAGAGATTTGACATGGCAAATTCAAAAGCCATAGACATTCCTATGCCAACATGTGTAAATCTGAGTAAAGATGAAAGTGGTAAGGACGTTGAGGTAAAAAGGTATAGAGGTATGATTGGCTCTCTTCTCTATCTCACTGCTTCTCGTCCCGACATTATGTTTAGCGTGTGTATGTGCACAAGATACCAATCATGTCCTAAGGAATCCCACCTAAAATCTGTCAAACGTATAATTCGATACCTATCTGGTACTCCGAAGTATGGACTGTGGTATTCCAAAGGTAATGATTGCTCATTGGTAGGTTTCTCCGATTCCGATTTTTCCGGTTGCAAATCGGATAGGAAAAGCACCAACGATACGTGTCACTTATTTTCAAACTCCCTGGTCAGTTGGCACAGCAAGAAACAAGTGTCTGTTGCTTTGTCAACCGCCAAAGCGGAATACGTAGCCGCCGGTAGTTGTTGCGCGCAAGTCCTATGGCTTAAGCAGCAACTATTGGACTTCAATTTAAAACTAGAACGTGTTCCCATATTTTGTGACAATACTAGTGCTATTAACCTTACCAAAAATCCTGTGTTACATTCCCGTACCAAACATATCGAAATTCGACACCATTTTCTGAGGGATCATGTAGAGAAAGGTGACATTGTCTTTGAACACGTTGACACCAAAAATCAACTAGCGGACATTTTCACAAAGCCGCTAGCCACCGAACCTTTCTTTCATATCCGTCGAGAACTTGGTATTCTCGACATTTCTGATCGGGTATAATGATTGCTAGTTTCGACGGTTATTTTGGCAGGTTACGACGGTTATTTTGGCAGGTTACGACGGTTAAAACCTTCATCAATTACATTCTACGATGGTTGTAGTACCGTCGCAGAAATGTGTGTCCCCAGGCTGTTTAGCGACGGTTGAAAAAACCGTCACACAAAACCGTCGTTATATTTCACGACGGGCTTGAACTGACCTAAACTGGAGATGGCGACGGTTAAAGACCGTCGTTACTAGCCTTTTGATTTTTATTTTCATTGTTGATTGTGACGGTTTAAAACTGTCGTGAACTCTATTTCACGACTGGTTGGAACTGACATAAATTGGAAATGACAATAGTTAAATACTATTGTGAATATCCTTTTGATTTTTGTTACCATTGTTGATTGTGACGGTTTAAAACTGTCGTGAATGTGATATCTTGATGGTTAATTATTAATTTTTATGTATTGTATTATATTGTTTTATAATATATTCTTTTATTTAAATTATTATCTACTAAAATAGTTATATTATTTTTTCTTTAAATTATTTATACAATAACATTTTTATTTATAGTTTTTTTTTAATTTTTTTCTATTGCTTTTTAACGTAGTAAAATTAATTTCAAAACTTAATATCAAATAAACATTATAATATCGAAAAAACGTGAGTTTCATAATCATGTAAAATGAAAGTTACATAATCATGTCATGTAATACAAAAATCAGAAAACATATCAAATCGTAATCTTATAACAATAAGTATCATTGTGTCAAAAATGAATAAGAAGATTCATAATCTAGAAAGTATGTCATTATGAAATTCGGTAGCTAGACTCAGGAGTAACTGCAACCGTAGTGACAAAGACACACATAGGGCTGCAGGAGATGATGGAGAAGAATATATTGCAACTGTTGGTCGCCTAGCTAATTCAGGGTTGCTTCCACCTCTTATACTTTTCCTGGAATTTGCTTTAGTTGTCTGGCCTTCAACTCCAGGAGAAGTACTTCCCACTGGCTTACTTCCACTTGTAACAGGAAAAATATTCTTATCCGGGAGTTGTGTAGCATCTTTTACATTGGACATTTTGATAACTTGAACCTGCAGACAAATCCCTCCAATTATAATTCATAACTAGGCCAAAATATATATTAAAGGTAAAAAAAATATTATAACCTCAACATCATATTTAATTTAACAACATACCTATTTCTCTGTAACCTACAATTAACTTTAGCAAACCATTAAGATTAATTTTTCCTTTATCATCCACCTGTAGATTAGAGTTTTCATTTAGCATATGAGGAAAAAAACAGAGAAATAAAAGCTCATGCCTATATCGATATGAGGATATACATACATTTACCTACCTATATGTCTATCCTAGTACAACCATCCATGCAAAACATTCATCACAGTATACTAGAATAAAGTTTGTAAAAAAAAGCATTACCTTGTATGAATTACTGTAATGGTTTAGCATTTCAAATCCAGCCACAACAATATCAACTTCTGTGCCTTCAGACACATGGTTTCTATATGTATCAAACATCTGGATGAAAGAAATACAAACAAATATGTCACCTAGAAACTTAATCTGATATAATGTTAGAAACACAAATGTGTGGCTCTTAGTGTATTTGTAATTTTACATAGTATTAGTTGGCCATTCAACAAGTTAAATAAA
Organism: Lathyrus sativus; assembly: GCA_963859935.3. Lineage (NCBI taxonomy): Eukaryota > Viridiplantae > Streptophyta > Magnoliopsida > Fabales > Fabaceae > Lathyrus > Lathyrus sativus. The sequence continues at coordinate 292,198,007 of OZ012738.1, read as the reverse complement.
TATATGAACAATTTCATTAAGATCATCCAAAAAAACATTAATTGGCCATTCAAGTGAACATTTGGGTAATCGGTAACCCTTGAATACTAGAACTCCAAAAAGGGCAAAAATAAACCCACAAAAAATATATACCACTTAATCATTGGTCGATTTAAAGGGACAAATGTTCCTTAACATATACCATTCTTATATATATTGATCAACACCATTATCATTATAAAGGCACGGGTGTTCAATAAAACCATTTAATCCATATATCATTCAATAGTTTTGTTTAGTTTTTCATCAAATCACCATCTACCCATTTGATTGGACTTTGCAAAGTTTTCACAGATCCAACCCAGCATATAAATGTTCAAACATTTGACTTTCCATTGTCTAATCACTTTGTATATTGAAACATTTACAGAACTCAGAAGTTGTAGCATTGATCTATCATTTTAAGCTTTTTCGGACATTTTTATTATTGTACTTAATTACCAAACACAACCCTCCCATATAATGTTGCATCAAGCATTAAAAGAATGAACTAAAACAAATAAATCATACAAAGACAAAATGTACATCAACCAAAATATGCAACTTTGAGATACCTCCAACATTAATTCCTTGAAAATGAAACCTGGAAGTAGTTGGTTGTCTCTTATCTCAGCAGGCTTCAGTGTAACATGTTTGGGATAACTAGGAAAAACTGTGTACAAAATAAATAACAAGCATAAGAATAAACAACACTAAAAACTAATTTATTTCCTGATGAACAAAAAGACAAATATCAATCAAAAGCACCTCAACACGGAAAGGTTAGTGACGACGGAATTTTTTTTGAAGTAATAATTAAAGTAGCTGTAGAGTTGGGCCTTATCTTGTCCAATTCATTACATGTAACCATTACATCCTGTATCAATTATTCCAAAAGAATGCAATAGTTAATTTATTTCAATCAACAAGACCCAAAAGTACACAACATGCATACCATGATTTTTAAAGTCATTTTATCAGTTGAGAGTCCAATCTTCATTCCATGTACTTCGAAGTACAAGTTCTCAGCTGCCTGAAATTGGATAGCTACATCCGGAGTTGTTTGAAATGGTGCTCGATTACCATGGATGTCATAACATGCAATCTCAAAGGTTGGAAAGTTAGAACCAGCCCTGCATAACAAATCATTTGTTGAACAATGGCATACCAAAGTAAACATTCTTGATCAGAAGTATAAATACAAGTTAAAATTACACACAATATTCCAACAATTAAAACAGGTATGTCCGAGAAATAAACAAAAGGAAAAAATAATAAAAACTTTGTGAAGGAAAGACGTGTTTTAGTATATTACATATTCATCAACAAACATCTTTAGAAATCATACCTTACATCTAGCTTTGGACTTTGGTCATCAGTTAGAAGTTCATACTTCTCGGCACAAAGAGAAGGCTTGTTTGTCACCCTCTTGTCACAACTTTTACTGATTGAGTCCACCTAACAGACAAAATCACCAAGGCACCATGTTACAGTGCACGACGCCCAAAAAATAATTTACAAAGGCAAACTACAACTTGTAATACTACATGAATACAAAGTTATAGAGAAAAGATGGCTATTGCCAGTAGAATAAAATTAAATTGACTATGTGTATGAAGATTTTGTAAATGTCCTTCAAATTTTAGTTCTTCAGTTTCTCATAATTTTTTTCCTTGGGTTGAGTATACATGGATGAAATTCTCAACCTATTTGTTAAATAATTAAATGTAAGTTATTTTATTGTTTAAATATAAGAGTACAAGAAACACTCTGCTCAATATTCATCTTTTTATTGGATGAAATAAATGTGGATCCCAAACTTTAAAAATATGTTTCATATAAAATGGTGAGACTAATATAAATTTCAACTAATAAGGAAATGACTGTTAAAGAGAGTTTCACTCCTCTTAAATATGAATATTAATGAAAATTTTCTTGGCATATTACATTCTAATTTCTATTTTTTTCCCTTTCTTTAATCGCAGAAGTATTGCAACCAAATATGTATCTCACCTCATCATTAAAAGTATAATTAATTGACAAGACAGATATAAAATGGAACTAATAAAACACTTACCACCCCAACTAGCTGTCATTTAAAATGGTTTGGGATCGACGTGTCAAAACAAACAAGAGATTTTTGTTGTATCTTATTAAGTCGATTCTCCCATTCAGCACTTCCAACAACTACAAGCTGTTACATATTGCTTAGAAGTTAGAAATCTTAAAAATTTTCAACCGTATAAAACAAATATACAACAAAATTTAACCACCTAACCTTTTCCGTGTCAATAACAGTTATAGGTAAAGACAATGAGCTACCAACATACAATGTTGGGTCTTCCTTATTGCTGCAGAGAGAACACCCCTTCTCATCAGGGATATCTATTGGCCTTTATATGAAAGGAAATAACAGTGAATAAAAACAATTTTAGAGGATTTATATAATTTTTGAAAGGCACAATTTTGCAAAAGTATGTACAACAAACCTATAGTGACCTACCAAAGAGATGAACCAACTCCGAAAAAAGAGGTGCAGCATCAGGTCTAACCAGTAACCAGTGAGAAGTATTTGAATGAAATTGTTCTCATTCTTGGAAACAGCAGCAGCCTTCTCTGGATTAGGTGAGGACAACTGTATGACATCAGATAAAGACATATCATGTGCCTTCAGTTTTTTGATGAGAGCTTGTTCATTTAAAATCAGCCTCGAGGCAACCCACTGCCAATGAAATTTAGCAGGCTGCAAAGTATCCAAAATATAGACGAGTTTATCCTGAAGCTTAAAATCACCATTTGCAAACTTAATCTTAGATTCACTGGGTCCGGAAACACGGTTCACATCGTCCTTTGTAAAAATAGATGGTGGCATCTTACAATCAATCATGGCATTCAGAAAAAGCCTGGAACTAAGAGGAACAAAAGCCATGGATTTTAAATGCATATCAGAGCTATTCAACTCTAACAGGGCTGCAAATTCAGCATCACTTTCATCTGCAGCCATAAGATTATAAAGCCCTTGACAGTCTCAAAAACATACATCACGAAAAGGTGAATGTTTTATAGCATCAGTTATGACTACTGTTAAAGACTGATAAACTTGATTTGTATCTTCACGAACTGTGACATTAGCATTCAGAATGAACGGCCGCCATCTAACAAATGTAAATATTGAATACACGGGTGGAAAAATAAAACTTAGAGGAAGCATATGTTGCATCCTTGAAAGAGCTGAAATAGAAGGTTCACCTAAGAGGTCCACCACTAGTCCTTCACAGAGGGCTCTGCAGTTCCCAACAAGCAATCTAAACCAGTGAACATGAACTTCAATTGAATTATCTGCCTTAAATGCCCCAACAGAAGGGGAATTTCCATTTGAATTGGATCTTGAGGTTCTTATAAATTGTATCACGTCTAACCCCTCCTTTAACCTAAGAATGGTAACCAGTCTTTCCAGGCTGGTAACACCATAAATAACTGCACCAACAACAAGCGCAGAAACAACAGCAGCGTTACAAGCAAAGTTATTAATAGCGGCCACTCCAGCGCTATCTCGGTATTCTCTCCCAGTGCGGCAAACCTCTGCTACGAAGGACCGGCGCGCATCCCAATAAAAATTTGAGAAACTGAAACCTATAACAATTGAGCAACAAAGAGAAATTGATTTAGAGTTTAAAAATACTAACCTGACAAGATTTGTTTGGGACTTGTGGTGTGGGATAGATACCAATACGGCGTCGCTGGCAGCGTTAGGGTTTTTGCAGTGGTGTGGTGGTGGTTGTTTCAATTTTTCCAAAAAGAAGAAGCAGAAAAGACATGATTCTCAAAAGAAGAAAGTGATTTCGTCTATTTCAATTTTGGTCACGCGGTTCTTTTAACTTTTGGTATGGATTTTTTTAACTTTTGTCTAAGGAATATATGCGATTTTTGAATAATTTGAAGCCGACGGTTGTTGAACCGTTGCAGATTTGTTTTTATGCCGGTAGGTCCACAACAGTCGTAAATATATATATATATATATATATATATATATATATATATATATTTAATAAAATTAATTTTAATAAAAATTCACTATTTATATAATAACACAAAACAGAATATATTTTATTATTATTTTAGAAAAAATATTAAACTACATTATCATAATAATTATAATAATTATTTATTAAATTAATTAATAAAATTGAAAAGGTTGGAAAATATAAATGAAAGAAAAAAGTGGAAAATTAAAGGAATAAAAAAATAGTGATTATAATTGGCTAAAGTAATTGCGACAGTTCGCCTTAACTGTCGCGAGTGTGGAAAGAGGGCGGTTCTTTGGTAACTGTCGCAATTATTTCATACAACATACGTAAAAAATCTGCGACGGTTGGCTCAAACTGTCGTGAGAACTGTCGTAGTCTAGGAATAAGGACGGTTTTTTTATAACTGTCGCAAAAAATCTACGACAGTTGACCCTAACTGTCGTGACAACCGTCGCAATCCTGAAATAAGGACGGTTTTGTGATAACTGTCGCAACTCAAGTGTCGTAAATCTTCTTTTTTCTTGTAGTGAACTGGAGTACCCGAGTCAAAGAGCGAAATAGTTTGTGAGGAACATGTATGAGTTTGTGTCCTTTTTTTTCATTGTCTTTATGTTTCCTTAATTGAAACACTTTACTTTAATGTTGTTTCGGAATGCCCCAATGGCTAGGCATGACCCAATCCACTTCTGCGTCCAGAACGACCCAATAGTCTTAGCCCTGCCAGTTAAGGGTAAAGGGAAACATTCTCTCATCTGACCTTCTGCTGAGGAATTGGCCATCCAACCTCTATGATCAGCTGCCCCTCGTCACATTCCTGCTCGTCACGCACGGTTCCACCATCCAGAAATAGTCACGATGGCTGTACCCGCGACCACGCCCTTGCTCGTGGCGACGACTAGTTTCAAGCACTTCTGCCTGTCCCAACGACTAGTTTCTTGTAGTTACCTATTCTTTGGGAGCAAATATCTCACCCTGAAAATAGGACCAATGGCAAAGCGCTAGGGGCATTATAAAACCCCCTCACTTGAGAAGCTCAGGTATTCTAAATCATTCTAAATCACCCTAAGACATACACTTTTTGTACTTGCCTTCTATTCTCCCGATTCTTACTTTAGCATCAGAGTGCCTTGCATGTACACCCCCTCATCATCTTTGCAAACCAGCATCACAGACAAAGTCTCTGGCCCATTTCAAGTTCTGATCAGCCGCCAAGATCAGTGGCGCCGTCTATGGGAAACTCTGTTCTCCCCGTCTTTCTTTCCTCATAAATCCAAGACCAAAATAGTTCTTTCAAGATTCCGATCATGGCTAGCCATGAAAATGTCCACGATGCTCGCAATGCCATCCTCATCATCAGCAAGACCGACGCTGACGGAGCAACCCTTTTTCTTGAGAGCAACGTCCACCAGCAGAGAGATGGAGCCACCGCGTCTCCTTCCCCCGATCGTGCTGACAACGTTAGGGTCCAGCCCTCCGAAGACCATCACATTGTCCCAGTTCGACCTAACGTCGACTTGTCCATGGCGGCCCTACTCGAAGTCCTCAAAAAGACAAATCTTCTGATACTCCAACAGAACGCAAGAATTAGAACCTTATAGGAGACCCGCCAACCAAGATCCCCTCCGCTGAGGAGAGAGCGCCAAAGATCTCATAGTCCTTCTCCCAGACGAGGAAGAGACTGTTGGGCGCCAGCAGAGCCAGACTCTCTGGCCGTGAGGAAGTGTGACCATACCCCTCCCCAGATCCAGCACTCCATAAGGGCCAAGAAAACATAAGGGATCTACGGGTAGAGCATCATCGTTCGCCTCCATCCAAATCCAAGGGCCGAGCACGAAGTCCATATTCCTGTAGAGATCACAGTCCTCTCTGCGGACGAAGTACCCGCTCTCATTCGCGGTCTAGCAGCAGCAGCGACGACGAGCCTCGCGGCTCGTTGTCCCAAGAAATCATGGCCATGCGTCTACCCAAAGAGCTGGAGAAAACCCCACCCTTGGGCACGCACAATGGCACTACAAATCCTGACGTTCACATCAAGAACATCGATCCCCTGCTCGATTACCGTGGCTTCAGAGGTACCGTCAAATGCATATTTTTCCCAACCACGCTGAGGATGAGAGCCGTGTAGTGGTACAAGAGCCTCCCCTTCAAGTCCATTACATCTTGAAGACAGCTGGGGAGGATGTTCTCCAAGCATTTCACAGGGAGGCTTCTACATAACAAAAACTCAATAAAATATAGTTTGACTGAAGGACCCTAATCCGATATTACACCATCAAAGCAAGACCCTCTAAGTCAACCAAAAGCCAAAAACTCCAAAAACTCCTCGACGGCATCCACGACTAAACCTGGTCATCTGCATGTTACCCACATGGAGGTAACATTCGAGCATGCAGGGTGAGTAAAACGATTCATAATAATCAATATAGGAATCAATATATAAAATAACGTCATTTTCGTATTCAACATCATCATAATCATCAAGGAAACATCAAAAAGCCATAATATCATAAATTACACCAAATTGTCACATAAATACAAATGCAACAAGACTCATGCATGTGGTTCCAATTCATCAAAGTTCGCTGGACACTGGGACATCAAACCTCCATAGATCCCCATTAATAGGATCGATTCTACACAAAAACTGGAGCACAACAAAATACTTCACATCCGCACAATGGGACTGAAGCCACAAGAATCAAATACTAGACCGAAGTCCGGAATGCATATGAATGCGTGATGCACACGTCAAGTCATAATAAACTTATTAGGTGCATCATCATTCATCAAAATCATCATAATAATCATGTCATCATATAATCATTAAAAACTCATGGAATCAACATCATAACTCATCATCATTACTCATAGGAATCATCATACAATCATGTATTAATCACATATGAATCACAATCATGCTCAAGGTAATTCATCCAGAAAATCATAGCATCAAAGCATAAAGACAACACTTCACAAGAACACAATTCGCGAAACTCTGCTATATTCGTTGAACATGACAGATTCTGGTTGTACTTTATAAGTACTTTTGACCATTTCTTGGGATCATAACTTTATTTTACACACAAAAACCTAGTTTTCTGAGTTTTCTTCTCCAAAGAGTGAGATTTTTCACATAAAAGCTGGATTTGTGAAGGCAAACCGCCATACACCACACGAGTTTGCATACATCACTTGATATAGGTTTCGATGATGACGAATTACAACCATGGATGAATTGGCAATTGTAAATTCCACCTCTACCAAACAAATGCAACGTATCACCTACCGTATCCTTTTACATTTGTCTAAAAACTGTTATAATTAATACAACATGTGTAGATAAAATGTGGTCCTGACAAAAGGCATGAAAAACCACAAGAATTTCAGTTTTTGCAGGCTTGCAGGGTATGAGTCGACCATAGGGTCGGCGCATACTTCCGTGTGTTTTTCCACTGGTCATCGCATAAAGGTTTGAGTCGACCGCAGGGTCGGCGCATGAAGAAATTACTCTTCAACGGGTCAGCGCACGCCGACTGTATGGTCGACGCATACTGTTACATTTTGTAGATTTCCAAAAGAGCAGACTATGCATCGACGCACAGACCTGCTGTGGTCGACCGTTCGCGCGGAAAAGCTGTTTTTAAATGACTCCCTCTATTATTTGAAAAGCTGTTATGTCCTTGGTTGGTCTGGTACTATATATACAAGTCCAACTAATTATGTCAAGTAACATCTGATAACATTTGATAAAAATTGATTCATGTGTTCAAGAATAAGAAAGAGTGAAATAGGTGTCCAAGATTCATCATCTTCATCTTCAACATCTCACAACACATCAATTACACACAACCATTTTTGAAGTGCATTGTGAGTGATTAAAGGTGATAAGGTTCGAAGCTTAGATTGGGTAATCTAGTTCGGGTTGAAGCTTGTGACAGGTTCTTTCTTAAATAAAACCGTTAGGGTTTTATCCTCCAAGATTGGTTTGAATTTTGGGGGGTTTTTGGACGAGATTCTTCATCAAGGGCAGCTGAGCGAAGGTGATTGTGAAGAGGTGTTCTTCAATAGTCTAGTAGCAGATTCAGTGATATTGAGGGGAAGATCTCGGGTTAGATTCGTTGTAGTTGAGATCAGTCGGGCCGAAGGTTTGAAGAACTAAGGGTTATTCAATAAGGTGGCTGGAATCGGAGGTCTATCAACAACGATCAGAGGACTTGATTCATCTTGAATCAAGGGGCAAGGAGTGGAAGCAACATTCAACGTCTTGAGAATTCTGTTGTATTTTTGCTGTTCAATCCTTGGATAAACTGTTACATTCAACAGGTGATATCTATTAAATCTATCTCAATTCTAATTTTAGAATTGAGGGCAGACGTACCCCGAAGCGAGGCCTCACCAAATACTTTTCTTCTCTATTTTTCAGCATTTTCGTTTTAGCTTAAAAATAAGTGATTTTAGTATAAGCACTATTGTCAAACTATGATATCAATTGAGTAAGAGATTGAAACTCTGTTTTTGAATCCAAAGTACAATAAGACATTGTACTAGGCTAGTTGGAATCACTTACTCAACATAAATATCACTTGGAGTGTTTTTGCACACCAAGTGTTCGACAAATTGCCTAAACCAAAATTATCTTATTTGTGTATCTAGTTTTGGTTTGCTCTTTAAATCATTGGAACTAGGAATCCTATCAAGTGAATTAGATCATTGATAAGTGTGATTAGTGTTGAGATTCTCTTTTCCATATTGTCATTAATCCAAAGGCTTAACGCATATCTGGTTTTCCAATAACCTCGTTTTAGACTATATTTTCCTTGGCCGCTTCCGCACTTAAAACATATTTTCAAAACCAATTTTTTAATTGGTAGCGCCGACTCAAATTTTAATAGGGGATCTATTCAACCCCCCCCCCTTCTAGATCCGTGACATAGTCTAACAAGTGGTATCCAGAGCTCCGGTTATTCGGTGCTTCAAATACAACGTAGATAGAAAATGGCTAACGAACCAAAAGGGGCGTACAATAGGGCTCCCGTTTTCAACGGTGAAAATTATAGTTATTGGAAAGACTGTATGCGGGTGCATATAAACTCCATAGACAGAAAAATATGGAACGTTATCCTTAATGGTCCAATAGAAATTACTATGACCAATGCGGATAACGTAGTTGTGCCAAAGCCCGAAGCACAATGGACCGATGACGATGAGAAAAAAAACAATTATGATTGGAAAGCTAAAAACATCTTAATCTCCTCATTAGGTGTAGATGAATACTATCGTGTATCCCATTGTCCTACTGTTAAGGCCATGTGCGATTCACTACAAATCGCCCATGAGAGGACGAACGATGTTAAGTTGGCTAGAATCAACACATTAACACAAGAGTTTGATCTCTTTTTCATGGAGCAAGGGGAAACCGTTGCTGACATGCAAAAGAGATTTACTCATCTCATCAATCGTTTACATTCATTAGGTAGACCTGTTTCCAATGATGTTGCTACTAATAAGATCTTGAGATGTCTTAATAGGGAACGGCGGCCGAAAGTGACCGCCATCAAAGAAACACATGATCTTACCTTATTAGACTTGACAACATTGTTTGGCAAACTACAAGAGCATGAACAGGTACTCTTGAGCCTAGACCAACGCGAAAAGAAGGAAAAGAAGGACAAAACAAAGCTGAGTGAAAAGAAATCGATAGCTCTTAAGACTTCCTCCTCGAAGTCTCAAGCAAAAGAGCAAAGTGATTATTCCTCAAGCGATAAAGAAGAAGAGGACAAGAGCGAAGATATGGGGCTGTTCGTTAAACGGTACAACCGTTACGTGAGAAAGAATGGCATCCAACATTCCGAGAAGAACTTGGTAAACTTCCGGAAACAATCGAGGTACTCCAAAGATGATGACTCAAAAGGTAAAAAGACTAGAGGGACGTGCTACAAGTGTGGGAAGCCCGGTCACTACAAACTGGACTGTCCGATGAACAAAAAGGCAAAGGAAAAGGAATCATCAAAGTCATACAAGAAATCATCAAAGCCAAGGAGAGCGTACATAGCTTGGGAGAGCGATAGAGACTCTTCCTCCTCTGATGAAAGCTCTAGTGATGAAGAAGAGTCCGTGAATCTATGCCTTTTCGCACATCAGAAAAATAAGAAAAAGCAGGTACGTCACTCTAAATATGAGAAGTCCTCAAATATGTCGTATTCAGAATTACAAAGCGCATTTAATGCTTTACACAATGAAGCAACTGAAGCCTTTAAGAGACTTGCCTCTAATAAAAGAATTTTTACTTACTTAGAGCACAAAGTTAAAGAGTCCGAATAGAAACTAGAGGACCTTAAGGCTTCCATTGTGGAAAGTAATAAATCAGATTGTGAGGACCATAGAAATCCTTTCGACTTTGGATGTGATACTTGTCATATTTGGCAAGGTGAAGTTAGAAACCTTAAGGCCAAATTAAACAAGGCACTTGAGCCTAAAATTACATTTGCTATTGATAGAAAGGATTTTAGAAAAAGTATGGTAAACCCATATCAAAAATATGCATATGTAATTAGGGATCAAGCAAGTAAAAGTGATTCTAAAGTCGATTTTGCATGCTTATATTGTTGCAAGAAAGGCCATTCCATTGCTAAATGCCGATTTAGGAGATTTTTGGTTCCTAAAGGCATCTATCAATGGTTGCCCAAACGCAACCATCTTGTCGCTAACATATTAGGACCCAATATGCTATTGGGTACCTCCTTTTGCTAATTATGTTTTGATAGGTAAAATGTGTCGAGACCACCGAGAGAAGATGGGTTATCGACAGTGGATGCTCAAGACACATGTCTGGAGACATATCCTTATTCATAGACTTCGTGGCTAAGAAGAAAGGGTATGTAACTTATGGTGATAACAACCGTGGAACAATACTAGGTAAAGGTAGTGTAGGTAACCCCTCTTCCACTACGATTTCCGACGTGTTGCTTGTCGAGGGCCTTAAACATAATCTGCTTAGCATTAGCCAATTATGCGACAAAGGATACAATGTATCATTTTCAAAAGATTGTTTCAAAATTGTGCATGATAATGACAAGAAGAATATGTTTAATGGTTTTAGAGTAAACAACGTATATATGCTTGACTTAAATGAAGTATCGTTAACAAGCGACAAATGCCTCATAAAAATGAGTGAAGAATCATGGCTATGGCATAGGCGTTTAGCGCATGTTAACTTTGACCTACTAAATAAAGTAGTCTCAAAAGACTTAGTCTTAGGACTTTCCAAAATACAGTTCACCAAGGATCACCTTTATGATGCTTGTCAAAAAGGGAAGCAAACGAGGATCTCATTTAAATCCAAAAAAGATTGTTTCAACAATGAGACCTCTCGAACTTCTTCATATGGACTTGTTTGGGCCGTCTAGGATTAAAAGTCTAGGAGGAAACTATTACGGGTTCGTAATAGTGGACGATTTTTCTAGATTTTGTTGGACTATCTTTTTAGTAAGTAAGAGTGATACATTCGCCGCTTTTGAAAGGTTTGCTAAGCTTTCCCAAAATAAGTTAAATACAAACATTGTGTCAATTAGAAGCGGCCATGGAGGTGAGTTTGAAAATCACTTATTTGAAGAATATTATGGTAACCATGGTATAGATCATAACTTCTCCGCTCCACGCACCCCTCAACAAAATGGAGTTGTGGAGCGTAAAAATCGAATTTTGGAAGAATTGGGAAGAACAATGATTAACGAAAGTGGTTTACCAGAATATTTTTGGGCCGACGAAGGTATCTTCCTCGGATACTCTCAATCGAGTAAAGCATATAAAATATATAATAAACGATTACTTACTATAGAAGAGTCTGTGCATGTTACTTTTGATGAGTCCTATTCGAGAAATGTCGGAAAGGATAATGTTGTTCATGGTGCAGGTACATCTACGGAAGACATACTCAAAGGGGGCGAGACGGGGATTGATCAAACTGATGAAGCCAAAGTTGATGAGGATAAAGATGTACACCATGAGGTAACCGAGGAAGCTCATCCGCCTTCAAACGATGATCTCCCTCAAGCTTGGAAGTCTCCCAAAGACCATCCAATTGACAACATTCTCGGAGACATCACAAAGGGTGTAACAACTCGATCGAAGCTAAGTAATTTCTGTTATCCCTTCGCGTTCGTTTCACAAATGGAACCTAAAAACCCTAAGGAAGCCCTACTCGATGAACACTGGTTTTTGTCAATGCAGGAGGAACTAAATCAGTTCACTAGAAATGAGGTTTGGGACCTTGTCCCTCCTCCGCGAGGTCATCGAGTAATCGGCACCCGATGGGTGTTTAGAAATAAATTGAACGAAAACAGAGTAATAACTCGTAACAAGGTGCGTTTAGGCGCATAAGGGTATAACCAAGAGGAAGGAATCGACTATGAGGAAACTTATGCGCCGGTTGCCCGACTCGAGGCTATACACCTTTTGCTTGCTTTCGCCTGTGCAAAGGATTTTAAGTTATTTCAAATGGACGTTAAGAGTGCGTTCCTTAACGGGTACATAAATGAAGAAGTCTATGTTGCGCAACCTCCTGGTTTTGAGTCTCATGAGTATCTTGATCATGTCTACAAACTGAAAAGGGCTTTATATGGTCTCAAACAAGCTCCTAGAGCATGGTATGAGAGACTAAGCAAATTTTTACTTGATCAAGGTTACTCAAGAGGAAAGGTTGACACTACTCTCTTCATTAAACATCAAGGAAAGCACTTAATTCTTGTACAAATTAATGTTGACGATATCATATTTGGATCTACTAACATGAATCTCGTGAGAGAGTTTTCTGAGCTTATGCAGGGTGAATTCGAGATGAGTATGATGGGTGAACTCACATACTTTCTCGGTTTTCAAATCAAGCAACTGAAAGAAGGAACATTCGTGAGCCATACAAAATACTATTTGGAGCTTCTCAAGAGATTTGACATGGCAAATTCAAAAGCCATAGACATTCCTATGCCAACATGTGTAAATCTGAGTAAAGATGAAAGTGGTAAGGACGTTGAGGTAAAAAGGTATAGAGGTATGATTGGCTCTCTTCTCTATCTCACTGCTTCTCGTCCCGACATTATGTTTAGCGTGTGTATGTGCACAAGATACCAATCATGTCCTAAGGAATCCCACCTAAAATCTGTCAAACGTATAATTCGATACCTATCTGGTACTCCGAAGTATGGGCTGTGGTATTCCAAAGGTAATGATTGCTCATTGGTAGGTTTCTCCGATTCCGATTTTTCCGGTTGCAAATCGGATAGGAAAAGCACCAACGATACGTGTCACTTATTTTCAAACTCCCTGGTCAGTTGGCACAGCAAGAAACAAGTGTCTGTTGCTTTGTCAACCGCCAAAGCGGAATACGTAGCCGCCGGTAGTTGTTGCGCGCAAGTCCTATGGCTTAAGCAGCAACTATTGGACTTCAATTTAAAACTAGAACGTGTTCCCATATTTTGTGACAATACTAGTGCTATTAACCTTACCAAAAATCCTGTGTTACATTCCCGTACCAAACATATCGAAATTCGACACCATTTTCTGAGGGATCATGTAGAGAAAGGTGACATTGTCTTTGAACACGTTGACACCAAAAATCAACTAGCGGACATTTTCACAAAGCCGCTAGCCACCGAACCTTTCTTTCATATCCGTCGAGAACTTGGTATTCTCGACATTTCTGATCGGGTATAATGATTGCTAGTTTCGTATTTACTCTGTTTACAACTATACTCTTGTACTTTTGACAAGTTGAGTTTTGTTGCAAGCACAAGTATGTTGTTATCAATCGTTGTCGGTATAGAGGTGATGTTGCTCCTTTTTCTCTCTCTCTCTATATCTCTAAACATTCATGATTTAAACTAGTATATCGTTTGACTATCATGGTATTTATATATATGACATTTGCTACAAATATTATGTGTTTTGGATGCAAATTATGTTGTGAAATTGTAAATAGGCATCAAGTGTGGCATTCTACATGACATAAAATGAAAATCTGCGTTTTTGATCACTATGAGTCAACTAAAACAGGGCAGCGGTCGACGCATGCTGTACACTTTCAAAATTATCAAAAATCACACAGTATGCATCGACACATGCAGGGGTTATGGTCGACGGCTCGCGCAAAAACCCATAATTTTTTTTGTCTGAAAACCGTTCCATCTTCTCACATTCTCCATTAAATGTGTAGTAAACATTTACTATGATTTGAAAGTGCATTTTTCTTGTAACTTGCATCTAGTCATCTATTGTGTCCCCTTGTCTCCTCCCTCTTACCAAAACACTAAACTTTCTTCTATAAAAAGGGAATAATCCTCATCTTCTCCAAACCCATCTCCAACTATTCTCTCAAAAGACATTGCAGTTAACCTCTACAAAATCTTCAAAAATCACCATCCATGGCTTCTCTAGTTTGCAAAAATACCGGAAAGAGAACAAGGGCCTCAACATCCGCTTCAGCACCCATTACTGATGTCTCACTAGTTCCACCACCTGCTGTTGACAACTTCAACAAGAATATCAGCAAGAGAGCAGTTGTTCCGCATCATGCATTCTACAAGGAAACGGCGGAGCGCATGCATCTCACCCAAATTATGTCTCTGCTGGAGTTTCAGGGGTTTATCAACTTTCTGGAGTGCAACACAAAATACAGTGAGGATTTAGTCCGGGTGTTCTACACTAGCCTGAGTGACAATTTTCAAGGTCAATATTTCCATAGCTCTGTCGAAAATAAACTGGTAAACGTAAATTCTGAAGTCTGGAATAATTATTTTGATTTGACTGTAGCTGCTGATGCACAACCTCTTCATGAGGTAACAGACTCTCGCACTGTGTCGGGATACGAGTTTAAGAGTGCCCTAAATGACATGCTCAAAAGGCCCTATCCTGATCATATTGTAAATAGTGATGCCTTTCCCAGAACGGTTACGGCAGGCAAACTCTAAACAGGGGAGCGCATCCTTCAATGGATCGTGGCTCGCATCCTACGGCCGAAGAAAGGTGGCCTGTCCCGAGTTGAACAGGCTGAAGTGCATCTCATGTACATTTTGAAACATAAGATCAAAATAAACTGGCCATATTATATTGCAAGCAGGATTTTTGCTCTGAGAGATTCAGGAAGAGGAACTGCTCTAGCCTATGGGTCGTTTATTTCAGAGGTTCTCACCGCAGCAAATGTTGTATATCCATCGTTTCACTGTGTTTCAGTATCCTCTGACAAAGAATTCATTACTAAAACCTTCGCCATGATGGGATATTTTTAGTGTGATGAACGACAAACATAAAAGTTTGTCCGTCGAGCAAACATTCCTCGGGTGGCTTCAGACTCTGATGAAAGTTTTGAACAGGAAGGCGACGAACAAGATGAACAGGAAGATGAAGAAGAAAATGCAGTGGAAGAGGTACAAGAACCCGTATACGAGACGCAAGACCATTATCAATCGCCAGACCAACATGAGGCTCCGAATACTGATTGGCTCCAGCACTCAGCTCCATTTGAAGAACAAGAAGAAGGTTACACAAATCAGGGATGGGGTGAGTGGGAGTACACAGGCTGGACCACCCTGGGTAGATTCTATGATCCATACCATGGCTACCCTCAAGATCATCAACCTCCTCAGTACTCATCATCTCCTCCACCATCAGACAACTCTGAAATCCTAAATATGCTACAGTCCATGCAGTTAGATCAACAGACCTTTATGAGGAGTCAAGATACGCGGATGGAACAGATCCGAGCTGAGCTTCGTACTCAAAATGAACGGTTAAATTCGTTTTCATCTAGGATGGATGCCCGCTTTGAAGCTCTCGTTGCATCCAGTGAGAGGCAAGACATGGAAATCACTAACAGTCTCCATCACCTCAATATGTCCGTGGAAGCATTTGTGGACTTCTCGGATCCTTACCGCAATCCAGATGTTGCATACTGGGGGAGGGGCCGAGGTCGGGGCCGGGGATATTAGTTACATAGTTGCATATTCTCACTGTGTATTTTTTGTTATTTTGTGTTATATTTGTTTGAATATTTAGCCCATTTGCATGTATTCACTTCTTTATCTATTAATTCCAGTTTTTTTGTTCATTATCATTCTTATGTGTGAAGTTTGGTAATTGAATAGCTATCACCTACTGTATGTTTTTGTTAATTGACTAGTTCTCTTTCTCTTTTTGATGTTGTCAAAGGGGGAGAAGAACATGTAGCAAGTACCAAAAGCCAAGCCAGGATGTTCACAACAGTTCAGTTAATGGTTGTTTGGTTTGCAGCCTCAAATTACAAAAGAAAGGGGGAGTTTGTGTATACATTGCATATTGTTGTGTTTTTGGTTGTTTTGGTTGTATACAGGTTGTCATCATCAAAAAGGGGGAGAATGTGAAGGCAAACCGCCATACACCACACGAGTTTGCATACATCACTTGATATAGGTTTCGATGATGACGAATTACAACCATGGATGAATTGGCAATTGTAAATTCCACCTCTACCAAACAAATGCAACGTATCACCTACCGTATCCTTTTACATTTGTCTAAAAACTGTTATAATTAATACAGCATGTGTAGATAAAATGTGGTCCTGACAAAAGGCATGAAAAACCACAAGAATTTCAGTTTTTGCAGGTTTGCAGGGTATGAGTCGACCATAGGGTCGGCGCATACATCAGTGTGTTTTTCATCTGGTCAGCGCATAAAGGTTTGAGTCGACCGCAGGGTCGGCGCATGAAGAAATTACTCTTCAACGGGTCAGCGCACGCCGACTGTATGGTCGATGCATACTGTTACATTTTGCAGATTTCCAAAAGAGAAGACTATGCGTCGATGCACAGACCTGCTGTGGTCGACCGTTCGCGCGGAAATGCTGTTTTTAAATGACTCCCTCTATTATTTGAAAAGCTGTTATGTCCTTGGTTGGTCTGATACTATATATACAAGTCCAACTACTTATGTCAAGTAACATTTGATAACATTTGATAAAAACTGATTCATGTGTTCAAGAATAAGAAAGAGTGAAATAGGTGTCCAAGATTCATCATCTTCATCTTCAACATCTCACAACACATCAATTACACACAACCATTTTTGAAGTGCATTGTGAGTGATTAAAGGTGATAAGGTTTGAAGCTTAGATTGGGTAATCTAGTTCGGGATGAAGCTTGTGACAGGTTCTTTCTTAAATAAAACCGTTAGGGTTTTATCCTCCAAGATTAGTTTGAATTTTGAGGGTTTTTAGACGAGATTCTTCATCAAGGGTCAGCTGAGCGAAGGTGATTGTGAAGAGGTGTTCTTCAACAGTCTATTAGTGGATTCAGTGATATTGAGGGGAAGATCTCGGGTTCGATTCGTTGTAGTTGAGATCGCCAGGCCGAAGGTTTGAAGAACTAAGGGTTATTCAATAAGGTGGCTGGAATCGGAGGTCTATCAACAACGATCGGAGGACTTGATTCATCTTGAATCAAAGGGCAAGGAGTGGAAGCAACATTCAACGTCTTGAGAATTCTGTTGTGTTTTTGTTGTTCAATCCTTGTATAAACTATTACATTCAACAAGTGATATTTATTAAATCTATCTCAATTCTAATTTTAAATTGAGGGCAGACGTACCCCGAAGCGAGGACGACGGGGGAACTGCCTCACCAAATACTTGTCTTCTCTATTTTTCAGCATTTTCGTTTTAGCTTAAAAATAAGTGATTTTAGTATAAGCACTATTGTCAAACTGTGATATCAATTGAGTAAGAGATTGAAACTCTGTTTTTGAATCCAAAGTACAATAAGACATTGTACTAGGCTAGTTGGAATCACTTACTCAACATGAATATCACTTGGAGTGTTTTTGCACACCAAGTGTTCGACAAATTGCCTAAACCAAAATTATCTTATTTGTGTATCTAGTTTTGGTTTTCTCTTTAAATCATTGGAACTAGGAATCCTAACAAGTGAATTAGATCATTGATAAGTGTGATTAGTGTTGTGATTCTCTTTTCCATATTGTCATTAATCCAAAGGCTTAACGCATATCCGGTTTTCCAATAACCGTTCGTTTTATACTATATTTTCCTCGGCCGCTTCCGCACTTAAAACATATTTTCAAAACCAATTTTTTAATTGGTAGCGCCGACTCAAATTTTAATTGGGATCTATTCAACCCCCCCTTCTAGATCCGTTCCATAGTCTAACATGATTCACATCCAAGCTCGATTCTCCAACGTGGATGTTCATTCATCTCCTCCCGAAACTTGTGAAGCAAGCTACCATGGATATAAGTAGCTAAATCACTTTTGTGTCAAGATTAGAGGTAGTTAGTCTTGTTATTATGTGTTTCCTTTGATTCTTTGTATGTGAACAAGGTTTATGATTAATAGATGACGAAGATATTTGTTTTTAATGATGTATTTATGGTCTGAATCACTCTAGACATAGATTTTACAAGTCTTGACCTAATTTTTTCATCTATTAACCAGCAAACTCTAGACATAGATTTGAAAGTTAATATTGTCTTTGTATCGATCTTTATGTTTATTTTGCGATTGTTATTTCGAGAAATCATCTAGCATTTAAAACAATAATATTCACGGATCCACTTTAGAGATAATCAGATTCACGGTGATACACGATTGTATTAATCGAAGCTAAGTTCACATGTTTGATTAATCAGATACTTATGAAAAGGATTAACAAAATATAATCTTGACATGCTTTTCTCAAAACAAAACATATTTTCCCTAATTTACTCTTTACAACAAACTTATGTTACAAAACAAGAAATCCTTTGAAAACTCTTTACTTAGAACGTTAAACTATTGAACGAATAACATCAAGATATCACTCACAATCTCTGTAGACACGATAAAATACCCCCAAAATACTTTTCAACATCGTCTTTAATTAAGATCCTGATTGCATCCTTCAGATGGATGCATTCATCAATCATATGGACGTGGCTCTTGTGGAACCAACAATACTTCATCTTATCTGTGTTTGGCTTGACCGATATCTATTTCAGAAAGAGGACCACTGCTTGTCGGAACTCCGAGTTTGCGCACTTGCAGAGAATCTTCTCACGAGAGATGGTCAGTGGAGTGTGATCGTGGAACTAGCCAAATGACCCTTTATGATCCCGGGATTCCCGGGGGTGGTCATTCCGTCTTCTCTTGGCTACCCGACGAGATGTTGAGGCTTTATTGTGCTTCGAGGACCCAATGTTCTTCTGGTGCCTAGAGTCCCGGGAGGTGTTGCCTGCTTCCCTATCTTCATACTAGTTGTGTGTCTACGCCTTGAGAAGGAGAGCATCCAGGGTTGCGGGGATTTCGATGCCAACAACCTTGGTAAATTTAGAGCAGGGGCGGAGCCCGCGTTCGAGCAAGTACTTCTTCACATCGTCAGTCGTGGCGACCTGGATGGCTTCTTTGTTGAACCTTTCGATATAAGCTCTAAGAGGTGTGGATATCACAAAAGGCCCAAACCACAAGCCAACCTCTGATTAAATGAAACACAGCATTTCATTTAATCTAGGTGGAGTCAAACATCCAAATCAGCGTAGTTTAACCAATGAGTAGTAAACACATAAACGATCAAGGTTTCAAACTAAAGCTAGCTCAGATCTGAGGGTTGAAGAACCAGACGCCGGAGCCCTAGCTCCGGTCATCTTCTCCGGCGAGATGACCGGAGCTCAGATCACTTGATCCCAACCAAACAAAACAAAATTTATATCAAAAGAAAGCTGAAGTCACGTAGGTCATGAATCCAAGATCCAATCATCCATATCCTTCACAAATTAAGAGAATCGAACGCAACAAGTTTGAGATGAACATCTGAAAACTCAAGCAAACATGAACAACAAGCAATCAAACATGGCCTACACAAGGTAGGACTTCAGATGCAACCAGTATGAACCTAATTCATGGCCTAGAATGAGAGAATTCTGAAGAACAAACTTACTGAAAGGAGACACTTCGTTGGTGCTTCAGATGCTTGCAAGCTTGCTTCCAATGATCCAGATCCACTCCAAATTCTTCAAGGAAGGTGAATTGCTCTTCAATCGGATTTGAATTGTAGAGAAAAGTGAAACAAGATTTTGAAATTTCTTTGAGAATTTGAAAACTGAAATTGCTCTCTCCAAACTCAATTTGCACTTCTGAGCTCTCAAGGCGCGTTTTGAGTTTATATATGAGGGATATTTGATTAATTGGAAGGCCCATGAAGCCTTATTTTGCTGAATTTGAAAAAATGCCCAAAATGGAAAGCTCTTCATGCACACGTGAATTTCTTGCATACGCACATGGAAATCACTTAATTCTGCAGCTGGTGAGTTGAATTTTACATTGGAAATGGGCATTGCATCCAATTAGCCAGTTTTGAATGAAAACTTCTTTGTGAAGGAATGCCAAAATGCCCGTGTTTTTGCTCATCATGTGCCAAACCAATTTGTGAATTTTGCTTGTGAATGTAACTTGAAGAGAATTGGATCAAAATAAGACATGAAGATGGCCTATAATGCATTGAATTGAAATCACACTTTAAAGTCCATTTTTCACTTGAAATTCTCACCAAATGTCCATAATCAATCATAATTCACACAATACTTGAGTTTTATGATGCAAATGAGGTCCCTAGGAGAAACTTTCATGTTGGTTGAAAGTTCATTTGAAGTACACAAGTGCATGAAAATGGCTTATGTAACAAATGACCTATAATCAAACTTTCCCAAAATACACTTGCCTTGTAAGATCCATAACTTGAGTTCCACAAATGATATCAAGGACTTCTAGGACTTTTTGGAAATCTAAGATCATGAGGAAAAACTTTCATGTTCACTTAAAATTGAGGAAAAATTGTATTCTAGGCCAAAAGCGCCTTAGAAGTGAGTTGACTTTTGGTTGACCAAAAATAAGTTCATTTGGGACCTCTAACTTGATGACATCATAACGTGAGCTCCACGAACCTAATGGATGAGTTCTAATACTCAAAAGAAATATTAGAAAATGCTTTACAAGTTTTATGTTTGCAAGAAAGTGAGATTGAACTTGCATCATGAAGTAAATTTTCCTTGCAGTTGAGCACTAAAGAAGGGGATTTTACACTGAAACCTTCTGAAATCCTAATTTAGTAACTTCTTGAACTCTTGATTCTTCTTTATTTGAACTTGAAATAACATCCTAGATGTCTCAACATAACTCCCCATAGCTCCAATTACTTAAA
Organism: Lathyrus sativus; assembly: GCA_963859935.3. Classification (NCBI taxonomy): domain Eukaryota; kingdom Viridiplantae; phylum Streptophyta; class Magnoliopsida; order Fabales; family Fabaceae; genus Lathyrus; species Lathyrus sativus. The sequence goes on along the minus strand of OZ012738.1, from coordinate 292,176,752 downwards.
ACCAAGTCTCAAACTCCCTCAAGTCCACAGTTGACCTTGAGCTGACCAGATGAAACCCTAGGTGCACAACCTTTGACTGTGACATCTTGCAAGTGGAATAAGTGTTTAGATGAGCTCCACAATGGCTTCTAGGGCACTCAATGCGCTTCTCAAACACCTCTTATCCATAACCATGATCTTATGAACCCATGATGATCCCCATTTGACCTTCAAGTTAGGAGATAAGCAGCACACATCCATCTTCTCTCTCAAAGAGCCATGACCACTTCCTGATGATTGTAATCACTTGATAACTTGAATAAGCACTCATGCTTGAGTTTGAAACCCTTGAAACTATTCTCTTGAATGACACACCTCCCTTGATCCCCTGAAAAGGAAAATGCTATGCAAATGCAAATGCTAAAGAATGAAATGAAACATAAGCCAAGTAAAGAAAAAGGTTGGTCAAATTTTGGGGTATAACTGCTGCCCCTATTCAAACGACTTGGATCTGAATGAGTGAAAAGCGAACGACTTTCAAATAATCAAGGTAAAAGATGGTTGAATACCAAAGAACCTAGAAATTTGCCAACCACAGAAATAGAACTGCAAACTTGTTATTGGGAACAAAAACCTTCAGATATTACTGAATCTGATAGTTGCAACGACAACAAGCTAACCGATTACCAATCAAGAAGCCTCGACACGCAGTCGGAAAAACATCTGCTAACACACATGCAACGACACTAATTCGGAAAGATCATCTGATATCACCATCAAACATCTGTTTAAACGAAACAAGCATCGAACCCGAAGGCCGGCTCAACACGAAGTTGTGAATCTCTGCTAACCAGCAGACATTTGTTAAATAAAAAAAGAACAGGCATCGAACCCGAAGGCCGGCTCAACACGAAGTTGAGAAGAACATCTGACATCTCCGCTAGGCATATGTTAAATAAAAACAGGCATCAAACCCGAGGGCCGACTCAACACGAAGTTGAGAAGAACATCTGACCTCGCCGTCAGGCATCTATTAAACAACAGGCATCGAACCCGAAGGCCGGCTCAACACGAAGTTGAGAACATCTGACATCACTGTCAGACATCTGTTAAATAAAAACAGGCATCGAACCCGAGGGTCGACTCAACACGAAGTTGAGAGGAGAATCTATCGATTCACAATCCAAAAGAAAAATCTGCTAGGGAAAGAGAAACTTAAACAAGCGCACTCTGTTGGGGAGATAAGATGGACACATCTATCCAAATATTTTTCCGTGGTCTGGATACCACACAGGATCATGAATTAACTGATAATATGTTGGTTCTGGATACCGCACGCTAAAGGGATATAAAATCATTTGCCGGCGTCTGAATACCACGCGAGCAAAGTAAAATCGACCGTTTGCTGAAGATATACCTGAAAACAAAGAGGTAACAACCTGTCTTATGTTTCAAATGCATATGTTTAAACATGGCGTAATGCTCCATACGAAATGGAAATGCTACACATTTCCGAGGATGCTATGCACAAATGCAACATGCAACGGAACCAAATCAGCAAAATAAATGCTGACGAGACAAGGCCAACTCCGTCAGGGAGAGATAAAACATGCCAAGTACGATTGGACTTAAGCTGGGAAAAACAAGCCTTGGATGATCTCTTAAAAAATAACTTTCTTGGGTAACACTATTCTGACGAGAACACAATCCACTCGGTTGGGAATCAAATCAACTCTTGCTGAGGAAAATGCCCTGGATGGCCTTCCAGAATATCACTCTTCTGGGGAACAAACGACACGGCTGGGGACAGACAACCAACCGTTGGAATCACAACCAACCTACTGGGGAAATCAACGACCCTGCGGGGGAACCATAAACAACCATATGAGATTAGCCTGCCCCTTAACAAGGAAATCAGCCCTGAATGGCCTCATAGAACACCGAAACCTTCTAGGGTATAAAGCAAAGATCTGGGGATAAATCCACTCCACTGGAGATCCAAATCCACCCTGCCGGGGATTACTCAGTGGGAAATCAACATCAAAATAAATCCTAACTGCTAGGGATGCACCAATAAACTTTCTCAGACATGATTCCAACCTGCGGGGAAGAACCTACTCTGCTGAGGAAGGGGATACTTTGCCGAATTTGCTGAGGAATAAGCAATAAGGGAAACAACATCCACCTTTTCTTGGGGATCGAATCAGCAATCAAACTCTGAGGGGATACAAAGTCAAACATATTTGGACTCTGAGGGGAAACCAAATTCTGACTTTGCTCCGCTGCTTGGGAAAAAGTTTCACATCTGCCTGGTGGAAAGAAATCCAGTCTTGACTCTCTGGGGAGTAAGTGCATTCCTATAACCTGCTGGGGATATGGGCACACACTTGACCTGCATGGGGGACATCAATCTCGACCCTCTGGGGATGACTTTATTCTGCCGAATAAATCCAACTTGAACTGCTGAGGAATAAGTGCATACAGACAAACTTCCGAGAATAATTGTATACACTCAACTGCACACTTAACTTGCATATGCTTTCCTGTGGAAACAGACTCTTGCTAGGGACAAGGTGCATTCTGACCGCTGAGACTAGATGCACAAATTCTGCCTGCCGGGGGTAAATGGGTCTCAACTACGCACCTTCTTTCTATGGGGATGATAATCCCACCGGGGATACACCTCTGAAAAAAAAACTTGCCCCAAGGGTAATGACTCTGCACATGAACAAACAACAAGATATTCTGCACAATGGAAACTATCTCGGTCATCATCCGTGACATTATTCAAATAAATCAAAGTTTTAATGATTATTGGCCAAGCCTGCAAGTTTATGTATGCAAAGTTTTATCAAACCGTCAGGTGTTTTTCGAAAAAAAAAACAGTAAAGCCAAAACAAGAACAACAATTTACTGAATAGTATATGCTTTATTGACAAATGGCCTGTAAATAGGCAGATTTACAGAAATGCACAGAAATATACAAAATGTCGACAATGTGGCACAGACAAACACCATGTATCGATCCATCTATGACTTGCATGACTTCGATGCTTCTCTGATGCTTCGTCTTCTGAAGAGATTGATTCGGATGAACGGCTCTCAGGTCCTCCCTCAATCCACTATACTCTGAAGATCAAACGCAGACCGCAGTCATTTGCTTTTCAAAATCCCTAACTTTTGCCTGAACTGCCCTTTCGGGTTTTCAATTCACCGAGATACCCATTTTTTCCAAAGTCGCCTTTTCAGGTTTTCAACTTTACGGGTTTACATCTTTTCTTTTTATCCCTAACTTTTGCCCGAAGCCATTCTTTTTGTGGTTCACCGGGATGCCCCATTTTTTCCTAGATATTCTTTTTCTTTCCAGCGGGTCTCTTTAAGCAAATTATTTTTTAACTGCGTCTGCATTCACAGGGGATGTGAAATCTTCACCATCCATGGTTGATAACAGCAAGGCTCCTCCAGAGAAAACCTTTCGCACAACATATGGACCTTCATAGTTGGGAGTCCATTTGCCCCTGTGATCTATTTGTGGAGGGAAAATCTTCTTCAACACTAACTCGCCTGCCTGAAAACTTCGAGGACGCACCTTCTTATCAAAAGCTTTATTCATCATGCTCTGATATAAACGACCATACGCAATGGACGCTAATCTCTTCTCATCCATCAGGCTGAGCTGATTCAATCTGTTCCTCACCCATTCTGCCTCATCAAGCTTGATGTCAACCAGAACTCTCAAAGAAGGAATCTCGACTTCCAATGGTAGGACAACTTCCATACCATACACCATTGAGAAAGGAGTTGCCCCAGTTGAAGTACACACCGTAGTACGATATCCATGCAACGCAAAGGGCAACATCTCATGCCAATCTTTATAGGTTACAACCATCTTCTGCACTATCTTCTTTATATTCTTGTGGGCCGCCTCAACAACGCCGTTCATCTTCGGACAATAGGGAGAAGAGTTGTGATGCTCAATCTTGAAACTCTGACACAGTTCCTTCATCATCTTATTATTCAAGTTCGAACCATTATTAGTAATGATTCTTTCAGGCACTCCGTAATGACAGATGATGTCCTTCTTGATAAACCGGGCTAAAACTTGTTTGGTGACATTCGCACAGGAAGCGACTTCAACCCACTTAGTGAAATAGTCAATTGCGACTAAAATGAAGCGATGTCCATTGGATGCGGTCGGCTCGATCTTGCCTATCATGTCAATGCCCCACATGGAAAAGGGCCAAGGCGACGCCATGACGTTCAGAGGACTCGGCGGCACATGATTCTTATCAGCATAAACCTGGCATTTATGACATTTCTTTGCATACTTGAAGCAATCAGACTCCATAGTCAACCAATAATACCCTGCTCGTAATAGCATTCGAGACATGGCATGCCCGCCGGCGTGCGTGCCAAAGTCACCTTCGTGGACCTCTTCCATAAGCAAACTTGCTTCTTTCTCGTCCACGCATCTCAGCAGTACCAAGTCAAAATTCCTCCGGTAGAGTACATCGTCTTAGTTTAGATAGAAATTTCCAGCCAACCTCTTCAAGGTCTTCTTATCCCGGGCTGAAGCCCCAGGCGGATACTCTTGGTTCTTGATAAAATTTTGGATATCTTAATACCATGGCTTGCCATCAGAAGCTTCCTCTATTGCAAATACAAATGTCGAACTATCCAGGAGAGAGATGACAATTCTTAGAGTGTCATTCCAGTAGTTCACCTTGTACATTGAGGATAACATCGCCATAGCGTCTGCCATCTGATTCTCCGCTCTTGGCACATGATGAAACTCCACCCGGTCAAAGAAAGGCAACAACCTCCTTACGTAGTTCATATAAGGAATCAGATTGAGTTGCCGAGTCCCCACTCTTCTTTAATTTGATTAATAACTAAAGTTGAATCACCATAAATATCAAGGTTTTTGATTCTCAAATCAATCACTTCTTCAATACCTGTAGATGCTCTTGATTGGCTGCATTTTATGGCAAAACATTGTTGTATGAATGAATGTCACAACTGATGTTATGACATACATGAAGAGTGTTCTGCAGGGAGAGCTAAGAGTAAGTGAAGCTGAATGTCATGGCTGGATGTTATGACATCAAGCGTATGACATCAGGACGTGCAGGGTTTGTTTTTCTGTTATTAGCTCAGGCTATACTTCAGGAAACAATCCTGGAAGCATAGTTATTTTAGGCAACACAACAGACATTGCTGAGGATAACATAGAAGACTCCTGACCTAATGATAAGTGCGCAACTTCATGAAGAGAGGTTTATCTTGGGTAAACCTAGTTTCTCCGTCAAGGCCCAAAGCAAGTCTGCTGCTACAAATAGCAGAAGGATCACTCCAAATAGTAGATAGCTTGAAGGCAGAGCTTAAAAAGAGAGATTGGAGAGTGTGTCTTGTGAGTGAAGAGGTTTTCTCTTCACGTGTGTCTAGGAGTCTTAGGATTCCTTGTGTGCTAAGCAATTGTATGCTATATAATTGCTTTAGTTATTGTGTATGAATAGGTGTGTTCATTGTGCCACTCAAAGCTGTTAAGCAAGAATGTGTGTCTCTTGATCAAAGTTGTGAAGCAAGATCAAGGTGTGTTTGAAGAGTGTCTTCATATTGTAATTGTGAATTGATTATCACTGAGGTGATTGAGGGGGAGTGAGTGGGAAACTCTGGTCTAGTGGTCTCTAGGCTGAAGTGTCATTGGGTAGGTCTTAAGTGAAGAGTGCAAATGGGTTGTTTGACTTTGAATTAATTCTACTGATAGTGAATTTCCTCCCTGGCTTGGTAGCCCCCTGATGTAGGTGTGGTTGACACTGAACTGGGTGAACAATTACTTGTGTTATTTACTGCTTTCCATTTACAGCTTATTAGTAAGTCCTGCAGTTTGTGTTACATTGGATGTCATAACATCCGTGATAACATCCATTGTGTGCTTGCTAGAATTTCAATACCCATGATACATGCTTCATACTCAGCTCCGTTGTTGGTGCAACGAAATCTCAACCTGACAGTGAATGGTATATGAGAACCATGGGGAGTCGTGATGATTGCCCCAATTCCACTACCGTAGGAGTTAACAGCACCGTCAAAAATCATTTGCCACTGGGAGCTTTTCTCAGGACCTTCATCAGGTAGTGGCTCATCACAATCCTTCATCTTCAGAAACATGATGTCTTCGTCAGGAAATTCAAATTTCATTGATTGATAATCATCAATTGGTTGCTCTACAAGATACTCTGACAAAACACTCCCTTTAATGGCCTTCTGGGAAACATACTGAATGTCGTATTCTGTCAAGACCATCTGCCACCTGGCAATCCTTCCCGAAAGTGCTTGCTTTTCAAAGACGTACTTAATCGGATCCATCTTCGAAATCGACATGGTTGTGTGATTTAGCATATACTGTCTCAGGCGTTTGGCAGCCCAAGCGAGTGCGCAACACGTCTTTTCCAACATTGAGTATCTGGACTCACAATCTGTGAACTTTTTAATCAAGTAGTATATGGCATGCTCTTTTCTTCCAGTCTTGTTGTGTTGACCAAGAACACAACCCATGCTGTTCTCAAGAACCATTAGATACATTATCAATGGTCTTCCAGCTACCGGAGGTATCAACATCGGAGGTTCCTGCAAATACTATTTTATTTTTTCAAATGCCCTTTGGAAATTTTCATTCCAGACGACCGCCTGATCTTTCTTTAACAATTTGAACATGGGTTCACACATGGCTGTGATATGAGATATGAACTTAGCAATGTAGTTCAATCTACCCAAGAAACCAGGAACCTCTTTCTCTATTTTCGGCGCTGGCATTTCTTGAATTGCTTTTATTTTTGCAGGATCGACCTCGATTCCTTTTTCACTGACAATGAACCCCAGCAAATTTCCTGACCGTACACCAAAAGTGCACTTGTTCAGATTCAACCTCAGTCTAAATTTCCTTAACCTCTCAAACAACTTTAAAAGGTTCACCAGATGTTCCTCCTCCGTCTGCGACTTCGTAATCATGTCATCAACATAGACCTCAATCTCATGATGAATCATATCATGAAAGAGCGTCACCATTGCCCGCTGACGGGTTGCCCCTGCGTTCTTCAACCCAAAAGGCATTACCTTATAACAGAAAGTCCCTCATGGTGTGATAAAAGTTGTTTTCTCCATATCCTCCGGCGCCATTTTAATCTGATTATATTCGGCAAAATCGTCCATGAAGGAAAACACTGAATACTGCGCGGTATTGTCAATAAGTACGTCAATGTGAGGGAGCGGGAAATCATCCTTCGGGCTTGCTTTGTTCAAGTCCCTATAATCAACACACATCCTTACCTTACCTTACCGTCCTTCTTAGGCACAGGTACGATGTTAGCGACCCATGGAGGGTAGTTCGTCACAGCGAGAAATCCTGCATCCAATTGTTTCTGGACCTCTTCTTTGATTTTTACCGCCAAGTCCGGTTTGGTTCTCCTGAGCTTCTGCTTGATCGGTGGACACTCTTCATGGAGAGGCAAGCGATAAACCACAATATCTGTATCAAGACCAGGCATATCTTCGTATGACCAAGCAAAAATATCCTTATACTCTCGGAGCATTTCAACCAATCTTTGTTTGACATCACTCTGCAATGCTGCCCCTATCTCGACTTCCTTTCTGGCTTCCTCAGTACCCAAGTTGATGACCTCAATTTCCTCCTGATGAGGCAGAATGACTTTCTCTTCCTGTTTCAGTAGCCTGACTAACTCTTCAGGTAAGTCTTCATCTTCCTCAATCTCTTCTTCGGCTTGAAAGATCGGATTATCAAAGTCAAACCGAGTCATAGATGATTCTGGAGAGTGTCATATGTAATGTGAAACCTATAATGATGATGATTTAATGCTTAAAATGATATGCAAACAAGCACAAACCACATTGCCATTTTATTGTTAAAAATAAAACAAGAAAAACAGAGATCACAATATTTGAATGCAAGAAAAACTCCCTTTGATTAATTGATAAAACGATTGTTCAAACATAAAAGATTAGGCCCTGCAGACAAAGGCCACTATGCTCCGGGTAGAACATAGGGATACACATAATCAAGAAAATAAATCATTACTCTTATTTAGTCACTTGGATGACTTCCTTGACAGTCCAATTGCTTAGGCTCTAACCCGAAATACATGGTCGAATCCGTGACGCAATCGCTATCCCCTTTTTCGTCGGACACGACACCGATCTGCTCAAAGATCATCCCACCGCTGGTGAATTGGATGGGTCCCTTGTAGCGTGGCACGCTCTGTGAAGAGGAGGATGGGTTGCACCCCAGTCCGAACTTATCTTGTTTGTTGAGGATGCTCAGAACTTGGCCCTAACCCTGAGATGCTCCGGATTTCACCACTGCCTGTGCTTCTTTAAAAGATGACATGGCAACCTCAAGTACTTTGTCTACAGTCGGTGTCTTCTCCTTAATCTGCACAGTCTCAAAAGCCTGACATAACGTCTTGTGGATCTCACCGTCAACTTCGACGTATTTGAATGAAGACAAATGACTTATCATAATATCTTCTTCCCCACAAACAGTAACAACACTGTCACCCACCATATATTTCAACTTCTGGTGCAGAGTTGACGTAACAGCGCCTACCGAATGGATTCAGGGTCGTCCCAACAGACAACTATATGCTGGCTGAATATCCATGATATAAAACACAACATAAAAAACTTTCGGACCAACCTGGATCGAAAGAGTCAGTTCCCTAAACACGGACCTTCTGGTCCCATCAAAAGCTCGGACCACCAAGTCACTTGGGGTATACATTATCCCTCGGGTGTCTAGCTTCATTAAAGCTTTCTTGGGTAACACACTCAGTGATGACCCAGTGTCTACCAACACGTGTGACAACACCGCCCCTCTACATTCGATGATATATGCAGCGCCAGATTATGATTCCTTCCTTTGGGCGTCAAATCCAAATTAGTGAAACCCGACCCGTTACCTGCATTAATGTGTGCCACTACTTCTTCGAGCTGATTCACAGATATCTCCTGTGGCACATATGTTGTATTCAAGATTCTCAAGAGAGAATTTCTGTGTGCCTCAGAACACAACAACAATGACAAAATAGAGATCTTTGACGATGTTTGCTGTAAGTGATCTACGATCTTGTAGTCACTCTTCCTGATCAACCGCATAAACTCTTCCGCATCCTTTAACAAGGAATCTTTCTCACCAGCCTGAGAACTCTCTTCAACCACCGCTTTTCCTTTACCCTTATCAGATTTCTCAGCACTCACTTCGGGAGGTGAATATACTCTTCCGCTTCGGGTTATCCCCCCGACACATACCAGATTGTCAACAGAATCCAACTGTGAACCTTTCAGTTCCTGCTTCAGACCATTGCAATATACCTCGGCTCCGTAATTCCATGGAATAGCCTTAGTACTCTCGTAGGGTATGGGTCCATCTTTAGTAATTATGATAGTGGGTGGCCATGGAGGCACAAAAATAGTGATTGTCTTGTAAGGAATCGAAATTGTCACAACTTCATTCTTCTCTTCATCGACTATTTTCTCATCTTTCTTCTCCGACACTCTGTCAAATTGTAGAATACCATCACTCATCAGCTTCTGAACATGACTCTTCAACTTCTCGCATCCCTCAGGATAGATCAAACACTCTGCACAAGCTTTGTCACAACCAGGAAATACCCCTCCACTCAGCAGTTTGTCTTTTACAAAACTCAACGGAGTCTTCAAATCTTCAACATCAACTATCAAGTTCAAACCCTCATCCTCAATAATGGAATTAACCCCAGCTTCCCTATGATTAGGCATGGGATTCTGCACAACATTGGGAACATCATGAGAGAAGTTGATGGCTTTGCTGTCTTTAAGGTCTTGCACCTTATCTTTAAATGCTTTACAATTGTCGATGTTATGGCCGGGAGCACCGGAATGAAAATCACATCTAGCATTAGCATCATATCTGGGTGGTGGTACAGCAGTCAAAGGAGCCAGAGTCCTTTTCTAAATCAATTGTAATTGCATCAAGTGTTGAAGCAACTGCGAGTATGGCATCAGTGGCGCATCAAACTTCCTGTTTACTACTCTGCCCCGATCCTGAAATCTGTGAGGAGCATAATTTTGTTGCTGTTGTTGTGGTTGTTGTGGTTGTGGTACTGTAGGAATTGTAATGCTTGCAACCTGAGGTTACTGTTGACGGTACTGCTGACCTCTACCCTTGTTTCTTTTTCGGAAACCCGAGACTGCATTAGTTTCCCCCTCTCTCCTCTTATTGCCAAAACTTTTCTTAACTCCTCCAGCTGAGGATCCTTCAACGGCTTGAATTTTACCCAATTTAATTCCATTCTCAACTCTTTCTCCTGTAATGATTAGATCTGAAAAGCTCCCTGACATGTTGTCGATCAACTTCTCGTAATACACCTCCGGTAATGTGGCAACAAACATGTCTATCAACTCCCTCTCCACCATAGGAGGTTTCAATCTAGCGGCCAATTCACGCCACCTCTGGGCGTATTCTTTGAAGCATTCATTATTTCTCTAAGATAAGTTTTGTAATTGGACCCTGTTCGGTGCCAGATCACTGTTGTACTGGTAATGCTTAACAAACGCCTCAGCTAAATCCCTCTAGCTTCGGATGTTAACTGGCTCTAGTCCCATGTACCACTCTAGAGACAGACCAGAAAGACTGTCCTGGAAAAAATGCATAAGCAGCTTCTCATCGTTAGAATAGGCGGACATTTTGCGGTAGTAGGAATGAAGATGAACCCTCGGACAGGTTGTCCCCTTATACTTATCAAAGTCTAGGACTTTGAACTTCAGTGGAACCTTCAAATCTGGGATCAGCCCCAAATTTGCCATATCCAACCCTATAGAATTATGATTCTCATAACTCTTCATATTTTCCTTGAGCAGCTTAAACCTCTTGTCTGCATCAGATGGCAGACCAGCACCAACATCCCTCATAGAGAACACATCCTATTGATCATCCTTCTCCCACTGAGGGGCAGTATTCCCATGCACAACACACGTAGGTCCAGGAATATGAACTCTAGTCTGATTTCCTCCACCCGGAGGGATAACAACTGTAGGAACATTATTAGCATGTCGAGTACCATTGTCATTTTGAGGAGGAACAACAGCAATCCACCATGAAGCACACCACTCCCGTCAACCCTAGCAATTAACGGTTTCACCAAAGTTCTCAGCTGTTCTTCGCCATTGGCGACCCCTTGCATCATATCCATGAACTGGGCCATCCTGTCACAGAATTCTTGAAACTCAGCCTGAATCTGATCCATAATCCTGCGTTGATTTCCCCTGGTAGTGTAGCGATGAGTCGTTTGATTATCAATCCTGAAACAATCTGAACAAACCACAGAGATAAGGTTAACGATTCCGGAGCACCTACAATGCAAAATGAGAAATGATCCAATATGCAGACATGTAAATATGCGTTAGGGAAAATTTCCCCTCGATTCTAGTTCAGTGAGAACAACAAGACAATAGGAAGCCAACAGATAGGCATAGAAAACTCCTCATAAATAAGATGGGAGCCAAGAGTCAAAGTACAACACATCACTGAATATAACGGAATCAAAATGACCTCAACCAACAAATTTGGTGATGGTCAAGATACATCATAACAACAAACTACAAAGAGAGAAAAACATCAAATACGATGGCGAGCCTGGAAATCCTCCAACAACTCTCTCGTATCTGAATGATCTGGCCTGGTTACCAACCCCTGGATGAGCAACTCTCTCTGGATAATGATGCTCTACAATCTCTGAGCATAATCCTCCCAAGCGCCTTCACCAAACGTTTCCTCAAGCTTGGACCTCTTTTAATCAGCTCTTGACTTATACTCCTCCAAGGTTGCAAGAGCTACATTCAGTCTGCAGTCACTTTCGTGTCGATGTGAGGATTCAGCTATAACCTTCTCATCTCTCCCCTGGATCTGAGCCTTCAACTTAGCAATATGTTGCCGCAGTCCGTCTTCTCGCTCTTTGTTGTTAGTTAGAATGGCATTCCATTGGTCATTAAACTTGGAGATCTCTACATATGCTCTGTCCAGCTCTTTCTTCTTGGAACTAAGAACATCACTGACGCTCTTCAGATCTAAGCCCACACGCTCTCGAGCGCGAATCTCTGCAGTTAGCTCTCTACCCAACTTGTTTACCAATTCAGTTTGCTTCTTAGATGAAAAAGTGGCTTGATTTCTCTCGCTTCGAAGCTGAATAATCTCTTTTTCCAATTCCTCGTTTGCCTTACACAACTCCTCCTTCTCGAACCATAGCTAATTATATCTCTGGATATCAATAGTAGTCGGCTCCTCAATCATCAAAGGATATAAAGGCTCACAAGCTGGAAATTACATCAATAATCTCCTAGCTCTCTCCTGAATCCAAACCATATAAGGCTCATAAGCTCTACTGTTGCTCTTACCCAAAGAAACCTTCCCTCTACGGTGAATCTTGTTCCAAGCTTTCTCCACTCTGGTCAGGGTCTCATTCTCAAGCAAGCTAGTGAAATACAGAGATTCATGTATTTCCTCTTCCTTCGGAGGTTCCCTAAAAGCATACCCAAACTGCCTCATTGCCAGAGCTGGGTTGTAATTAATACCTCTTTTCCTTCCAATCAACGGGACGTTAGGAAAACCACCACAGCTAAAGATAATCTCAGTGCCCAACTGATTTCTGTCAAACCATACAATGTTCTCGGACGTCAAGCCCATAAGTCTCTCTGACCACTCAAAGATACCTGTAGTGTCAACAAAAGGACCAACCTTGGGAAGGTGACTCACAAACCATCTGTATAAAAGAGGTACACCAAATGACACATTCTTTCCCTTCCGATTCTCATTCTTGTAATGCACAGAATGATAAACATCTCCCAGAAGTGTAGGCACAAGATTTCCTAAGATGAAAATGTGGAAAGCATCCAAATCCACAAAGTCAGGAATATTCGGAAACAAAACTACATCATATATGCACAGAGCTAAGATGGCATTAAAGATAATCCAACAACCCTCTTTCGCAAAGTGTTGAGCTTTACCAACCAAGAAAGGTAATGGAAATCCAGGCATCCCATTTCTTCTAACCAACTTCCCTTCTAACTCGGAAGCATCTAGATGAAGAGCATTAGCAAGCTTAGTCAAATTAGGTTCAGCTTCATTATGATAAAAAGGCATCTGATCCAGAATAGGAATTCCTAGAAGCATAGAGAACTCCTCCAAAGTAGGCATCAACACATAACCCGGGAAAGTGAAACACCTCAACTGTGGATCATAGAACTGAAGCAAGGTGTGAAGACCTCCCAACTTAAATACTGAAGCTTTTTAGACAAAACCCAAGAGCTTCCCATATGACTTCTTGAAATCTTCCATCACATTACGATCAGCAAAAGAAATCAAACTGAGCAGAGGTGCTATGTCAGGAGTAGGAAACTTGTACACAATAGTCTTCTTCAAACTGCTCTCCATGTCAGAAGTTGAATAAGCTCACTAGAATCGAGAGGAAAATATACACCTGCAACATAAATACATGTCAATATTAAATGCAAATGAAACAGGGGATCAAGATTGATATGTTGTTGACTGAGAAGAACCAGCGCTTCGCTTCGGCAAGAACATAACACAACACTGATATAAGGAACCACTGTATCAAGGACCAAAAGTTCACATTGACGAGAAATCCGGGTAGGTTGAAGGCCAAAGTTTCCTGCATAACCCTCCCTACTCATAGGTATGAACCTATCTCTGATAAGGTCTGGCGTCCTATGCGGTCATCAGCGTTACAGACTTTCGAGAAACAATGATACATTCACCATTTCTGGTTTGGCATCATAGTCTAACGAAGCGGCCTCACTTAGCTGACTTCCAAATGATCGGTCCCCAGAGTCGACAATCCTCAGATCCAACATCCTCTCAATTGTCTGAAACATACTGGAAAGGTAGTCATCAAAGAGAATCACGTCTGAGCGCGAATTTCGTGGGAGCTAGTGCATGCAAAAATACTGTTTCACCACTACTTTCCACTTCTAATGCTATGGTTATACTCAAGCCTGGGTTTTGGCTTATCACACAGTGGAACATTCCCACCCAACAACATAACAATATGATAATATAAATGCGAAAAGTAAAATGCAAATGCAGTAAAGTATAACACATATACACATATGTACACACCCCAAAGATAAAACACGCAAGCGCTAGGATTGACTCACATCGGGGATGAGGCTCTTCCCCAGCAGAGTCGCCAACTGTCGCTACTGCGAAAAAAGGTGCCAACAAAGACAGAAGAGTCGCCACCATTTGTTATTTATCCCAAAGAGAGGGAAAGGAAACGATCAGAGAAAGCCTACAAAAAGGGAGAAGACAGGTCATCGCAACCAAATCTTGGGTTCGGGAGTCGGTTACACAAGGGGAAGGTATGAGCACCCCTCACGTCCATCGTACTCGAAGGGATCCATGCTTGTTATCTACCTAAAAGGGTGTTAAACTATCTAAGCTACAAGCCACAGGGACAAAAGAAAATAAAAGGACCCGATGGAGCATCGCCGCTCTATGCCTACGTACTCCCTCGTGCAATGGAAAAGTTAGAGTCGACATAGTTCGAAAAACTACGGGTGAAAGGTGGGGAAGGTTTCTTGCAAAGACATCGTCGTCTTGTGCCTACGTATCCTCGTTTGGTACGAGAAATCAGAGCAAACGTAGTTCGGGCTGACACGACCACAAGTTGGTTCAAGTGTTTTAACCGAGTAGGGTTAAACCTTCGTTCTAGCAGTTAGGTGTATTGCTGCTCGACCATTGGAAACTTAGGCGTTATCTGTGTGCGGTAGAACCAAGAGTTAACAACACTCTTTTTATGAAAATAATTTTCCAAACAATCCCGAAGGATAAAAAAGGTTTGATATTTGTTTTTGAGTCTTTTATGAAGAAGAAGTGAATTGAATTGTGTTTGTAATTCATGTTGCACTAAAGACTATGACTTAGGAGCGAATGCGTCGCATATCGCCCAAAGGGCATACGCTAAACACTCTAGACAATTGAGAGGAGGCCCCCCAATCATCATTTCCCATATGCTTAAGGCTCGTAGCGTACAACACTCATTATCCTTTATTACATGTTTTGAAGAAGTTTTGAGATGAAAAGAGAAGACACAAACTCTAAAGGGAAACTAGCTAAACCCTAATGTTATCATGCAGTGTGCTCCTAAGATTGAGGTTAAAATGGGAAAGGTCTACCCTAATGTTATCATGCTTGGATTGAACACTTAATGTCTCTCCTACTCCCACCTTAAACAAATGGGACTAGGAATCCTAAGGGACCATGGAAAAGAAAACCAAGTAAACACAAGATAAAATCAATCACAAGTGAGATGCAAGAAAGAGATGAAGATGACTTAAACTAGTTAAGAGAAGATGCACAAAAATGACTTAAACAAGTCAAAGAGAAAGTGAGATGAAATGGGAGAAGTTACAACTCCTACAACCATTCAAGCATCAACCACCAACCTCAAAAGGTAAACAAATAAGAAAGAGAGGAAGGAATGATCAAGATGAGGATGGGAGAATAGGCTTGGGCATCAAGAAACATAAGAAGAATCTCAACCAAATGCATCAAATTGATCATGCAAAAAGAAAACACAAACAAGTTCTCAAAGTGGCATCTCATTCAAGGCAAACTCAAAGTACAAACAAAGAGTACCAAATCACCTTTAATGAGTTCCAAAGTCCAAGGGACATAAGTGAGAAAAAGATAAGAAGGTTAGAAAACCAAATAAGAAACAAAGCCAAGACAAGTTACAAAGTAGGGCAAGGTAAAGAACCAAAGTTCAAAACACTTTCAACATTCAAATGCAAATGGAAAGCCCTAATTAAAAGTAACTTGCAACACAAACCAAATAAATGTATGACCTATAAAGTTGAAACCAACATCCTAAACATGTCAAGAGTGTGAATCAAGAAGCATAAGATACATATGGGATCCACAAAGGTCATTTCCCAAAGGAACTAGGTCAACTAGTTTATATGAACTTCAACTAGGGTGACTTGACTTGCAAGATTCACCAAAAATAGGAGAAATGTTCAATAAACCTCAAATAAAATACACAAAGCTCTTAAACATGTTGGAAACCAAAGGCCAAAACATCCAAACTAAATTCCATTCAAGGCATTACCAAATGATTTGATCAACTATGGTGCTCCACCTTATGGAATCACTATCGAGGGTCAAACAAAAGCAACACAAAGTCAAACAAAAATTAATCAAACATGGACCAAAGTCAACCTCAAAGGTACCTCAATCCATCATCAAAGTGGAGAAGAAACCTCACTCGTTGGTGATTGCAAATGGTCTAAAAATCAAGCATGATCAAAGAAGAACCATATTAGAAACACTTCCAATCACAAAATTCAAAATTAAATTGAAAAATAAAATAAAATCAAAATAAAAAATTATGAAAAATTAATTAAGACTTTAAAGTGTTTGAAAATATTTTTTTGTTGAATTTTCTGATATTAGGAAGCATTTTTAATAATTAAAAATCAAAACAGAAAATAAAATAAAGAAAATAAAATGAGCAAACAAGGGAGGTGCAATAAGCAATAGCAGATACAAAGGGAATCAGTTAAAACGCGTTGGGCTGAATAAATTAGGGGGTGTGGATATCACAAAAGACCCAAACCACAAGCCAACATCGGATTAAATGAAACACAACGTTTCATTTAATCCAGGTGGAGTTAAACATCCAAATTAGTGCAATCAAACCAATAAGAAGCAAACACATAAACGGTTAAGGTTTCAAACTAAATCCAACTCAGATATGAGGGTTGAAGAACCAGACGCCGGAGCCCTAGCTCCGGTTGTCTTCTCCGGCGAGATGGTCGGAGATGAGATCACCAGATCCCAACTAAACTTAACAAAATTTATATCAAAAGAAAGCTGAAGTCACGTAGGTCATGAATCCAAGATCCAATCATCCATATCCTTCACAAATTAAGAGAATCGAATGCAACAAGTTTGAGATGCACATCTGAAAACTCAAGCAAACATGAACAACAAGCAATCAAACATGGCCTACACAAGGTAGGGCTTCAGATGCAACTAGTATGAACCTAATTCATGTCCTAGAATGAGATAATTGTGAAGAAGAAACTTACTGAACGGAGACACTCTGTTGGTGCTTTAGATGCTTGCAAGCTTGCTTCTAATGATCCAGATCCACTTCAAATTCTTCAAGGAAGGTGAATTGCTTTTCAATTGGACTTGAATTGTAGAGAAAAATGAAACACGATTTTGAAATTTCTTTGAGAATTTGAAAACTGAAATTGCTCTCTCCAAACTCAATTTGCACTTCTGAGCTCTCAAGGCACGTTTTGAGTTTATATAAGATGGATATCTGATCAATTGGAAGGCCCATGAAGCCTTATTTTGCTGAATTTGAAAAAATGCCCAAAATGGCAAGCTCTTCATGCACACGTGAATTGCTTGCATACACACATGGAAATCACTTAATTCTGCAGCTGGTGAGTTGAATTTTACATTGGTAATGGATTGGGCTTTGCATTGGATCCAATTAGCATGTTTTGAATGAAAACTTCTTTGTGAAGGAATGCCAAAATGCTCGTGTTTTGCTCATCATGTGCCAAACCAATTTGTGCATTTTTCTTGTGAATGTATCTTGAAGAGAAATGGATCAAAATAAGACATGAAGATGACCTATAATGCATTGAATTGAAATCACACTTTAAAGTCCATTTTCACTTGAAAATCTCACCAAATGTCCATAATCAATCATAATTCACACAATCCTTGAGTTTTATGATGCAAATGAGGTCCCTAGGAGAAACTTTCATGTTGGTTGAAAGTTCATTTAAAGTACACAAGTGCATGAAAATGGCTTATGTAACAAAGGACCTATAATCAAACTTTCCCAAAATACCCTTGCCTTGTAAGGTCCATAACTTGAGTTCCACAAATGATATCAAGGACTTCTAGGACTTTTTGGAAAGCTAAGGTAATGAGGAAAAACTTTCATGTTCACTTCAAATTGAGGAGAAATTTGATTCTAGGCCAAAAGTGCCTTGGAATTGAGTTGACTTTTGGTTGACCAAAAATAAGTTCATATGGGACCTCTAACTTGATGGCATCATAACTTGAGTTCCACAAACCCAATGGATGAGTTATAATACTCAAAAGTAAGCTTAGAATATGCCCTACAAGTTTCAAGTTTTCAAGAAAGTGATATTAAACTTTCATCATGAAGTAAATTATCCTTGAAGTTGAGCACTAAATAAAGGGATTTTACACTGAAACCTTCTGAAACCCTAATTTAGTAACTTCTTGAACTCTTGATTCTTCTTTATTTGAACTTGAAATGATATCCTATATGTCTCAACATAACTCCCTATAGCTCCAAATTCTTAAAACCAAGTCTCAAACTCCCTCAAGTCCACAGTTGACCTTGAGTTGACCAGATGAAACCCTAGGTGCACAACCTTTGACTGTGACCTCTTGCAAGTGAAATAAGTGTTTAAATGAGCTCTACAGTGGCTTATAGAGCACTCAATGAGCTTCTCAAACACCTCTTATCCATAACCATGATCTTATGAACCCTTGATGTTCCTCAGTTGACCTTCAAGATAGGAGATAAGCACCACACATCCATCTTCTCTCTCAAAGAGCCATGACCACTTCCTGATGATTGTAATCCCTTGATAACTTGAATAAGCACTCATGCTTGAGTTTGAAACCCTTGAAACTCTTCTCTTGAATGACACACCTCCCTTGATCCCCTAAAAAGGACAATGCTATGCAAATGCTAATGCTAAAGAATGAAATGAAACATAAGCCAAGTAAAGAAAAAGGTTGGTCAAATTTTGGGGTACAACACCCATGAAACTAGTCCTTTTAATATTGGGAAATTGGATAATTCAATACAAAACTAAAAGTCTTTGCAAGGAGCAAGAATCTAAAATACAAGTCAAAAGACTATAGTGGTCCTTAAATTCAAGAGATGCATTCAACTCAAATCCAAAAGGTTGCTCAAATTCATATTAACTTTACAAAGAGACCAAGTTACATATCATTACAATGTGCAAGTTACAATTAAAGCTCAAGTTATAATTATTGTTGAAGTCCAAATTCCTAAATCATGGAAATTTCTAAAAATGGGCAAATCCTAATGCTCTCTGTAACACCCCGTTCCCCAAAATAATATAAATGCAATTAAAATAAACAATTATCAGAGTATTTATACCAAAACGGGATGTCACAGAAATAAACGCAACACAGAACATTTTCATTAAATGATTTTCAACAAATATAACACAGCGGAAAATATATATATATATATATATATATATATATATATATATATATATATATATATATATATATATATATATATATATATATATATATATATATATATATATATATATATATATATATATATATATATATATATATATATATATATATATATATATATATAAACATCATATACATCGTGCTCGGCCAACTGCCCAAAATATACAAGATATGTTCACCAAAAAGAGTCATCGAAACATGATACGCCACAGAGGCACACAAAATCATCAAATAAACATAAAACTCCCCAAAGCCCCGGTGTTACGTATCAGAGCATCCCTACGACTCGCCACAAACCAAGCTAGCTACACACCTGGATTATCTGTACTTCCGAAGAAGCACAGACCACAACAAAAGCAAGGGGTGAGAAATCAAGATCAAAATATAACGGTAATAACATACATGAATAAAAGGCAGTAAACATACAATTATCATTTCACCTACGTCAACCCGGACCTACTGTCCCACACCAACACATCATATAAACAATGCAACACATGCAACTCAACACTATGATATGCGGTACCGACTCAAACTCAGGATAGATCGCATACACTCCATCTGAGCAACGATCTACCCCTACAAGCTCCCCTTCGGAGTACGGGCAAATAACCCAAAATAGATCACATATGTTAGACTATGGCACGGATCTAGAAGGGGGGGTTGAATAGATCCCCTATTAAAATTTGAGTCGGCGCTACCAATTAAAAATTGGTTTTAAAAATGTTTTAAGTGCGGAAGCGGCCGAGGAAAATATAGTCTAAAACGAACGGTTATTGGAAAACCGGATATGCGTAAGCCTTTGGATTAATGACAATTTGGAAAATAGAATCACAACACTAATCACACTTATCAATTATCTACTTCAGTTGTAAGGATTCCTAGTTCCAATGATTCAAAGAGAAAACCAAAACTAGATACACAAGTAAGATAATTTTGGTTCAAGCAATATGTCAAACACTTGGTGTGCAAAACACTCAAAGTGATATTTATGTTGAGTAAGTGATTCCAACTAGCCTAGTACAATGTCTTGTTGTACTTTGGAGTCAAAAACAGAGTTTTAACCTCTTACTCAATTGATATCACAATTTTGACAATAGAGCTTATACAAAAATCACTTATTTTGATCTATAACGTAAATGCTGAAAAATAGAGAAGACAAGTATTTGGTGAGGCAGTTCCCCCATCGTCCTCGCTTCGGGGTACGTCTGCCCTCAATTCTAAAACTAGAATTGAGATAGATTTGATAGATATCACCTGTTGAATGTAACCGTTTATACAAGGATTGAGCAGCAAATATACAACAGAAATCTCAATGTGTTGAAAGTTGCTTTCACTCCTTGCCCCTTGATTCAAGATGAATCAAGTCCTCCGATTTGTGTTGATGGACCTCCGACTCCAGCCACCTTTTTGAATAACACGATGTTGTTCAAACCTTCGGCTCCAAGTGATCTCAACAGCAACAAATTGACCTCGAGATCTTCCTTTCAAAATCACCGAATCCGCTACTAGACTTGTGAAGAACACCTCTTCACAATCACCTTCGCTCGGTTGACCCTTGATGAAGAATCTCGTCCAAAAACCCCCAAAATTCAAACCAACCTTGGAGGGTAAAACCCCAACGGTTTTATTCCAGAAAGAACCTGTCACAAGCTTCAACCCGAACTTGATTCTCCAATCTAAGCTTCAAACCTTATCACCTTGAATCTCTCACAAATGCATTTCAAAAATGATTGTGTGTAATTGAAATGTTGTGAGATGTTGAAGATGAAGATGATGAATCTTGGACACCTATTTCACTCTTTCTTGTTTTTGAACACATGAATCAAAAGATTATCAAATGTTTAAAATGACACAAGTGGTTAAACAAGTATATATAGTGCCAACCCAATTTTAGACATAACAGTATTTCAAATATAAGAGGGAATCATTTAAAAACAGAATTTCCACGCGAACGGTCGACCACAACAGGTCTGTGCGTCGACGCATGACCTGTGTTGTTTGGAAATCTGGAGAATTCATCAGTATGCATCGACCATACAGTTGGCGTGTGCTGACCCGTTGAAAACTATTTCCCTTATGCGTCGACCCTATGGTCGACTCATGCCTTTACGCGTTGACCCGTTGGAAAGTTTTTCCTTCATGCGCCGACCCTATGGTCGACTCATTGCCTTGTGCGCTGACTAGTGGAGAATTGATCTGATGCATGCGCCGATCCTATGGTCGACTCATGCCCTGTAAACCTGCAAAAATTCATCAGTTTGTGGTCTTTCATGCCTTTGGTCATGATTGCATTTTATCTACACATAGTATATTCATTACAGCAGTTTTAAGACAAGTATAAAAGGATATGGTGGGTGATACATTGCATCTATTTTAGTAGATCTGGAGTTTATAGTTTCCAATCTATCCAGGGAATTTGTCATCATCGAAACCTGCATTGACCAATGTCTTGCAGACTTGTGTGATGTGTGGCGATTTGCCTCCACAATCTCCCCCTTTTTGATGATGACAATCTGTATACAACTACACACATGTATGCACAAGCTCCCCCTTTCTTTTGTAATATAAGACTGTTGTTAATATCCTGATGTTAATATCCTGACTTGGCTTTGGTGTTGGCTAGCTTGCTACATGTTCTTCTCCCCCTTTGACACCATCAAAAAGAGAAGGAGAACACATCAGTTAACAGAGAACAGACAATAGGTGATAGTTAATTACCAAACTTCACACATAAGCATGATAATGAACAAAAGTAACTTGAATTAATAGATATTTACGAGAACATGCAAAGTAGGTGAATATTCAGGCACACATAATACGGAAAAAATGAAAAGTACATAGACGAAACACATATGCAATTATGAAATATGCAACTATGAAACTAATATCCCCGACCCCGACCTCGGCCCCTCCCCCGGTATGCAGTATCAGGATTGCGGTAAGGATCCGAGAAGTCCAGAAAGGCTTCTACGGACATGTTGAGGTGATGAAGAGAGTCGGTGATTTCCAAGTCTTTACTTTCATGTGATTCAACCAGAGCTTCAATACGGGTGTCCATCCGAGTCGAAAATGAATTTAACCTTTCATTTTGGGTATGAAGCTCAGCTCTAATCTGCTTCATTTGAGTATCTTGACTCCTCATGAAATTTTGTTGATCTAACTGCATGGACTGCAACATATTAATGACTTCAGAGTTGTCCGAAGGTGGAGGAGGTGATGAGTGCTGGGAAGGTTGATAGTCTTGAGGGTAGCTATGATATGGGTCGTAGAATCTACCCAGGGTAGTCCAGCCTGTGTATTGCCATTCACCCCATCCCTGATTTTTATAATCGTCTTCTTGTGCTTCTGATGGAGCTGAATACTAGACCCAATCGGTATTTGGAGGCGTATCTTGAACTGGAGATTGATGATAGTCTTGAGCCTCACAGACAGGTTCTTATACCTCTGCAGCTGTATCTTCTTCATCATCGTCTTCTTCACCTTGTTCTTCACTTTCTTCTTCAGAGCTGTCATCGGAACTGTCACGGGTCACCGGAGGAATATTGGCGCGACGGACAAATCTGTATGATCGTCGTTTAACACACCAAAAATACCCCATCATTGCAAGGGTTTTGGTGCTAAATTCTTTGCCAGAGGGAACTGAAACACAAGGAAATGTTGGGTATACAACATTTGCTGCGGCAAGAATTTCCGAAATAAACGACCCATAGGCTAAAGCAGTGCCTCTACTTGAGTCTCTCAGAGCAAAAATCCTGCTTGCAATATAGTATGGCCAGTTTATTTTGATCTTATGTTTCAATATATAGATGAGATGTACCTCAGCTTGTTCGACACGGGACAGTCCACCTTTTTTCGGTCGTAGTATACGAGCTACAATCCACTGAAGAATGCGCTCCCCTGTACTGAGTTTCCCGGTTGTGACCGTTCTAGGAAAGGCATCACTGTTGACAATGGCATCTGGATAGGGTCTTTTGAGCATGTCATTCAGAGCGCTCTTAAATTCATACCCTGGCACCGTACGAGTGTCCGTTACCTCATGAAGAGGTGGTGCATCAGCATCGACAGTCAAATCAAAATGCTTGTTCCATACTTCAGAATTTATGTTTACCAGTTTATTGCCGACAGAAGTGTGGAAATGTTGATCTTGAAAGTTACCCCGCAGATTTGTGTAGAACACCCAGACCAAATCCTCACTATACTTTGTGTTGCACTCCAGAAAATTAAAAAACCCCTGAACTTCCAGCAGAGACAGAATTTGGGTGAGATGCAAGCGCTCCCCCGTTGCCTGGTAGAAAGCATGTTGTGGAACTATGGCTCTTTTGCTGAGACTCTTGTTGAAGTTTTCAACAGCAGGTGGATGAACTAGTGAAACAACGATAATGGGGACTGAAGCAGATAATGATGAGGCCCTTGATCTTTTACCTGTATTTTTGCGGAGAAAAGAAGCCATTGATGATGATTTTTGGAGAATTTGTAGAGATGAACTTTGAAGAGAGTAGTTGAGGATAATTTTGGAGAAGATGAAGACTATTCCCTTTAATAGAGAGAGGTTTTAGGGTTTTTGGGAAGAGGGAGGAGACAAGAGGACATAATAGATGCCTAGATGCAATTTACAAGACAAATGCCATATCAAATCATAACAAAAGTTGACTGCACATTAAATGTAGAGGAATGGAAACTTGGAACGGTTTTCAAAAGAAAAAAATTCTGGGTTTTTACGCGAGCCGTCGACCATAGCCCCTGCATGCGTCGATGCATACTGTACCTTTTTTGATAATTTTGAAAGTTTACAGCATGCGTCGACCGTTGTCCTGTTTAGGTCGACTCATAACCTTCAAAAACCTAATTTTTCAGTTTCATATTATGCAGAATGCCACACTTGCCTATTTATCATGCCTATTCACCCTTTCACAATATGATTTGCATTCAACACACATAGTATCAACAACAAAAGTCATATACATATATAAGTACTATGATTATCGAACGATATAGTTAGTTTCAAGTCATGAATGTTTAGAGAGAGAGAGATAAAAAGAGAGAGAAAGGAGCAATATCACCTCTATACCGACCACACTTGTTAATCACATATTTGTACTTGTAACAAACTCTAAACTTGTTAGTGGTACAAAAGCATAGTTGTAAATAGATTAATTATGAACGTAGTAATTGTTGAACCCGATCAGAAATGTTGAGAATACCAAGTTCTCGACGGATATGAAAGAAGGGCTCATTGGCTAGCGGCTTTGTGAAAATGTCCGCTAGTTGGTTTTTAGTATTAACGTGTTCAAAGACAATGTCACCCTTCTCTACATGGTCCCTCAGAAAATGGTGTCGAATTTCTATGTGTTTGATACACGAATGTAACACCGGATTTTTAGTAAGATTTATAGCATTGGTGTTGTCACAAAATATTGGAACACGTTCTAGCTTCAAATTGAAGTCCAATAGTTGTTGTTTAAACCATAGGACTTGCGCACAACAACTACTGGCGGCTACGTATTCCGCTTCGGCGGTTGACAGAGCAACAAACACTTGTTTCTTGCTGTGCCAACTGACCAAGGAATTTGAAAATAAGTGACACGTACCACTGGTGCTTTTCCTATCCGATTTGCAACCGGCAAAATTGGAATCGGAGAAGCCTACCAATGAACAATCATTACCTTTGGAATACCACAGTCCATATTTCGGAGTACCAGATAGGTATCGAAGTATGCGTTTAACAGATTTTAGGTGGGATTCCTTAGGACATGATTGGTATCTGGCGCACATACACACACTAAACATAATGTCGGGACGCGAAGCAGTAAGATAGAGAAGCGAGCCAATCATACCTCTGTACCTTTTTACCTCAACATTTTTACCACTTTCATCTTTACTCATATTTGCACATGTTGGCATATGGGTGTCTATGGCCTTTGAATTTGCCATGTCAAACCTCTTGAGAAGATCCAAACAATATTTTTTTTGGCTCACGAATGTTCCTTCCTTCAGTTGCTTGATTTGCAAACCGAGAAAGTATGTGAGTTCACCCATCATACTCATCTCGAATTCACCTTGCATAAGCTCAACAAACTCTCTTACGAGATTCATGTTAGTGGATCCAACTATGATATCGTCAACATAAATTTGTACAAGAATTAAGTGTTTTCCTTGACGTTTAATGAAGATATTTGTATCAACCTTTCCTCTTGAGTAGCCTTGATCAAGTAAGAATTTGCTTAGTCTCTCATACCAAGCTCTAGGAGCTTGTTTGAGACCGTACAAAGCTCTTTTCAGTTTATAGACATGATCAGGATACTCATGAGACTCAAAACCAGGTGGTTGAGCAACATAGACTTCTTCATTTATGAACCCGTTAAGGAACGCACTTTTGACGTCCATTTGAAATAACTTAAAATCTTTCGCACAAGCGAAAGCGAGTAAAAGGCGTATAGCCTCGAGTCGGGCAACCGGCGCATAAGTTTCCTCATAGTCGATGCCTTCCTCTTGGTTATACCCTTGCGCGACTAAACGCGCTTTGTTGCATGTTATTACTCCGTTCTCGTCCAGTTTATTTCTAAACACCCATCGGGTGCCGATTACTCGATGACCTCACGGAGGAGGGACAAGGTCCCAAACCTCATTTCTAGTGAACTGATTCAGTTCCTCCTTGTCACTACTGCGAAAATCGGCGCCGGCTGAACAGAAGAGTCGCCACCGTGCGTTATTTATCCTGCGGGAGGGAAAGGAAACGCTCAGAGTAAACCTACCGCAAAGACGGGGAAAGGTATGGTCGTCGCAACCAAAACCTGGATTCGGGAGTCGGTTACGCAAGGGGAAGGTATTAGCACCCCTCACGTCTGTCGTACTCGACGGGATCCACGCTTGTTTTCGGGTATGGATTGTTATTTCTATCTAAACTACAGGTTAGGGGTTAAAACAAAAGAAAATGACTCGGAAAAGTATCGCACTTTATGCCTACGTATTCCCGTCTGGAACGAGAAATCAGAGTCAACGTAGTTCGCCTACCTACGGGAAAGGAGGGGAAGGTTGCTCGCTAGGATGTCGCATCCTATGCCTACGTACTTTCATACAGCATGAAAGATCAGAGCAAATGTAGTTCGGGCCACGTACGACACAGGTCTGTCTTAATTGTTTTCATCTCCTTCTGAAAAAGGTTTTTTCTGATTACAGGTCCAAGCGGACAAAAATGACGTTTTGATGAGTTCACATTCTTTTACGGAAGAAGTGTCTTTTATTGTGTTTGAAATCTTATTGTGTTTTTCTGTTTGTTTTGAGAAAGAAGAGACAGAACTCTACCCTACGGTTGAAAAGGGAATCAAACTAATCTAACGTTATCATGCATGGGTTAAGACCTAGTGTCTATCATGTTCCTCTCTTGCGCAGAGAGAAACAGAGATCCTAAGGGAATAGACGGAAACAGAAATAATAGCAGATATACAGTAAAGCAGTAAAATGCATGGATGCAGCAATACAAGCGAGGCAAGGGAGTCCCACTCAACCTCGAACCTAGAAAATAATAGGCAAAAGTGAACAGATTCACTTTCAACCTAACAGGTTAAACAACAAACAATACAGTCAAGGAAAACCAAACAATACATCAGCAATGAATAACAGCAGAAAAATAAGCAGCCACAGCAGCTCTGCATCAACATCTGACTTCAAGTCATCATCATCTGTCTCCAAGCTTCAGCAAGCATCAATCTCCATCTTCACAGCCTTCAAGCCAGGTCTTGGATTATCAGTCTTCCATCTGCAATGGCTTTTCTTCAAGTCTTAAACTCCAAAAGGAATATTAGTCAACAAGATAGAATGAATGTTCAACAGTCAAATGCCTACCAAGGGTGGCTCATCAACTGTTAACATTATACAGACAATTTTCTCTCAAAAGTTCTATCTTTCAAATATATTCACTGATCCTTCCAAAGGAAGGAGGTGGATATTTGAAAGAGACTTTGAATCATAGAGAAAGAATGGAGGCAGACAAGGCCTTCCATGTTTGGGAAATAAGCTTTCTACTCTAGAGCTCTGCCTAGCTCCTATCCCTATACTCTTCAACAGCTGCTAGCAAGAATCTCCTCATCAACTCTGGAAGTTGCTCTTCAATCTCTTGATCTCCAATGGGCTTCATCTTCTCAGATCTTCAGCTCTCCCAATCCCCAAGCAAACCCAATACCTCATACAGACAAATCATAATCCCCAGAGAGGGCACACCACACCAGTCAAACAAATATGGACAGTATACTAATAGCAGTAGGGGAATCCTAATATTTTCTAAGGGATCTAATAACTACCCATAATCCCTATAGTCCCATACCCCAAAAATTCAATCTTTAATTCCTAAGGGAAATGAACTAATTCACCTATGTTATCACCTAAACCCTAGTTTGATCATGTTATTCACACCTAAACAAATCACCTAAAATTAAGTTCTAAAAATATGAACTAAATTTTATATACAAGCTAACATTCTACACTAACCAACCTAAAAAGAATGGATTAAAAATAGTAAAGCATCTATTCAAACTAAAATTACCAAATTCATGCATCAAACTAAATGTTATTTATACCTATTTAAAAGAAAAATATGCCAAAAATATAAAAATAAAATGAAATATTAATTTTTTTATGTGATATTTTTCTTGACAAAATTATGAATAATATGCAAAAAGAATCAATTAAAATCATGTATTTTTCAATTACTTATGATTTTTCAAAGAAAATAAAAAAATATGAAAGAAATAAAATGGGAATTAAATGGATGAGGGTGCATCTAGTAATGAAAATTACTTAAAACAACAAACTGGGCCCAGACTGGGGGGCGCGCATAGTAAGCGCGTCTGGGCCCAATCAAACAGAAAATGACAACAAAAATTAAAAAAGCAAAACGGTGCAAATAGCGAAAATTTCAGTTCAAATCATATTGGGCCTGATTGGGGAGGGTGTGAAAAGCAATGAAATCTGAGCCCATCCTGAAAACATTAATGAAACGATGCGTTTAGTCCTTCAGGGTTTCCCTCCGTTTTTCTTTTAAACCACAGCCGTTGGATGAGGAGCCAAGTCAAAGTTCAAAGCCTGATCGTGTGGCCAGAAGGTTGTCTTCAACCTTAGAAACCCTAGGGTTTCTGAAAATCCCTTCACCATGCATGCATTTTCCATCGTTCTGTTCTCTCTCCATTCACCATGAAATCACACCATTCCAAAAGCAAAGTTGCTCTAAATCCTTCCCTCTACACAGCCATATCCTTAATTCCTTCTAAAACTCACTCAATAATTGAACCCGATGAGTATAACAGCTTGGATCCATCAATATCACCTGTCATCAACCATCTCAATTCTCTCCAATCTTTACCCTAACCTAATCTACACCTCACACTGATCATTCCAAGCTATTAACCTAAGATTATCTTGCAATATTCTATGAGTTACAAGCTCCAACAGTTTGTGCACACCATTAACAACCTTCATGAAACCTCTTCAAACTTGGTGAAATTCATCATCTAACTTATCTTAACCATTCTATGCTAACAAATCTCCACAATTCTAACTAAATCATGCAATTCGAAGGAAGATACCAACCTGGTGTGATGATGAAAACAGCTATGGAATCCTCTTGATCCAAGGCTTGCAATGATTGGAACTTGATCCACACTACCAATTCTTGATTCTGTATGCAGAAATTCTGACTCAAACCTCTTGGATCTTGTGATTGAAAAGTTCTTGCTTCTTGGATGGTTAACTTGTATGGCACGATCCCTCTCCAATTCTACCCAATCCTTGTGTGAATTCTGATCTATGAGTGATGGTGATGATGATCCAATCAAGAAATGTGAAAATTGATGAGAGTTTGATGAAGTTTGAGAAGCTTTTGCAAAATTGGAAGAATTGTGTGAAACTTGGTGTTATGAGCAATGTGATTCACCAACCATGGCATGGAGTTCTTCAATTCAATATATACATGAGATTAGAAAGTCCTAGAAGCTTGGAGAAACTTCCCATGCACACTTTTCTTGCATTTTGGATTATGTAACTTTCATTGTAAGTAACCATGCATATCTCTCAAATCTTGAACCAAACTCAAAATTCTACTTTTGCCAATGTTCTCAAAATGATTTTTCCAATCAAAATGACCTATAATTTCACCTCATTTGGCCAAACTATGAAAAATCTCAAATTTAGGTCATTTTTTATTCATTAAATCCACCAATTTTGAAACCTTGAGCTATGAGTCTTTCCAATCTTTCATGGTCACTTTTCTAGACTCAAAATGTCATTTGGAGCAAGTTTGATGTTGTGAAGTTTTCCATTTGAAGCTTCCTTGTATGAGTTTTGGGCATAGGCTTGAAATGACCTGTAATTCTTAGATGACCAAAATACCCTTTGCTTGTCAAGACCATAAGTAGAGTTCCAAAAATCATATGAAGGCATAATATACCATTATAGAAAGCTAAGACAATGAGGAACAATTCTTATGTTGACCAGAAATTCATTTGAAATCTCCTTGAGGGGTAAAAATTGCTTGGAATACAAGCAACTTTCACAGACAAAATTTCAGATACCTCAGATACCAAGTGAATAAGGTTGAGCAAATTTTAGGGTGCAACAGCTGCCCCTATTCAAGCGACTTGGACCCGATTGGGTGAAGAGCGAACGACCTTCAAACATTCGAGGTACGAGACGGTTGAATACTAAGAACCCGGAAATTTGCCAACCGCAGAAATAAACTGCGCCACTGCTTGGTGAACGATATTCATCAACTGAATCTAACTGTTTACAGCAACCCACTGATCTCGTGCTGGGGATTATTTTCGTCAGCCTGAAAAAGCTTCTATTATCGAAAAACTTGTCCACGTTAGGACTCCTGTTTCGCCAACACGAAGAAATCTCAACTAAACTTGTCCACGTCAGGACTCCACCTGCTGTTAACCCAGAAAAATCTCGGCGACTTCGCTGGGGATAACTCGTCTGCATTTCATCAGAAATAAATCGTCCACGTTAGGACTAAACTCTTCCACGTTAGGAATGACACCGTCCACGTAAGGAATCATCTCTTCTGCATCTGTCCATGTCAGGACTAAACTCTTCCACGTCAGGAATAAACTTCGCCTAGATCTGTCCACGTCAGGACTAAACTCTCTAGGTTATGAATATATCGTCCACGTTAGGACTCAACCTTCCACGTTAGGGATAAACTTCTTTCCATCTTGTGACTAACATCTTTCCACGTAAGGAATGCATCTTTCCACGTAAGGAATACAATCTTTCCACGTAAGGAAACCATCGTTCCACGTAAGGAAACCAACTTCTCTTTCTGAATCTGTCCACGTCAGGACTAAACTTTTCCACGTAAGGAATGCCATCTTAATCTGTCCACGTAAGGACTCCAATCTTTCCACGTAAGGAATACAATCTTTCCACGTAAGGAATCCATCTTCGTTCCACGTAAGGAATCACAATCTTATCTTGATCTGTCCACGTAAGGACCCCCCTCTTTCCACGTAAGGAATGCATCTTCTTTCCACGTAAGGAATCAACTTGTCCACGTTAGGACTACATCATCCACGTCAGGACCCACCTTTCCACGTTAGGAATAACTCTCTTCTTGATTTGTCCACGTAAGGACTCCATCTCTCCACGTAAGGAATAAACTTGTCTTTTTGATTTGTCCACGTCAGGACCCCATCTTGTCTCGACTTGTCCACGTCAGGACTCTCATGTCGTCTTGATTTGTCCACGTCAGGACTCACTTCTTGACTTGCTGAGGAAATAAAATTTTGTCCACGTCAGGACTCATGCACCTTCGACCCACTGGGGAAATAAGACTTGTCCACGTCAGGACTCCCCTCTCAACCTGCTGAAGTAATAGAACCTGTCCACGTCAGGACTTGCGCGTCTTTGACTTGCTAGGGAAATAAAACTCATCCACGTCTGGACACACACTTCGCCAACAACACGAAGAAGGATAAATTTGTCCACGTCAGGACTCTCGTATCTTGTCATCACGAAAAACTATAAACTTGTCCACGTCAGGACGCACCTTTCACCATTACGAAGAAAGATATCTGCTGGAAATAAATTGTCCACGTCAGGACACCAACACGAAGAGTAACCAACTTTTGTCCACGTCAGGACTCCACACTCAATCAATACCGAGAACTCGAATCTGTCCACGTTAGGACTAACACATATCGTCAACTTGAGGAAATGTCCACGTCAGGACTCCACATTCCATCTGTCCTGAGAAATCAAACCTGTCCACGTTAGGACTAACACATATCGTCAACTTGAGGAAATGTCCACGTCAGGACCCCCACTTCTCTAACACGAAGAAGATCCCTCAATAAAATTTGTCCATGTTAGGACTCATCTCTCCATTGATCCCAAACCACAAAACTTCTTAGCACTGACGTGACAGCGACTTTGAAGCGGACTCCACTGGGGGATATTTGGAAATCAAACTACTGGACGCCTGCTCTGATAACTGGCGGCAGCTTCTGGAATTCTGATTCATGAACCCTTTGATGACAAACGACTCTGCTTGGGAATGAGGAGAGCTTTTGCCTACTAACTCTGGCGGGGAAAACAAGAGAAATTCACAAATAACTTTGCTCGGAGACAAAAAGAACTTCATCACGATAACTCTGTGGGGAATAATGCCAAAGCTGACATTTCATTGAATGTCTCACGTCGAGATCCTGAATGTTTGGTAATTCATTTGAGCAAGAGCTCCTTCAACCTGTATGAGAAATAATACTTGAACGCAAACGGTTAGCCAACCTGGTTTATGTTTCAAAATGCACGTGTTTGACAATGACGCAATGCTCCACTCGACCTGGAAATGCTGCGCGTTTTTATTTGGAAGATGCAAATATGACACTATATGCCGATGCAAATGCAGACTCGAACTGCTGGGATACAGGAAACCGCTTCAGCGAAATAAATGCTGAATACAATGCCAATTCCGCTGGGGATAGCCAGATGCTACAGAATTATTCCAGCAAAATAAATGCTGGAAGAGTGAAGTCGACTCAGCCGGGGAATTGGGAACTTAACCAAGCACCTCGTTGAAGTAACACTCTGCTGAGGAATATTACTCTGCTGGAGAATAGAAGACGCGCCTGATATGATTGGACTTCTGCTGGAGAGTGAACGGATATCACACCGTATTTTGGCAAAATAAATGCCAGGGTGCAACCAACTCTGCCGGGGAGAGTCTTAGTCTTCGAGTTCCACTGAGAGGAATGAAAACACTTGCTGAAAAGAGAACTCCACTGGGGATGGGATGATTCTCTTGGGAAAATCAACTGACTCCGCGGGAGGAGAGTAAATGACCCTGCGGGGAAAAGGTAAACTGTCTGAATACAACTCACAAACATTAATCTTCTGCGGCTAAACCAACTCTGCTTGAGATAAGGAATCCTTCTGGGTGGACACCCCACTGTCTGGACACAGTCTACAATCCTGGAACCCACAAACTCTGCTGAGGATAGACGACTTGACTGGAGAATATCCTTTGGATAAGCTACGGCTAGCTAGGGAATCTGATCCTTCTTCAGTGAGGAACATTGTCATCTCGGAAGCACGACCTGCGTGGGGATCGAGTCTTTCATTACTGCAATCTTTTGATCGTCCACTTCGTACGGCTACAAACCCTGCAACAACACAAACAAGACAAGACAAGCCTATGCAACCAAATCTATTCAGGTTAGCGTTAGTGACATTATTTTCAGTTAATTCAAAGTTTTAGCAATTGTTGGCAAGGGCCAGTGATGTTATACACATGCTAGTTTCAGTAAACTTAGGCGTTTATCATGCACAAAACAGTAAAGAACCAGCATCAAGTACTGAATAACATATTTTATTGATTGGGCCCCTGAATGGGCAAAGTTTTGTACACGGGAGGTAACTCCTGAAAAGAGGAAGTCACGCACAACAAATATACAAGTATGCACAAGAAGCATAAATATATTGACAAATTAAATTTGTACACATGTCGGCAACGGGATGCAGACGAACACCACGAACTGATCCTCCTATGACTCGCCCGACTCTAATGCTTTCCCGGTATCCACACTTCCGAAGAGATTGTATCTGATAATCGACCCCTCAGGTATATTCTCCCGCACCAATGCTCAATGCAGTATCGAATTCGGACCGCAGTCATTTGCTTTTCAAATCCCTAACTTTTGCGTGAACCGCCCTTTACAGGTTTTCAGTTCACCGGGATACCCCTTTTTGCGGAAGCCGCCCAGTGTAGGTTTTCAACTTCGCGGGTGTACATTTTTCATTTTATCCCTAATTTTTGCCCGAACCTTTCATTTTGTTTTTGGTTCGCCAGGATGCCCCATTTTTGCCTGGACTTTCTTTTTTCTGTCCAGCGGGTCAATTTCAAGCAAAGTATTTTTTAACTGCGTCCGAATTCACAGGCGACGTGAAGTCTTCACCGTCCATGGTGGACAACAACAACGCTCCTCCTGAAAAGACTTTTCTGACAACATATGGCCCTTCGTAGTTGGGGGTCCACTTGCCCCTGTGATCTGTCTGCGGCGGGAGAATCCTTTTCAGCACAAGGTCGCCCGTCTGAAAGCTCCGCGGACGTATCTTCTTATCATATGCTTTCTTCATCCGGCTCTGGTACAACCGACCATATGCTAGAGAAGCTAGCCTCTTCTCGTCCATTAAACTCAGTTGGTTCAACCTGTCTTTCACCCATTCTGCCTCATCTAGTTGGACATCTCGTAGCACTCTCAGCGAAGGAATCTCCACTTCCAGTGGTAGCACTGCTTCCATTCCGTATACCAACGAGAACGGGGTTGCCCCGGTTGATGTGTGTACCGTCGTACGATAACCGTGCAAAGCGAAAGGTAGCATCTCATGCCAGTCCTTATAGGTCACCACCATCTTTTGAACGATCTTCTTAATATTCTTATTGGCCGCTTCGACAGCGCCATTCATCTGGGGTCGGTAAGGGGAGGAGTTGTGATGTTCGATCTTGAAATTTTGACAGAGCTCCTTCATCATTTTGTTATTCAGGTTTGAACCGTTGTCAGTGATTATCCGCTCGGGGATTCCATATCTGCAAATGATATCTCTCTTGATGAATCTGGCCACCACTACTTAGTTACGTTTGCATAAGACGCCGCTTCCACCCACTTGGTGAAATAATCGATTGCCACTAGAATGAACCGGTGCCCGTTAGAAGCTGTCGGCTCGATCTTTCCAATCATATCGATTCCCCACATCGAGAATGGCCATGGCGATGACATCACATTCAGAGGACTCGGAGGCACGTGGATCTTATCAGCATAGATTTGGCACTTGTGGCACTTCCTCGCAAACTTGAAACAATCAGTTTCCATAGTTAGCCAAAAATAACCTGCCCGCAGCAGCTTCCTCGTCATAGCATGCCCACCAGCATGCGTACCAAATGTACCTTCATGTATTTCCTCCATGAGCAACTTTGCCTCTTTTTCGTCTACACAACGCAGCAGCACCAAGTCGTGATTTCTTCTGTACAAGACACCATCCGGATTCAAATAGAAATTACCCGCTAATCTCCTGAGAGTCTTCTGATCTTGACTGGATGCCCCAGCTGGATACTCTTTGTTCTTCAAGAAATTAAGGATATCAAAATACCACGGTTTGTCATCGGATGCTTCGTCAATAGCAAATACGAAGGCAGGTCAGTCAAGTCGAGAGATGATAATTCTGGGAGCCTCGTTCCAGAAGTTGACTTTGTACATGGAAGACAAAGTGGCCAAGGCGTCAGCCATTTGATTCTCCGCTCGCGGCACATGATGCAATTCAACCTTGTCAAAGAAAGGCAACAATCTCCTTGCATAATTCATGTAATGTATTAAATTGGGCTGACGTGTCTCCCATTCCCCTTTGATTTGATTCACCACCAGAGCTGAGTCTCCGTATACGTCCAAATTCTTGATTCGCAAATCAATGGCTTCTTCAAGCCCCATTATACAAGCTTTGTATTCGGCTTCATTATTGGTAACTGCAAAGGTCAATCGGGCAGTGAACGGGATGTGCGACCCGTGTGGAGTAGTGATGATTGCCCCTATTCCGCTACCGTAAGCGTTTACAGCTCCGTCAAAAATCATCTTCCATTTGGAACCCAACTCTGGTCCTTCGTCTGGCAATGGCTTTTCACAATCTTTCATCTTTAGGTACATGATGTCCTCGTCAGGAAAATCAAACCTCATCGATTGGTAATCCTCAATAGGCTGCTCCGCCAGATACTCAGACAGTACACTCCCCTTTATAGCCTTTTGCGAGACATATTGGATATCATATTCAGTCAAGACCATCTGCCAACGGGCAATTCTCCCTGATAGCGCCTGCTTTTCGAATACATATTTGATAGGATCCATCTTCGAGATGAGCATGGTTGTATGATTCAGCATGTATTGCCTCAAACGCTTGGCGGCCCAGGCTAGCGCGCAACAAGTTTTTTCAAGCATTGAATATCGAGATTCACAATCTGTAAATTTCTTACTCAAGTAGTAGGTCGCATGCTCTTTTCTCCCTGTCTCGTCGTGTTGACCGAGAACACAACCCATGCTTCCCTCAAGAACTGTCAAATACATAATCAAGGGTCTCCCTGCCACTGGAGGTATCAAAATAGGAGGCTCCTGCAAATACTGCTTTATTTTATTGAACGCCTTTTGACAATTTTCGTTCCACGTCACAGTTTGATCTTTCTTCAACAGCTTGAACAATGGTTCACACGTGGCCGTTAGGTGAGATATGAACCGAGCGATGTAGTTCAACCTCCCTAAAAACCCGCGCACCTCTTTCTCTGTTTTAGGCGTCGACATCTCTTGAATTGCTTTTATTTTAGCAGGATCAACCTCTATTCCTTTTTCACTTACGATAAACCCCAGCAGTTTACCCGATCTCACCCCGAAGGTGTATTTGTTAGGGTTCAGTCTCAGCCTGAACTTCCTAAGCCTTTTGAACAGCTTCAGCAGATTCACCAGATGCTCTTCCTCCGTCTGGGATTTGGAAATCATATCATCAACATAAACTTTGATCTCTTTATGCATCATATCATGAAAAAGAGTCGTCATTGCACGCTGATACGTTGCCCCAGCATTCTTCAAACCAAAGGGCATCACTTTGTAACAAAATGTTCCCCAAGGCGTTATGAAAGTAGTCTTCTCCATGTCCTCTGGCGCCATTTTAATCTGATTATAGCCTGAAAAGCCATCCATGAAGGAGAATACGGAGTATTGAGCAGTATTATCAACTAGCACATCGATATGAGGAAGTGGAAAATCGTCTTTTGGGCTCGCTTTGTTCAAATCCCTATAATCCACGCACATTCGAACCTTGCCATCTTTCTTTGGCACTGGTACGATGTTAGCGACCCATGAGGGATATTTTGTCACAGCCAGGAAACCAGCATCCCACTATTTTTGAACCTCTTCTTTAATCTTCACTGCCATATCGGGTCTGGTTCTGCGAAGCTTTTGTTTGACCGGCGGGCATTCTTCTTTCAACGGCAGACGGTGCACAACCATATCTGTATCGAGCCCTGGCATATCTTCATACGACCAAGCGAACACATCACTATACTCTCGGAGCATTTCAACCAGTCTTTGCTTGACGTCGCTCTTCAGCGCGGCTCCTATACGAATATTCTTCTCAACCCCGTCCGACCCCAAGTTGATGATTTCGATGACCTCTTCGTGAGGCAGAATGACTCTTTCCTCTTGCTTCACCAACCAAGACAATTCTTCAGGAACGTCACCATCCTCAACAACCTCTTCTTCGGCCTGAAATATCGGGCGTTCAAAGTCGGGACGAGTCATAGGTGGTTCAAGGATGTCATCTAAAAATGTTATCCTGCAAAAGGAATGGTTAAATGCTTCAAAATGCGTATACAGCGAATAACCGCGTCGCCATTTTATTGAAAAATACAAAATAAGAAAAACAGAGATCTCAATATTTGCACATGAAAAAACGCCTTTTATTTAATGATAAACACAGAATGTTCATAACAGCACAGCCCTAAGCAAATCATGATGCCCCTGGAAAGACACCAGATTGTTCAACAATTAAAAAAACAAAGCATTACTGTTTAAGAGTCACAGGAACAAGCTCCTGAATGGACCAGTTGCACAAGCCCTGTCCTGGCGTGTTTGGCTGAATCCAAGCGTCCATATCGTAATCGCTGTCTCCTTCGTCAGACTCTGAAGCAGCATTGATGGTCTCATGACATACTCCACCAGCAGTGATAGTTATTGGCCCTCTAAAA
Source organism: Lathyrus sativus (assembly GCA_963859935.3). Lineage (NCBI taxonomy): Eukaryota > Viridiplantae > Streptophyta > Magnoliopsida > Fabales > Fabaceae > Lathyrus > Lathyrus sativus. Next base: position 292,139,121 of record OZ012738.1, on the reverse strand, counting down.
CGGGGTGCCCCCACAGCAGGTGTTGATGACGACGGTTGATACCCGAACCCAAACCGGTCCATCTTCACAGGAATGTCCAGCACCTTGCCCCAGCCCTTCGCCTCACCGGTCTCTACTAGAGCTTGAGCTTCTTTATACGACAAGACGACTATCTCCGACACTTTGCTCGGCCCGGGACCTTTGTCCTTGATACGCAACCCTTCAAATGCCTGGCAAGGCGTTTCGTGAATCTCTCCATCGACCTCCACATATTTAAATGACGACAGATGGCTGACCAGGATGTCTTCTTCTCCGCATACGGTGACCACGCTATCTCCCACCATATATTTCAACTTTTGATGCAGGGTAGACGTGACTGCCCCAGCCCCATGAATCCAAGGTCTTCCGAGCAGGCAGCTATATGCAGGTTGGATGTCCATGATATAAAACTCAGTCGCGAAAACCTCCGGCCCCACCTGTAGAGGCAATGTTATCGATCCAAAGACTGTTCTTCGCGTCCCATCGAATGCCCTGACTACCAAGTCACTGGGCGTGCACAGAATTCCTCTGACATCTAGCTTCATCATCGCTTTCTTGGGCAACACATTCAAAGATGATCCGGTGTCGACCAATACATGCGACATGACTGATCCTCTACATTCCACAGAGACGTGCAGCGCCATATTATGATCTCTCCCCTTCGGGGTTAAGTCAAAATCAGTAAAGCCCAAGCTATGGCCTGCATTTACATGTGCTAACACTCCTTCTAGCTGATTTACGGAAACATCTTGGGGTACGAAGGAAGTATCCAGGACTTTCAACAGTGCATTTCTGTGAGCTTCAGAACACAATAGCAATGACAGTATTGATATCTTGGATGGCGTCTGTTGCAGATGCTCCACAATCTTATAATCACTTTTACGGATCAAGCGCATGAACTCTTCTACATCTTTCGATGCCGCTTCTTTGTCGCTTGCTTGCACAGGGGTATTCTCAACCATCTTTCCCTTTCCCTTCGCCAGCCTTTCGGCCTCTACCTCAGGCGATATGAAGATCCTACCACTCCTTGTCATACCTCCTGAACCAACAACGTTGTCTACGGTCTCGGCTGGCTGCTTATTAACATCAATCTTTATTCCGTCACAATACACTTCCAACCCATATGACCATGGGACTGCCTTTGTGCTCTCGTACGGGATTGGTCCGGCCTTAGTTATGGTGATTGGCGGTCGCTGGGCCGGTGCTGTTATAGTGATTGTCTTTCGAGGGATCGTTACAGTGGCCACATCACTCTGATTATCTGCTAATGCCCCTGCAGGCTCTTCAATTGCTGCTCGGTCAAACTGCAATGTACCGCCATCTATTAAAGCCTGAATGCCTTTCTTCAAATCATCACACCCCCCAGCTAGGGTCCAACATTCCAAGCAGTGCTCGTCACAACCTGGATAGACTCCACCTTGCAACAACCTGCTCTTTATCTCGCTGAGCGGCGTCTTTAAATCATCGACATTCATAATCAGGTTCAAACCCTCCTCAGTCAGAATGGCGTTTGCCCCATGATTAGGCATGGGCTTCTGCACTATATTCGGACCCGCTGTTCCAAAATTGATAGCTTTACTATCCAATAAATCCTGCACAACATGCTTAAAAGCATGGCAACCCTCTACATCGTGGCCCGGAGCCCCAGAGTGGAACTCGCAGTGCCTGCTTGCATCATAGCCATACGGAGGAGTTCCCGTTATAGGTGCCAGAGTTCTCTTCTCTACCAAGTTCAAACCCAGCAGTGTTTGTAACAAATCAGCATACGTTGACGGAGGCTTCTCGAATACTCTCCTTGGTTTACCACCCTGGAATCTTCGCTGAGCAGGCTGTGCCCCTTGCTGCGGCTGCTGTTGTTGTTGCTGTTGTTGCATTGGTTGTTGCTGTTGGAATGGTTGTTGCTGGAACGGAATAGTAACACTCGCCACCTGCTGCGGCTGATTATATTGGTTTCGTCCTCTGCCCCGGCCTCTGCCTCGGCCTCCAAACACTGCGCTTGCATCGCCCTGACGGCGCCCACCAAAAGCCTTCCTGTTACTTCCAGATGCAGTTGATTCCTCAGCCTGGAATCTGCCCTGTTTAATGTTACTCTCAATCTTTTCTCCCATCAGAATTAAGTCGGAGAAACTGGCCAACGATGTGTGAAACAACTTGTCATAAAACATGCCTGTGAATGTGCCGATGAACATGTCATTCATTTCCTTGTCTTCTAAAGGAGGACGGACCCTGGCAGCCATGTCGCGCCATCTTTGCACATACTCTTTAAAGCTCTCACCCTTCTTCTGAGACAGCCCTTGCAATTGGACCCGATTGGGCGCCAAGTCGCTGTTATACTTATAGTGAGCTACAAATGCCTCTGCCAATTGCTTCCATGTCTTTATATTAGTTGGCTCCAACCCCATGTACCACTCTAGGGAAGGGCCTGACAGGCTATCCTGAAATAAATGCATTAGCATCCTCTCGTCAGTTGAATACGCGGACATCCTTCGGTAATAAGACCGCACGTGCACTTTCGGACAGGTGTCCCCTTTATACTTATCAAACATAGGAGCTTTGAATTTGATTGGCACCCTCAAGCCAGGTACCAGGCCCATTGTTGACATGTCTAAGCCCACAGCACTTTGGTTCAAGACCCCCCTCATCTGCTCTTCTAGCATTCTGATCTTCTGGGAGTCATCCATCGGTCCCTCGAAACCTCCACCGGAGAAGGCATCCTCTTGCTGATCCTCTTGCCAGATACCATTCCCAGTTCCATACCCATCGTACCCATTGTTACGGCCAGCTCGAATCTGATTCATCACTGGGCCTCGCCCTCTGTTACCGTATCCTGGAGCAATTCCAGCAGGTCCAAAAGTCATTAACCCAGCGCCGTTTCTATTTCCGAATCCTCCGTAACCCTGATTGGTCACACCAAAACCGTCCTGCCCAATGCCTTGAGCATTGAAACCATATTTCCCAACATTATCGAATCCCTGATCATTGAACCCGAATCCAGCATTACCGAAGCCGTTGCCTCCCATATTATCACCCAAGTTGATATCACCAAGCCCAACGTTATGGAAAGCAGTCTCGTTCCTAACTCCGACGTTACCGTTCCCAGCAGCAGTAACGTTATTGACATTAACAGCAGGTATATTGACTACAGGTGGAGCCACTGGTGTGGGAATGCCATCCCCATGAACAGTGTCGACTCGCACAGACTGATGATCCTCATTTCCATGCCCAGAATTCCTTGCCAACAGAGGCTGCACCATAGCTTGCAAACTCTCCTGACCCTTTGCAATAATCTCCATGGTCTGCATGAAGAGTGCCAACTTCTCACGCATATCTTGCATCTCGTTCTGCATTTGATCCATGATTCTTCGGCAATTGGTGCGAGTGGAGTATCTGTGCGGGCGCTGATCTGCAATCCTGAAAATACCTGGTGCAGAGCAGGAAATAAGATACCCTGCAATAATTACTTGAAATGCAATATGAATATGAATGCAATGCAATGTGTGTCTGTGCGTTAGGGAAAAGCATTCCCCGATTCTAGTGTGAAGGTGCCAGTGCGGTGACAGTGCTAGCAATATGAAGATCGGAGCTGAATTAAAGAAAGCCTCATATATTGCAGAGAAATCCAATAAGCCAAGAATACAAGATTACTGAGTACAATAAGAAGGCGTGACCTCAACCAACAATCCTGGTGATGGTCAGCACTATGCAAATGAAACATACAAGTTAATACATGAAATGATCAAGCACTCCCATAAGCCTGATACTCTTCTATTAACTTCTTGGTCTCTGGATGACCTGGTCAGGTAAGCAGCCCTTCAACAAGCTGATTTCTTCGTTTGAGCACACGTCGCACATCTCCAGCCGTTTCTTCCCATGCCCCTTCTCCGAAGCGATCCTCTAGCTTCCGCTTCTGAGATATGGCTTCGTTTCTGCCTTCGATGGCCTTATTCAACGCATTCTGGAGACTATACCGGGTCATCACTTCTTCTTCATACTTCTTAATGCTAGCCTTCAACTGCTCTTCGAGGTCGGAAATTTGCTGCTTCAACTTATCTTCCCTCTTTTTATTGTTGGTGAGCGTAGCATTCCAAGTCTTATTGCAAGAAGAGATTTCTCGGTGTGCTGCGTCGAGTGCTTTCTTTTTGGATTCCAGCATGTCATGGGAGCTTCTGAACTCTTGCCCCAGACGTTCGCGCTTCTTTTTCTCCTCAGTCAACTCAGCCCCTAGTCTGTTTACTAGCTCGATCTGCTGTTGGAAAGCATGCACGGCCTTGTTTTTCTCACTGCGTATCTGGGCTAGCTCTTGCTCTAACCCTTCATTGATCTTTATCAAGGCTTCTTTTTCTTTCACAACTTGCTTGTAGGCCTCCCTAGTAACAGTGGTTGGCTCTTCTACCGGAATGTGAACAGGGACTGGTGCATCCGGAAATCGCATCCGCAACTGACTTGCTCTCTCCTGGATCCAAACTCTGTAGGGTGCATAAGCCTGGCAATCATTCTTCCCTAACAGTGGCTTCCCCCTTCTGTTAATACGCGTCCAGGCATGCTGCAGCTTGGCTAATAACTCTCCCTTCAAATCACCGGTGAAGTACAGAGATTCCTGTACTTCTTCATCCTTTGGTGGGCTCTTCAGCGCATATCCAAACTGGCGAACGAATAGAGATGGGTTGTAATTGATACACCCTTTTCTTCCTATTAACGGAACATTAGGATACCCAGAACAACTGAAGATGACCTCAGACCCCAACAGGTCTCTGTCAAACCACTCAATGTCTTCAGAAGATAGCCTCATCAGGTGCTTTGACCAGCTAGCTGTAGGTGCACTGTCCATAAAAGGTCCCTTCAGAGGAAGATGGCTCTTAAACCACATGTTCAGCAACGGCGCACAGCAGTAAACAACCTTTCCTCTTCTGTTTTCATTTTTGTAGTGCAATGAGTGGTAGAAGTCTCCGATCAACGTGGGCACTGGGTTGCCAGCAGCAAACAGATGGAAAGCGTCCAAGTCCACGAAATTGGGCAAGTTAGGAAACAACACAATTCCGTAAATGCATAAAGCCAAGATAGCATTAAAGACCACCCAACATCCGCTCTTAGCATACTCTTGAGCTTTGCCCACCAGAAAGTCAAGAGAGAAACCCGGAACTCCAAGCCAAGAGGTCACTAACAGTTCTGCAGCGTCCATGTGCAAGGCTTTAGCTAAGTCCTCCAGCTTGGGCTCAGCAGCAGAGTGAATGAAGGGAACCTTGTTCTGCACTGGTAGCTCAGTAAACTCCACATACTCCTCAATGGTAGGCCCCAGAATAAAATCAGCAAACGTGAAACATCTCAATGCAGGGTCATAGAACTGCATCAAGGTGTATAGCCCATTCATCTCATCAGCAGTGGGCTTACAGACTAATCTCAGCAACCTTCCATGACTCATTCTGAAGCTTCTCCTAACCTCCTCATCAGCAAGAGACATCAGACCAAGCAAAGGAGTAATATCAGGTGTAGGAAGCTTATACGCAACTGTCTTCCTCAAACCAGCCATGATCAATACTCAGAAGTCTGGGCACTAGAACCGGGGGATATGCAAATGCACCTGCAGCACAGACACACGTTAATGGGATGCAATGATAATGGGTATGCAAACAATGCAATGCAAGTAACATGCAACAGGGACCAAATGCCATAGCTGAATAGCCTGAACCACATCAAGAAGTCTCAAATAGACCCTTCAGAAGTCCTCAAACCCTGGCCTCGGATAGACCTAAAACAAAGCTCCAACACTGGTCTCTGACAGACCCCACAACATAACTCTGATTGGTCTCTGATAGACCTCAAACCATATCTCCAACTAGTCTCTGATAGACCTCAGAACTCTCCAACTAGTCTCTGACAGACCTCAGAACTCTCCAACTGGTCTCTGACAGACCTCAGAACTCTCCAGAAATACCCAGGATCTCAGATCAAGAAATAACCGGTAGTCTGAAGGTTTAGTTACCTGCATAACCCCAAACCCTCTCACAGGTGGATGTCCTAGTAACTGACAAAGGTACGGCATCCTATGCGGTCGTCGGCGTCACAGACTTTCAGGGTTGACGATACGATTCCCAGAAGGAGTGGCATCATCAAATCCTGAAGAGGCCTCACTTAGCCAACTTCCAAATGATCGGTTCCTGGAGTCGACAATTCAGCTGACCAACAACCCCTTCGACCCAAAGGGTAGAAAAAGAAGCCAACCAGAAGAACCTCGTCCGAGTGTAGATTTCATGAGACACTAATGCAAGCAAAGCCGGCATGCGCCCACTACTTTCTACTCTAAGTCTAGGTGCACTCAAGCCCAGGTCCGGCTTATCTCTCAATCATGGAACACCCATCACACCCCAACACATCAATAATAATCAATATATACAATGCTGAAAATAAAGGTCAGAAACATAAATCCATACAAAATCCTCGACGGGAAAACAAGCGCTAGGATTGACTCTCTTAAGGGACGTTGGGTCCCAAATGCATAAGAACTATCGCAGTCCTTAGCAGCCAGGGGACGTTGGATCCCCAGCAGAGTCGCCAGCTGTCGCTACTGCGAAAATCGGCGCCGGCTGAACAGAAGAGTCACCACCGTGCGTTATTTATCCCACGGGAGGGAAAGGAAACGCTCAGAGTAAACCTACCGCAAAGACGGGGAAAGGTATGGTCGTCGCAACCAAAACCTGGATTCGGGAGTCGGTTACGCAAGGGGAAGGTATTAGCACCCCTCACGTCCGTCGTACTCGACGGGATCCACGCTTCTTTTCGGGTATGGATTGTTATTTCTATCTAAACTACAGGTTAGGGGTTAAAAGAAAAGAAAATGACTCGGCAAAGTATCGCACTTTATGCCTACGTATTCCCGTCTGGAACGAGAAATCAGAGTCAACGTAGTTCGCCTACCTACAGGAAAGGAGGGGAAGGTTGCTCGCTAGGATGTCGCATCCTATGCCTACGTACTTTCATACAGCATGAAAGATCAGAGCAAACGTAGTTCGGGCCACGTACGACACAGGTCTGTCTTAATTGTTTTTATCTCCTTCTGAAAAAGGTTTTTTCTGATTACAGGTCCAAGCGGACAAAAATGACGTTTTGATGAGTTCACATTCTTTTACGGAAGAAGTGTCTTTTATTGTGTTTGAAATCTTATTGTGTTTTTCTGTTTGTTTTGAGAAAGAAGAGACAGAACTCTACCCTACGGTTGAAAAGGGAATCAAACTAATCTAACGTTATCATGCATGGGTTAAGACCTAGTGTCTATCATGTTCCTCTCTTGCGCAGAGAGAAACAGATATCCTAAGGGAATAGACGGAAACAGAAATAATAGCAGATATACAGTAAAGCAGTAAAATGCATGGATGCAACAATACAAGCGAGGCAAGGGAGTCCCACTCAACCTCGAACCTAGAAAACAATAGGCAAAAGTGAACATATTCACTTTCAACCTAACAGGTTAAACAACAAACAATACAGTCAAGGAAAACCAAACAATACATTAGCAATGAATAACAGCAGAAAAATAAGCAGCCACAGCAGCTCTGCATCAACATCTGACTTCAAGTCATCATCATCTGTCTCCAAGCTTCAGCAAGCATCAATCTCCATCTTCACAGCCTTCAAGCCAGGTCTTGGATTATCAGTCTTCCATCTGCAATGGCTTTTCTTCAAGTCTTAAACTCCAAGAGGAATATCAGTCAACAAGATAGAATGAATGTTCAACAGTCAAATGCCTACCAAGGGTGGCTCATCAACTGTTAACATTATACAGACAATTTTCTCTCAAAAGTTCTATCTTTCAAATATATTCATTGATCCTTCCAAAGGAAGGAGGTGGATATTTGAAAGAGACTTTGAATCATAGAGAAAGAATGGAGGCAGACAAGGCCTTCCATGTTTGGGAAACAAGCTTTCTACTCTAGAGCTCTGCCTAGCTCCTATCCCTATACTCTTCAACAGCTGCTAGCAAGAATCTCCTCATCAACTCTGGAAGTTGGTCTTCAATCTCTTGATCTCTAATGGGCTTCATCTTCTCAGATCTTCAGCTCTCCCAATCCCCAAGCAAACCCAATACCCCATACAGACAAATCATAATCCCCAGAGAGGGCACACCACACCAGTCAAACAAATATGGACAGTATACTAATAGCAGTAGGGGAATCCTAATATTTTCTAAGGGATCTAATAACTACCCATAATCCCTATAGTCCCATACCCCAAAAATTCAATCTCTAATTCCTAAGGGAAATGAACTAATTCACCTATGTTATCACCTAAACCCTAGTTTGATCATATTATTCACACCTAAACAAATCACCTAAAATTAAGTTCTAAAAATATGAACTAAATTTTATATACAAGCTAACATTCTACACTAACCAACCTAAAAAGAATGGATTAAAAATAGTAAAGCATCTATTCAAACTAAAATTACCAAATTCATGCATCAAACTAAATGTTATTTATACCTATTTAAAAGAAAAATATGCCAAAAATATAAAAATAAAATGAAATATTAATTTTTTTATGTGATATTTTTATTGACAAAATTATGAATAATATGCAAAAAGAATCAATTAAAATCATGTATTTTTCAATTACTTATGATTTTTCAAAGAAAATAAAAAAATATGAAAGAAATAAAATGGGAATTAAATGGATGAGGGTGCACCTAGTAATGAAAATTAGTTAAAACAACAAACTGGGCCCAGACTGGGGGGCGCGCATAGCAAGCGCGTCTGGGCCCAATCAAACAGAAAATGACAACAAAAATTAAAAAAGCAAAACGGTGCAAATAGCGAAAATTTCAGTTCAAATCATATTGGGCCTGATTGGGGAGGGTGTGAAAAGCAATGAAATCTGAGCCCATCCTGAAAACATTAATGAAACGATGCGTTTAGTCCTTCAGGGTTTCCCTCCGTTTTTCTTTTAAACCACGGCCGTTGGATGAGGAGCCAAGTCAAAGTTCAAAGCCTGATCGTGTGGCCAGAAGGTTGTCTTCAACCTTAGAAACCCTAGGGTTTCTGAAAATCCCTTCACCATGCATGCATTTTCCATCGTTCTGTTCTCTCTCCATTCACCATGAAATCACACCATTCCAAAAGCAAAGTTGCTCTAAATCCTTCCCTCTACACAGCCATATCCTTAATTCCTTCTAAAACTCACTCAATAATTGAACCCGATGAGTATAACAGCTTGGATCCATCAATATCACCTGTCATCAACCATCTCAATTCTCTCCAATCTTTACCCTAACCTAATCTACACCTCACACTGATCATTCCAAGCTATTAACCTAAGATTATCTTGCAATATTCTATGAGTTACAAGCTCCAACAGTTTGTGCACACCATTAACAACCTTCATGAAACCTCTTCAAACTTGGTGAAATTCATCATCTAACTTATCTTAACCATTCTATGCTAACAAATCTCCACAATTCTAACTAAATCATGCAATTCGAAGGAAGATACCAACCTGGTGTGATGATGAAAACAGCTATGGAATCCTCTTGATCCAAGGCTTGCAATGATTGGAACTTGATCCACACTACCAATTCTTGATTCTGTATGCAGAAATTCTGACTCAAACCTCTTGGATCTTGTGATTGAAAAGTTCTTGCTTCTTGGATGGTTAACTTGTATGGCACGATCCCTCTCCAATTCTACCCAATCCTTGTGTGAATTCTGATCTATGAGTGATGGTGATGATGATCCAATCAAGAAATGTGAAAATTGATGAGAGTTTGATGAAGTTTGAGAAGCTTTTGCAAAATTGGAAGAATTGTGTGAAACTTGGTGTTATGAGCAATGTGATTCACCAACCATGGCACGGAGTTCTTCAATTCAATATATACATGAGATTAGAAAGTCCTAGAAGCTTGGAGAAACTTCCCATGCACACTTTCCTTGCATTTTGGATTATGTAACTTTCATTGTAAGTAACCATGCATATCTATCAAATCTTGAACCAAACTCAAAATTCTACTTTTGCCAATGTTCTCAAAATGATTTTTCCAATCAAAATGACCTATAATTTCACCTCATTTGGCCAAACTATGAAAAATCTCAAATTTAGGTCATTTTTTATTCATTAAATCCACCAATTTTGAAACCTTGAGCTATGATTCTTTCCAATATTTCATGGTCACTTTTCTAGACTCAAAATGTCATTTGGAGCAAGTTTGATGTTGTGAAGTTTTCCATTTGAAGCATCCTTGTATGAGTTTTGGGCATAGGCTTGAAATGACCTGTAATTCTCAGATGACCAAAATACCCTTTGCTTGTCAAGACCATAAGTAGAGTTCCACAAATCATATGAAGGAATAATATACCATTCTAGAAAGCTAAGACAATGAGGAACAATTCTTATGTTGACCAGAAATTCATTTGAAATCTCCTTGAGGGGTAAAAATTGCTTAGAAGACAAGCAACTTTCACAGACAAAATTTCAGATACCTCAGACGACCTGTAACTTGTAAGGACCATAACTTGAGTTCTATAAATCTCCTTAATGTCTTCCACCACTCAAATTAAAGATCTTGAGATCCTATACAAGTTTCATGTTGGCCAAGGATCCATTTGAAGCTTGCAGTTTGACTTATCTTGCTTGGAAATTTGACCTAAACTAGGGGATTTTACACAGAAACCCTAATTTAGAAACTCCTCTTCTCCTTGATTTCTCTTGATTTCTTCTTAGCACAACAACATATCCTTCTCTATATGTCAAATGATGAACCCCACATCTCTTCAATAGCCCTTAATGCCTTTCAATCAGTCAATTGACCTAGAGTTGACCCAGGGTTGACCCAGATGAAACCCTAGTTGACTGTCTTCAACTACAATTCTTGTGATCACATCAATGACTTGTCTCCTTCTCCAAATGACTTTCTAAGTCTCCCATGATGCCCACATACTCTCCCTGCTCAATCCACTGCTCACATCTTCTTTGATGATCCTCAGATACCCTCAGATAGGAGATGGACTCACTGCTTGACCCAATGACTTCTCAGCTTTCAAATTCTTTCTGATGACTAGAAGGAGATTGAATTAGAATAATAACCTCTTGATAGGCTTATAGAGATGAGAATAATGATTGGTCCCTGTTGGCTGACTTGCTATGCTATGCTATGCAGATGATTAGGCTATGTACATGACTCTATATGCAAATGCTAATGATATTGAAACATAAACCAAGTGAATAAGGTTGAGCAAATTTTAGGGTGCAACACTCCTGCATTGACAAATACCAATGTTCATCGAGTAGGGCTTCCTTAGGGTTTTTAGGTTCCATCTGTGACACGAATGCGAAGTGATAACAGAAATTACTTAGCTTCGATCGAGTTGTTACACCCTTTGTGATGTCTCCAAGAATGTTTTCAATTGGATGATCTTTAGGTGACTTCCACGCTTGAGGGAGATCATCGTTTGAAGGCGGATGAACTTCCTCTGTTACATCATAGTGTACATCCTTATCCTCTTCAATTTTGGCTTTGTCAGGTTGATCAATCCCCGTCTCGCCACTTTTGAGTATGTCTTCAGTGGATGTACCTGCACCATGAACAACACTATCCTTTCCGACATTTCTCGGGTAGGACTCATCAAAAGTAACATGCATAGACTCTTCTACAGCAAGTAATCATTTATTATATATTCTATATGCTTTACTCGATTGAGAGTATCCGAGAAAGATACCTTCATCGGCTTTGGAATCAAATTTGCCCAAGTTTTTCTTTCCATTGTTTAATACAAAACATTTGCATCCAAACACATGCAAGTGAGAAACATTTGGCTTTCGCCCTTTTAAAAGTTCGTACGGTGTTTTATTTAGAATGGGGCGAATAAGAACCCTATTCAAAACATAACACGCCGTACTAATGGCGTCGGCCCAAAAATATTTAGGTAAACCACTTTCGTTAATCATTGTTCTTCCCAATTCTTCTAAAATACGGTTTTGGCGCTCCACAACTCCGTTTTGTTGAGGAGTGCATGGAGCGGAGAAGTTATGATCTATACCATGGTTACCGCAATATTCTTCAAATAAGTGATTTTCAAACTCACCTCCATGGTCGCTCTTAATTGACACTATGTTTGTATTTAACTTATTTTGGGAAAGCTTAGCAAACTTTTCAAAAGCGGCAAATGTATCACTTTTACTTACTAAGAAGATGGTCCAACAAAACCTAGAAAAGTCGTCCACTATTACGAACCCGTAATAGTTTCCTCCTAGACTTTTGATCCTAGACGGCCCAAACAAGTCCATATGCAGAAGTTCAAGATGTCTCATTGTTGAAATTATCTTTTTGGATTTAAATGAGATCCTCGTTTGCTTCCCTTTTTGACAAGCATCACAAAGGTGATCCTTGGTGAACTTTATTTTGGGAAGTCCTAAGACTAGGTCTTTCGAGACTACCTTATTGAGTAAGTCAAAATTAACATGCGCTAAACGCCTATGCCATAGCCATGAGTCTTCACTCATAGTTATGAGGCATTTGTCGCTTGTTAATGATACTTCATTTAAGTCAAGCATATATACGTTGTTTACTCTAAAACCATTAAACATATTCTTCTTATCATTTTCATGCACAATTTTGCAACAATCTTTTGAAAAAGATACATTGTATCCTTTGTCGCATAATTAGCTAATGCTAAGCAGGTTATGTTTAAGGTTTTCGACAAGCAACACGTCGGAAATCATAGTAGAGGCGGGATTACCTACACTACCTTTACCTAGTATTGCTCCGCGGTTGTTATCACCATAAGTTACATACCCTTTCTTCTTAGCCACAAAGACTATGAATAATGATATGTGTCCAAACATGTGTCTTGAGCACCCACTGTCGAGAACCCATCTTCTCTCGGTGGTCTCGACACATTTCACCTATCAAAATACAATTAGCACAAGGAGGTACCCAATGGCATATTTGGTCCTAATAGGTTAGCGAAAAAATGGTTGCGTTTGGCAACCATTGGTAGATGCCTTTAGGAACAAGAAATCTCCTAAACCGGCATTTACCAATGGAGTGGCCTTTCTTGCAACAATATAAGCATGCAAAATCGACTTTAGAATCACTTTCACTTACTTGATCCCTAGTTACATATGCATATTTTTGTTATGGGTTAATCATACTTTTTCTAAAATCCTTTTTATCAATAGCAAATGTAATTTTAGGCTCAAGTGCCTTGTTTAATTTGGCCTTGAGGTTTCTAACATCACCTTGCCAAATATGACAAGTATCACACCCAAAGTTGAAAGGATTTCTATTGTCCTTACAATCCGATTCATTGCCTTTCACAATGGAGGCCTTAAGGTCCTCTAATCTCTTTTTGGACTCTTTAACTTTGTGCTCTAAATACGTAAAAAATTTCTTATTAGAGGCAAGTTTCTTGAAGGCTTCAACTGCTTCATTGTGTAAGGCATTAAATGCGGTTTGTAATTCTGAATGCGACATATTTGAGGACTTATCATATTTAGAGTGACGTACCTGTTTTTTCTTATTTTTCTGATGAGCGGAGAGGCATAGATTCACAGACTCTTCTTCATCACTAGAGCTTTCATCAGAGGAGGAAGAGTCGTTGTCGCTTTCTTACGCTATGTACGCTCTCCTAGGCTTTGATGATTTCTTGTGTGACTTTGATGATTCCTTGTCCTTTCCCTTTTTGTTCATCGGACAGTCTGGTTTGTAGTGACCGGGCTTTCCACACTTGTAGCACGTCCCTCTAGTCTTTTTACCTTTTGAGTCATCATCCTTGGAGTACCTCGATTGTTTCCGGAAGTTTACCAAGTTCTTCTTGGAATGTTGGATGCCATTCTTTCTCATGTAACGGTTATACCGTTTGACAAACAACCCCATATCTTCGCTCTTATCCTCTTCTTCTTCGTCGCTTGAGGAATAATCACTTTGCTCTTTTGCTTGAGACTTCGAGGAGAAAGTCTTGAGAGCTATTGATTTCTTTTCACTCACCTTCATTTTGTCTTTCTTTTCCATCTTTTTGCGTTGGTCTAGGCTCAAGAGTACCTGTTCATGCTCTTGTAGTTTGCCAAACAATGTTGTCAAGTCTAATAAGGTAAGATCATGTGCTTCTTTGATGGCGGTCGCTTTAGGCTGCCATTCCTTGTTAAGACATCTTAAGATCTTATTAGTAGCAATATCATTGGAAACAGGCCTACCTAATGAATGTAAACGATTGATGAGATGAGTAAATCTCTTTTGCAGGTTAGCAATGGTTTCCCCTTGCTCCATGAAAAAGAGATCAAACTCTTGTGTTAATGTGTTGATTCTAGCCAACTTAACATCGTTTGTCCCCTCATGGGCTATTTGTAGTGAATCCCACATGGCCTTAGCAGTAGGACAATGGGATACACGATAGTATTCATCTACACCTAATGAGGAGATTAAGATGTTTTTAGCTTTCCAATCATAATTTTTTTTTCTCATCGTCATCGGTCCATTGTGCTTCGGGCTTTGGCACAACTACGTTATCCGCATTGGTCATAGTAATTTCTATTGGACCATTGAGGATAACGTTCCATATTTTTCTGTCTATGGAGTTTATATGCACCCGCATACAGTCTTTCCAATAACTATAATTTTCACCGTTGAAAACGGGAGCCCTATTGTACGCCCCTTTTGGTTCGTTAGCCATTTTCTATCTATGTTGTATTTGAAGCACCGAATAACCGGAGCTCTGGATACCACTTGTTAGACTATGGCACGGATCTAGAAGGGGGGGTTGAATAGATCCCCTATTAAAATTTGAGTCGGCGCTACCAATTAAAAATTGGTTTTAAAAATCTTTTAAGTGCGGAAGCGGCCGAGGAAAATATAGTCTAAAACGAACGGTTATTGGAAAACCGGATATGCGTAAGCCTTTGGATTAATGACAATTTGGAAAATAGAATCACAATACTAATCACACTTATCAATTATCTACTTCAGTTGTAAGGATTCCTAGTTCCAATGATTCAAAGAGCAAACCAAAACTAGATACACAAGTAAGATAATTTCTGTTCAAGCAATATGTCAAACACTTGGTGTGCAAAACACTCCAAGTGATATTTATGTTGAGTAAGTGATTCTAACTAGCCTAGTACAATGTCATGTTGTATTTTGGAGTAAAAAACAGAGTTTTAACCTCTTACTCAATTGATATCACAATTTTGACAATAGAGCTTATACAAAAATTACTTATTTTGAGCTATAACGTAAATCCTGAAAAATAGAGAAGACAAGTATTTGGTGAGGCAGTTCCCCCGTCGTCCTCGCTTCGGGGTACGTCTGCCCTCAATTCTAAAACTAGAATTGAGATAGATTTTATAGATATCACCTGTTGAATGTAACAGTTTATACAAGGATTGAGCAGCAAATATACAACAGAAATCTCAATTTGTTGAAAGTTGCTTTCACTCCTTGCCCCTTGATTCAAGATGAATCAAGTCCTCTGATTTGTGTTGATGGACCTCCGACTCCAGCCACCTTATTGAATAACACGTTGTTGTTCAAACCTTCGGCTCCGGCTGATCTCAACAGCAACAAATCGACCCCGAGATCTTCCCTTCAAAATCACCGAATCCGCTACTAGACTTGTGAAGAACACCTCTTCACAATCACCTTCGCTCGGTTGATCCTTGATGAAGAATCTCGTCCAAAAACCCCCAAAATTCAAACCAATCTTGGAGGGTAAAATCCCAACAGTTTTATTCAAGAAAGAACCTGTCACAAGCTTCAACCCGAACTTGATTCTCCAATCTAAGCTTCGAACCTTATCACTTTGAACCTCTCACAAATGCATTTCAAAAATGATTGTGTGTAATTGAAATGTTGTGAGATGTTGAAGATGAAGATGATGAATCTTGGACACCTATTTCACTCTTTCTTGTTTTTGAACACATGAATCAAAATATTATCAAATGTTTAAAATGACACAAGTGGTTAAACAAGTATATATAGTGCCAACCCAATTTTAGACATAATAGTATTTCAAATATAAGAGGGAATCATTTAAAAACAAAATTTCCGCACGAACGGTCGGCCGCAGCAGGTCTGTGCATCGACGCATGGCATGTGTTGTTTGAAAATCTGGAAAATTCATCAGTATGCGTCGACCATACAGTCGGCGTGCGCTGACCCGTTGAAAACTATTTCCCTTATGCGCTGACCCTATGGTCGACTCATGCCTTTACGCGCTGACCCGTTGGAAAGTTTTTCCTTCATGTGCCGACCCTATGGTTGACTCATTGCCTTGTGCGCTGACTAGTGGAGAATTGCTCTGATGCATGCGCCGACCCTATGGTCGACTCATGCCCTGCAAACCTGCAAAAATTCATCAGTTTGTGGTCTTTCATGCCTTTGGTCATGATTGCATTTTATCTACACATAGTATATTCATTACAGCAATTTTAAGACAAGTATAAAAGGATATGGTGGGTGATACGTTGCATCTATTTTAGTAGATCTGGAGTTTATAGTTTCCAATCTATCCAGGGAATTTGTCATCATCGAAACCTACATTGACCAATGTCTTGCAGACTTGTGTGATGTGTGGCGATTTGCCTCCACAACATACACTCCACCGAGCAATGATCTATCCCTATCACGCTCAACTGAGCACAATAAATCTCATGATAGATCGCATACACTCCACCGAGCAATGATCTATCCCTACCACGCTCCTCCTTGAGCACGCGAGTGAATCACATACGCTCCACTGAGCAATGATTCACCCCGTCAATATGCTTATGCAAGACCCAAATGCACACAACAAACACCAGCACACACGGTGCACATGATCCTTCGATCACATTCCATCATGTATCATATATATATATATCACACATCACCACATTCCTACGCAATCACATACACCGAATTCAATCATTCAAATTAAACGAATATCAAGGAAATCATATTCCACACCACACATATACTCCCCATAGTTCAATACCAATATCATAATCAACCATGACCAACAAGGGTCCAACATCACGAGAGAACCGAACAACACAGCTCAAAAACACAAACATACTATCACGCTCGCTGGCTCATTCGCCTGGCGAGGCCCCGCAGCAAAGACTCGCTACCTGTTCGCTCGGCGAATCCCCCAGCGAAGACTCGCTACTAGCTCGCCCAACGAACTCCCTAGAGAATGCAGACAGTGGCTACTGGAAGCACTCGCTACCCAGTTCACCTGGCGAAGGTTCGCCCCAGTTCGCTCAGTGAAGGTTCTGGTGAACGCCTACGAATTCAGAAAAATTCCACTGCTCAGAGTTGACAAGACTCTCTAAACTCATCCGATTCCACTCAACCCAGTTCCCATCATATCAGACCAACATTCTACAACCTAACTACATAATCTATTCTCGATTTAACCCGATTAAATGTCAGCTCTACTCACTTAATCAATTTCGACATGAAACTTTGAACTACCCGGAAACCCCCAAATCAATCAAACAACACATGCAATGGTTTCAACCTATCATCAACAACTCAGAATTTCCAACACATACCAACAAAAATCATCACAACCTAATGGGGTTAGGGAAATCCCCTTCTACCTAGTATTCATGCACTATACCAATTTGACCCGATTCCCCCCCCCCTTACCTCGATAACTCGAACAATCTGATGAATTCTTGATCCAAAGATGATTCCTAGCTTCCTCTTGTGCCGATTCACCTCGTTCTTCTTCTCCAAATTTTCTTGATCGTGTTCTTCTTTCTCTTCTCCTTCCAACGTGTTTTCTCCTCTCCTCTTTTCAATATTCCAACCATACCCCTCATCCCAATTCTTTTTATTCCATTTCTTTTATTTACTTAATAATAATATTAATAATAATAATAATAATAAAAATAATAATAATATTAATAATGTTACTATTAGTCATTAATTTATCAATATCACTAATAATTTTATTATTAGTCTTAAAGTCCAAAATTATTAATTAATTCCAACTTAAGGGTGTTGCACCCCAAAATTTGCTCAACCTTTTCTTACCTGGTATATGTTTCATTGCATTAACATTTGCATAGTTATATCATTTTCATATCATGATATCATTCATATATCAGGGGATCAAGTGTAATTCTTAT
Source organism: Lathyrus sativus (assembly GCA_963859935.3). NCBI lineage: Eukaryota > Viridiplantae > Streptophyta > Magnoliopsida > Fabales > Fabaceae > Lathyrus > Lathyrus sativus. The sequence goes on along the minus strand of OZ012738.1, from coordinate 292,121,010 downwards.
CAAGAGAAGCCTATCAAGAGGTCTCATTCAAGATTGAGAAGTTATCAAAGTCATCAGGAGGTGATTTGAGGGCCTAAGGGTTTAGATGTTTGAGCGTGAATCTTCTCCTAACTTGAGGATCCATTGAAGTCCATCAGAGGGATGTGAAATGTTGAATGTGAGAAGAGGATGTGTATGGAGTTAATAGAATGCCTAGAGGGCCATGGGAGAGCTCAATCAAGTCAGTGTGTCAAATGCAAGAGCCACAGTTGAGGTGCAAGCAATTAGGGTTTCATCTGGGTCAATCCTAGGTCAACTGTGCAATTGAAGGGTATCAAAGACTACTTTTAAGTCATGGAATTCATGAAATGATATGTTGAGACATTTGTGGTGTTGTGCCAAGATCAGATCAAGAAAAGTCAAGAGTGTGGGAAGTTGCTAAATTAGGGTTTCAGTGTAAAATCCCTTGTTTAATGCCTAACTTCATGACCACATAAGTCAAAATGAAAGTTTCAAATGGATCGTTGGAAAACATGAAACGTGTAGAGCATCCCAATACCTTTAATTTGAGTACTAGAAGTCCTCCATTGGATCTATAGAATGCAAGTTATGGTCCAGACAAGTTACAAGTCCTCAGATGCCTCTGAAATTTGTCTGTGAAAATCATCTGACTTCAAAGCTATTTTTAACCTAGAAGGGGGGTTCACCTGGACTTTTGTCCAACATGAAAGTTGTTCCTCATGATCTTAGATTTCTAAATTGTACTAGAAGTCTTCCATATGATTTGTATAACTCAAGTTATGAGGTTTACAAGTCAGGGGTATTTTGGGAAAGTGAGATTATAGGCCATTTTAAATCATAGGTCAAAATCTCCAACTTGCACTTGTCAAATGGATTTTTGTTCAACATGAAACTTGTTCAAAATTTGGTTTTTAGGCTTACTAAGAAGTTATTATGGATTGATTGGGCTCATAGCAAGACTTGGTTTGAAATGGCTTGAAAAAGTAGATTTTCAAAGGATTAAAAGGGGGAATATTCACATTTTGAGTTGTATGACCAAAACATAGAAAATGAATACATATTTTGAGTGTAAAGAGCATTTCAAACACTTTGGAATCACCAGACTTTTGGGCATAGCCCAAGTTTTACAAGTTGCCATATGGTTGCTTCAAATGCAAGTTACACATCCAAGTTCCTTACCATTGCAATTCAGGCTATTCTCTTGTTCCAATTTCGTTCACAAGGGAATTTGCAAGCCAAATGAAGCTTCTGGAACAAGTTACAAGTGAGAATGCACGACTGTTACATTGCACATGTGAAGGAAAACCAGAAAATACAAACTACTAGATTGGGCTTCAAACAAGTAACCAAAGCCCATAGAAACCTTCTATATATTCATATCATTGAATTCAGAGTGAGGTTAGTGTTCATTGCACGCAGAAACCGGAAGTAGCAAGTGAAATTTCAGAGGAGCAAACTCAAATCGGATTTTCAGTTTGGAGCAAGTTCAAGGCAAATTGAAGGTTGCAGACTCTTTCTCTTGGATTATTGAAGATATCTGGAGAATTTTGAAGCAAGAATCGTGCTCCAAGTGCATCTGTTACCAGATCTACAATAGGTTAGTAACATTCAAAATTCCACATGAATTAACATGGTGTAGTTATATTTGAACATGTGGTTAGGATCTAGGTGCAATGTAGATCGTTTTAGGACCAGTTTGGAAGCAGTTGGTGATGGTTGATCATGACATGTAATTTCTGTTTGGCCTCGAGTTGATCTGATCTTGAGGATTCAAGTTGATTTGGATAGATCTTAGTGATGTAGAAGGTGTGAGGATCATTTCTGTGCAATTAGTTTAGCAATTGGTGATAATCAAAATTGACATGATGTCTGAACATTGCTTCGTGTTTTACTACCTATTCAGAGACGGATGAAATGAACTGGAGATTTGAAATCCTTGTGGAAAACTGAGCATGTTTGATGTAGACTTTGTGATTTTTGGTTGCCTGTATCTTGAACCTCGCCAGAGAAGACAACCGGAGTCTTCTCCGGCCACCGTCCCTGCTCTCCATCCAGCCAGTCTGAGTTGTGAGGAAGACGAGTCCATGACCATCAGATCAACCTTTGACCTTGACTAACCACCAGATCCTACGATTGTGTTAGAATCTGAGAAGTGAGATTTTGGAACCAAAACGCAGGCGTTTAAATAAATGTGCTGGCAGCGTGTGAGTCTTTGGATGCTTTGACTTGTCAACTGATCCAAGGGCGTGTGTTTTTTCTCAGCATTTGAATTTAGTTTATTTCATTTTTGTTTTATTTTAATGCAAATTGATTCTAAAAATCACAATAAATCCATTTTTGATCTGAAAAATATTTTAAAAATACCTCCATGCTCCTGATTAAATTTGTGATTTTCTGGGATCAATAAATTGAATTTTCATGCATTTTTCAATTTTATTTGATTTTTCTCATTTTGTTTATTTCTTTAATTGTTGCATATTTGACTATCTGCGTTGTTGATTTTGGTGTGACCATTTGGTATTGAACCTGGCTTTGATTATTTAGTATGTTGTAGGTTAGATGTTTATGCTCCCTTAGGATTTTTAGTAGATTTTTAAGACAACTTTAGGTTCTGTTTTAGGTGTTAAGTTTAGAGCCTCCCCAAACTTGTGGATCACCTTGATACCCTTCAACTTAGGAATTGTTTAGATGACTTAGAAGTTGAATTAGGCTTTAATATTTTAACCCTAGAATGTTCAAACATGTATGTTCCCCTAGGAAAGTTATTAGAATTTTACAACTTTGTTTTCTATTTTAATTGTATTTTGCAAGTTACTTGTGCTTGTGGTGTTCTATTTTGTGTGCCTTTGCTTGTTTGGTCTTGTTGGTGACTTTGGAGCTTGTGGAGCTTGTTTTCCTTTTTGAGAGGTCTTCTGGATTTGGTGTAGCTGCTTTGGCTTGAAGATTGGAGCTTGGAGTTGAAGTTTTCTTCCTCTTTTAGGAGCTTTTTAGAAGCTTATAGGATTAGGGAGCCATTAGAACTAGTCTTTCTTCTTTCATCAAACATAAAATGCATTGTTTGCTTCTATCCTATCCTATGATGCAAAGTCCTCTTAAGGAAGCTCCATATCTCCTTTGGAGGGATGAGTGGCATGCCTTAATGAGTAGAACTTTTGAGGATGCACTTTCTTTTCATGTTGGTTCCTGATGAATTCCTTTGGTTTTCATCAGGTTTCTTAACATTGTAACTTGATCTCAATGGTGATTTCTCTTCTTGTGGAGCTTGCTAGAGCTTGAAGATGAAGATTTGGAGAAGCTTGGAGATAGGAGCTAGCTTGAAGATGAATTTTCCTTGGTGTCAACTTTGCTGTCAAGAGGATTTGCTGTTTAGAGCTGTTGTTGAGTATTGAAGTTGCTGTCTGTAGAAGACTGTTGTTGTTGCTTGGGCTGCTTCTTCTGTTTTTCTTTTGTTATATTGTCTATTTGCTTGTGTTGTTTACCTTTAGGTTTGAGGTGGAGCTTGTCTCCCCTTGCCTTTTGTTTTCTTAGATTTGAGGTTGAGCCAGACTCCCTTGTCTTGCTTGTAATGTTGCATAGCATGCATTTTACTGTTTACTGTTTACTGCTTGCTTTCTTTTGCTGTTTTCCCCTAGGATCTCTGATTTCCTCTGTGCAAGAGGGAATTATGACAGACATTAGGTTTTGACCCATCCATGATAACTGTAGGTAGATTCCCTTTCAACCATAGTTTTAGGGCGTCTTTCTCTTCTCATCTCAAAACAATTCAAAAACACAGTAATAAGGTTAATTGAAGTCGTACGTTACGAGCCTTAAGCTATCTGGGAAAAGGTTGGTGGAGGGTCTCTCTCCAGTAATCTGGATGTTAGTGTGGTACCCTTTGGGTGACATACGAAGCGTTCACTCCTGGGTCATAGTCTTTAGTGCGACTGAGATTGCAAACATCCTAAAAAACATTTCTTTCGTAAAAAAATTCAAACAAACATTCAAACTCTGTTTTGTCCTCTTGGACCCTTACTCAGGAAAACCCTTTCTTAAGGAGATAAAAAACTTTCAGACAAACTTGTGTCTTCCGTAGCTCGAACTACGTTTGCTCTGGTCTTTCATGCCGTATGAAAGTACGTAGGCACAAGATGCGATATCTTGGAGAGCAACCTTCCCCTTTAACCCGTAGTTAGGCGAACTACGTTGACTCTGATTTCTCGTTCCAGACGGGAATACGTAGGCATAAAGTGCAATACTTTGCCGAGTCAGTTTCTTTTCTTTTTAGACCAGACCTTTAGAGTAGATAGATAAATACACCCTTAGATAGAAAACAAGCGTGGATCCCGTCGAGTACGACGGACGTGAGGGGTGATAATACCTTCCCCTTGCGTAACCGACTCCCGAATCCAGGATTTGGTTGCGATGACCATTCCTTTCCCCCTTTGCGTTAGGTTTACTCTGAGCGTTTCCTTTCCCTCTTGTGGGATAAATAACGCATGGTGGCGACTCTTCTGTCATTGCCGGCGCCAATTTTCGCAGTAGCGACAACTGGCGACTCTACTGGGGAATTCAACGGTTCCCTATGCGAGTCGATCCTAGCGCTTGTTTTCCCGTCTGGGGTTTTGTATGTATTTATTTTTGTCTTTACTTTCAGAACTGTATATTATTGTTATTGTGCTGTGGGTAGAGGGTTAGTTTGAGAGATAAGCCGGACCTGGGCTTGAGGGCACATAGACTTAGAAGTAGAGAGTAGTGGTTAGCCTGCTTGCTTTGCTCGCACCCGCTAGCTACGAAATTTACACTCAGACGAGATTCTCTTTGATGGCATCTTGTCTGGCCCTTTGGGCTCGACAGGTTGTTGGATTTGAGGGTTGTCGACTCTGGGAACCTATCATTTGGGATTCGGCTAAGTGAGGCCTCTTCAAGGGACGATGATGCCACACCTTCTGGGTATCGTATCATCGCTCTTGAAAGTCTGTGACGCTGATGACCGCATAGGATGTCGTACCTCGTCTGCGATTTAAGTACATACCTGTGAGGGGTAGGTGGGTCTTTTTGCAGGAAAACTCTGGCCTCAGAATACCTGGTTTGCCTCTGTCAGTGAGACTTGGTTATAAGGGTTCTTTTGTGGTTGGTTTTGTTTGAGGAGAAGATCTAATGGTTCTCAAGCTGCAGTACAACACATCACAGTTCTTCAGCATTGCACTTGATCCCCTGTTTGCATATGCATTTGCATTTTCATGTTTGCATTTCATTAATGTGTATGTATGTTGCAGGTGTGTTTTTTCCCCTTAGATTCTAGTGTTCTTCTTGCCAGACATGAAGTCCATGAAGAGGACAGTTGCTTACAGGTTGCCTTCTTCAGATACCAGTTCCTTGTTGCGGTTGGTTGCTCTAGCAGATTAGAGAGTGAGGGCTGAGTTTAGAGAGTCTTATGGGAAACTGCTCAGTTTGTTGTACAGACCTTCTGTGTTTGAGATGACTGAATTGTATACCTTGATGCAGTTTTACGAGCCTCAGTTGAGATGCTTCTTGTTCCCTGATTTTATTTTGGCTCCTACTTTGGAGGAATATTCTGATATGCTAGGAGTGCCTGTGTTAGATCAAATGCCTTTTATTCACGAAGATACTGAGCCTGAGTTGGCTAAGCTTGCTGAGATTGTAGTTTAGATGCTTCTGAGTTCCCCGAAGGTTTGGTCAAGCTGAATGGATTTTATGGTTTTCATCTTTCTTGCTTGGTTGAGAAGGCTACGCAGTGTGCGAAGGATGGATGTTGGATTGTCTTCAGTGCTATTCTGGCTGTTTGCATTTATGGGATTGTATTGTTCCCCAACTTGCCTGATTTTGTTGACTCACATGCTTTCTTTATTCTTGCCTCGAAGAATCCGGTGCCTACTCTCTTGGGTGACATCTATCATTCTATTCACTATAAGAATGAGAAGCGTCGGGGAAAGAATGTTTCTTGCTGTGTACCTCTTTTATACAGGTGGTTTCAGGGACATCTTCCTAAGACAGGACCTTTTGTTGATACTACTGGTACTTTAGATTGGTCTTCCAGATTGATGGGATTGTGTGCTGAGAACATTGTTTGGTTTGATCGGAACCTACTCGGAACGAATATTATATATAGTTGCAGTGGCTTTCCGAACGTTCCTTTGATTGGGCGGAAAGGTTGTATTAACTATAACCCATCTCTGCTTGTGAGACAATTTGGCTATGCTTTGAGGGACTCTCCGGTTGAAGATGAGATACATGAATCTTTGTATCTCACAGGTCTATTAGGTGGAGATGTTTTGGCCAGATTGAGGCATGCTTGGGGTAATATTCACAGAAGAGGAAAGACATTGCTTGGTAAGAGTGACAGTCGAGCTTATAATCCTTATCGGTTCTGGATCCATGAGAGATTTGGGACTTCTTTGATACCGTATCCTGCTGTAGAGCCTTTGTATCTTCCGGTGATTGAGGAATCTACTTCAGTAGAGATTGAGAAGTATAACAAGCTGCTAGATGAAAAGGAAGAGTTGCAAAGAGCAAATGAAGAGTTAGAGAAAGAGATTTTCCAGCTTCGGCATGAGAAGAGTGAGGCAACCTTCACTTTGAAGAAGCAGACTAAGATGATTAATAGGTTGGGTTCAGATTTGACTGAAGAGACCATCAGGAGAGAGAAGGTGGGAGTAGCCTTGAATGGTGTTAGTAGTGTGCTTGCTACTAAGAAAGAGCTTCTGAATAAGGCTTATTCTCGACTTTCCAAATGGGAATTTTTGTGGAATGCCACGCTTACCAGCCAGAAGGAGCGTGAAGATGAGTTGAAGCTTCAGATTTCCCAGTTAGAGGAGCAGCTCAGCGATAAGGACGCGAAGATTGCTGAAGAGGCATCTCTTAGACGTGACGCTGAGTTTAGAGTGAGCAACATGGTCAAAGAAATGAGGGGTTGTGAATTGAAGGCTGGCTTTAAGAGATGCAGGTTGGATGAGTGTTTTGGCAAAGGAGCCTGTGTAGAGGACGCCAAAAAGCTGAGATCCACTGTTAGGAGAAATGCATTACTGATACAGGAACTGCTCTCCAGACCAGGTCATCCGGAGACACTGAGGCTATTGGGAGATGTCCAGGCGCGCCATCTTTCCTGATTTATCTTTACTTTTCTCTTGTAGTTTGTTATTCGTACTTGTATTTTGACCATCGCCAGGCTTGTTGGCCGAGGTCTTTTCAGTTGTATTCAGTTGTATCTTTGTACTCTGCCTCTTGGCATTTGCTTATGTCTGAGGTTTCTGATTCTGCACTTGCCTACTTGGGACTCCATTGTCGTTATGGCTTCTTCTCCAGAACTAGAATCGGGAGGGGGGGGGGGGAATTAACCTGTTGCATATTTACATGTGTGCATCTACATATTCATATTGCATGGCAGGTACTTTTTTGAGCTCGAATCTTATCTCCTGCGTCTTTCAGGTTGTTTTAAGATTGACGAACAGAGAACTCACCGGTACGCTACGAGAAGCAACAGTAAGAAGATCATGGATCAGGTACAGTCTGAGATGTAAGAGATCCGGGATAGGTTGGCCCAATTCATGCAGACTATGGAGGGTGTGGCCAAGGGCCAGGAACATCTTCAAACTCTGGTACAACCGTTGCTGGCGCAAGCGGCTGGTAATACTGAATATAACTCTGCTCGTGTTAAGACCCCTCGTAGGGAGGAAGTGATACCAAATGCTGATGAGAATGGTACTGGCAATGGCAACGGCAATGCTGGTAACAGAAATGCTGATAATGTCAATGGGAACGTGGAAACCAACAGGAATGTTGGTATCAATACTGGTTTCGGTGACAACAATCAGGGTTTTGGCTTTGGCAATCGGATTGGCAATGATGGCTTTAATAATCAGGGCTTTGGCAATGGAGGGTTTAGTGATAACAATCAAGGTTATGGTAATAATGGCTACGACAATGCTGGGTTTGGCAATGTGAATACGAATGGTGCTGGGATGGGTCCTTTCAATACTGGCTTTGGGACGGCGGCTGCTAATCAAGAGCTTGGCAATCTGAGGTATGACCCCAGGTTTTTCCAAAGTGGTCATGGTCATGGTCGTAATGCTGCTTATGACGAGTATGGTAATGAGGGTCCGTACTGGAACAGAGATCGTCAGGAAGATGCCTTTTCTGGGCAAGGCATGGGTTTTGAGGGTCCCACTGATAATGATCGGAGGATTAAAATGCTGGAGGAACAGATAAGAGGTATAGCCAATCAAAATTCTGCAGGTTTGGACATGGCTACCATGGGGCTGGTTCCTGGGCTGAGGGTGCCATTGAAGTTCAAAGCTCCCACTTTCGATAAATATAAAGGGGATACATGCCCACGGGTTCATGTGCGTTCATATTACCGGAGGATGTCTGCTTACTCTGATGATGAGAAGATGCTTATGCACTTTTTTCAAGATAGTTTGTCAGGACCATCGCTGAAATGGTACATGGGACTAGAGCCTGCACAGATCGGAAGTTGGAAAGAATTGGCTGATGCTTTCGTCAGACACTACCAATACAACAATGACCTTGCGCCAAATAGGGTTCAGCTTCAAAGTCTTTCACAGAAGAATGGGGAGAGTTTCAAGGAGTATGCCCAACGTTGGCGTGATCTTGCGGCAAGAGTCCACCCACCTATGGTCGAAAGGTAATTGATTGATATTTTTGTTGGAACATTCTCGGGGATGTATGATAATAAATTTCTCAATTGCTCGATGGGTAGTTTCTCTGACATGATACTCATGGGAGAGCGGATTGGAAATGGCATCAAAATTGGTAAGATTCAGCTAGTGAATCGACCTCAGCTGGAGGTGCAAAAAAGGTCTTTGGTGGTAAAAGACAAGGAGACGCCAGCGTAGTGTATGGTGGTCGAGGACGAGGTAGAGGTAGGAATCAGTATATTCAACAACAGGTTGCTAGTGTGACGATCCCTATACCACAACAACGACAACAACCACAACAACAACAGCAACAACAACAAAGGTATAATCCAGCTCAGAGAAGGATTCAGAATGGGAAGCCAAAGAAGGTATTTGATACACCTCCGTCAACGTATGCAGATCTGTTTCAGACGCTGTTAAGTTTGAATCTGGTCGAGAAGAGAACGTTGGACCCGCCCACAGGAGCGCTTCCTTACGGGTATGATACTAGTAAGCAGTGTGAATTTCATTCTGGAGCACCTGGACATGATATCAAAAGTTGTCATGCTTTTAAACACAAAGTCCAAGATTTGATTGATAGTAAAGTCATTAACTTCAGTCAGGATGGTCCCAACATTGTACAGAAACCAATGCTGAATCATGGAGCGAATGCTATTTTGACAGAAGAAGATTTGGATTTGGTTATGGACGTAAATAATTTGTAAACACCTTTAGGCTATGTTAAAAGAGGATTGTTGAAAGGAGGGGTCTTCCCCGGATGTGATGAGTACTGTTTGGATTGCTGGACCCGACCAGAGGGCTGTATTAATTTGAAGAGAGGTATTCAGGCCATGATTGATGAGGGAACTTTACAGTTTGACCGCACTGCTGTTGAGAAACCTAGTGAGGTAACATGTGAAAGGCAGGGAGAGGTCGTGACAATTACAATTCCACGAAAGACTATTACGATATCAGCCCCCGCCAAGTGGTCAACTATCACGATAACGAAAGCAGGGCCCGTTCCTTATGAAAGTACGAACGCTATTCCTTGGAATTATGGGTTGGAAGCTTTTTGCAACGGGGAAAAGATTAATGTGGATAGCCAGCCGGCAGGGGCAGTGGACAATCTTGTTGGAGCGGGAGGCATGACTCGCAGTGGCAGGATTTTCACTTCACCTGAAATCGAGGCTGAAAGGATTGCTAGAGGCAAAGCGAAAGTGAATGAAGGAGGACCTTCCCAGTCAAAAGAGAAAGAAACATTGATTAAGGATGTAGAAGAGTTAATGAGGTTGATTCGCAAAAGCGACTATAAGATTGTGGAGTACTTGCAGCAGACGCCCTCCAAAATTTCAATATTATCCTTGTTGCTTTGTTCCGAGGCCCATCGGAATGCCTTGTTGAAAATCTTGGACACGTCTTTTGTACCTCAGGAAGTAACTGTTAATCAGCTTGAAGGGGTACTGGAGCATGTGAATGGCGGACACAGCCTGGGATTTACTGACTTTGATTTGACGCCTAGAGGTCGGGACCATAATATGGCTTTGCACATTTCAGTGGAATGCCGGGGCACTGTTATGTCACATGTTCTTGTAGACACCAGATCATCTTTGAATGTGTTGTCTAAGAAGGCTATGATGAAGCTAGATGTCCGAGGAATCATATGCACGCCAAGCGACTTGGTCGTGAGGGCTTTTGATGGGACTAGAAGGTCAGTGTTTGGGTCCATAACTTTGCCACTCCAGGTCGGGCCAGAAGTGTTTGACACTGTGTTCTACATCATGGATATACATCTAGCTTACAGCTGTTTACTTGGGCGACCATGGATACATTCTGCAGGGGCTGTGACGTCCACGCTGCATCAGAAGCTCAAATACATTGTCGGTGATAGTGTTGTTACTATTTACGGAGAGGAGGACATTCTGGTTAGTCATCTTTCGTCATTCAAGTACGTCGAAGTGGATGGGGAGATCCATGAAACGCCATGCCAAGCCTTTGAAGGGTTGCAGATCAAGGACAAGTCTCATGTTACCAGCAAAGGGCCAGAGGTGGCCATGTCTTCGTACAAAGACGCTCAGGCAGTGGTTCAGGCTGGAGAAGCCAAAAGATGGGGCAAAGTCTTGGAAATTCCTGTCAAGATGGACAAGTTTGGGTTGGGGTATCGCCCGACGTCGTCATCTTCCGCATCAGGCGTGCCAAAGTTCAAGGGGCCAGTGGTGATCACTCCAGGTGGGGTCTGTTATGAAACGATTAATGTTGTTTCCGATGCTGAAGACGGAGATAGTGACTGTGATATGGACTCGTGGATCAAGCCCGACGTGCCAGGACAAAATTTGTGCAACTAGTCTATCCAGGAACTTGTCCCAGTGACTACAAAACAGTAATGATTTGTTTTCTTGATTATTGTATAATCCTGTGTCCTACCCGGGGCATAGTGATTTTGTTTTTAGGGCTACCTGCTTATGTGTGTACTTTGTTTAATCATTAATAAAGGCGTTTTTCTCATGCAAATTTTGTGATCCTTGTTTTTACTGTTTTTGTTTAACAATAAAATGGCAACGTGGTTATGTGCTTTGTTTGCATTATTTGAAACATTTAACCATTCTCATTGCAGGATTCATATTTTAGACGACACCGATCACGAACTTCCTATGACTCGCTTCGACTTCGAGCACCCGATATTTCAAGTAGAAGAAGAGATTGTTGAGGATAATGACTTATCAGAAGAGCTGATTCGACTTTTGAAACAAGAAGAAAGAATCATTCTGCCTCATCAGGAGGAAATTGAAATTATCAATGTGGGGTCCGAAGAGGTTGTCAGGAATATCCGGATAGGGGCTGCACTGCAAAGTAATATCAAGCAAAGTTTGATCGAGATGCTTCGAGAGTATAGTGATATCTTTGCTTGGTCTTACGAAGATATGCCTGGGTTGGATACTGATATGGTGGTTCACCGTTTGCCATTGCGTGAGGAATATACACCGGTTAAGCTGAAACTCAGAAGAACTCGACCAGATATGGCCGTGAAAATTAAAGAGGAAGTTCAGAAACAGTGGGACGCCGGTTTTCTGGCTGTTACAAATTATCCCTCATGGGTCGCCAATATAGTACCTGTACCAAAGAAAGATGGTAAGGTGCAGATGTGCATGGACTATCGAGATTTGAATAGGGCGAGCCCAAAAGACGACTTTCCGCTTCCTCATATTGATGTGCTGGTCGACAACACCGCTCAATTCTCCGTGTTTTCCTTCATGGACGGCTTTTCAGGCTATAATCAGATAAAGATGGCGCCAGATGATATGGAGAAAACAACTTTTATCACCCTGTGGGGAACGTTCTGCTACAAAGTGATGCCCTTTGGTTTGAAGAACGCCGGGGCAACATATCAGAGAGCTATGACAACACTCTTTCATGACATGATGCATAAAGAGATCGAAGTCTATGTTGACGGTATGATTGCCAAATCCCAGACGGAGGAGGAGCATCTGGTTAATCTTCTGAAATTGTTCAAGAGGCTTAGGAAATTCAGGCTGAGGCTGAATCCTAACAAGTGCACCTTCGGGGTGAGATCTGGTAAGCTATTAAAGTTTATTGTTAGCGAAAAAGGAATTGAGGTTGATCCTGCTAAGATAAAAGCAATACAAGAAATGCCAACGCCGAAAACAGAAAAAGAGGTTTGTGGCTTTTTAGGGAGATTGAACTACATTGCCCGGTTCATATCTCATCTAACGGCCACGTGTGAGCCATTATTCAAGTTATTGAAAAAAGACCAGGCTGTGACCTGGAATGAAGATTGTCAAAAGGTGTTTGAAAAAATAAAAGAATATTTGCAGGAACCTCCAATATTGATACCCCTAGTAGCTGGGAGACCATTGATTATGTATTTGATGGTTCTTGAGAAAAGCATGGGTTGTGTTCTCGGTCAACATGACGAGACTGGACGTAAAGAGCATGCGATATACTACTTGAATAAAAATTTCACAGATTGTGAGTCCCGTTACTCAATGCTCGAAAAGACGTGGTGTGCGCTAGCATGGGCTGCCAAACGTTTGAGGCAATATATGCTAAATCATACAACCATGCTAATTTCAAAGATGGATCCGATCAAATACGTGTTTGAAAAGCAAGCCCTTTCCGGAAGGATTGCCCGATGGCAAATGGTATTGACAGAATATGATATTCAGTATGTTTCTCAAAAGGCTATTAAAGGTAGTGTTCTGCCAGAGTACCTAGGTGAGCAGTCAATTGATGATTACCAGTCGATGAGTTTTGATTTTCCTGACGAGGATATCATGTACTTAAAAATGAAGGACTGTGAGGAGCCGTTGCCTGATGAAGGTCCAGAGCTGGGTTCCAAATGGCAATTGATATTTGACGGTGCCGTAAATTCATACGAAAGTGGAATAGGGGCAATCATTACTACTCCCCATGGGTCGCACATCCCATTCACTGCCAGATTGACCTTTCTAGTTACCAATAATGAGGCCGAATATGAAGCGTGCATTATGGAGCTCGAAGAAGCTATTGATCTGAGAATTAAAAATCTTGATGTGTACGGAGACTCTGCTCTAGTTGTGAATCAGATCAAGGGAGAGTGGGAGACTCGTCAGCCCAATCTGATACCCTATATGAATTATGCAAGGAGGTTGTTACCTTTCTTTGACAAGGTGGAATTGCACCATGTACCACGAGCGGAAAATCAGATGGCAGACGCTCTCGCGACCTTGTCTTCAATGTATAAAGTTAACTTCTGGAATGAGGCTCCCAGGATAGTTATCTCTCGCCTCGATAGGCCCGCTTTCATATTCGCTATTGAAGAAGCTTCCGATGGCAAACCGTGGTATTATGATATCCAGAATTTCCTGAAGAACCAAGAGTATCCGGCTGGGGCATCCAGTCGTGATCAGAAGACTCTTAGGAGATTGGCTGGCAATTTCTATTTGAATCCGGACGGCGTCTTGTACAAGAGAAACCATGACTTGGTGTTGTTGCGGTGTGTGGACGAGAAAGTTACTCATGGAAGAGATCCACGAGGGTACATTTGGCACGCATGCCGGCGGACATGCAATGACGAGAAAGTTATTAAGAGCAGGGTACTAATGGCTGACTATGGAAACAGATTGTTTCAAGTTTGCAAAGAAGTGTCATAAATGCCAGATTTATGCGGATAAGATTCATGTGCCTCCGAGCCCTATGAACGTTATGTCATCACGTTGTCCTTTTTCCATGTGGGGAATTGATGTGTTGGAAAGATTGAGCCCACGACATCCAACGGACATCGTTTTATATTAGTAGGTATTGATTACTTCACCAAATGGGTTGAAGCAGCATCGTATGCTAATGTTACCAAGCAGGTGGTAGCCAGATTTATTAAGAAGGATATTATCTGCAGATACGGAATCCCAGAGCGGATTATCACTGACAACGGTTCGAATTTGAATAATAAGATGATGAAGGAATTATGCCAGAATTTCAAGATTGAACATCACAACTCTTCTCCTTATCGGCCCAAGATGAATGGCGCTGTTGAAGCGGCCAATAAAAACATAAAGAAGATCGTTCAGAAGATGGTTGTGACCTATAAGGACTGGCATGAGATGTTGCCTTTTGCTTTGCACGGTTATCGTACGACGGTACGCACATCAACCGGGGCAACTCCTTTTTCATTAGTATATGGTATGGAGGTTGTCCTACCATTGGAGGTTGAGATTCCTTCTCTGAGGGTTTTGCGTGATGTCCAACTTGATGAGGCACAATGGGTGAAAGATAGATTGAATCAGCTCAGTTTAATGGATGAGAAGAGATTGGCTTCTCTAGCAGACGGGCGATCAGAGCCGGATGAAGAAAGCTTATGATAAAAAGGTGTGTCCTCGAAGCTTTTAGACGGGCGATCTTGTGCTGAAAAAGATTCTCCCACCACAATCAGATCACAGGGGCAAGTGGACTCCCAACTATGAAGGTCCATATGTCGTTAGAAAGGTTTTCTCTAGAGGAGCCTTACTGTTGTCCACCATGGATGGTGAGGATTTTACATCCCCTGTGAACTCGGACGCAGTTAAAAAATACTTTGCTTAAAGAGACCCGCTGGACAGAAAAAGAAAGTCCAGGCAAAAATGGGGCATCCCGGTGAACCATAAAAAAGGAATAAAAGGTTCGGGCAAAAGTTAGGGATAAAATTGAAAAATGTACACCTGCGAAGTTGAAAATTTGAAAAGGGCGACTTCGGCAAAAAAGGGTATCCCGGTGAATTGAAAACCCGCAAAGGGCGGTTCACGCAAAAGTTAGGGATATGAAAGAGCAAATGACTGCTGTCCGAGTTTGATACTGCGGTGCTTAGTGGTTTGGGAGTACTTGAGGGTCGTATATCCGAAACAATCTCTTCCGAAGATCGAGTATCCGGAAAGCGTCAGAGTCAGGCGAGTCATAGGAGGATCAGCTCATGGTGTTCGTCTGTGCAACGTTGCCGACATGTATACAAATTTTCTTTGTCCTTCTGTAATACTTGTATTTTTCTTGTGCGTAACTTCCTCTTTTCAGGAGTTGCATCCAGTGTGCAAAATTTTGCCTATTTACAGGCTCGCTATCAATAAAGCATGTTATCCAGTACTTGATGCTTGTTCTTTACCGTTTTGTTTGTGAAAAACGCCGATGTTTTGATGAACTTGCATGTACATAAACTTGTTGGCCCTTGCCAATAATTGTTAAAACTTCGAATTGACTGAACAAATGTCATGGATACTAACCGGGATAGATCTTGTTGTATAGATTTGTTTGTCTCGTTTGTGTTTTGTAGGGTTCTCACCTTTGAAGCAAACAGGCAGGGAATTTGTGTTTACCCAGCCAGGGTCCCGTGATCTAGTGATTGTATCACTTCTCAGCAGATGGAAGTCACATCTTATCCCAGAGATAGTTGAGATGGTAAATATCCCTATTGGATGTGGGTTGTCCTCCCCAGAAGAGTATTCCCTAGGAAAGCTGCTCAGAGAGTATCCTTAGTGGATCTTGATGTCCCCAACAGAAGCTGCATTCCCAACAATGAGTATGTACACAGTCAACACCCAACATGGGTAAATCCCGCAGAATATAACCAAGTCGTCTTTGGTTCAGAAGGATTATCCTCGCGCAGGACTGTTTTTTCCATCTCCCCAGCAGGTTGTCATTCTTTCGTCAGGATGAACATCATCAGCTTAGTTCGTAATGTCAAGCTTGTGAGCCATTCCCCAACAGGATGGTTATCTCTAGCGGAGTTGGTTTCACCTGTCCAGCATTTATTTTGCTGGAATGCTTTGTGATACCCGTCCATCCCCAGCGAATTGGGTCTTGTCTTCAGCATTTATTTTGCTGACGCGCCTCTTGGCATCTTGGCATTATGCATATATCATGATATTTGCACCTACCTAAACGCGTAGCATTTCCATGTCGTATGGAGCATTACGCCATTGTCAAGCATATGCATTTTGAAACATAAGCCAGGTTGGTTACCTCTTTGGTTTCAGGTGTTATTCCTTGCAGAGGAGTGAGATTCTTGCTCGAAAGAATTTCTAGATATTCAAATTCTCAGCGTGAGATAGGTGATGATAACGTTCGTCCCCTAACAGAGTTGCTTGGTTAAGTTTCTCTTCGGAAATATTCTCGGATTGCTGTTACGTTAGCGTTAAAAGATTTCATGGCTCAAACTTTTGGAGTTATCGCTAGTGATTTCCCTAGTAGACTTTTTTTCCCCACAGAGTGGTTTGGTTAAGTTTCTCGTATTCCCCAGCAAAGTATTCTTCAAACGGATCCGTGTTGACGGAATCGTACCTGTGCTGACAGTGATTGTTATCCGTGTTGACGGAATTGTTTCCCCGTGCTGACAGTGATTGTTATCCGTGTTGACGGAATGGTACCTGTGGCTGACAGAGTTTATTATTTGTGTTTACGGAATTGTTACCTGTGATTGACAGAGATTGTACCTGTGTTGACAGTGATTGTTACCCGTGTTGACGGTGATTGTTATCCGTGTTGACGGAATGGTACCTGTGGTTGACAGAGATTGTTATCCGTGTTGACGGAATTGTCACCTGTGTTGACAGAGATTGTTATCCGTGTTGACAGAATGGTACCTGTGGCTGATAGAGTTTGTTATCCGTGTTGACGGAATTGTTACCTGTGATTGACAGAGATTGTACCTGTGTTGACAGTGATTGTTACCCGTGTTGATGGTGATGGTTATCCGTGTTGGCGAAATTGTACCTGTGTTGACTGTGATTATTATCCGTGTTGACGAAGTCGTTACCCGTGATTGATGGAGTTGTCCCCAGTGAGGTCGCTAGTGATTATTGTCCGCATTGACGGAATCGTACCTGTGATTGACATAGATTGTTATCCGTGTTGACGGAATTGTTGCCCGTGCTGACGGTGATTGTTATCCATGTTGACGGAATTGTTTCCCTGTGTTGACGGTGATTGTTATCCGTGTTGACGGAATTGTTTCCCTGTGTTGACAGAGATTGTTATCTGTGTTGACAGAATTGTTGCCCGTGCTGACGGTGATTGTTATCCGTGTTGACGTAATTATTTCCCTGTGTTGACAGAGATTGTTATCCGTATTGACAAAATTGTTGCCCGTGCTGACGGTGATTGTTATTTGTGTTGACGAATTTAGTCTGACTGTGGATGGAGTTGTACCCATGTTGATGGAGTCTCTCCTCGTGTTGATGAGACCGCTACCTGTGTGGACAGAGATCGTTACCTGTGATTGACAGAGATTGTTATTCGTGTTGACGAATTTAATCCAGTTATGGATGGAGTTGCTCCTTGCAAAGTTAATTCGATGCATGTGGCGTCACACAGGGGGTTGATGTGGAAATCCAAAATTTTATCATATGATTGATCAGTTGTTGCCTTAATAACTAGGTTCAGCGTAACGGATGTTGTTCCCCGAGCAGTTTTTGCAACTTATTTCTATGGTTAGCAAATTTTCGGGTTTCTTGGTATTCAACCGTCTTCTACCTCGATTGGTTGAAAGCCGTTCGCTCTTCACCCAGTCGGGTCCAAGCCGTTTGAATAGGGGCAGCTGTTGCACCCCAAAATTTGCTCAACCTTTTCTTACCTGGTTTATGTTTCACTGCATTAACATTTGTATAGTTATATCATTTGCATATCATGATATCATTCATATAGAAGGGGATCAAGTGTGATTCTTATCAAGAGAAGCCTAGCAAGAGGTCTCATTCAAGATTGAGAAGTTATCAAAGTCATCAGGAGGTGATTTGAGGGCTTAAGGGTTTAGATGTTTGAGTGTGAATCTTCTCCTAACTTGAGGATCAATTGAAGTCCATCAGAGGGATTTGAAATGTTGAATGTGAGAAGAGGATGTGTATGGAGTTCATAGAATGCCTAGAGGGCCATGGGAGAGCTCAATCAAGTCATTGTGTCAAATGCAAGAGCCACAGTTGAGGTGCAAGCAATTAGGGTTTCATCTGGGTCAATCCTAGGTCAACTGTGCAGTTGAAGGGTATCAAAGCCTACTTTTAAGTCATGGAATTCATGAAATTATATGTTGAGACATTTGTGGTGTTGTTCCAAGATCAAGTCAAGAAAAGTCAAGAGTGTGGGAAGTTGCTAAATTAGGGTTTCAGTGTAAAATCCCCTGTTTAGTGCCTAACTTCATGACCACATAAGTCAAAATGAAAGTTTCAAATGGATCTTTGGCAAACATGAAACGTGTAGAGCATCTCAACACCTTTAATTTGAGTACTAGAAGTCCTCCATTGGATCTATAGAACGCAAGTTATGGTCCAGAAAAGTTACAAGTCCTCAGATGCCTCTGAAATTTGTCTGTGAAAATCATTTGACTTCAAAGCTATTTTTAACCTAGAAGGGGGGTTCACCTGGACTTTTGTCCAACATGAAAGTTGTTCCTCATGATCTTAGATTTCTAAATTGTACTAGAAATCTTCCATCTGATTTGTAGAACGCAAGTTATAAGGTTTACAAGTCAGGGGTATTTTGGGAAAGTGAGATTATAGGCCATTTTCAATCATAGGTCAAAATCTCCAACTTGCACTTGTCAAATGGATTTTTATTCAACATGAAACTTGTTCAAAATGTGGTTTTTAGGCTAACTAATAAGTTATGATGGATTGATTGGGCTCATAGCAAGACTTGGTTTGAAATGGCTTGGAAAAGAAGATTTTCAAAGGATTAAAAGGGGGAAAATTCACATTTTAAGTTGTATGACCAAAACACTTTGGCATCACCAGATTTTTGGGCATAGGCCATGTTTTACAAGTTGCCATATGGTTGCTTCAAATGCAAGTTACACATCCAAGTTCCTTACCATTGCAATTCAGGCTATTCTCTTGTTCCAATTTCGTTCACAAGGGAATTTGCAAGCCAAATGAAGCTTCTGGAACAAGTTACAAGTGAGAATGCACAATTGTTACATTGCACATGTGAAGGAAAACCAGAAAATACAAACTACTGGATTGGGCTTCAAATAAGCAACCAAAGCCCATAGAAACCTTCTATATATTCATATCATTGAATTCAGAGTGAGGTTGGTGCTGATTGCGCGCAGAAACCGGAAGTAGCAAGTGAAATTTCAGAGGAGCAAACTCAAATCAGATTTTCAGTTTGGAGCAAGTTCAAGGCAAATTGAAGGTTGCAGACTCTTTCTCTTGGATTATTGAAGATATCTGGAGAATTTTGAAGCAAGAATCGTGCTTCAAGTGCATCTGTTACTAGATCTACAACAGGTTAGTAACATTCAAAATTCCACATGAATTAGCATGATGTAGTTAGATTTGAACCTGTGGTTAGGATCTAGGTGCAATGTAGATCGTTTTAGGATCAGTTTGGAAGCAGTTGGTGATGGTTGATCATGACATGTAATTTCTGTTTGGCCTCGAGTTGATCTGATCTTGAGGATTCAAGTTGATTTGGATAGATCTTAGTGATGTAGAAGGTGTGAGGATCATTTCTGTGCAATTAGTTTAGTAATTGGTGATAATCAAAATTGACATGATGTCTGAACATTGCTTCGTGTTTTACTACCTATTCAGAGACGGATGAAATGAACTGGAGATTTGAAATCCTTGTGGAAAACTGAGCATGTTTGATGTAGAATTTGTGATTTTTGGTTGCCTGTATCTTGAACCTCGCCGGAGAAGACAACCGGAGTCTTCTCCGGCCACCGTCCCTGCTCTCCATCCAGCCAGTCTGAGTTGTGAGGAAGACGAGTCCATGACCATCAGATCAACCTTTGACCTTGACTGACCACCAGATCCTACGATTGTGTTATAATCTGAGAAGTGAGATTTTGGAACCAAAACGCAGGCGTTTAAATAAATGTGCTGGCAGCGTGTGAGTCTTTGGATGCTTTGACTTGTCAACTGATCCAAGGGCGTGTGTTTTTTCTCAGCATTTGAATTTAGTTTATTTCATTTTTGTTTTATTTTAATTCAAATTGATTCTAATAATCACAATAAATCCATTTTTGATCTGAAAAATATTTTAAAAATACCTCCATGCTCCTGATTAGATTTGTGATTTTCTGGGATCAATAAATTGCATTTTCATGCATTTTTCAATTTTATTTGATTTTTCTCATTTTGTTTATTTCTTTAATTGTTGCATATTTGACTATCTGCGTTGTTGATTTTGGTGTGACCATTTGGTATTGAACCTGGCTTTGATTATTTAGTATGTTGTAGGTTAGATGTTTTTGCTCCCTTAGGATTTTTAGTAGATTTTTAAGACAACTTTAGGTTCTGTTTTAGGTGTTAAGTTTAGAGCCTCCCCAAACTTGTGGATCACCTTGATACCCTTCAACTTAAAATTGTTTAGATGACTTAGAAGTTGAATTAGGCTTTAATATTTTAACCCTAGAATGTTCAAACATGTATGTTCCCCTAGGAAAGTTATTAGAATTTTACAACTTTGTTTTCTATTTTAATTGTATTTTGCAAGTTACTTGTGCTTGTGGTGTTCTATTTTGTGTGCCTTTGCTTGTTTGGTCTTGTTGGTGACTTTGGAGCTTGTGGAGCTTGTTTTCCTTTTTGAGAGGTCTTCTGGATTTGGTGTAGCTGCTTTGGCTTGAAGATTGGAGCTTGAAGTTGAAGTTTTCTTCCTCTTTTAGGAGCTTTTTAGAAGCTTATAGGATTAGGGAGCCATTAGAACTAGTCTTTCTTCTTTCATCAAACATAGAATGCATTGTTTGCTTCTATCCTATCCTATGATGCAAAGTCCTCTTAAGGAAGCTCCATCTCTCCTTTGGAGGGATGAGTGGCATGCCTTAATGAGTAGAACTTTTGAGGATGCACTTTCTTTTCATGTTGGTTCCTGATGAATTCCTTTGGTTTTCATCAGGTTTCTTAACATTGTAACTTGATCTCAATGGTGATTTCTCTTCTTGTGGAGCTTGCTAGAGCTTGAAGATGAAGATTTGGAGAAGCTTGAAGATAGGAGCTAGCTTGAAGATGAATTTTCCTTGGTGTCAACTTTGCTGTCAAGAGGATTTGCTGTTTAGAGCTGTTGTTGAGTATTGAAGTTGCTGTCTGTGGAAGACTGTTGTTGTTGCTTGGGCTGCTTCTTCTGTTTTTCTTTTGTTGTATTGTCTATTTGCTTGTGTTGTTTACCTTTAGGTTTGAGGTTGAGCTTGTCTCCCCTTGCCTTTTGTTTTCTTAGGTTTGAGGTTGAGCCAGACTCCTTTGTCTTGCTTGTAATGTTGCATAGCATGCATTTTACTGTTTACTGTTTACTGCTTGCTTTCTTTTGCTGTTTTCCCCTAGGATCTCTGATTTCCTCTGTGCAAGAGGGAATTATGACAGACATTAGGTTTTGACCCATCCATGATAACTGTAGGTAGATTCCCTTTCAACCATAGTTTTAGGGCGTCTTTCTCTTCTCATCTCAAAACAATTCAAAAACACAGTAATAAGGTTAATTGAAGTCGTACGTTACGAGCCTTAAGCTATCTGGGAAAAGGTTGGTGGAGGGTCTCTCTCCAGTAATCTGGATGTTAGTGTGGTACCCTTTGGGTGACATACGAAGCGTTCACTCCTGGGTCATAGTCTTTAGTGCGACTGAGATTGCAAACATCCTATAAAACATTTCTTTCGTAAAAAAATTCAAACAAACATTCAAACTCTGTTTTGTCCTCTTGGACCCTTACTCAGGAAAACCCTTTCTTAAGGAGATAAAAAAACTGTCAGACAAACTTGTGTCTTCCATAGCCCGAACAACGTTTGCTCTGGCCTTTCATGCCGTATGAAAGTACGTAGGCACAAGATGCGATATCTTGGCGAGCAACCTTCCCCTTTAACCCGTAGTTAGGCGAACTACGTTGACTCTGATTTCTCGTTCCAGACGGGAATACATAGGCATAAAGTGCGATACTTTGCCGAGTCATTTTCTTTTCTTTTTAGACCAGACCTTTAGAGTAAATAGATAAATACACCATTAGATAGAAAACAAGCGTGGATCCCGTCGAGTACGACGGACGTGAAGGGTGCTAATACCTTCCCCTTGCGTAACCGACTCCCGAATCCAGGATTTGGTTGCGATGACCATTCCTTTCCCCCTTTGCGTTAGGTTTACTCTGAGCGTTTCCTTTCCCTCTTGTGGGATAAATAACGCACGGTGGTGACTCTCCTGTCATTGCTGGCGCCGATTTTCGCAGTAGCGACAAAGGGCTACACACAATCGCGCTCAAACAGCCCCACAAAACACGCCGAAAATAAAATAACACGGAAAAACGAAATAATTAAAATGGGCGTTACAACTCTCCCACACTTTAATTATTTTCTTCCTTGAAAATACCTGATGGAAACAATTCTGGATACGCATCCCGCATCCTGCTCTCCAATTCCCATGTCACACTGCCTCTTGCAGCACCTCCCCAAACCACTCTCACCAAAGGTATCTCTTTCTCTCTGAGTCGCTTCATCTTACGATCCTCGATCCTCAATGGCATCGCTTCAATGGTAAGATTCTCTCGAACCTGCACTTCATCTCTCTGAATCATATGAGATGGATCC
The DNA here is from genome assembly GCA_963859935.3 of Lathyrus sativus. Classification (NCBI taxonomy): domain Eukaryota; kingdom Viridiplantae; phylum Streptophyta; class Magnoliopsida; order Fabales; family Fabaceae; genus Lathyrus; species Lathyrus sativus. The sequence goes on along the minus strand of OZ012738.1, from coordinate 292,098,356 downwards.
GCGACATACTTCCGAAGTTGCGAAACATGGAACACGTCATGCAAATTTGAAAGCTCAGGCGGCAACGCCACCCTATAAGCCACAAAACCAACTTTCTGCAAAATCTAATATGGCCCAATAAACTTCGGATCCAATTTCTTGGACTTCAACGCACGACATACACCATTCACTGGGTTAACTCTCAAGAACACGTGATCACCTTCATTGAATTCCAACTCTTTCCTCTAGTTATCGTGATAACTCTTCTGCCTATCCTGAGATGCTTTCATCTTCTCACGGTCATCTGAATTGTCTCAGTAGTCTACTGAACAATCTCTGGCCCCAAAACCACATTCTCACCCGACTCATACCAACACAAAGGAGTTCTGCATCTCCTACCATAAAGAGCCTCAAACGGTGCCATCCCGATACTGGAATGGTAACTGTTGTTATATGTGAACTCAATCAATGGCAAATGAGTATCCCACGCACCACCTTTTTCTAACACACAAGCCCGCAACAAATCTTCCAGCGTCTAAATAGTCCTCTCCGACTGACCATCAGTCTGTGGATGATAAGCTGAACTCAGCTTCAACTTGGTACCCAAAGCTTCCTGCAAACTCTTCCAAAATTCTGACGTAAACCTCAGATCTCTATCCGACACAATACTCGACGGCACACTGTTGCACCCTAAAATTTGACCAACCGGTTCCTATCCCTGGTTTAAGTTTCGACGCATTTTTGCATTCGCATCCGCATACGGCATGCATTGCATTTTTATCATTCAGATTGATTTTTATCAGGATTGTAGTCCCTGGCATCTCAGGCAGTTCAGGCCGGTTGGAATAAAATTCTGTTGAGAATTGTTGCTCGTTCCCTGTGTTTTCAGGCCATCTCGGTGCCCGGGTTTCGCTACGGTTGCGCAATTGGGTTTTAATCGGTTTAATCGGCCTCCTGGCATTTTTAGGATTTTTCTTTTATTTTTCTGGGATTTTTAATGCATTTAAATGGATTTTTCTGGATTTAATAGATTTTTTTTAATATTTTTAGAATTTTAAATAAATGTTCTTCTCTTTTTTTAGAGATTTACTAGATTTAAAAGAATTTTTAGATATTATAGTTTTTAATAAATTTTAGATATTAATTTTCTTTTAATCGTTTTTAATAGATAAATATATATTTTTCTTTTAAAAGAGTAGATTTAAAAAAAAAAAGATATGAATGGATATTATTTTTCAAAAATTAATAGAATAGTTTTAAAGAAAATAGATATTATTGTTTTTAGATTTTATTAGATTTAATTGTTTTTTTAGATTTTTGAAATAGGATTAAATGTTTGTTTTAGATTTTATTAGGTTTATTTGTTTTTTCAGATTTAATTAGGTTTTTAAATAATTTTTAAATGTTTTTCTATTAATTAGGAGTTTATTTCTTAATTTTCATTTTAGGATTAATCAGGGTTAATGGTAGATTTAATTAGGTTTTATTTTTTATTTTCGTTTTATAAATTAATTAGGTTTTTTAATAGGGTAATTAGGTTTTTAATTGATTTTCGTTTTAGATTAATTTTCAGTGTTAATTTTGTTTTTAGTCCACTAATCAGGTTTAGCCTTAATGGGCCATTATCCAAGTCATTCAAGCCCAGTCAGAGGGTCCAATGCAAGGCCACGTGTCTTATATATAGCAACGCCACGCTTCACTCTCTCTTTCCGCCACCTCATCTGAACACACACTCTGCACTTGCCACCTATCTCCCACGTGGCTCCCTCCCCTCTCTCTCCACCACCACGCGTCTCAACCTCTTCCCTCTCAGGTTGCATGATAGCCACGTAGCATCTCACCGCCCCCTCGCCGGAATCCCACCGTCGGCCATGCAAAGACCGGCGGCCACCACTCCAACTGTCGCCGACCACCACAACTTCTCGCCGGAGCTCTAACCGTCGCCTGAAACTGCAAAAAACCCAGAATTCCCCCAAACACCTTCCAACTTCATCTTCTTCATCGTCCACCTTCATCCGTCTTCGCCGGAAAACGCCATTCTCACCAGAATCTCCAATCTGCATCCATAACGTTCTTCATCGAGTTCTTGGATCTTTCCCAGAAAAGACTTCAAACTTCATCGCCTTCAACATCATCTCCAGAAATCACAAGATATTCATCGATCTTCGTTCATCATTCTCCCAGACCTTCAAGAATTTTCAACTGGAATCCTCAACGAACGTCATCTCTCCAGAATCTCGCCACATTCAACAGATTTTTCTTCCACGTCAAGATCCAAACGAAGATTATCTTCTTTTCGTTCATCAACCTGTATCGTTCTTCATCTCCAGAACGTTCTTCAAGAACTTCATCCAGCTAGATCCATCCGATCATCACAAAAGTTTCATCGCCGCCGCAGATCCTCATATCTTCAACCAAGATCTTCCTGGATTCGTAGATCCTCTCGCGTTTGGAATTTCGCCAGCCTCATCCATCTTCTTCATCAGATTTTCCAGGTTTGTATTCTTCCTTCCTTAACTCGTAAACACTCATAGTTGGTTAGGTAAATGGATTTAGGTTTTGTGTTGGTTAGGTTGAATATCAAGATTTTGTGAGGCGAGTTAGGATTAGGGTTGAGTTGAATAGGGAATTTGAGGTGTGAGGTGAGTTTGGTTGAAGGTTTCAGAGAGATTGGAAGTTCAAAACAGCGTTAGGGTTTGTTTTGGAGATGATGAACAGTGGCGAGAAGGGTAGAGGAATTTTAGGGTTTGCTCGTTTTGCTGAGATTGATTGTGGTTTGGACTCGGGCTTAGGCCCAGTTCAGTTTGCTAATCCACACCCCTGGCATACCAGAAACGCCCCCTATCCCCCTGGTGTGAATTTCGTTGGGCCTAACCCAGTTTACTGCTTACACCCCCCCCCCATTGGAAGCCCAACCTGGAAGGCAAGCGAGTTACTCGCTATTCGCCCCCCCCCCCCCCCGTTTGTGTTTTTTTGTAATTGTTTTCTGAAGCAATCCTGGGCCTAGTACGTTCTGCTGAACGCACCCCCCTCCTGGGGCCCATTGTAGTTCTGAGTGTGAATAAATGCTTTTGTCACCCCCCCTTTTTTTCATGTTAATTGAATTTCTTTTTTTCTTTTCATTTGAATATTGGTTACCAAAATAATTCATAATAAATCAAAAAATGATCATTTCAACATGGGATTTTTTTCCTCCATTTTAATAATTGTCTCAAGAATATTGTGAGGAAATAAAAATAGTATTTTAATCATTTTTTCTATTTTTGGTGAATTTTCACATTTAATTGCTTTCCATTTCCATTTTGTTTGTACATATCATTTTAGTGAATTTTGTTTAGTCATTTAAATTCGTATTTTGATTCCGTTCTTTTTGTAGTAGGTAGATTAGAACATTAGGCTCCCTTAGATATTTATTCCACATTTTTGTGGATTAATCTTGATTAGTTTTGATTAGAGAACAGTAGGGTGATAGTTTTAGAGTTCAAACTCAACATAGGTGCATTCTACCATTTTATTTTGGGTTTTTTTAGCATGAATTAGGTTATGGGACATATAGGGTATGTAGGGTAGATATAGAGATCCCCTTAGAATAAATCTTAGAATTTTAAATACTATTTTACTATTTTTAGTATATTTTTCAAATGGTGTGTTTGTTTGGTGTTCCCACATGGGGTTTTTATCTGTCTGCTTGGGCTTTTGGGCTTTTATTTGGGGTATGGGGCTTGGTTTGAGCTTGTGGAGCATTGAAGACATCAAAGGAGAGGATTGAAGATGATAATCAAAAAGCTTGAAGATTGTTTGCGCTTGGAGCTGATTAAAGACATAGGAGATAGGAGATAAGCATAGCCTTAGAATAGACTGAATTCTTTGTACAAACATGGATAGCTTCATGTGCTTCCATTCCTCTCTATGACATAAAGTCCCTCCATGGTATTCACCTCCCTCCTTTGGAGGGATAAGTGGTTTTATCTAGGAGGTAGAACTTTGAGGGAAACAGTCTGTTACAATGTCAACTATTCATAGACTTCCTTTGGTTGTCAATGAACAGTTTGACATTCAATTTATTCTGATAAATCAATTCATCTAAGAGAGCTTGCCTTGAAGAAAGAAGCCATTGAAGATAGAGATGAAGATCAAATATTGACAAAGATGAAGATTATTCATGTCAAAGCTGTGCAACTGTTGAAGCTAGGGTTACTGCTGTCTGGAGCTATCTGCTGTCTGATGCTGTCAACTGGTTAAGATTCTGTGCTTACTTGAGCTTGGTGATTTCTGGGAGATGGAAGATTTCTGTGAATCAACTGTCAGAGTTTGCTGTTTGTTCAAAGCTGCTGTTGTAGGAGCTAGGGGAGCTGTCAGAGCTGATTTTGGGCCTTATTTTCTTTGCTGTATTGTTTGTTAATTTTCCCCATAGGGTTGAAGTGAAGTTGTTTCACTTTGCCCATTGTTTTCTAGGTTCAAGGTTGAGTGGGACTCCCTTGCCTCGCTTGTACTGCTGCATTCATGCATTTTACCGCTTTACTGTATATGTTGTTGCTTTTCTGTTTATCCCTTTAGGATCTCTGTTTCTCTCTACGCAAGAGAGGAATATGACAGACATTAGGCTCTCATCCATGTATGACAACATTAGGGTAGATTTTGATTCCCATTTTAACCCTAGGGTTTTTAGAGTTCTTTCTCTTCTCATCTCAAAATCATTCAAAAAACACAATAAACATTTCAAACATCAATAAAAGACAGTTCTTGCGTAAAAGACTGTGAACCAATCAAAAGAGTCATTTTTGTCCGCTTTGACCCGTAATCAGGAGAAAACCTTTTTCAGAAGGATAAAAAACAATCAAGACAAACTTGTGTCGTACGTGGCCCGAACTACGTTTGCTCTGATCTTTCATGCTGTATGAAAGTACGTAGGCATAGGATGCGATATCCTAGCGAGCAACCTTCCCCTCCTTTCCCGTAGGTAGGCGAACTACGTTGACTCTGATTTCTCGTTCCAAATGGGAATGCGTAGGCATAAAGTGCGATACTTTGCCGAGTCATTTTATTTTCTTTTAACCTCAGACCTGTAGAATATATAGAATAACAATCCGTACTAGAAAACAAGCGTGGATCCCGTCGAGTACGACGGACGTGAGGGGTGCTAATACCTTCCCCTTGCGTAACCGACTCCCGAATCCAGGATTTGGTTGCGATGACCATTCCTTTCCTGTCTTTGCGGTAGGTTTACTCTGAGCGTTTCCTTTCCCTCCTTTGGGATAAATAACGCACGGTGGCGACTCTTCTGTTCAGCCGGTGCCGATTTTCGCAGTAGCGACATCTGGCGACTCTGCTGGGGACTCCAACGGTTCCCTACGCGAGTCAATCCTGTTGCACCCTAAAATTTGCTCAACCTTTTCTAATTGGTTTATGTTTCAATTGCATCAGCATTTGCATAGAGAGTCATGTACATAGCCTAACCATCTGCATAGCATAAGCATAGCAAATCATCCAACAGGGACCAATAATTATTCTCATCTCTATGAGCCTATCAAGAGGTTATTATTCTAATTCAATCCCATTCAAGTCATCGGAAAGAATTTGAAAGCTATCAAGTCAATGGATCAAGCAGGGCATCTAGCTCCTATCTGAGGGTATCTGAGGATTAACAAAGAAACTGTGAGCTGTGGGCTGAGCATGGAGAGTATGTGGACCTCATGGGAGACTTAGAAAGTCATTTGGAGAAGGAGATAAGTCATTGATATGATCACAAATATTGCAGTTGAAGACAGTCAACTAGGGTTTCATCTGGGGTCAACTCTAGGTCAACTCTAGGTCAATTGACTGATTGAAAGGCATTAAGGGCTATTGGAGAGATGTGGGGGTTCATCATTTGACATGTAGAAGAGAATATGGTGGTATGCCAAGAAGAATTCAAGAGAAATCAAGGAGAGGAGGAGTTTCTAAATTAGGGTTTCTATGTAAAATCCCCTAGTTTAGGTCAAATTTCCAAGCAAGATAAGTCAAAATTCAAGCTTCCAATGAATTTCTAGTCAACATAAGAATTGTTCCTCATTGTCTTAGCTTTCTAGAATGGTATAGTATGCCTTCATATGATTTGTGGAACTCTACTTATGGTCTTGGCAAGCAAAGGGTATTTTGGTCATCTGAGAATTACAGGTCATTTCAAGCCTATGCCATAAACTCATACAAGGAAGCTTCAAATGGAAAACTTTACAACATCAAACTTGTTCCAAATGACATTTTGAGTCTAGAAAGGTGACCATGAGAGATTGGAAAGGTTCATAGCACAAGGTTTCAAAATTGGTGGATTTAATGAATAAAAATGACCTAAAAAATGAGATTTTTCATATTTTGGCCAAATGAGGTGAAATTATAGGTCATTTTGAATGGAAAAATCATTTTTAGAACATTGGCTAAAGTAGAATTTTGAGCTTGGTTCAAGTTTTGGAAGTTATTCAAGGTTACTTGCAATGAAAGTTACATAATCCAAAATGTAAGGAAAGAGTGCAAGGGAAGTTTCTCCAAGTTTCTAGGAGGTTCTAATATCATGTATATATTGGTATGAAGAGGTTCATGCAAGGGTTGGTGATCACATTTGCTCATAAACACAAGTTTCACACACTTTCTTCAAATTGCAAAATCAATCCAAACTCTCTCAAATTCTCATCAATCTTCACATTTTCTGATTGGATCTTCATCATCATCATCCAAGGATCATAATTCACATCAAGATTGGTGAAATTGAAGGAAGATTCGAGCTGTGCAAGTTGACCATTCAAGAAGCAAGAATTTTGGAATTGAGAGATTCAAAGCTTTGGAGTATCATTGGTTGCATACAGAACTCATCATCAAGTTCTTGGATCATTTTCCACTCACTTCAAGCCTTGGATCAAGAGGATTTGGTACCTGTTTTCATCAATTGCACCAGGTATGTTTCTCATTCGAATTGCATGTTTAGGTGAGAATTATGAGGTTTTGTTAGCATAGAAAGGTTAAGCTAGGATAGATGACTGAGTTTGGTGAGTTTGGAGAGCTTTCATGGAGTTTGATCATGGAGTGCAAGATCTGTTTGGATGAATAACTCTTGGATTAGAGCACGAAAATCTTAGTTCATTAGCTTGCTATGATCAGCATAATGTGTAGAGTATGTTAGGGCAAGAATTAGGGAGAATTGGAGAGGTTGATATCAGTTGAAAATGGTGGAACCTAACTGTTATGCTTATCGGGTTTGGAGTTTGGCTGAGTTTTAGAAGGAATGATTGGCATGGTTGTGTAGAGGGATTGTTCTAGAGCAACTTTGCTTTTGGAATTGTTTGATTTCGTGGAGAGATGAGGGAGAACAGAGAGCTCGAAAATCATGCATGGAAGAAGAGTTTCAGAAACCCTAGGGTTTCTAAGGTTGAAGACGATCTGGGAGCCACACGATGGCCTTTTGACTTTTGACTGGGATAGGAAACCAACGGCCACGATTGCACAGAAAAACGGAGGGAGATTTGAATGGTGCAACGCACCGTTTCATTTAAGTTTGCTGACTGGGCTCAAATTTTGGTTACTAACCGCACCCCCGTTCTCAAGCCCAATACCAATATGAACTGTAACATCTGCTATTTACACCGTTTCCCTTTTTTTAATTTTTGTTGGTTTTCTGAGCGTCCTGGGCCTAGTACACAGTTGTTATTCGTACCCCCACTGCATGGCCCAGTTTATTGTTTTAACTGAATTTATTACTTTCTGCACCCTGCATCCATATTAATTCATTTTATTTTCTTTAAAAAAAAACATTAAATCTTTAGAAAATCATAACAAATAGAAAAATGATTATTTTTCATTGGTTCTTTTTGCATTATTTTCATAATTTTGTCAAGAAAATTATCATACAAAAAAATTAATAGTTCATTTCATTTTAATATTTTTGGTATATTTTTCTTTTAATTAGGTGTAAATAATATTTTGTTTGATACATGAATTTGGTGATTTTAGTTTGATTAGTTGCTTTAATATTTTTCATCCATTCTTTTTAGGTTGATTAGTAGACATTGTTAGCTTGTATATACAATTTAGTTCCCATTTTTAGGACTTAGTTTTAGGTGATTAGTTTAGGTGTGAATAACATGAACAAAATTAGGGTTTAAGTGACAACATAGGTGAATTGAATCATTTCCCTTAGGAGTTAGAGATTGAGTTTTTGATATGGGACTATAGGGACTATGGGTAGTTATTAGATCCCTTAGAAATCATTAGGATTCCTCTACTGCTATTAATATACTGTCTGTATTTGTTTGACTGGTGTGGTGTGCCCTCTCTGGGGATTATTGCTTGTTTGTGTGGGTATTGGGATTGCTTGGGGGATTAGGAGAGCTGAAGACTTGTGATGATGAAGCCATTGGAGATCCAGAGATTGAAGACCAACTTCCAGAGTTGAAGAGGAGATTCCTTCTAGCAGCTGTTGAGGAGACTAGGGTTTAGGAGCTAGGCAGAGCTCTAGATTAGAAAGCTTGTTTCCCAAACATGGAATGCCTTGTCTGCATCCATTCTTTCTCTATGATTCAAAGTCTCTTTCAAATATCCACCTCCTTCCTTTGGAAGGATCAGTGCATTTGAAAGATAGAACTTTTGAGAGAAAATTGTCTATATAATGTTAACAGTTAATGAACCACCCTTGGTAGGTAATTGACTGTCTAACATTCATTCACTTCATTTTGTTGATTGATGTTCATCCTGGAGTTTGAGACTGGAAGAAAAGCCATTGCAGATGGAAGATTGATGATCAAGACCTTGCTGGAAAGCTGTGTAGATGGAGATTGATGCTTGTTGAAGCTTGAAGCTGTTTGGAGATGACTTGAAGACAGATGTTGATGCAGAGCTGCTGTGGCTGTTTATTTTTGCTGTATTTCATTTCTGATGTATTGATTGGTTTTTCTGACTGTATTGTTTGTTGTTTAACCTGTTGGGTTGAAAGTGAATCCTGTTCACTTTTGCCTATTGTTTTCTAGGTTCGAGGTTGAGTGGGACTCCCTTGCCTCGCTTGTATTGCTGCATCCATGCATTTTACTGCTTTACTGTATATATCTGCTATTGTTTCTGTTTCCGTCTATTCCCTTAGGATCTCTGTTTCTCTCTGCGCAAGAGAGGAGCATGATAGACACTAGGTCTTAACCCATGCATGATAACATTAGGTTAGTTTGATTCCCTTCGCAGCCGTAGGTTAGAGTTCTGTCTCTTCTTCCTCAAAACAAACAGAAAAATACAATAAGATTTCAAACACAATAAAAGTCACTTCTCCCGTAAAAGAATGTGAACTCATCAAAACGTCATTTTTGTCCGCTTGGACTGTTAATCAGAAAACCTTTTTCAGAAGGAATAAAATCAACCAAGATAGACTTGTGTCGTACGTGGCCCGAACTACGTTTGCTCTGATCTTTCATGCTGTATGAAAGTACGTAGGCATAGGATGTGATATCCTAGCGAGCAACCTTCCCCTCCTTTCCCGTAGGTAGGCGAACTACGTTGACTCTGATTTCTCGTTTCCGACGGGAATACGTAGGCATAAAGTGCGATACTTTGCCGAGTCATTTTATTTTCTTTTTAACCCTTGACCCTTAGTTTAGATAGAATAACAATCCATACCCGAAAACAAGCGTGGATCCCGTCGAGTACGACGGACGTGAGGGGTGCTAATACCTTCCCCTTGCGTAACCGACTCCCGAACCCAGGTTTTGGTTGCGACGACCATACCTTTCCCGTGTTGTGCGAGGTTTACTCTGAGCGTTTCCTTTCCCTCTCGTGGGATAAATAACGCACGGTGGCGATTCTTCTGTCAGTCGGCGCCGATTTTCTCAGTAGCGACAGCTGGCGACTCTGCTGGGGAAATTGGCGTCCCCTGGCTGCTAAGGACTGCGATAGTTCTTATGCATTTGGGATCCAACGTCCCTAAAGCGAGTCAATCCTAATGCTTGTTTTCCCGTCGAGGATTTTGTATGGATTTATATTTCTGACCTTTATTTTCAGCATTATATATATTGATTATTATTGCTGTATTGGGGTGTGATGGGTGGTTCTATGATTGAGAGATAAGCCGGACCTGGGCTTGAGTGCACCTAGAATTAGAGTAGAAAGTAGTGGGCGCGTGCCGACTTTGCTTGCATTAGTGTCTCATGAAATCTACACTCGGACGAGGTTCTTCTAGTTGGCTTCTTTTTCTACCCTTTGGGTCGAAGGGGTTGTTGGTCAGCTGAATTGTCGACTCTGGGAACCGATCATTTAGAAGTTGGCTAAGTGAGGCCTCTTCAGGATTTGATGATGCCACTCCTTCTGGGAATCGTATCATCAACCCTGAAAGTCTGTGACGCCGACGACCGCATAGGATGCCATACCTTTGTCAGTTACTAGGACATCCACCTGTGAGAGGGTTTGGGGTTATGCAGGTAACTAGACCTTCAGACTACCGGTTTATTTCTTGATCTGAGATCCTGGGTATTTATGGAGAGTTCTGAGGTCTGTCAGAGACCAGTTGGAGGGTTCTGAGGTCTGTCAGAGACCAGTTGGAGAGTTCTGAGGTCTGTCAGAGACCAGTTGGAGATATGATGTGAGGTCTGTCAAAGACCAGTCAGAGTTATGTTTGAGGTCTATCAGAGACCAGTCAGAGTTATGGGTCTATCAGAGACCAGAGTTGGAGCTTTGTTGTAGGTCTATCTGAGGCCAGGGTTTGAGGACTTCTGAAGGGTCTATCTGAGACTTCTTGATATGGTTCAAGCTTCTCAGCCGGGGCACCTGATCCCTGTTGACTGTGTGCATACGCATTCGCATTTTCATTCATATGTTGGTAGCATATTGCATATCCATTTTGCATTGCAGGTACTGATTCGAAATTGTATCTCATCTCCTGCATCTCAACAGGTGTTTACAGAATTGCAAACCAACATCCCCATCGGTACTCCACTCGCACCAACTGCCGAAGAATCATGGATCAAATGCAGAACGAGATGCAAGACATGCACGAGAAGCTAGCGCTCTTCATGCAGACCATGGAGACTATTGCAAAGGGTCAGGAGAATTTGCAAACTATGGTGCAGCCTCTGTTAGCAAGGAACGCTGGGCATGGAAATGAGGATCACCAGTCTGTGCGAGTCGATACTGTTCATGGGGATGGTACTCCCACGCCAGTGGCTCCGCCGATAGTCAATATACCTGCTGTTAATGTCAACAACGGTGCTGCTGTTAGGATCAGTAACGTCGGAGTTGGGAACGAGACTGTTGTCCATAACGTTGGGCTTGGTGATGTCAACCTGGGGTATAATATGGGAGGCAATGGCTTCGGCAATGCTGGATTCGGGTTCAACGATCAGGGATTCGATAACGCTGGGAAATATGGTTTCAATGCTCAAGGCTTTGGGCAAGATGGTTATGGTGTGACCAATCAGGGTTACGGAGGTTTCGGGAATGGAAACGGCGCTGGGTTAATGGCTTTTGGGCCTGCCGGAGGTGTTCAGGGGTACGACAACAGAGGCCGAGGCCCAGTGATGAATCAGATCAGAGCTGGCCGTAATAATGGATATGATGGGTATGGAGCTGGGAATGGTGTGTGGCAAGAAGATCAGCAGGAGGACGCTTTCTCCGGCGGAGGTTTCGAAGGGCCGATGGATGACTCCCAGAAGATCAGAATGCTAGAAGAGCAGATGAGGGGGGTCCTGAACCAAAGTGCTGTGGGCTTAGACATGGCCACAATGGGTTTGGTACCTGGCTTGAGGGTGCCAATCAAATTCAAAGCTTCTACGTTTGATAAGTATAAAGGGGACACCTGTCCGAAAGTGCACGTGCGGGCTTATTACAGAAAGATGTCTGCGTACTCAACTGATGAGAGAATGCTAATGCATTTCTTTCAAGATAGTCTGTCGGGCCCTTCCCTAGAGTGGTACATGCGGTTGGAGCCGACCAATATAAAGACATGGAAGCAACTAGCAGAGGCATTTGTAGCTCACTACAAGTATAACAGCGACTTGGCGCCCAATCGGGTCCAATTGACAGGGCTGTCTCAGAAGAAGGGTGAGAGCTTTAAAGAGTACACGCAAAGGTGGCGCGATATGGCTGCCAGGGTCCGTCCTCCTTTAGAAGACAAGGAAATGAACGACATGTTCATCGGCACGTTCACAGGCATGTTTTATGACAAGTTGTTTCACACATCTTTGGCTAGTTTCTCAGACTTAATTCTGATGGGAGAAAAGATTGAAAACAACATTAAGCAAGGAAGGTTCCAGGCTGAGGAATCAACTGCATCTGGCAGTAATAGGAAGGCTTTTGGTGGGCGCCGTCAGGGCGAGGCAAGCGCAGTATTTAGACGCCGAGGCCGAGGCAGGGGTCGAAACCAATATCATCAGCCGCAGCAGGTGGCGAGTGTTACTATTCCATATCAACAACAACCGTTTCAGCAGCAGCCAATGCAACTACAACAACAGCAACAACAGCAGCAGCAGCAGCCACAGCAGGGGGCACAGCCTGCTCAGCGAAGATTCCAGGGTGGTAAACCAAGAAGAGTGTTTGAGAAGCCGCCCTCAACGTACGCAGATTTGTTGCAGACATTGTTGGGTTTGAACCTGGTAGAGAAGAGAACTCTGGCACCGATAACGGGAACTCCTCCGTATGGTTATGATGCAAGTAGGCACTGCGAGTTCCACTCTAGGGCTCCGGGCCACGATGTAGAGGGTTGCCATGCTTTTAGGCATGTTGTGCAGGATCTTTTGGACAATAATGCTATCAATTTCGGAACGGCAGGGCCGAATATAGTGCAGAAGCCCATGCCTAATCATGGGGCAAACGCCATTCTGACTGAGGAAGGGTTGAATCTGATTATGAATGTCGACGATTTAAAAACGCCGCTGAGCGAGATAAAAAGCAGATTGTTGCAAGGGGGTGTTTATCCCGGATATGACGAGTATTGCTTAGAATGCTGGACCCTAGCTGAGGGGTGTGATGATTTGAAGAAAGGCATCCAGGCTTTAATTGACGGCGGCACATTACAGTTTGACCGAGCAGCAACTGAAGAGCCTGCAGGGGCAGTAGCAGATGATCATAGTGATGTGGCCACTGTAACGATTCCTCGAAAGACAATCACTATAACAACACCGGTCCACCGACCGCCGATCACCATAACTAAGGCCGAACCAATCCCGTACGAGAACACAAAAGCGGTCCCATGGTCATATGGGCTGGAGGTGTATTGTGACGGAATAAAGATTGATGTTAATAAGCAACCAGCCGAGACTGTAGAGAATGTGGTTGGTTCAGGAGGTATGACAAGGAGTGGTAGGATCTTCATATCGCCTGAGGTGGAGACCGAAAGATTAGCGAAAGGAAAAGGGAAGATGGTTGAGAGTGTCCCAGTGCAAGCAAGCGGCAAAGAAGCGGCATCGAAAGATGTAGAAGAGTTCATGCGCTTGATTCGAAAAAGTGATTATAAGATTGTGGAGCATCTGCAGCAGACACCGTCAAAAATATCTATACTGTCGTTGCTCTTATGTTCTGAAGCTCACAGAAATGCATTGCTGAAAGTCCTGGATACTTCCTTCGTGCCCCAAGACGTCTCCGTGAATCAGCTGGAAGGAGTGTTGGCACATGTGAATGCCGGCCACAGCTTGGGCTTTACCGACTTCGATTTGACCCCGAAAGGGAGAGATCATAATATGGCGCTGCACATATCTGTCGAGTGTAGAGGATCAGTAATGTCGCATGTATTGGTCGACACCGGATCGTCTTTGAATGTGATGCCCAAGAAAGCGATGATGAAGCTAGATGTCAGAGGAATCCTATGCACGCCCAGTGACTTGGTAGTCAGAGCGTTTGATGGCACGCGAAGAACAGTCTTTGGATCGATAACATTGCCTCTACAGGTAGGGCCGGAGGTGTTTGCAACGGAATTTTATATCATGGATATACAGCCCGCATATAGCTGCCTGCTCGGAAGACCCTGGATTCATGGGGCTGGGCCAGTCACGTCTACCCTGCATCAGAAGTTGAAATATATGGTCGGAGACAGCGTAGTCACCGTATGCGGAGAAGAAGACATCCTGGTCAGCCATCTGTCGTCATTTAAATATGTGGAGGTCGACAGAGAGATCCACGAAACACCCTGCCAGGCATTTGAAGGGTTGCGTATCAAGGACAAAGGTCCCGGGCCGAGCAAAGTGTCGGAGATAGCCGTCTCGTCGTATAAAGAAGCCCAAGCTCTGGTGGAGGCCGGAGAAGCAAAGGGCTGGGGCAAAGTGCTGGATATTCCTGTAAAGATGGACCGGTTCGGGCTGGGATACCAACCGTCATCGTCAACACCTGCTGTGGGGACACCCCGTTTCAGAGGGCCAATAACCATCTCTGCTAGTGGAGTATGTCATGAAACCATCAACGCTGCTTCGGAGTCTGACGAAGGAGACAGCGACTGTGATATGGATGCCTGGATTCAGCCAAGCACGCCAGGACAGGGACTGTGCAACTGGTCTATTCGGGAGCTTGTTCCTGTGACTCTTAAACAGTAATGCTTTGTTTTATTAATTGTTGAATAATCTGATGTCTTGCCCGGGGCATCGTGATTTGCTTAGGGCTGTGTTGTTATGAACATTGCGTGTTAATCATTAAATAAATGGCGTTTTTTCATGTGCAAATATTTCGATCTTTGTCTTTCTTGTTTTGTATTTTTCAATAAAATGGCAATGTGGTTATCCGCTCTATACGCATTTTGAAGCACTTAACCATTCCTTTTGCAGGATAACATTTTCAGATGACATCCTTGAACCACCTATGACTCGTCCCGACTTCAAGCACCCGGTATTTCAGGCCGAAGAAGAGGTTGTCGAAGATAGCGACGTTCCTGAAGAACTGTCTTGGTTGGTGAAGCAAGAGGAAAGAGTCATTCTGCCTCATGAAGAGGTCATCGAAATTATCAACTTGGGGTCGGAAGGGGTTGAGAAGAATATTCGTATCGGGGCCGCACTGCAGAGCGATATCAAGCGAAGACTGGTTGAAATGCTCCGAGAGTATAGTGATGTATTCGCTTGGTCGTATGAAGATATGCCAGGACTCGATACAGATGTGGTTGTGCACCGTCTGCCATTGAAAGAAGAATGCCCGCCGGTCAAACAAAAGCTTCGCAGAACTAGACCAGATATGGCAGTGAAGATCAAAGAGGAAGTTCAAAAACAGTGGGATGCTGGTTTCCTGGCTGTGACAAAATATCCCTCATGGGTTGCTAACATCGTACCAGTGCCAAAGAAAGATGGCAAGGTTCGAATGTGCGTGGATTATAGGTATTTGAATAAAGCAAGCCCAAAAGACGATTTTCCACTTCCTCATATCGATGTGCTAGTTGATAATACTGCTCAATACTCTGTATTCTCCTTCATGGATGGCTTTTCAGGCTATAATCAGATTAAAATGGCGCCAGAGGACATGGAGAAGACTACTTTCATAACGCCTTGGGGAACATTTTGCTACAAAGTGATGCCCTTTGGCTTGAAAAATGCTGGGGCAACATATCAGCGTGCGATGACGACTCTTTTTCATGATATGATGCATAAAGAGATCGAAGTTTATGTTGACGATATGATTGCCAAATCCCAGACGGAGGAAGAGCATCTGGTGAATCTGCTGAAGTTATTTAAAAGGCTTAGGAAGTTCAGGCTCAGACTGAACCCTAACAAATGCACCTTCGGGGTGAGATCGGGTAAACTGCTGGGGTTTATCGTAAGCGAAAGAGGAATAGAGGTTGATCCTGCTAAAATAAAAGCAATTCAAGAAATGTCGACGCCTAAAACAGAGAAAGAGGTGCGCGGGTTTTTAGGGAGGTTGAACTATATCGCCCGGTTCATATCTCACCTAACTGCTACGTGTGAACCATTATTCAAGCTGCTGAAGAAAGATCAAGCTGTAACGTGGAACGAAAATTGTCAAAAGGCGTACGATAAAATAAAGCAGTACTTACAGGAGCCTCCTATTTTGATACCCCCAGTGGCAGGTAGACCCTTGATTATGTATTTGACAGTTCTTGAGGGAAGCATGGGTTGTGTCCTCGGTCAGCACGACGAGACGGGGAGAAAAGAGCATGCGATCTACTACTTGAGTAAGAAATTTACAGATTGTGAATCTCGATATTCAATGCTGGAGAAAACTTGTTGCGCGCTAGCCTGGGCTGCCAAGTGTTTGAGGCAATACATGCTGAATCATACAACCATGCTCATCTCGAAGATGGATCCTATCAAATATGTATTCGAAAAGCAGGCGTTGTCAGGAAGAATTGCCCGTTGGCAGATGGTCTTGACTGAATATGACATCTAATACGTCTCGCAAAAGGCTATAAAAGGGAGTGTACTGTCTGAGTACCTGGAAGAGCAGCCTATTGAAGATTACCAATCGATGAGGTTTGATTTTCCTGACGAGGATATCATGTACCTAAAGATGAAAGATTGTGAAGAGCCGTTGCCAGACGAAGGACCAGAATTGGGTTCCAAATGGAAGATGATATTTGACGGAGCTGTGAATGCTTACGGTAGCGGAATAGGGGAAATCATCACTACTCCACACGGGTCGCACATCCCGTTTACCGCTCGATTGACCTTTGCAGTTACCAATAATGAAGCCGAATACGAAGCTTGTATAATGGGGCTTGAAGAAGCCATTGATTTGCGAATCAAGAATATAGACGTATACGAAGACTCAGCTCTGGTCGTGAATCAGATCAAAGGGGAATGGGAGACACGTCAGCCCAACTTGATACATTACATGAATTACGCAAGGAGATTGTTGCCTTTCTTTGACAAGGTTGAATTGCATCATGTACCGCGGGAAGGGAATCAAATGGCTGACGCTCTCGCCACTTTGTCTTCCATGTACAAAGTCAACTTCTGGAATGAGGCCCCCATAATCGTTATCTCTCGGCTTGATAGACCAGCTTTCGTATTTGCTATTGATGAAGCATCCGACGATAAACCGTGGTATTTCGATATCCTTAATTTCCTGAAGAACAAAGAGTATCCGGCTGGGGCATCCAGTCAAGATCAGAAGACTCTCAGGAGATTAGCGGGTAATTTCTATTTGAATCCGGATGGTGTCTTATACAGAAGGAACCACGACTTGGTGTTGTTGCGTTGTGTAGACGAAAGAGAGGCAAAGCTGCTCATGGAGGAAATACACGAAGGTACCTTTGGTACGCATGCTGGTGGGCATGCTATGACGAGAAAGCTGCTGCGGGCAGGATATTTTTGGCTGACTATGGAAACTGACTGTTTCAAGTTTGCGAGGAAGTGCCACAAGTGCCAAATCTATGCTGATAAGATCCATGTGCCTCCGAGTCCTCTGAATGTGATGTCATCGCCATGGCCGTTCTCGATGTGGGGAATCGATATGATTGGAAAGATCGAGCCGACAGCTTCTAACGGGCATCGGTTCATCCTAGTAGCAATCGATTATTTCACCAAGTGGGTAGAAGCGGCATCTTACGCAAACGTAACTAAGCAAGTGGTGGCCAGATTCATCAAGAGAGATATCATTTGCCGATATGGGATCCCCGAGCGGATAATCACGGACAACGGTTCAAACCTGAATAACAAAATGATGAAGGAGCTCTGTCAGAATTTCAAGATTGAACATCACAACTCCTCCCCTTACCGACCCAAGATGAATGGCGCTGTCGAGGCGGCCAATAAGAATATAAAGAAGATCGTTCAGAAAATGGGGGTGACCTATAAGGATTGGCATGAGATGCTACCTTTCGCTTTGCACGGTTATCGTACGACGGTACGCACATCAACCGGGGCAACCCCGTTCTCGTTAGTATACGGAATGGAAGCGGTATTACCATTTGAAGTTGAGATCCCTTCTCTGAGGGTATTGCGAGACGTTCAGCTAGACGAGGCAGAATGGGTAAAAGACAGGTTGAACCAACTGAGTTTGATGGATGAGAAGAGGCTAGCTTCTCTAGCATACGGTCGTTTGTACCAGAGCCGAATGAAGAAAGCATATGATAAGAAGATACATCCTCGCAGCTTTCAGACGAGCGACCTTGTGCTGAAAAGGATTCTCCCGCCGCAGGCAGATCACAGGGGCAAGTGGACCCCCAACTACGAAGGGCCATACGTTGTCAGGAAAGTCTTTTCAGGAGGAGCGTTATCGTTGTCCACCATGGACGGTGAAGACTTTACGTCGCCTGTGAATTCGGACGCAGTTAAAAAATACTTTGCTTAAAGTTGACCCGCTGGACAGAAAAAGAGAGTCCAGGCAAAAATGGGGCATCCTGGCGAACCAAAAACAGAATGAAAGGTTCGGGCAAAAGTTAGGGATAAAATGAAAAATGTACACCCGTGAAGTTGAAAACCTACACTGGGCGGCTTCGGCAAAAAGGGGTATCCCGGTGAACTGAAAACCCGTAAAGGGCGGTTCACGCAAAAGTTAGGGATTTGAAAAGCAAATGACTGCGGTCCGAATTTGATACTGCATTGAGCATTGGTGCGGGAGAATATAATTGAGGGGTCGGTTATCAGGTACAATCTCTTCGGAAGTGTGGATACCGGGAAAGCATCAGAGTCGGACGAGTCATAGGAGGATCAGTTTGTGGTGTTCGTCTGCATCCCGTTGCCGACATGTGTACAAATTTAATTTGTCAAAATATTTATGCTTCTTGTGCATACTTGTATATTTGCTTTGCGTAGCTTCCTCTTTTCAGGAGTTACATCCCGTGTACAAAAACTCCTCCCATTCAGGGGCCCAATCAATAAAATATGTTATTCAGTACTTGATGCTGGTTCTTTACTGTTTTGTGCATGATAAAGCGCCTAAGTTTACTGAAACTAGCATGTGTATAACATCACTGGCCCTTGCCGACAATTGCTAAAAACTTTGAATTAACTGAAGATGATGTCACTAACCTGAATTGATGTGGTTGCATAGGCTTGTCTTGTTTTGTTTGTGCTGTTGCAGGTTTCATAGCCGTACGAGGAAGACGATCAAAAGATTGCAATAACGAAAGACTCGACCCCCACGCAGGTCATGCATGTGCTTCCTGAAGAAGGATCGAATTCCCCAGCTAGCCGTAGCTTATCCAAAGCACATGTTCCAGCAAAGTCATTTATCCTCAGCAGAGTTTGGTGATTCCCAGATTGAAGGCTGTATTCAGACAGTATATCTCAGGCAGATTGGTTTAGTCGCAGAAGATCAATATTTGTGAGCTGTATTCAGGCAGTTTACCTTTCCCCGCAGGGTCAGTTACTCTCCCCCAGCGGAGCCAGTTGATTTTCCCCAAGAGAATCATCCCGTCCCCAGCGGAGTTTCTTTCCAACCCGTGTTTACATTCCTCCCAGTGAAAATTGAAGATTAAGACTCTCCCCGGCATAGTTGGTTGTGTGTCCTGGCATTTATTTTGCCGGAATACCGTGTGATATCAGTTCACTCACCCGCAGAAGTTCGATCATACCAGGCGCATCTGCTAGTCTCCAGCAGAGTTATATTCCCCAGCAGGGTGTTACTTTAATGAGGTGCTTGATTCAAGTTCCCAATTTCCTAGCTGAGTCGGCTTCACTCTCCCAGCATTTATTTTGCTTGAATAATCCTGTAGCACCTGGCTATCCCCCAGCGGAGTTGGCATTATCTTCAGCATTTATTTTGCTGAAGCAAGTTCCTGTATCTCAGTAGTTCGAGTCTGCATTTGCATCGGCATATAGTGTCATATTTGCATTCACCAAATAAAAGCGTAGCGTTTCCATGTCGAATGGAGCATTGCATCATCGTCAAACGCATGCATTTTGAAACATAAACCAGGTTGGCTAACCTTTTGTTTCAAGTATTGTTTCTCTTGTAGGTAGAGAGAGCTCTTGCTCAAATGAAGTATCAAACATTCAAGATCTCGGCGTGAGACATCCAATGAAGTGTCAGCTTTAGCGTTATTCCCCACAGAGTTATCGTGATGAAGTTTCTTTGTGAATTTCTCGTTGTTTTCCCCGCCAGAGTTAGTAGGCAAAATTTCTCCTCATTCCCAAGCAGAGTTATCTGTCATCAAAAGGTTCATGAATCAGAATTTCAGAGGCTGCCGTCGGTTATCAGAACAGGTGTCCGGTAGTTTGGTTTCCAAATATCCCCAGTAGAGTCCGCCTCAAAGTCGCTGTCACGTCAGTGCTAAGAAGTTTGTGGTTTGAGACCAATGGAGGAGTAAGTCCTAACGTGGACAATGTTATTGACAAGTTCTTCGTGCTAGAAAAATGGGAGTCTTAACGCGGACAGTTTTATTTCCCTGGGCTGATAGGAGGTGCTAGTCCTAACGTGGACGGGTTCGTTTTTTTAGAGTTGTTGGAATGTGGAGTCCTAACGTGGACATTTCTTCCAGGTGACGATATGTGTTAGTCCTAACGTGGACAGATTCGAGTTCACGGTATTGATTGAGTGTGGAGTCCTGACGGGACAAAAAAGTGGGTTACTCTTCGTGATGGTGTCCTGACATGGACAATTTATTTCCAGCAGATAGCTTTATTCGTGATGATGAAATGGGCGTCCTGACGGGGACAAGTTTATAGTTCTTCGTGATGACAAGATGCGAGAGTCCTGACGTGGACAAATTTACCCTTCTTCGTGTTGTTGGCAAAGTGTGAGTCCTGACGCGGACGAGTTTTATTTCCCAGCAAGTCGAAGACGCGCAAGTCCTGACGTGGATAAGTTTTATTTCCCCAGCGGGTCGAAGATGCCTGAGTCCTTACGTGGACAAACCAAGATGAATTGTATTCCTCACGTGGAAAGATTGAGTCCTTACGTGGACATATCAACTTGGAGTCCTTACGTGGATAGATCGAGGTTGTGTTTCCTTACACGGAAAGGTTGTGATTCCTTACGTGGACAAAGACGCATTCCTTACGTGGAAAGAATTTATTCCTAACGTGGAAAGAAGTTGGATTCCTTACATGGAAAAATGAGATTCCTTACGTGGAAGAAGTTTGATTCCTAACGTGGAAAGATTGTATTCCTTACGTGGAAAGAGTGGAGTCCTGACGTGGACAGATTCATATCAAGTTGGTTTCCTTACGTGGAACGATGAAGATTCCTTACGTGGAAAAATGATATTCCTTACGCGGAAAGATTGGAGTCCTTACGTGGACAGATCAAGAGAAGTTGTTTCCTTACGTGGAAAAGTTTATTCCTAACGTGGACAAGAGTTTTATTCCTTACGTGGAAAAGAAGTTGATTCCTTACGTGGAAAAAGAAGTTGTTTCCTTACGTGGAAAAGTTTATTCCTGACGTGGACAGATCAAAGTTTGATTCCTAACATGGAAAGATTGAGTCCTTACGTGGACATATCAAGTGGGAGTCCTTACGTGGACATATCAAGATGAGATTCCTTACGTGGAAAAATGTTTAGTCCTGACGTGGACAGATTGAGAAAAGAAGTATTCCTTATGGGGAAAGATGGGTGTATTCCTTACGTGGAAAGATGGAGTCCTAACGTGGACAAGTTTATTCCTGACGTGGAAAGAACGGTTATTCCTTACGTGGAAGGGTGAGTCCTAACATGGACAATGTTATTCCTAATGTGGACAAGAGTTTATTCCTAACGTTGACGATTTATTCTTGATGGAAAAGACGAGTCATCCCCAGCACGGTCGCACGAGATCGGTGGGTTGCCATAACAGTCAGATTCAGTTGATGAATGTCGTTCCCCAAGCAGGAGCGCAGTTTATTTCTGCGGTTGGCAAATTTCAGGGTTCTTAGTATTCAACCGTCTCGTACCACGAATGTTTGAAGGCCGTTCGCTCTTCACCCAATCGGGTCCAAGTCGCTTGAATAGGGGCAGCTGTTGCACCCTAAAATTTGCTCAACCTTTTCTAATTGGTTTATGTTTCAATTGCATCAGCATTTGCATAGAGAGTCATGTACGTAGCCTAACCATCTGCATAGCATAAGCATAGCAAATCATCCAACAGGGACACTTCATTATTCTCATCTCTATGAGCCTATCAAGAGGTTATTATTCTAATTCAATCCCATTCAAGTCATCGGAAAGAATTTGAAAGCTATCAAGTCAATGGATCAAGCAGGGCATCTAGCTCCTATCTGAGGGTATCTGAGGATTAACAAAGAAACTGTGAGCTGTGGGCTGAGCATGGAGAGTATGTGGACCTCATGGGAGACTTAGAAAGTCATTTGGAGAAGGAGACAAGTCATTGATATGATCACAAATATTGCAGTTGAAGATAGTCAACTAGGGTTTCATCTGGGGTCAACTCTAGGTCAACTCTAGGTCAATTGACTGATTGAAAGGCATTAAGGGCTATTGGAGAGATGTGGGGGTTCATCATTTGACATGTAGAAGAGAATATGGTGGTATGCCAAGAAGAATTCAAGAGAAATCAAGGAGAGGAGGAGTTTCTAAATTAGGGTTTCTATGTAAAATCCCCTAGTTTAGGTCAAATTTCCAAGCAAGATAAGTCAAAATGAAAGCTTCCAATGAATTTCTGGTCAACATAAGAATTGTTCCTCATTGTCTTAGCTTTCTAGAATGGTATAGTATGCTTTCATATGATTTGTGGAACTCTACTTATGGTCTTGGAAAGCAAAGGGTATTTTGGTCATCTGAGAATTACAGGTCATTTCAAGCCTATGCCCAAAACTCATACAAGGAAGCTTCAAATGGAAAACTTTACAACATAAAACTTGTTCCAAATGACATTTTGAGTCTAGAAAGGTGACCATGAGAGATTGGAAAGGTTCATAGCACAAGGTTTCAAAATTGGTGGATTTAATGAATAAAAATGACCTAAAAAATGAGATTTTTCATATTTTGGCCAAATGAGGTGAAATTATAGGTCATTTTGAATGGAAAAATCATTTTGAGAACATTGGCTGAAGTATAATTTTGAGATTGGTTCAAGTTTTGGAAGTTATTCAAGGTTACTTGCAATGAAAGTTACATAATCCAAAATGTAAGGAAAGAGTGCAAGGGAAGTTTCTCCAAGTTTCTAGGAGGTTCTAATGTCATGTATATATTGGTATGAAGAGGTTCATGCAAGGGTTGGTGATCACATTTGCTCATAAACACAAGTTTCACACACTTTCTTCAAATTGCAAAATCAATCCAAACTCTCTCAAATTCTCATCAATCTTCACATTTTCTGATTGGATCTTCATCATCATCATCCAAGGATCATAATTCACATCAAGATTGGTGAAATTGAAGGAAGATTCGAGCTGTGCAAGTTGACCATTCAAGAAGCAAGAATTTTGGAATTGAGAGATTCAAAGCTTTGGAGTATCATTGGTTGCATACAGAACTCATCATCAAGTTCTTGGATCATTTTCCACTCACTTCAAGCCTTGGATCAAGAGGATTTGGTACCTGTTTTCATCAATTGCACCAGGTATGTTTCTCATTCGAATTGCATGTTTAGGTGAGAATTATGAGGTTTTGTTAGCATAGAAAGGTTAAGCTAGGATAGATGACTGAGTTTGGTGAGTTTGGAGAGCTTTCATGGAGTTTGATCATGGAGTGCAAGATCTGTTTGGATGAATAACTCTTGGATTAGAGCACGAAAATCTTAGTTCATTAGCTTGCTATGATCAGCATAATGTGTAGAGTATGTTAGGGCAAGAATTAGGGAGAATTGGAGAGGTTGATATCAGTTGAAAATGGTGGAACCTAACTGTTATGCTTATCGGGTTTGGAGTTTGGCTGAGTTTTAGAAGGAATGATTGGCATGGCTGTGTAGAGGGATTGTTCTAGAGCAACTTTGCTTTTGGAATTGTTTGATTTCGTGGAGAGATGAGGGAGAACAGAGAGCTCGAAAATCATGCATGGAAGAAGAGTTTCAGAAACCCTAGGGTTTCTAAGGTTGAAGACGATTTGGGAGCCACACGATGGCCTTTTGACTTTTGACTGGGATTGGAAACCAACGACCACGATTGCACAGAAAAACGGAGGGAGATTTGAATGGTGCAACGCACCGTTTCATTTAAGTTTGCTGACTGGGCTCAAATTTTGGTTACTAACCGCACCCCCGTTCTCAAGCCCAATACCAATATGAACTGTAACATCTGCTATTTACACCGTTTCCCTTTTTTTAATTTTTGTTGGTTTTCTGAGCGTCCTGGGCCTAGTACACAGTTGTTATTCGTACCCCCACTGCATGGCCCAGTTTATTGTTTTAACTGAATTTCTTACTTTCTGCACCCTGCATCCATATTAATTCATTTTATTTTCTTTAAAAAAAACATTAAATCTTTAGAAAATCATAACAAATAGAAAAATGCTTATTTTTCATTGGTTCTTTTTGCATTATTTTCATAATTTTGTCAAGAAAATTATCATACAAAAAAATTAATAGTTCATTTCATTTTAATATTTTTGGTATATTTTTCTTTTAATTAGGTGTAAATAATATTTTGTTTGATACATGAATTTGGTGATTTTAGTTTGATTAGTTGCTTTAATATTTTTCATCCATTCTTTTTAGGTTGATTAGTAGACATTGTTAGCTTGTATATACAATTTAGTTCCCAGTTTTAGGACTTAGTTTTAGGTGATTAGTTTAGGTGTGAATAACATGAACAAAATTAGGGTTTAAGTGACAACATAGGTGAATTGAATCATTTCCCTTAGGAGTTAGAGATTGAGTTTTTGATATGGGACTATAGGGACTATGGGTAGTTATTAGATCCCTTAGAAATCATTAGGATTCCCCTACTGCTATTAATATACTGTCTGTATTTGTTTGACTGGTGTGGTGTACCCTCTCTGGGGATTATTGCTTGTTTGTGTGGGTATTGGGATTGCTTGGGGGATCGGGGGAGCTGAAGACTTGTGATGATGAAGCCATTGGAGATCCAGAGATTGAAGACCAACTTCCAGAGTTGAAGAGGAGATTCCTGCTAGCAGCTGTTGAGGAGACTAGGGTTTAGGAGCTAGGCAGAGCTCTAGATTAGAAAGCTTGTTTCCCAAACATGGAATGCCTTGTCTGCATCCATTCTTTCTCTATGATTCAAAGTCTCTTTCAAATATCCACCTCCTTCCTTTGGAAGGATCAATGAATTTGAAAGATAGAACTTTTGAGATAAAATTGTCTATATAATGTTAACAGTTAATGAACCACCCTTGGTAGGTAATTGACTGTCTAACATTCATTCACTTCATTTTGTTGATTGATGTTCATCCTGGAGTTTGAGACTGGAAGAAAAGCCATTGCAGATGGAAGATTGATGATCAAGACCTTGCTGGAAAGCTGTGTAGATGGAGATTGATGCTTGTTGAAGCTTGAAGCTGTTTGGAGATGACTTGAAGACAGATGTTGATGAAGAGCTGCTGTGGCTGTTTATTTTTGCTGTATTTCATTTCTGATGTATTGATTGGTTTTCCTGACTGTATTGTTTGCTGTTTAACCTGTTGGGTTGAAAGTGAATCCTGTTCACTTTTGCCTATTGTTTTCTAGGTTCGAGGTTGAGTGGGACTCCCTTGCCTCGCTTGTATTGCTGCATCCATGCATTTTACTGCTTTACTGTATATATCTGCTATTGTTTCTGTTTCCGTCTATTCCCTTAGGATCTCTGTTTCTCTCTGCGCAAGAGAGGAGCATGATAGACACTAGGTCTTAACCCATGCATGATAACATTAGGTTAGTTTGATTCCCTTCGCAACCGTAGGTTAGAGTTCAGTCTCTTCTTCCTCAAAACAAACAGAAAAATACAATAAGATTTCAAACACAATAAAAGTCACTTCTCCCGTAAAAGAATGTGAACTCATCAAAACGTCATTTTTGTCCGCTTGGACTGTTAATCAGAAAACCTTTTTCAGAAGGAATAAAATCAACCAAGACAGACTTGTGTCGTACGTGGCCCGAACTACGTTTGCTCTGATCTTTCATGCTGTATGAAAGTACGTAGGCATAGGATGCGATATCCTAGCGAGCAACCTTCCCCTCCTTTCCCGTAGGTAGGCGAACTACGTTGACTCTGATTTCTCGTTTCCGACGGGAATACGTAGGCATAAAGTGCGATACTTTGCCGAGTCATTTTATTTTCTTTTTAACCCTTGACCCTTAGTTTAGATAGAATAACAATCCATACCCGAAAACAAGCGTGGATCCCGTCGAGTACGACGGACGTGAGGGGTGCTAATACCTTCCCCTTGCGTAACCGACTCCCGAACCCAGGTTTTGGTTGCGACGACCATACCTTTCCCGTGTTGTGCGAGGTTTACTCTGAGCGTTTCCTTTACCCCTCGTGGGATAAATAACGCACGGTGGCAACTCTTCTGTCAGCCGGCGCCGATTTTCGCAGTAGCGACAAATCCTAGCTCTTGTTTTCCCGTTGAGGATTTTGTATGGATTTACTTTTGCTGTATTTTACATTCAGCATTATATTACTGTTATTATTGCTGTGCGTATGAGGGGGTTCTATGATTGAGAGATAAGCCGGACCTGGGCTTGAGTGCACCTAGAATTAGAGTGGAAATTAGTGGGCGCGTGCATGCTTTGCATGTACTAGTGTCTCATGAAATCCACGCTCAGACGAGGTTCTTCTGGTTGGCTTCTTTTTCAACCCTTTGGGTTGAAGGGGTTGTTGGTTAGTTGGATTGTCGACTCTGGGGACCGATCATTTGGAAGTTGGCTAAGTGAGGCCTCTTCAGGACATGATGATGCCACACCTTCTGGGTATCGTATCATCAGTCTTGAAAGTCTGTGACGCCAACGACCATATAGGATGCCATACCTTGTGTCAGTTATTAGGATACCTACCTGTGAGAGGGGTTGGGGCATGCAGGTAACTTGACCTCCAGATTACCGGTTTTCTTGATTGAGATTCAGTGGCAGTGGTATTTGAGGACAGCATTATTGGGTCTGTTGGAAACCAGGTTCGAGTACTGTGTTGGCTTGCTGAGACCAGGGTTGAGCAGTGTTATGGGTCTGATTAAGACCAGTATTGTGGATTGGACTTCTCAGCCAGGGGCACTTAGTCCCTTGTGTGTGCATTTTGCATTTTGCATGACTGTTTGCATTTGCATTTCATTTTGCATATTCATCCTCAGCCGGAACAGGGAGCTTAACCGTTTTTGTCCGCTTCATCAGTTGATTTCCCGACATTCGTATTGGACTTGAGTTAGCATCTAGAAAGATCATGGCTTCAAGAGAGCAGAACTTGGTTGTTACTCGGGAAGAGTTTGAATTGTTGAAGTACCAGGTGAGTCAGGTCATGGAAGCCATAACAGCTATAAATGGAGAAAGAAATAATGGTCAAAGAGCTCAGATGAACAATGTTGCTCAGCCAGTGCAAACCCCTGTCAGAGGTCCATATTCCTTCAATGATGCAGAGTGTCACAATTCCACTTTCTCTACGCCAGATTCTCCAAGGATTGTTCCATCTCCAAGAGTTGTTCCGCAGGTTAATATTCATGACCCACTGACTGCTGAGTATATGAGAAGACTTCAGATGTTGGAAGATCAGATTGCTGCCCTGATGAATAAGAATACTCTTGATCTGAATGCTGCGGGCATGTGTTTGGTGCCAGGTCTTGTATTGCCTCAGAAGTTCAAAATGCCCAATTTTGAGAAGTACAAAGGGGATAGTTGTCCGAAGCTACATTTGGTTATGTTCTGCAGAAGAATGACTCCGCATATCACCAATGACAAGCTCATGATTCACTTTTTCCAAGATAGTTTGATCGGAGCATCTTTGGACTGGTACATGCACTTGAAGAGTGATAGTATTAAATCATGGTCGGACTTAGCCAATGCCTTCGTGAAGCAGTACAACTACAACCTGGAAATGGCTCCTTTTCGCGTGCATTTTCAAGAATTATCTCGTGCGGAGAATGAATCCTTTAGGGGGTATGTGCAAAGATAGAGAGAGTTGGCTGCTCGTGTTCAACCACCGCTTCGGGAGAGAGAAATGGTTAGCCTCTTTTTGGATACTCTGAAGGGCCGTTATTATGACATGATGTTCACTTGCACAAGCTTTGAAGGCCTGATGAGAATGGGAGAGCTTGTTGAGAGAGGACTCAAGAATGGAAAGCTTCGAGAGGCTCCTTATATCCCAGTTGATAAGAATGAATCAGTTGTCAGTTCTCAAGAAGAGTGGGAAGAAGGAAGCGATGTTGTCTCAGAATCTCTAGCGTCTCAGGCTCAGTTGTCAGACACTTCAAACTAGCAGTCATATTATCGTCAGCCGCGTCGTCACGCCCGACAAAGACCAAGGAAGCCTGAAAGGCAGTTTACTCAGCTACCGGTGTCGTACAGTCAGTTGTTGCCAGATTTGGTCGAAAGCGGATTAATAGTGCCGAAAGAGACTAGTCCAATGATCCTGCCTCATCCTTCAGGTTCTGATGCCAGCGCCCGTTGTGAGTACCATGTTGGGGTACAGGGGCATTCGACAGATGATTGTAAGGTGCTTAGAAGCCAAGTTCAGAATCTGCTAGACTCTAACAAGATCTTCATCACACCTCAGGGTTTTGTTCGGATTATTGATTATCCTTCATCCAGTTGTGTGGGTTCGTCAGTCAACGTTATGGAATACTCCACTGAGAGTGTATGTTTGGGAGAATGTCCAACTGAGAGCTCAGTTGAATATGGGGAAAGTTGCTAGAGGTTTCTACACCGGGCGTCGCATCTGTTTAGCTTTCGTGCATTGTTGTTTGCTGACCACCACCAGGCTTGTTGGCTGGGGTCATTGTATTTTGTACTTGGTTGTGCTTGTTTGCTGCTCTTGATTGGCTTTGCATAGTGGTGTGAGGTGTTTATCCCCCTGTTTGTAGCTTGGGGTGTATTTGTCTTGTCTTGAATATGTGTTTGATTTCTGCATTGCATTCTCACATACCAGGTACATCAGAACCGTGGGTCTTATTTCCTATCTCCAGTTTGTTGCAGGAATTCCTCAGAGATATGGAACAGAATCAGGCTGAATTGATTGAAGTCCGAAGCCAGCTAGGGCAGATGATGAAAGACATGCAAGAGTTGCGTCTGGATCAGAAGATGCTCAAAGAGGAAAATAATCAGCTGAAGACCCAAATGAGCTTGATCATGGAAGTCGTCAAGAATGTGATTAGGAAAGAGGATGATCCGCTATCTGAAGCCACAGTGAAGGAGTTTATTCCACCTGTGCCTGTGGAACTCGTGCCTGTGGAACCTGAGCTTAAAAGACGTATTGATCAACACCACCAACAACAACAAAAGATACATCCGGTTCGGCGAAGGTCAAGGAGGATATTTGAGGCGCCGCCTTCAACGTATGTTAAGCTCTTTCAGACTTTATTGAGTTTGAAGCTGGTTGAAAAAAGAACATTGGAGCCACTCACAGGAACGACTTTTCCTTATGGGTATGACACTAGTAAGCAGTGTGAATTTCATTCCGGGGCACCCGGACATGACGTGGAAAGTTGTCACGCTTTTAAGCACAACGTTCAGGACTTGATTGACGCAAAAGTTATTAAACTCACGCCGGGCGGCGTAATTGTACCTAGTGGTCTTACCCCAGTCGGTGCTAAAATGATGGACGTTCCCGAAGCTGCCATAAATCAGAAGTATATTCTGCAATCATTGGTGTCAGAATCCCCCTGTCCTCAGTTGCTGCCCAGACCAAGCCTGAGGATGAAAGCACTTGAACAAAAGGAGTCCCTGATAATTCAGACTCGACCTCCAAGTGGTTCGACTGATCAAAGTCAACAATTTGTCCAGTCTTCGCAACAGACGTCAACTCCTTTCCAGAGTCAGCAGTCTTATCGTTATCGGTCAAACCTGCGTGCTAGACAGAGCCCAATGAAGTCAGAAAGGCAGTGCACCCGGCCTCCGTTTTAAGCAATATGGTCTCAATAGGCAACTTTGAAGATGGCTGGTTCAGCAGCAAGTCAGATGCGATAGCCCAGTTCTCGGAAGCTGACGTTTTCCTGTGTTTCATCTTGTCATCTCTTTATGTTTGTAGTTTTTTTTTCTTGTTAAATTGCAATCTTGTTTGTAAAACTTGTTGTTTTCATTCAATTGATGATAATGAAATGGATATGCATGTTTTGATTAAATCCATTCGTGTTCACTAATTGATTTTTACAGGTATCCAACGCTTGGTTAAGCGGAATCTGGGGAGGATGACGAAAATGAACGACATGCAAGCTTCCGACATTGTATGCCTTTGAAATAAAACCTGCTGAGGATGTACAGGCATTGTTTCAAATCCCTAAACACCGGAGACATAAGGAAGATAATCCCTTGTTAACCCCTTTGAGCTTAGTAGTAGGAGTTCTTTCTGAAAAGAAAAACCCTCAATCTCAACCTGGGGCAGGGTAGGTGTTAGCTAATTTGACCGAGCGTCCAAATTGCAAAAAGGAGTGTCCGTTCGAGGATCAATCACACCTCCATAGGTCGTGCCTAAAAAGCCACAGTGGTTAAATTTCAAAAGTGAAACAGTCACGTTATTCCCCAAAGAGTCAGACAACCAGTGTCACACGACTTGTTCGGAAAAAAATGGAAAGCAAAAAGAATCAAAAGCCCGCTAAGTCAAAACTTGAAAACAAACGACTTAGGCAAAAAAATAAGGGCATCCCGCTGGACTTAATAATCAAAAGAGTCAGTCCAGGCAAAAATTAGGGAAAGAAAAGATGAAAAAGGATTACAAAAGAAAATCCAGAAGTGAGAATCAGGTCGTGTGACCCCAAGTGTCAAAGACGAAGAGTGAGTGGCTGTCACTCCAAAAGCTCATAGTTTCTCGAACTATCACTCCTATATTTCAGCCTCTAAGAGGTGAGCGCTAAGGTCGAATTAGCTGAACGTAGGATCGGAGAACATCAAGGAGAATGGGTGGGTTAAAATTAGACTTTGAGCCTTTATCCTTTCTTTCAAAACCGTGAACCTGACCATGTTACAACCTTCAAAAGTCCTAATTGAAGCGGGGTTGTGTCGAAGGCACACATCGGTTAAGATCGCGTCGAAGCTGACTCCTAAAAGGGTTCTTCTTACCATGTTGGTACTGATGTCGATATTTTGATAAATGATTTGTGCATTATATGCCATAAACTGATTTTCCATTTTTCCAGTGAACAGATTGGATGTTAAAACTGTCATATGCATTGCATTAATGTACCTTTTATGCAGAACAACTTGTTTTACCTGCGAGTAAGCGCTTGACAGCAGGAAAGTTTCCTACAGTGGAAAGTCTGATCAGGATAGAATGCAGGATGCCCGAATATCCCGAGAGCCGGGGCAAGCTATTATCAAGTGATCCCCAGTGAGGTCAGCCATATGAAGTCGTTATTCCGGGGCAATCAGGTCGAGATTCGGTAAATCTCTCGTAGCTAGAGTCACCACACCGAACCAACCGATCAGGGGCAAAGTCATTGCAGACAGGGGCAGGTCCTCCTAAGAGCGCAGCAGTTGTCTCTTGTCTAAGGGGCATTTGATCAGAAGTATATCGCAGAGGTTCAGAATGCTGGGGCATTTCATATCAGACCGTCAGGGTACAGATTTTCAGATTTCCTTTTGAGGACTATCCCCACAGAGGTCCCACAAGCTGGGGCATACCAGAAGCGAAGGAATTGTTCTTCTTCGTGTCATCAGAGTTACTCAGAGCTACTCAGAGCTATTCGAGCAGATTCAGCTAATATCCAAGTGTGAGTCGAATGTCGGGAAGTCGTGTTACCGTCTATTGACCCTTCAATCAGAAATTGTGAATTCAGACAAGACGTTTTCCAGTGTCAATCATATATGACACATCACAGATAACCTAAAGCCCAATCCTTATTGGCAATTTTCAGGAAGTCCAATCCATATTGGCAATCACTGTGAGGCCCAATCTGTGGTGGCGCATCGTTTCAAAATCCAATCTTCATTGGTACGCAGGAAGACTCCGTCTGTTTTCCCCAGCGCAAGTCCAATTTTCATTAGCAGGGGTAAGCTGTCCCTGACAGAAGTCCAATCATGATTGGCGCATTCAGTTATTCCTCAGCGAAGTTGGCTTCACTGTTCCAACATTTATTTTGCTGGAATGATTCTGTGATGCCCGGTTATCCCCAACGGAGTTGGATTTGTCTTCAGCATTTATTTTGTTGAAGCGGGTTTCTGCATCCAATTTCTCCAGCGACCCGAGCCTGCATTTTCATTTGCATATATCATCATACTTGCATCATACTTGCATTTCATCTTCAAATGCGTAGCATTTCCATCCTATATGGAGCATTACGCCATAGAAAAGTTCAAACATACGCATATGCATACGAAGCATAAGCCCATTTTTCTATCAGTCTTCAGGGGCAGCATGAAGTACTCTGTAATCAGTTCAGGGGCATTTATCCAGCAGCTTTATTCAGACAACTCTTTGGTGTTCGATTCTCAGATCATGCAACGGTTATGCTTTCAGTTGTCTGATGTTGACAGACTTCTCTTCCCGTCAGTTCACGTTGACGATGGGTTTCCCCCAGCGGGCCTTCTCCGTCTATCATTAGGCGTCGTGAGTTGGATATGGTTTTCTCCGTCTATCCTTAGACGTTGAGAGGTTTCAAGGCGATCTTTCAGATATTGGCGTTCTTTCTGTTTATTGGATGAGATGACATTTCAAGAAGGTTTTCCTGACCGTCGATTCTTATTGACGTCGAGGCTCTTCGAAGAATGTTTGGTTTTCCTAGTTGTTGATCCTTATCAATGACATGGCTCTTTGGAGGTGGTTTTTCTTCCTGTCAATCCTTATTGATGATGTGGCCCCTTTGAAGATATTGTTCTTTCCATCAATTCCTGTAGACGAAAGGATTCTGAAATTTGATGGGGGGTGATGAATATGGTTCTCTTTCCGCTGGCGGGTTTTCCTTCGGGATGGAGTCTTGCTGTCTATCCTTAGACAATGTGAGTATGGATATTGTTTTCCTTCGGGATGGAGTCTTGCTGTCTATCCTTAGACAATGTGAGTATGGATATTGTTTTCCTTCGGGATGGAGTCTTGCTGTCTATCCTTAGACAATGTGAGTATGGATATGGTTTTCCTTCGGGATGGAGTCTTGCTGTCTATCCTTAGACAATGTGAGTATGGGTATTGTTTCCTTCGGGATGGTGTCTTTCTGTCTATCTGTAGACGATGTAAATATGGATTATGGTTTTCCTTCGGGATGGTGTCTTGCTGTCTATCCTTAGACAATGTGAGTATGGGTATGGTGTTCCTTCGGGATGGGGTCTTTCTGTCTATCCTTAGAAAATGTGAATATGGATATGGTGTTCCTTCGGGAAGGTGTCTTGCTGTCTATCCTTAGACAATGTGAGTATGGGTATGGTGTTCCTTCGGGATGGAGTCTTTCTGTCTATCCTTAGACAATGTGAGTATGGATATGGTTTTCCTTCGGGATGGTGCCTTTCTGTCTATCTTTAGACAATATGAGTATGGTTAATGGTTTTCCTTCGGGATGGAGTCTTTATGTCTATCTGTAGACGATGTAAATATGGATTATGGTTTTCCTTCGGGATGGTGTCTTGCTGTCTATCCTTAGACAATGTGAGTATGGGTATGGTGTTCCTTCGGGATGGGGTCTTTCTGTCTATCTGTAGACGATGTAAATATGGATATGGTGTTCCTTCGGGAAGGTGTCTTACTGTCTATCCTTAGACAATGTGAGTATGGGTATGGTGTTCCTTCGGGACAGAGTCTTTCTGTCTATCCTTAGACAATGTGAGTATGGATATGGTTTTCCTTCGGGATGGTGCTTCTCTGTCTATCTTTAGACAATGTGAGTATGGTTAATGGTTTTCCTTCAGGATGGAGTCTTGCTGTCTATCCTTAGACAATGTGAGTATGGATATTGGTTTTCCTTCGGGATGGAGTCTTGCTGTCTATCCTTAGACAATGTGAGTATGGGTATGGTTTTCCTTCGGGATGGGGTCTTTCTGTCTATCTGTAGACGATGTAAGTATGGTTATTGTTTTCCTGTGGGATGGTGTCTCCGTCTATCAATAGACAATGGGAGGTGATCAAGTGCATATTGATCCAACCTTCGGGTTTGTTATTTGTGGTGTCACACAGGTAACTAGGGTTAAAGCCAAATCTCTTTATCAGGTGATTGATCAGTTTGTTGCCATAATAATTGGATTCAGTTCTCTGGATGGTGTTTCCTCAAGCAATTTTGCAGTTTATTTCTGCGGTTGGCATATTTTCGGGTTTATTTTGTATTCAACCGTGTTCTACCTTTGAATGTTTGAAGGCTGTGTGCTCTTCAACCCTTCAGGTCCAAGCCGCTTGAATAGGGGCAGCTGTTGCACCCTAGAATTTGACCAACCGGTTCCTATCCCTGGTTTAAGTTTCGACGCATTTTTGCATTCGCATTCGCATACGGCATGCATTGCATTTTTATCATTCAGATTGATTTTTATCGGAATTGTAGTCCCTGGCGTCTCAGGCAGTTCAAGCCGGTTGGAATAAAAGTCTGTTGAGAATTGGTGCTCGTTCCCTGTGTTTTCAGGCCATCTCGGTGCCCGGGTTTTGCTACGGTTGCGCAATTGGGTTTTAATCGGTTTAATCGGCTTCCTGGCATTTTTAGGATTTTTCTTTTATTTTTCTGGATTTTTAATGCATTTAAATGGATTTTTCTGGATTTAATAGATTTTTTTTAATATTTTTAGAATTTTAAATAAATGTTCTTTTCTTTTTTAGAGATTTACTAGATTTAAAAGAATTTTTAGATATCATAGTTTTTAATAAATTTTAGATATTAATTTTCTTTTAATCGTTTTTAATAGATAAATAGATAATTTTCTTTTAAAAGAGTAGATTTTAAAAAAAAAATAGATATGGATGGATATTATTTTTCAAAAATTAATAGAATAGTTTTAAAGAAAATAGATATTATTGTTTTTAGATTTTATTAGATTTAATTGTTTTTTTAGATTTTTTAAATAGGATTAAATGTTTGTTTTAGATTTTATTAGGTTTATTTGTTTTTTCAGATTTAATTAGGTTTTTAAATAATTTTTAAATGTTTTTCTATTAATTAGGAGTTTATTTCTTAATTTTCATTTTAGGATTAATCAGGGTTAATGGTAGACTTAATTAGGTTTTATTTTTTATTTTCGTTTTATAGATTAATTAGGTTTTTTAATAGGGTAATTAGGTTTTTAATTGATTTTCGTTTTAGATTAATTTTCAGTGTTAATTTTGTTTTTAGTCCACTAATCAGGTTTAGCCTTAATGGGGCATTATCCAAGTCATTCAAGCCCAGTCAGAGGGTCCAATGCGAGGCCACGTGTCTTATATATAGCAACGCCACGCTTCACTCTCTCTTTCCGCCACCTCATCTGAACACACGCTCTGCACTTGCCACCTATCTCCCACGTGGCTCCCTCCCCTCTCTCTCCACCACCACGCGTCTCAACCTCTTCCCTCTCAGGCTGCATGCTAGCCACGTAGCATCTCACCGCCCCCTCGCCGGAATCCCACCGCCTGCCAAGAAAAGACCGGCGGCCACCACTCCAACTGTCGCCGACCACCACAACTTCTCGCCGGAGCTCTAACCGTCGCCTGAAACTGCAAAAAACCCAGAATTCCCCCAAACACCTTCCAACTTCATCTTCTTCATCGTCCACCTTCATCCGTCTTCGCCGGAAAACGCCATTCTCACCGGAATCTCCAATCTGCATCCATAACGTTCTTCATCGAGTTCTTGAATCTTTCCAAGAAAAGACTTCAAACTTCATCGCCTTCAACATCATCTCCAGAAATCACAAGATCTTCATCGATCTTTGTTCATCATTCTCCCAGACCTTCAAGAATTTTCAACTGGAATCCTCAACGAACGTCATCTCTCCAGAATCTCGCCACATTCAACAGATGTTTTTTCCACGTCAAGATCCAAACGAAGATTATCTTCTTTTCGTTCTTCAACCTGTATCGTTCTTCATCTCTAGAACGTTCTTCAAGAACTTCATCCAGCTAGATCCATCCGATCATCACAAAAGTTTCATCGCCGCCACAGATCCTCATATCTTCAACCAAGATCTTCCTGGATTCGTAGATCCTCTCGCGTTTGGAATTTCGCCAGCCTCATCCATCTTCTTCATCAGATTTTCCAGGTTTGTATTCTTCCTTCCTTAACTCGTAAACACTCATAGTTGGTTAGGTAAATGGATTTAGGTTTTGTGTTGGTTAGGTTGAATATCAAGATTTTGTGAGACGAGTTAGGATTAGGGTTGAGTTGAATAGGGAATTTGAGGCGTGAGGTGAGTTTGGTTGAAGGTTTCAGAGAGATTGGAAGTTCAAAACGGCGTTAGGGTTTGTTTTAGAGATGATGAACAGTGGCGAGAAGGGTAGAGGAATTTTAGGGTTTGCTCGTTTTGCTGAGATTGATTGTGGTTTGGACTCGGGCTTAGGCCCAGTTCAGTTTGCTAATCTACACCCCTGGCTTACCAGAAACGCCCCCTATCCCCCTGGTGTGAATTTCGTTGGGCCTAACCCAGTTTACTGCTTTCCATTTCCATTTTGTTTGTACATATCATTTTGGTGAATTTTGTTTAGGCATTTAAATTCGTATTTTGATTCCGTTCTTTTTGTAGTAGGTAGATTAGAACATTAGGCTACCTTAGAGATTTATTCCACATTTTTGTGGATTAATCTTGATTAGTTTTGATTAGAGAACATTAGGGTGATAGTTTTAGGGTTCAAACTCAACATAGGTGCATTCTACCATTTTATTTTGGGGTTTTTAGCATGAATTAGGTTGTGGGACATATAGGGTAGATATAGAGATCCCCTTAGAATAAATCTTAGAATTTTAAATACTATTTTACTATTTTTAGTATATTTTTCAAATGGTGTGTTTGTTTGGTGTTCCCACATGGGGTTTTTATCTGTCTGCTTGGGCTTTTGGGCTTTTATTTGGGGTATGGGGCTTGGTTTGAGCTTGTGGAGCATTGAAGACATCAAAGGAGAGGATTGAAGATGATAATCAAAAAGCTTGAAGATTGTTTGGGCTTGGAGCTGATTGAAGACATAGGAGATAGGAGATAAGCATAGCCT
This sequence comes from Lathyrus sativus, assembly GCA_963859935.3. NCBI lineage: Eukaryota > Viridiplantae > Streptophyta > Magnoliopsida > Fabales > Fabaceae > Lathyrus > Lathyrus sativus. The sequence goes on along the minus strand of OZ012738.1, from coordinate 292,061,408 downwards.
TAGAATAAACTGAATTCTTTGTACAAACATGGATAGCTTCATGTGCTTCCATTCCTCTCTATGACATAAAGTCCCTCCATGGTATTCACCTCCCTCCTTTGGAGGGATAAGTGGTTTTATCTAGGAGGTAGAACTTTGAGGGAAACAGTCTGTTACAATGTCAACTATTCATAGACTTCCTTTGGTTGTCAATGAACTGTTTGACATTCAATTTATTCTGATAAATCAATTCATCTAAGAGAGCTTGCCTTGAAGAAAGAAGCCATTGAAGATAGAGATGAAGATCAAAGATTGACAAAGATGAAGATTATTCATGTCAAAGCTGTGCAACTGTTGAAGCTAGGGTTACTGCTGTCTGGAGCTATCTGCTGTCTGATGTTGTCAACTGGTTAAGATTCTGTGCTTACTTGAGCTTGGTGATTTCTGGGAGATGGAAGATTGCTGTGAATCAACTGTCAGAGTTTGCTGTTTGTTCAAAGCTGCTGTTGTAGGAGCTAGGGGAGTTGTCAGAGCTGATTTTGGGCCTTATTTTCTTTGTTGTATTGTTTGTTAATTTTCCCCATAGGGTTGAAGTGAAGTTGTTTCACTTTGCCCATTGTTTTCTAGGTTCGAGGTTGAGTGGGACTCCCTTGCCTCGCTTGTACTGCTGCATTCATGCATTTTACCGCTTTACTGTATATGCTGTTGCTTTTCTGTTTATCCCCTTAGGATCTCTGTTTCTCTCTGCGCAAGAGAGGAATATGACAGACATTAGGCTCTCATCCATGTATGACAACATTAGGGTAGATTTTGATTCCCATTTTAACCCTAGGGTTTTTAGAGTTCTTTCTCTTCTCATCTCAAAATCATTCAAAAAACACAATAAACATTTCAAACATCAATAAAAGACAGTTCTTGCGTAAAAGACTGTGAACCAATCAAAAGAGTCATTTTTGTCCGCTTTGACCCGTAATCAGGAGAAAACCTTTTTCAGAAGGATAAAAAACAATCAAGACAAACTTGTGTCGTACGTGGCCCGAACTACGTTTGCTCTGATCTTTCATGCTGTATGAAAGTACGTAGGCATAGGATGCGATATCCTAGCGAGCAACCTTCCCCTCCTTTCCCGTAGGTAGGCGAACTACGTTGACTCTGATTTCTCGTTCCAGACGGGAATACGTAGGCATAAAGTGCGATACTTTGCCGAGTCATTTTATTTTCTTTTAACCTTAAACCTGTAGAATAGATAGAATAACAATCCGTACTAGAAAACAAGCGTGGATCCCGTCGAGTACGACGGACGTGAGGGGTGCTAATACCTTCCCCTTGCGTAACCGACTCCCGAATCCAGGATTTGGTTGCGATGACCATTCCTTTCCCGTCTTTGCGGTAGGTTTACTCTGAGCGTTTCCTTTCCCTCCTTTGGGATAAATAACGCACGGTGGCGACTCTTCTGTTCAGCCGGTGCTGATTTTCGCAGTAGTGACACACACCATGCAGCTTCACAATCACTCGAACATAAATCTCCACCAGCTTCTCCAATGGAAAACTGATATTAACCGGCACAAAATGTGCAGACTTCGTAAGCCAATCCACAATTACCCAAATGGCATCAAATCCTCTTGCTGCGTTCGACAATCCTGTAACAAAATCCATGGTGATACAATCCCACTTCCAAACTGGAATCTCTAACGGTTGCATCAATCCACTAGGCTTCTGGTGTTCCACCTTCGATTTCTGACACGTCAAACAGGCATAAACAAACTAAGCTATATCCCTCTTCATACCTGACCACCAAAACATCTTCCTTAAATCATGATACATCTTCATAGCTCCTGGATGAATACTCAAACTACTACGATGTCCTTCACTCAGAATCGACTTCTTCAGCTCATCACTATCCGACACGCAGATCCTACCTTGGAACCTCAACACACCTAAACCATCCAACTTGAAATCACTATTGGAGTTTCTTCCCACTCCAAACATCACATCCACTAGCTTCACATCAAGCTTCTGACCTTCTCTGATCATATCCAAGAAATCATTGTTCACTTGCAACTTGCCTAACATCATGCAATCTGCCGAAGTTTTACAAACCATGCTCAAATCTCTGAACTGCTCAATAAGCTCCATCTCTTTCACCATCATAGCCAACATATGAATCGCCTTCCTGATTAAAGCATCGGCTACCACATTAGCCTTTCTTGGATGATAACTTAGGCTAAAATCATAATCCTTCAAGAATTCTAACCATCTCTTCTGCCTCATATTCATCTCTTTCTGATCAAACAGATACTTCAGACTTTTATGATCGCTGAACACCTCAAATCTCGAACCATACAAATAATGTCTCCAGATCTTTAACAAAAAAACCACCGCAGCCAACTCAAGATCATGAGTAGGATAATTCCACTCATGCACCCTCAGTTTCCGCGAAGCATACGCCACTACTTTACCATTCTGCATAAGAACTCCGCCTAAACCCATCTTAGACGCATCACAATACACCACAAAAGGTTCACTCGGAGTCGGTAACACTAACACCGGTACCGTAGTCAATCTCTTCTTCAATTCCACAAAGCTATCTTCACAAGAAGCATCCCACACAAAAAATTGGTTCTTCCTCGTCAACTGAGTCAATGGCAACGCCAAAGTAGAAAATCCTTCAATAAATCTTCGATAATACCCTGCCAAACCCAAAAAGCTTCTAACCTCCGTCGCTGTCTCCGGCGGTTCCCACTGCAATACTGCACTCACCTTTGATCCCAAGAAACTCACCGTCTTCAACCAAAACTTGCACTTGGACAGTTTTGCAAATAGCTTATTATCCTTCAACACTTGCAAAACAATTCTCAAATGTCCGACATGCTCTTCCTCAAACTTCGAATAAATCAGTATATCGTCAATGAACACAATAATAAGCTGATCTAAATAAGAATGGAAGATCCGGTTCATATACTCCATGAACACTCCCGGCGCATTCGACACTTCGAAAGGAATTACCGCATACTCGTAATGTCCGTATCGAGTTCTAAATGCCGTCTTCTGAATATCACCTTCCTTCACTCTGATCTGATGGTAACCCGACCTCAATTCAATCTTACTGAACACTCGAGCTCCCACCAACTGATCCATCAAATCATCAATCCTTGGAAGAGGATATTTGTTCTTGATGGTCACTTTATTCAACTGACGGTAATTGATGCACAAACACATACTACCATCCTTCTTCTTCACCAACAACACTGGAGCTCCCCACGGTGACACACTTGGCCTGATAAACTTCCTATCCAACAAGTCTCCAATCTGAGACTTCAATTCAGCCAATTCCACTGCTGACATCCTATACGGTGCCATAGATATAGGCCTCGTACCAGGTACAAGATCAATGCTAAACTCAACTTCTCTCTTCGGAGGTAACTCTGTAATATCCTCAGGGAACACTTCTGGAAATTCTTTCACCACCGCAAACTCCTTCAGTGACACTTTTCCGTCAACAACTAATGATGCAGATAAAGCAAACATTTTAGCTTCACCCTCCAACAAGATCCTTAATTCCTTACCAGACAAGGAATCCGCCAAAGCTTCCTCCTCCGGCGTAAGAAATAACAACACCTTCCAAAAACAATCGATGTAGACTCGGTTGAACTCCAACCAGTTCATACCCAGAATAACATCCAACTTACCAAGAGGCAAGCAAATTAGATCCACCCCAAAATCTCTACCGAAAATAGTCAGTGGACACTTCAAACACACCAAAGAAGTAGTCACTGAACCAATAGAGGGAGTCTCAATAGTCATCCGCCGCTTAAGAGTAGTCGGCACCAAACCTAACCTCTTCACACAATCAATAGAGATGAATGAGTGGGTCACACCCGTATCAATCATAGCAGACAAGGGATCATTATTGATGAAACAAGTACCTTGGATAGAACGATCCTCACTAGCAGCTTGAGTTCCCACTACCGCAAACACTTTACCATTGGTATGAGACACCTGAGACGACTTCGGCTTCTCACAATGCGTACTGATGTGGCCCTTCTCACCACAATTGTAGCAAGTAGGCATAGCGACAATCAGCCATCACATGGCCCGACTTACCACACTTGAAGCACTTCTTCACTTCATGAGGACAATAATTGGCACGATGACCTGCACCACCGCACCGGAAACACTTCCCACCAGCAAACAATCGCCCTTCTCTGGGCTTCTTATCAGCAGCACCCTTAAACTTCCCCTTATCAGTAGGAACACTGTAAGGCATACCACCAAACCTCTGCTTACCCTTACGGTCATTTGCAGCCTTGTAATGTGCGATCCTCCCCCGGTTATCATTATCGTAAATCCTGCTTCTGCTTATCAGCTCAGGATAATCCCTGATCTTCTGATAAGCTATTCCCATCTTCACTTCCAGACGCAACCCATTCTCAAACTTCAAACACTTGGAGGTCATCGCTCCGTCAGTATTATAATGAGGACAATACTGCACTAACTCTTCAAACTTGGCCGCATACTCGACCACCGTCATATTACCCTGCTTCAGCTCCAGAAACTCGATTTCCTTAGCACTCTTGATATCCTCCGGAAAATACTTCTCAAGAAAACCATTTCGGACCACATCCCAGGTAATTGGAGTTCCTGCAGTCTCCAACCTCGGGCGACTGTTGTCCCACCAAGCTTCAGCTTCTCCCTCTAACATGTGAGTACCAAACCTCACCTTCTGCTCATCGCTGCATCCCATCATCCTAAAAATCTTCTCAATCGCCTTAAGCCACTTCTGCGTTGCTTCAGGGTCCAAAATTCCTCCTTGAAACATTGGCGGCTTGTTACTCTAAAACTGTGCCAAATCCCTGAATTGCGCACCCGCAGCTTGGTTCTGATTAGCAACCATCTGCGCCATTGCTTGCATAGCTGCAGCCAATGCAGCTTCATTCCTTCTTTCCATACTGCTCAACAACAACAACGCCAGGTTAACAGAAAAACAAACTCTATCCTACAGACAGACTCAACTACTACACTAGCCGGACGGACCAACCTGCTCTGATACCAGCTTGTAACACCCCGTTCCCCAAAATAACATAAATGCAATTAAAATAAACAATTATCAGAGTATTCATACCAAAACGGGATGTCACAAAAATAAACTCAACACAAAACATTTTCATTAAATGATTTTCAACAAATATAACACATCAGAAATCTGTCATCATATATATATATATATATATATATATATATATATATATATATATATATATATATATATATATATATATATATATATTTACATATAAACATGATATACATCATGCTTGACCAACTACCCAAAATATACAAGATATGTTCACCAAAAAGATTCATCGAAACATGATACGCCACAGAGGCACACAAAATCATCAAATAAACATAAAACTCCCCAAAGCCCCGGTGTTACGTATCAGAGCATCCCTACGACTCGCCACAAACCAAGCTAGCTACACACCTGAATTATCTGTACTTCCGAAGAAGCACAGACCACAACAAAAGCAAGGGGTGAGAAATCAAGATCAAAATATAACGGTAATAACATATATGAATAAAAGGCAGCAAACATACAATTATCATTTCACCTACGTCAACCCGGACCTACTGTCCCACACCAACACAACATATAAACAATGCAACACATGCAACTCAACACTATGATATGCGGTACCGACTCAAACTCAGGATAGGTCGCATACACTCCATCTGAGCAACGATCTACCCCTACAAGCTCCCCTTCGGAGTACGGGCAAATAACCTAGAATAGATCACATACACTCCACCGAGCAGTGATCTATCCCTATCACGCTCCACTTAGCACAATCAATCTCAGGATAGATCGCATATACTCCACCGAGCAACGATCTATCCCTACCACGAGCATGAGACATACACGCTCTCCTTGAGCATGGTGACTCCACAGACTACTGCATGAGCTATGCAATTCAGATACCCAGTCTAACATGCTAGCATAGGGAGCATCTCGAAAGGAGTGATAAGGAATGATGGGTTCGATGTAGTGTCGGATAGTGTTCAGTATGTAGTAAGTAGTATAGTTAGATATATATATATGTATATATAGTAGTATAGTTTAGTATATATATTATATTATATATATATATATATATATATATATATATATATATATATAATATATATATATATATATATAGTAGAGTAGTGTAGATAGTATGTGTATAGTGAGTAGTAGTAGTAGAGTGTGAAGTAGAGTAGTAGTGATATATAGATTTAGTATATATATATATATATATATATATATATATATATATATATATATATATATATATATATATATATATATATATATATATATATATATATATATATATATATATATATATATATATATATATATATATATATATATATATATATATATATATATATATATATATATATATATATATATATATATATATATATATATATATATATATATATATATATATATATATATATATATATATATATATATATATATATATATATATATATATATATATATATATATATATATATATATATATATATATATATATCATACATCACCACATTCCTACATAATCACATACACCGAATTCAATCATTCAAATTAAACGAATATCAAGGAAATCATATTCCACACCACACATATACTCCTCATAGTTCAATACCAATATCATAATCAACCATGACCAACAAGGGTCCAACATCACGAGAGAACCGAACAACACAGCTCAAAAACATAAACATACTTTCACGCTCGCTGGCTCATTCGCCTGGCGAGGCCCCGCAGCGAAGACTTGCTACCCGTTCGCTCGACGAATCCCCCAGCGAAGACTCGCTACTAGCTCGCCCAGCGAACTCCCTAGCGAATGAAGACAATGGCTACTGGAAGCACTCGCTGCCCAGTTCGCCTGGCGAATCCCTGGTGAAGGTTCGCCCCAGTTCGCTCAGCGAAGGTGCTAGCGAACGCTTGCGAATTCAGAAAAATTCCACTGCTCAGAGTCGGCAAGACTCTCCGAACTTAGCCGATTCCACTCAACACATTCCCATCAGATCAGACCAACATTCTATAACCTAACTATATAATCTATTCTCGATTTAACCCGATTAAATATCAGCTCTACTCACTTAATCAATTTCGGCATAAAACTTCGAACTACCCGGAAACCCCCAAATCGATCAAACAACACATGCAATGGTTTCAACCTATCATCAACAACTCAGAATTTCCAAAACATACCAACAAAAATCATCACAACCTAATGGGGTTAGGGAAATCCCCTTCTACCTAGTATTCATGCACTATACCAATTTGACCCGATTTCCCCCCTTACCTCGATAACTCGAACAATCTGATGAATTCTTGCTTCAAAGATGATTCTTAGCTTTCTCTTGTACCGATTCACCTTGTTCTTCTTCTCCAAAATTTCTTGATCGTGTTCTTCTTTCTCTTCTCCTTCCAACGTGTTTTCTCCACTCCTCTTTTCAATATTCCAACCATACCCGTCATTCCAATTCTTTTTATTCCATTTCTTTTATTTACTTAATAATAATATTAATAATAATAATAATAACAATAATAATAATATTGATAATATTACTATTAGTCATAATTTATCATTATTACTAATAATTTTATTATTAGTCTTAAAGTCCACAATTATTAATTAATTCCAACTTAAGGGCTACACACAATCGCGCTCAAACACCCCCACAAAACACGCCGAAAATAAAATAACACGAAAAAACGAGATAATTAAAATGGGCATTACACTTTCCCCCATAGCGCTTCCAAGTCATTATAGCCAATGTAAGGACGCCTATCTCTCTTATTAAATTTGATGCGATTCCCTGTTGAAATAAAAAACAACAATCAAGGCTTCAAAGTGTTGTCCCAAAATTATTAATGACAGACCCTGCAAGTTAACAGCGGAGTATCACACCATCATCATAAATAACAGAAATAAAGATTGCCAAATCTCATCAAGTTGTGTCATCAGTACAATGACAAGAGATCTAGAAGAAAACCGTAGTTGCTGGACAGTTAAAATACTTTTATCAAGTGGATGCAAGATCAAACAAAATCAAGAAGTTGGCAGCAAACTTCCCAAAAATGTCAAAGCCTGTCTCCGACAAAATCACACTCAAAGAGGAAACCCTTTCAAGCACATTTCAAATCAGATCAAACAAAAATGGAATCTCCTTTAAAACCTCAGAAAATTATTTCCAAAAATAACTTGATACAATATTCTGTACCCATTTCAAAATCAAGTTCATACTTATATAAAAGGATAAGCATCATCGATTTGGAGAGGGGGGAGAAAACCGCAAACAGATTTCACGAACATTCACAAATACTGACAAACCCAGAAAATCGTCGAAACCCTAAACTCACGAAAAAAAGGGAAAAAGTTGAGAAACTTATCTCTGTTATTCGGATTGCCGAATCACACCCCCATTGCCGTTACCGCCGCATCAACCTCACTGCCGGCCATCTGTCGTGAAATCTGCAAGAACCCATTTTTATTGAGTCTTATGTTTTGTTGACGTTAATAACTGATGACTTGTTGTTGTTTGTTTATTTTGATGTAGGAGAAAACAAAGGTGAGGTGGAAATAGAAATAGGAAGAAAGGAAAGTGAGAAAGGTGAGCGAAAGAGAAGAAACGAAGAGAAGAGATTGACGAAGAGAGTGAGGAAAAAAGAAGAAGAGTTTCGCGAGAGGAATTCTGAAAGAGAAGAATTTGGGGCGCCGCGGTGAACAGAGAAGAAGAAATTAGGGTCTCCAACAAACCCTTCTCCCCCATTTTGTGTTTTTCCTGACCCGGGTTGGGTTTGGTGGGCTTGGCCACCACCGGCCCAACCGTTTTTTTATATATTTTTTTCTTTCTATTTTTACATTTTTTGTATTGTGTATTGGGCTTGGCCCAAGTCTGACTTTTTTAAAAAAAGAATAAAACCAAAAACTAACAATAAACAAATAAAAATAAATAAAAAATATTAATAATAATTACAAATAAGTTTTATAATTTAATTTGACCATTAATATAAAATAAAAACCACAAAAAAAATCTATATATAAAAATAAACAAAAACATTTTAATTAATTTAGAGTTAATAATTCTATTTTTCTTTAGGATTTATCATTTTAGATAATTTAAACTAATTTTAAATTTAAAACAATTTAGAACTTTAGTTTCTTTCCTAGAATTTAATTAGGAACTTTTTATTAATTAATCTTTATTTCCCATTATTTTAATTTTAAACAAAAAAATAAATAAAAACAATTATAATTTCTTTAGGCTTAGACTTTTCACCAAATTCATTAACCCAAGATCAATCATTTTATTAATCTGAGTTTACTCACGTATACATAACCCATGAAACATCTGTCAAAATCGTGATTTACCCTACTTTTATCTGTTGATGTATATACTCGCATGCTACTTATCTATTCGATTGTGTTGTAGAACTTTCACTTTAGATTTTCTATTATTACTGTTTTCCTAAGGAAAGGTACCTCCCACTGACTGCCATGTCAATACCTCATTCCTTCACCCTACTCCCTATCCTAGCCCTAGGATCTGAGTCGCCGTACTCACACTTAGCGTCCCTCCGTGGACATACTTTATCCTTATCCTAGCCTTAGGATCTGGAGTCGCCATACTCCATATAGGTTCCTGCTGTGGATACTTGCCTACCCTTTTTACAACGTAACTTTCAACATAGATTCGGAGTCGCCACACTCCATGTAAGTGTATCCCTATGAACACTTATCTCCCTCTGGAACCTTGACCATAGTCAAGAAGTTCCTTACTCCTCTTTGAGGGGAACTACAAACGCTCTGATTTCTCGTTGAGAATACGTAGGCGCAAGATGCGATGTCTTGGCGAGCTCACTAACAACTAATTTCCTATTACCTTTTCCAACTTAGGATTAGAGTTACCGTGCTCTAGGTAGTCGTCCCGCCGAGGACATTCTTTACCCTTTCCTAGCCCTAGGATCTGAGTCGCTGTACTCACACTTAGCGTCCCGCCGCGGACATACATCCACCATTTATCCGTTATCCTAGCCTTAGGATCAGGAGTCGCCGTACTCCATGTAAGTTCTCACCGTGGATACATACTTACCTACCCTTTTTCAATTCAACCTTTCAACGTAGATTAGGAGTCGCCATACTTCACGTAAGTGCTTCCCTATGAACACTAACATCCCTTTGGAACCTTGACCACAGTCAAGAAGTTCCTCACTCCTCTCTGAGGGGAACTAAGAATACTCTAATTCCATCCCCTACCCAAGATACGTAGGCATAAGATGCAACTTCTTGGCGAGTATACTTAGGACTAACCCCTTAGTTCCTTCTCTTTACCTTTTTACCCATTAGCATACCTTTAAACAGATAGAATAACAAATAGCACATTTAAATAAAAGTTTCTTATAGAGTACTACAGAAGCTTAGGATGCTAATACCTTCACTAAGTTTAACCAACCCCCGAACCCTAGATCTCCCCGCATTGTGTTTAATATGCAAATTAGGTTTTTCTTTCTTAAACTTCCCTTCGGATAAATCAAAGAATGGTTGTGAATTCAAGATTGTGATTCAAGTTAATCAATAATGTGATATCCTATTCTCACCGCAACAGAAAATGGCGAATTCACTAGGAATCTATCTAACTTTCGAGGGTTACCCCTAACTTGTTTATTTGTGCTTGCTATTTGTATATATTATCTGTATGTATATATGTTTATATGACTGTACCTTCTTGGGTTATATGCTGTTGTGAGATAAGTCCTACACCCAGACTTGAGTGAAATTATGATAGGAAGGTGATATATTTGACGAGGCTTATAGGGAGTGATTCCCGACCAAGTTGACTTGAGAATGACCGCTTAGTTGAGTCCCTCTTGAAAATTAGTATTGTTGGACGAGTATTCGTGAAAACGTTCACTATTTTTGACCTAGGAGCCTGTGATGCTGGGGATCGTAGTTACCCTTAACACAACTTTGGCCTTCTTAGGACGTAGTGCGATGACTATGAGGGAGTAGTCCCAAAATAGTTTCTATGTGATACTACACTCAAAAGAGGTTCTCTTGAGAATATTGTTAACCACCGAGTTATTCGGGAAATTGATAATATCCGAAAGACGGACTGATGACTTTGGGCACAACTTATAACCCTTGTTCTGCAGGTATAATTAACCCTTAATACATACCTTTCAGGATGGGTAGACCAGGGCTCCATGCTCATGACCCTATAACCTAGGACTTTGTTTGCTTTTGTGTGTTTGTGCATTGCATTCAAGCATCATGACATTCCCGGTTTCAAGGAATTCAACTGTCAGTCCTTTGCAAATTTAATAAAAATTTCAAAATCTAAACTTTTTTCAGTTTTCCCAAGTATATTTGCAAGTGTTGTTGAAATCCTTGAAACCACTGCATTGCATTGCATTTGTGTTTTTGCATGTGCATTTCCCTTCCAGTTTCTTATTTCAGTTCTCTCGTCTTCAGTTCTTTCACCCTGAGTCCTCTGCACCAGTACAACACCAGAGCTCGAGCTCGTAAAAAGATGGCGGAACAAAATCAAGAGCTTGATCGTGTCAGCAATGAGTTAGAAGACCTTCGGGGAAGTGTGGGGTAGATTATGGAGATGTTAAAAGTTATACGTGCAAGGATGAATACTCAGCCCACTGTTGTTTCTGAGATTACCAATGTTGTTGTGGATCCTCAACCATCTGTTGCTACTGCAAGTGTACCTCCTTATGGTCTTCCACCTGGTTTTGTGCCAACTCCTGCTGCAGTTCCTATTGCCCAACCAGTTCAACAAGTTGTTCCTTTGGTTACTGAAACTCCTTAAGGGATTCCTACTTTTGCACCAGCTGCTATTCATACTCATGTGCAACCATACTTCAATGAACCTCAACTGGTATATGATATCCCTGATGTGAAGGAAGATGAAGATGAACATCATGAGAAACTCTGGGAGAATGTGGAAACCGTCGATAAGAGGTTGAGAATGATGGAAGGAGATCAAATCTTTGGTGCTGCTGCTAGAGAAGTGTGTCTTGTATCTGGTCTGGTTATTCCTGCAAAGTTCAAGACTCCTAACTTTGATCGTTATGAAGGAGCTACATGCACGAAGAGTCATCTGATTATGTATTATCCTAAGACGGCTGCTCATATTGATAATGACAAACTGATGATACATTGCTTCTAGGACAGTCTGAAGGGTGCTTCATCAAAGTGGTCTTAACTCTGAATCAGTCTCGTATTAAGTGTTTCCAAGATCTATCTGATGCCTTCATCAAACACTACAAATACAATATGGATCTAGCTCCTGACCGAAGACAATTGCTGAGTATGTCCCAGAAGAGTTCTGAATCATTCAAAGAGTATACTCAGAGATGGAGAGAGATCGCTTCGCAAGTGGAACCTCCTTTGACTGAAAAAGAACTAGCTGATTGGTTTGTTGACACGGTTCGTCCGGAATTCTATGAAAGAATGGTTGGTAGTGTGACTGCAAACTTCTCTGATATTGTTGTCGTTGGGGTAAAGGTAGAATCGGGTCTGAAAAGTGGAAAGATGTCAAGTACTGCTGGTAATTCAAGCTCCAACAAAGATCATGCAAAGAAACCTTCGTTCAGTTCTCACAAGAAGAAAGAGGGTGAAACTAATGTTTTAACTGCAAGTAGACGAAGAAATCAACCTTGGCAACATCAACAAAATTATGTTCAACAACAAGGTTATCCTGTTCAGTTTGCTCAATGTTAGTTCCATAATTCTATGATTGGCTAAATTTTGGTAAAACATGATTCTACACTGATGTTAAGTAAGATGTTATAACATCTTCATCAACTGTTATGACGATACAACTGTCATGTGTTTCAAACAAGATGTCGAGATAGATGTCATGACATCTTTGTCTAGTACAATAGGCACTGCTACTTTATATCTCTTGACAGAGGTGTTTTGGTTTGATGAGATTCTCTTGGATATACCTCATCATTATGCGCAGGTCTAGGAGATTTATTAGGAACAAAGTGCAGATTTAATTGGATTTCATAAAGAGGATCTTTGAGACTTTTTAGGAAACTATAATATATTTGTTCCTATTTTTGTGGAGAAGATTCTGCAGAAGAATTACAATGAGAAGATTTGGAATTTGATTTGATTTAATTTGATCAAATATGAGTTGGTTTTAATTATGAGAAGATTTGGAGTTTGATTTAATTTGATTTGATCAAATCTAAAATTGGTGTGAATTATGAATAGATTTGAAGAATTATGTTTTGAAAAGATTTGAAGAAATTATTTGATTTGATTTTATCAAATCTGAGGAAGCTTTTGCTAAAGTCCAAGCCCATACTAGAAGAGTATAAATAAGGACTTGCTAGACCTAAAGAAGCTTCACAACAAGAAGATCTTGGGTGCAAAATAAGGTTTAGGATTTTGAGAGTCTCTTGTGTGTGTGACTTTGTAAGTTACCCTTTGTATGTTTTGATGCATCATGGTAGACATATTTAGGTTGTAAGTTATTAATTGTAAATTCTTCACTCAAAGCTTGTAAGCAAGAGTGTATTATTCTTGATTGAAGCTATTAAGCAAGATCAAGTATTGTCTTTGAAGAGTGTCTTCTAAAGTTTTATTAAATTGTTGTTATCACTGCTGTGATTGAGGGGAGTGAGAGGTGTCTGATATCTAGGAATTTCCTAGGTAGAAGTTGCACTGGGTAGAGATTAAGTGAGGGGTTGTAAAAGGGGAGTTTAGCTCTGAATTGATACTACTGATAGTGGATTTCCTTCCTAGCTTGGTAGCCCCCAGATGTAGGTGATGTTGCACCGAACTGGGTTAACAATTCATTGTATTATTTATCTTTCTACATTTAATATTCTGCTCAATTTAAATTGGTTGTTCTGTCAACCTACAGATGTTACAACATATGTCATGACACTGTTAATTTTAAAGTAAATCAAAATGCTCGTGTTCTGTCCTTGTTCTGTTTCAAGCAGAGATCAATGTTTTAGAACATCTGTTAGGACATCTGAGATCTGCATACCAGAATTTCAATTGGTATCAGAGCAGGCATCCTGTCTGTTCTGGATGAGATCTTGGGACATACTTTTTGGTGTTTTAAACAAGGAGAAAGTTGTAGCTTATTTGCTGATCTTGCTAAATGTTTGAGCTGCTGATGGGTTCTTGAGGAATGGCTGCTTATGGAGTTAAGGGGGAGTTTGTGTTTACTCCTGCTTTTGAAGGATTCTGTGTATCTGCTGTTGTGATCTCTGATATAGGAGCTTCTGTAATTTGTTGAATGTTTTTTTTTGTAGAGATCAGATTATTCATTCTGATATACTCAAGGATATTGATGGTTGAGATGAGTTTTCTAGATCATGAGGAACAACTCTGATGATTGTTCAAGGTTTTTGAGGAGTTTCTACAACAACTGTAGGAGGAGTGGCTACTTCTTCTGTATGGTGTCCTATATGATGTTTTGACACCTTGCTTAGGGCATGTTGAAGATGTTCTTTTGGTGGTTCCGCTGCATATTTTTTCTGATGGAAGAACTCTGGTAGTCTTGTTATTCTAGTATTGTGATTGTAGAAAGATTGTGAATGATCCAAGTTAGTCTTCTGGAAGAAGGATTCCTTATAAGGATTTAAGATTTAATGCTATTTTTGTTATTCACAAACATTTAATGGATTATCCTTAGCCAATTATTAAGGTGTCTCATCAGTTATTGCTCAAGTATCTGGCCCTTGATTTGGATGTTCAACCAAATGTTGAGTAGAGATTATGCAAAATCTTGTTGATTCAAAGAGTAATTCTATGAAGCAAAGGAGATGTAGATGATGATCTTGGTACCATTTACATGTCTGTTTGCATTCTTCCTCAGCTTGGACCTACAGAGGCACGCAATTTGTCTAGAAAGTTTCCTAGCAAGAAACTTGTCCAAAGAAGTAAAGTTGAAGATTTCATGAATTAACCTTGGATCAGTTTATTTCTGATCTAGGTGTAATGAAGTGCAATAGGTGTCAAGGATAAGTGGCGGTTATCTTTGACTTTCTAAAAAAGTCTCTACTTAAGGAAAGCAGGATTCCTTTTGTAAAGATCTATTGAAGAATCGAGCTTTGGCATGTTTGGTTTCTCTAAAGAGAAGTTCTTGAGGTACTTGTAGTGGTACAATAAAGCAAAATAGAGGTTGTCTACTCAACCTTAATATCATTAATCAAGTCTATGTGAACATGGAACTCCTTTTCTAATAAGAGTGATGAGGTTCTTCTAAGTGGCATAATAAAGGACTGAATTCACCAGCAGGATGTCTTATCAGAGGTTCTGACATCAAGATATACTTCAGGGTCTTAGTTGATGTAATGGTACATCATTTGAAGATAAGTTGATCTTCTCGGGTATGAATGGAATCAATGCTTCAAAAAGGTCTATCTCATGCAGTTTAAGGAGTAGATGTTACAGGTCCAAGGATTGGTGTATCTAAGATGCCTTGCTATGGAGCAAGTAGGATATGAAGATCAAGTTTTCTTGGTGGATCAGAAGTTTTTCTAGAGCTCTGAAGGAAGCTGAGTTAACCAAACAGTGGCATTTGGTTATTTAAGAAGTGTGCTTGAAGAAAATTACTCTTGTGCAGAAGGGTAGTTGTTTGAAGACTAAAGGAGGTTCTATTTTTGTTCAGGTCTTGGAGCTTATGAAGGATGAGTGTCTTCTTTTGGGATAAGTATGAGAGTTTAATTCTCTCTATGTTATGTGGATTTCTCGTTGGTGGAACTGCGCTATCTGATGATCTTCAGATTGGATTACTATTCAGACAGTAAGTCCAAGTGTTTATTGTATCAAGAACCATAATGTATGGTGTCTGTGATTAGGATGTCCTAACTAATCTTAGAACATCATTTTGTTTGCGGAACTTGGGGTTCAGATTGTGGAAGCTGATATTCACTAGTTAAATCAGAAGTGTTCTAACTTATCATATGGGAGAATGATGAGGTAAAGACTGTCTTGGATTATGGGGTGTCTATCTTGCTTTCTGACTCAGGCTGAGGCCAAAATACTTGTGGAGAAGTGGTTTCTTCTGCAGCAAGTAAGTCTAGAAAGAAGTGGATTAGTTTGGTACCTGTGAAACGAGTAAGCTGAGGTTTTCTGCAACATGGATCTGATGTCCTTTAAGTGGGCTCTTGAAGACATGAGTATGAGTCTTATGTTTTCCATTCATGATAAGGTGTTATTCTGGAAAAAGAGCACTGGTTATCCTTGATATGGGGAGTTATACTTATGTCTAGGATTTGTTGATATGGGGAGTTATACAATTATCCTTCAAGATTATTTATGGTTTCAAGAAGTTTGTGATTGTATGCCTCTATGAGGGTGGAATTCCAGGCAAAATGATGTGACATTGTGTTACTGTTCTAGCTCATGGTGAACTTGACATTGTATTTTTTTCTATCATTGGGTGTCAATGGATCAAATTAGATTTGTACAAGCTTTTTGGGAGTAATATAAAGGAGAGAACATTATGATCTGGCTTCCACTGAAGGGATTTTTGGTCAGCAGGTTTTTGGGCCTCTATCCAAGTGTTTTGTCTTGTATTCATATGACTGGTGAAAATGAAGATCAAGGCACCATCAGCTCTGATTTTGTACATATGAAAGGACATTCACTCTAACATCTTGCAGATTTTTTTAGTCTTTCAAAGCTGAATCTGAGTGATCTTGTAGATAGTTATGTCTATCCCGCTACTACGTCTACTATTAGGTTTGGTTTTAGTGTGGCTTGTAAAACTGTTTGGGTTTTCTCTTTTAGGGGGAGTGCGTATTATGCATGACATGGGGAGCTGCGTATCTGTATGATATGGAAGCTGCATTGGTGTAGCCTATACAAAGTTTTCTGATTCTTAGCAAGCTTGTGTTCTTGGACCACTGGTGAGGTTGTAATGCCAGGCAAGATATCTTGACATTGTGTTGTCTGGTGTACCTTTTTACCTTGACAATGTGACTATGGGTCTAGATTTGTGAGGCCGTTGGTTTGAACTAGGACTATGCTTGCTTCTTATGAATGACCTAGGAAACAACATTGGTTATTGTCTGGGAGAATTTATTTTTCTCTGCAGAATATTTATGTGTCTCAAATTGGGGATTTAAAATCACTTATTACTTGTGCCACCCCTGAAGGTGCAGCTTCAGACAGGGCAAGAACTCAAGATTCAATGACTATGTTCATGGGGTAAAGCTATGTGGAGTTTATACTATGGAGGTTGTTTCTCATCATGATTAAGCATGGTGTATGATTGCTTGTCATGAAAATGGTCATGGTGAAGAATCGTTTTGTCCCAGCTATTGATGGATCTGTGCAAAAAAGTAGTAGATAGAAAGTAAAAGGAGAAGTAGTTTATGTCCATGACTTGGTTCTTGACTGATGAAGGAATCATTTCTTAAGATGCTTAAGAATAATTATTGTTTTTGTAATGTCAAACAGGATGTCTAAACATTATCTCTCTGAGGAAGCTACATGAGAGTTTATTTCTCTCTATGATTTTCTGGTGTTTGTGATGATCTGTTAAGTTGCTGCAGTTGTGTCCTTCTGAGACCTTCATGTGTATCTTAATGAAATGTATGGACTACTATGGAAATAATAAGTCTTGTGGTTGGTGTCTTAAGAACCAAAGTGAGTGGTAAAGGAGTTGATGTCATACATGATGGGCTGGAATTAGGATTGTGATGCTTGTTACTCACAATTTGATTCAGAAGTGTTGTATCTAATCATGTTGGAGTATGATGTGGAGGTAGTGGTCAAGCCTGCTCTATATCATGGTGTAAAGTAGTCAGTGTACTAGTTCATATGCATAATTTGGATTTAAAAACTTAGTGCTCTAATTTTTGTTGGGATCAGAATGTGTGTGGGGAGGTGGTTTTTTCTCCTATAAGTGATCTGGAAAAGATTGATAACTTGTGTCACAAGGAGCTAGGGTATCTGGATCTGTACGAATCAGGATTGATTTTACAGTGTTTGAGTGAGTTCAACAGGAGGGGTTTAAGTCCTTGTCCATGGATTGTTGCTGCAGTGGTGCAATTTTTATATTGATTTGGGATCAAGCAGTTTGTGTATCTCTTGGGAGGTTTTGAGATGTCAGGCTAGATATTCGGACACAATGTGCAGTTTGTCAGCTGAAGTCTTGCTTCGAAGCATGGTGATTCTGATTCAGTTTTTGGGTTTGGCTTTGATTGATATGTTATGAGTTTATGTGTGTACACTTACTCCAACTAACAAGAAGAAAGAGGGTGAAACTAATGTTGTAACTGCAAGTAGATGAAGAAATCAACCTTGGCAACATCAACAAAATTATGTTCAACAACAAGGTTATACTGTTCAATTTGCTCAATGTTAGTTCCATAATTCTATGATTGGCTAAATTTTGGTAAAAAATGATTCTACACTGATGTTAAGTAAGATGTTATAACATCTTCATCAACTGTTATGACAGTACTACTGTCATGTGTTTCAAACAAGATGTCGAGACAGATTTCATGACATTTTTGTCTAGTACAGCAGGCGCTGCTACTTTATATCTCTAGACATAGGTGTTTTGGTTTGATGAGATTCTCTTGGATATACCTCATCATTATGCGCAGGTCAAGGAGATTTATTAGGAACAAAGTGCATATTTAATTGGATTTCATAAAAAGGATCTTTGAGACTTTTTAGGAAACTATAATATACTTGTTCCTATTTTTGTGGAGAAGATTCTGCAGAAGATTTACAATGAGAAGATTTGGAATTTGATTTGATTTTATTTGATTTGATCAAATATGAGTTGGTTTTAATTATGAGAAGATTTGGAGTTTGATTTAATTTGATTTGATCAAATCTAAAATTGGTGTGAATTATGAATAGATTTGAAGAATTATCTTTTGAAAAGATTTGAAGAAATTATTTGATTTGATTTTATCAAATCTGAGGAAGCTTTTGCTAAAGTCCAAGCCCATACTAGAAGAGTATAAATAAGGACTTTCTAGACCTAAAGAAGCATTCACAACAAGAAGATCTTGGGTGCAAAATAAGGTTTAGGATTTTGAGAGTCTCTTGTGTGTGTGACTTTGTAAGTTACCCTTTGTATCTTTTGATGCATCATGGTAGACATATTTAGGTTGCAAGTTGTTAATTGTAAATTCTTCACTCAAAGCTTGTAAGCAAGAGTGTATTATTCTTGATTGAAGCTGTTAAGCAAGATCAAGTATTGTATTTGAAGAGTGTCTTCTAAAGTTTTATTAAATTGTTGTTATCATTGCTGTGATTGAGGGGAGTGAGAGGTGTCTCATATCTAGGAGTGTCCTAGGTAGAAGTTGCACTGGGTAAGGATTAAGTGAGGGGTTGTAAACGGGGAGTTTAGCTCTGAATTAATACTACTGATAATGGATTTCCTTCCTAGCTTGGTAGCCCCCAGATGTAGGTGATGTTGCACCGAACTGGGTTAACAATTCATTATATTATTTATCTTTCTGCATTTAATATTCTGCTCAATTTAAATGGATTGTTCTATCAGCCTGCAGATGTTACAACATATGTCATGATACTGTTAATTTTTAAAGTAAATCAAAATGCTTGTGCTCTGTCCTTGTTCTGTTTCAAGCAAAGATCAATGTTCTAGGACATATGTTAGGACATATGAGATCTGTATACAAGAATTTCACTCAACAACCGTATGTGGCTGCTGTACACCTGCTTTCATTCAACAAGCGCCTACTTATCAGCCTGTGCAACCGACTCATATTTATAAACGACCAGTCTATCAACCTCTTCCTGGTTATCAGTCTGCACAAGCTCCATCCAATTATCAACAAGCGCCCAACACTTTTTTCTATCAACAACCGAAGAATCAGGCACGTCGCCAGAATGTTCCCAACAGGAGACAGTACAAGCCATGTCCTCCTATTCCAATGACTTATACCGAGTTGTACCCTTCACTAGTGCAACAAGGTTTGATAACTACAAGAGCTTTGGGTCCACCTCCAAATCCGCGTCTAGCTAATTACAACCCTGCCGCTCATTATTTTATTCATGAGGGCGCGCCTGACCATGATCTAGAAAGCTGCTATGCTCTCAAGCATCTTGTCAGAGAGTTAATGGAAAAGAAGATCTTGTCTTTTGATGATCCTCAGCCAAATGTTAAAAGAAAACCTTTGCCAAATCATGGGTCTGTTAATGCTATTGATGATGTATCTGACGAAAGCCTAATTCTTAATGTTTATGAGATTAAGACCCCTCTCCGAGTCTTTCATGCAATGTTTTTTGAAGCCGGTTTAGTGACTGCCTGCCATGATGATTGTACAAGTTGTGATGTCAGTGCCAAGGGTTGTTTGATGATTTAGAATGATATTCAAAGTTTGATTAATTATGGTTTCCTACAAGTGGATTTTGTCAGGGTTGGATTTTGAACTATATTTTGTTACTTAATGCACCGTGGATTTTTCCTTTTTCTTTACATTTTCTGAATTATTTTCTGATGAAAACTGGGCCTGGCGCGCATTGATATCCCCACCCCCATTTTTAGCCCACCTGCATTTTGGACTGAACATAATTGCTATTCACACCCAACATTTCTCATTTTAATTTCTTTTTCTCCATTTTACTTTAACCTTTGAAAAATCATAATAAATAGAAAAATGATGATTTTTGCATGGGTATTTTTTCTCCCATTTCATGATAATGTCTAGAAAATTATAAAACCATAATATTTGCATTTCATGCATTTTTAATATTTTTTGTATATTTTCTCTTTTAATAGCATTTTAATTTCTTTTATGTTGATGCATAGACTTGTAGAATTTTTTTTAGCTAGTTCCCTTTGAATTTTTAGGCCATTCTTTTTAGGATAGTTAGATTAGGACTTTAGTTCCCCTATGGATTTATTCCATAATTTTGTGATTAATTTTTGAGTAGTTTTGGTTAGATGACTTTAGGTTGTATAGAATTAGGTCAATCCTTAACATAGGTCCACAATAACACTAGAATTTTGGGTTTCTAGGTCAATTTAGATATTGGGACATATAGGGTATTAAGGGTAGGTATATAGGATACCCTAGAAATTATATTAGATTTTAATATGATAGTATGCTATTTTTAATTGATTTTTGTAGTTGATTGTTGTTTGTGTTGCCCTTGGGGGCTTGTATTTTTGTTTGCCTTGCTTTGTGAGTTTTTGTTTGGCTTGGTGGGCTTGGTCTTGCTTTGAGGAGCACGGAGGAGCATAGTAGAAGACTTGGAGATTGAAGAAGGAGCTTGAGAGCTTGAGGCCTTGTTTGTTTGTTGTTGTTTTAGGGTTAGGGATTAGGAAGAGCTTAGACTTAGTTGATTCCTTTCTTAAACATGGATGGTATCTTTCACCTCCATTCTTCCCCATGATTCAAGGTCCTTCCATGATATTCACCTCCCTCCTTTGGAGGGATAAGTGATGGTACCTGGGAAGTAGAACCTTTGAGGGAACCCTTCCTTTGATGTTAAACCCTTATAGGTCACCTTTGGTGGTCAATGAGCAGTTTAATATCCCCAGCTTATCCAGTCAAGTGATTTCCTCTGGTTTGAGTATCTTGAGAGATGTTGGGCTTGAGTGTGAAGATGAAGACTTCATTGAAGAGCATGGAAGAGGATGATTCCCTGAGCATTGCCATTTCAGCTGAAGCAAGAAGAGCAAGGAGAGCAAGTTGATACTTGAAGACCCAATGAAGATCCAGTAAAGATTGAAGGATGAAGTTGACACTTCTAAGCAATTGAGACTACCCTAAGGAGCTGAAGCTTGAAGAAGAAGATAAGTTGAAACTTATGTGGAAGGGTTGAAACCTGGGGAAGCAAATTGATATTTGTCAAGAGTGATGGAGGTCTGAAGACTGAGTTGCTGTTAGAAGAGCTGAAGCTTGGAGTTGAGAGAGGAGTTGATCTCCTTTCTTCTTTGTTTCTTTTCTGTATTGATGTGCCTTGTTTGACTTGCTTAATGCATTAGAATAAGTCCATATCTAGAATAGCTTTAATCTAGGAGCATGATTGCACTAGAGGTTGAGTTGCTCCCTCTGCTTGTATTGTTACTGTATGGCTTTGCTTGCGGGTATTCGGTAGAGCCCAGCTCCCTTGCCCATGTGGTTTGTTTGCCTGATGGCATCTTATTTTATTTCTTCTGTATGATTGCAGTTTACTATATTTTGCTTGATAGCATGTTTTACTTTTCAGTATGATTACTGTTATTCATTCTGGCTTGAGGTTGAGATGAGCTTGTGGAGGCTGATGCCCCACACACATTTCCTCCCTCACTTGCATTGCATGCATTTTACCGTATTACTGTTTACTGTTTAAGCTGATGCTTTATCTGTTTCTGTGTGTACTGTTTAAACTGATGCTTTATCTGTTTCTGTGTATCATTGACATGATCCCTTAGGACTCTCATTTCCTTTGATAAGGAAGTGATGATAGAACTTTAGGTTGAAACCTATGCATGATAATTTCTAGGAGTTCCCTGTTTCAAACCTCAACCATAGGATGAATCCTTGGCATGACAACAGTAGGACGTGATAGTCTCCCTCCTAGTTGAGCCTGTTCTCTTCTCATCTCAAAACAGTTTAAGATACAGTAATCATGAATGATTTCTTTCGTACGTCACGAGCCTTAAGCTATCTGAGGAAGGATTGTGGGAGAGTTTCTCTTCCACAGTCTGAATGTTTAGTATGGTACCCTTTGGGTGACATGCAACGCATTCACTCTCAGGTCATAGTCTTTAGTGCAATTGAAATTGCAAAACACAATGAAAAACACTTCTTCCGTAAAAGACAGAAAATGAACCGTAGTGTCCCGAACTACGTAAGCTCTGATCTCTCATGTCTGTTGAGAGTACGTAGGCACAATACTGATGTATTGGCGAGCCATCTTCCCCATAACCCGTCGTAGGTAGAACTACGTTGACTCTAATTTCTGGTTCTCTGATGAGAATACGTAGGCATAAAGTGCGACGCTTTGCCGAGTCATTTTTCTTTTCTTTTTAAGCCAGCTTTGATAGGTAGATAGATAAACGAACCCGTCCAGTAAACACGACAAGCATGGATCCCGTTGAGTACGACGAACGTGAGGGGTGCTAATACCTTCCCCTTGCGTAACCGACTCCCGAACCCAGACAATGGTTGCGACGACCTTGTCTTACCCTTTTTCGTTAGGTTTTTCCGATCGTTTCCTTTCCCGCTCCGAGGGATAAATAACGAAAGGTGGCGACTCTTCTGTTGTGCCGACATCTTATTTTCGCGAAAGCGACAATTGTCAACTCTGCTGGGGACATGCGATGGTTCCCTATGCGAGTCTCGCCTTGGATTTTCTTCCTAGCTGTCTGGGTCATCCCCAGCAGCTGGCGACTCTGCTGGGGATCGAACCCAGAATCTCTGGTTCTCCGGTTCCCCAAGAGAGTCAATCCTAGCGCTTGTATGATTACTTGTTGGGTTGTGTTTATTTATCGCATTTTATTTCTCGCCTTTTACTTCCCGCATTTTATTTTCAGTATGATATGATTATCTGTGCTGTTGTGGGAGGGGCATTCTGATGAGTGAGAAGCTAGACCCAGGCTTGAGTGCACCATAGCATTAGTTGTGGAAATTAGTGGGCGCGTGCTTGCTTTGCAGGCACTAGTGTCTCATGAAATCCACGCTCAGACAAGGTTCTCCCGGTTGGCTTCTCTTTCAAGCCTTTGGGTTGAGACGGTTGCTGGTTTGGTGGATTGTCGACTCTGGGGACCGATCATTTGTGATTCAGCCGAGTGAGGCCGCTTCATGAGCTGGTGATGCCACACCTTCTGGGTATCGTATCACCCCTCTTGAATGTCTATGACGATGATGAACGCATAGGATGCCGAACCTGAGTCAGTTTAGGTCCATACCTGTGAGCAGGGTTGGGTTTATTGCAGGAAACTTTGACCTTCAGACCACCTAGTTTTCTTGACAGTGGATCAGTTTTGTTGGATCTGAGGTTCTCATTTGCAGATATGTATTTGTTCTTGATAGAGCAGGTTTTGATCAGAGGATCTTATCATCAGATGTGTATTTGTTCTTGATAGAGCAGGTTTTGATCAGAGGATCTTATCATCAGATGTGTATTTGTTCTTGACAGAGCAGGTTTATGACTGGGGTCTGAGGATCTCATTATCAGATGTTTGTTCTTGATAGAGCAGAGTTTGGTCATCGGTTGCTTGTTCTTGACAGAGCAGATTTATGATTGGGGTCTGAAGATCTCATCAGCAGATGTATGTTTGTTCTTGATAGAGCAGTTTCTTGGTCCTGTATCAGATGTCCTTATTATCAGACATTTGTTCTTGACAGAGCAGAATTATGGTCCTATGTATATGGCCCTATCAGATGGTTGTTCTTGACAGAGCAGATTTGTGGTCCTACACTAGGGTTTTCTTCTTATCAGTGGTTGTTCTTGACAGAGCAGCGTTATGGTTTTGTTGATACAGAATCTCCACAGCACAGTTGCCTTGATCTCCTATTGCATGATTGCATTTTGCATTAGTTTGCATACTCATTTGCATTTCATTAACGCGTGTCTGTGTTGCAGGTACCGTTTTCCCCGATCCAGGATTTCTTGCCTCCTATTGTATTGTTATGGGTTCTCTGAGGAAGACCGTGGCTTACAAGTTCCCTGCCCCTGATGTGGTTAAGCTGACTGGTCTGATAACTTTAGCAGATGATTCTGTGAGGGATGAGTTCAGAAAATCTTATGGCAAATTTCTCGGGTATCCCAGCTGTCGACGAGCTAAAACAGGATTGTAGCTGATCCTTCCATCAAAGCTGAGCAATGGCACGTTAGCAAAGTTACCATAACTATCAATGATTAATACTCCATCATACACTCGATTGTACCAATCAATGTCAGAATGGGTCAAAGCCATAACTCTTGGAGACCAATGCTCTTTGCCAATGTTTGTAAAAGAGCTAGACTTCGGCAAGTGCGAAATAAACCACTTGTAAAGTAAAGGTACACAACAAGTAATCATCCCTCCACCATGAAGGTTTCGGAGATGTATAGAGTGATATGCATTTCCCAACAGAGTTGGCACTGGGTTGTTCTTCATAAAGATCTTGAATGCTTTGAGATCGATGAAACCTTCAAAACTTGGGAATAGAAACAACCCATAAACAAGCAAAGCAAAAATTGCCTCAAACAGAGCCTTATTAGAATAATCAGCATAGAATGAAGCCTTCTCGATTAGGAAACCTGTCTTTAAACCAAGAATTCCATCCTTAATAACTAGGCTGGCTTTGACGTCAGATACCTTCAAACGGAGGGCTTTAGCAATATCTTTCTCATCAGGGTCCCTTTCCAAGAAGGGAAAAGGAGATTCTTCTAGGACAGGTAGACCAACCAAAAAGGAATACTCTTCCAATGTAGGTAACAGCTGAAAGTCTGGGAAGGTGAAACAATGGTAAAGAGGATCATAGAACTGTAGTAGAGTGGCAAGAAGTCCTTCATTCAGTGAGCAACCCAACAAAGATATCAGCTTCCCATATTTGTTCTTGAATTCTTCTTGATCCTTGATGAAACCCCACAACTTCTTTAGGTCATCCAATTTGGGACTCTTAAAAGTATATTTCACAGTACGCCTTTCATTTGAAGTCATAGTGACCTACAATGTTCATAAATGAAAGTGAATCCCATGAAGTCCAATGTGGAATGATGTTATATGAATGCAGCAAACGCAAGTATTCACATAAGGACACAAAGATAAACAAACAAGGGGCACCCTAGGTTTGCAACGAGCATTGAGTAAAGGTGTACCCTTCCCAAAGGTTTAAGGACTAAAGGTTGTTTGTACCTGCAGAACAAGGTTCTAAAGGGACTCAGAATCATCAGCCCATCTATCGGATATTATCAATTTCCCAATTACTCGAGGATTAATAATATGCTCAAGAGAACTTCTTTTGAGTGTAGCTTCGCGTAGCACTACTTCGGGAGTACTCCCTCATAGTCCCGCACTACGTCCTAATAAAGGCCAAAGTTGGGTTAAGGTAACTACGGTCCTCAATATCATAGGCTCCAAAGTTGAAAATGGTGAGTGTCTTCACGATTGCTCGTTCAACAGTACTATTTCAAAAGGGCCTCAACTGAGCGGGATTCTCGATTCAACTTAGTCGGGATTCAACTCCCTATAAGCCTCCTCGACTATATCACCATCCTATCTTAATTTCTCTCAAGTTCGGGTGTAGAACTTTATTTCACCACTCAAGAACAATAATCCCTATAGAAATACAAGAGAAAGCATGTAAACAATTAATCAAGTAGGCAGATATATAAAGCAGTAAACAAATAAAATAAGATAGGGAAACCCACTAGAGATCTCCCCAGTGAAGTCGCCATTTCTGTCGCGGTGAAATTTTGATACCAAACTATTGATTAGTTTGAATCGTTAATTCAATTTGCAACCGAACTTTGATTTGTCCAAAGGAAGGGATAAAGATCGAAATTCCCACAATGCAATGCAAATGCAAGCTAGGTTGTTTTAGGTTCGGGGGTTGGTTAAACTTAGGGAAGGTATTAGCATCCTAAGTTTCTGTAGTACTCTACGGGAACCTCTTGTTTTATGTTTGTTTATTGCTATGTGTTATCTGCTTAAAGGGTTAGAGACCCTAGTGGTTTATTTCTAAGTATACTCGATAAGATATCGCATCTTATGCCTACATATCCTTACGGGAGTGGAATCAGAGTATCTGTAGTTCCCCTAAAGGGTTAGAGGAGTTCTTTGACTGTGGTCAAAATTCCCACGGGTTTAGGGTAGTTGGTTGATTGGGTCTAGGAGAAGAGACGAGTCTTCATTTTAAGGGAGATTACTTAATTTAAGCCACCACATGTTTGTAGGAAAATTGTATTTGTGTCGTCTTAAGAGAAGGGCTCAAGTACTTGGAAGGGTCGACAAGTACGCCTCTATCTATCTTAAGTGAAAAAAGAAGATATTGATTGTATTTTGTGTTGTGGGGCGTGATAAGTTATATCTCGCTTAAGATGATTAACATCTATTCTCTATTGTGTTTATATTGTTTTTAAGTTGATTGTTTTGTTTCTATGTTGTAAAGATAAAGACAAGGTCCTTCCTATGGGGTAGGATCTATCCTAAGCGATCAACTTGAATGGGATCAAGGATCGAAGGGAATATGATGCAAATGATGTGCAACTACACATAACGTTGAATTATGTGTAGGTTTTTCCTTTGGACGAATGCGATGCGATAAGAGTAAATATGATAATGTGAAATGACTGTAGAATAAATTGCGGAAATGTAAACCATACACATACGCATGAAAGCGCTAGAAGTGTGTGAGAGTGAAAGGTGCCGTGAAGTGATCGCGCGTGATTGATTGTATGTTTACGCGATTGGTTGATTTTAATTGGATAGATTTTATAGGCGAGAAGTGGATTTGATTTTTAGTTTGAACTAATGAAAAAAAGGTTGGATTGGTTTTGATAAAGGTTGAATAGCTTTAAGCTTATTATTATTTTTTAAATAAAGGGTTATTAGATTGGAAAATAAGCTTTTATTTTGTTATTAATTAAAAAAAGGGATAAATCATATTATAAAATAAATACTAAATTGTCTAAAAAAAAGGAAGTAATGGAATTTTATGATTTGTTAATGAAAATAGATTAATTAAATAAAAGGTGAGTTGATTAAGATGAATAGATAAATAAATATTACCAATTACTTAATTTATTAAAAGCTGATGATTAAATAATTATTAAGTAAAAAGATTAAGTTAATTGACTTAAAAACGACTGATTTTAAAAAAAAATGATTAGCAAAAGGTTGATTAATTGAGAAAAAAAAAGGGGGGTAGATTAAAGTTTAATTGAGATTAGGGGATGGTTTGCGGATAATTTTAATGTGGTGTGTGGTTAGTGAGTGTGATTAGCAACAAATTAAATGAACAATTCAGAAGAAAACGAGAAAACCTAAGTTCCTCCCCCCTCTTCGCCGTTCTCGATCTCGCCCTCTTTCACTCCCAATCTCACTT
This sequence comes from Lathyrus sativus, assembly GCA_963859935.3. Classification (NCBI taxonomy): domain Eukaryota; kingdom Viridiplantae; phylum Streptophyta; class Magnoliopsida; order Fabales; family Fabaceae; genus Lathyrus; species Lathyrus sativus. The sequence goes on along the minus strand of OZ012738.1, from coordinate 292,033,363 downwards.
CGTTCTCTCTCGTTCATCGTCTCCAATCACCTCAGATTCGCTTCTTTTGCCATTTTTCTGAAACCAAACAAAAAGCATCAATAGTTTAATAGCATTGACAAGGATAGGTGCTTACCGAGAGCTGGGTGGAGCGGCGGTTTGCGAGGATGGAGTGGATGCCTCGTCTGTTGAGGGTTTGCGGCGATGGCTTCAACGATTAAGGAAGATAAGTCGCTCCTTTGTCCTATTCTGGATTACGAACCTTTGGTCCTTTGGTAGCTATTCGTGTCTTAGGGTTCTTTTTGTGTACCGTTTCCTCTTCCCTTCATCTCTTTATATAGACATCATGAGAATTAATGTCATGTTTAAGACCTGATTGAAAGAGTTGAATGTTGATTTCGATATTCCAATTTGGGACAAATCGTATTTGAAAACTCGATTGGATCCTTCCATTTTAGCTTATACGAAATTTGAATTCTTTCCTCTTCTGTCTGATTGTGTTTGATGTGTGTTTAACGTAAATCTCAATTTTGCGATATTCTGTATTAATCACTTTAATGTCACGGTTCATTGCCCTGAGGATTTGATTTTTGTCTGAATCGAATCTTTTTGACAAGGTATATTCCCAATTGATTTGCTAACCCTGGATTTGGCGGTTTGGCAGGTGTGGAAAACAAACAAATTGTTGGGCCAACTGATGAATTAGAAGTCCAAAAGGGGAGCTCGGGTTTGACGTGCGTATCCTGGAGAAATTGTAGTTGGTTCTCGCCTCAAGATGAAGCTTGTTGAGTTCTGCTTCAGAAATCTATGGTGATGATGCTCGTGAATTTGTCAAGATTACTGATGATGGAATTCATAGACCATTCAACAAGTATGTGGCTCTTCACTAACACCGGCTGCTGAGATTGTTGAACAGGGTAAACTTCAAACATTTTGGTGCCCTGGTCCTCATATAAATCAACCTTGTTTATTTGTGCCTGGATCCTGATTTTTCTAACAATTGTGGCTTTGGTTTCTTTGCGTCCAAGGCCCTTGTTACAAAAAGATTGGTGAAGCTGCAACATGTGCAGGAGGCGGCTAATCAACGGACAAACCTGCGTATAGGTAGGTTGTATTGCTTCCATAGGCAAATAATCAACACCGAACTCATTAAGTGGTTAATCTCAACTTCTGTTTCCTCTTCGCGATCACCTTAAGTTTGAGAATCGTAGGCGATGCGCTTTGATTCTATCCGATCAATAAATGGTGTTCTAAGCTCTCTTGATTACACTTCATAAGGTTACTGACTTTGTTAATGTCAAATGCAGGTTCAAACTTTCATGATCAGTTCCGTCGCGTATCGCATTGTGAGTTGCTTCAGAAAGGTGATGACTGGAGGTGCTGCTTCCCTTATTTGGTGTTTTGTCGATAGTTCTCATGAATAAAGTTAGCTGTTATGGACCCTGTGAAATATTATGTGTGAGAGAGGTATTCGGTTATTCCTTATTCTCGTGCTCTGTACCTTGAGTTCTCAAGTTGTTTTCTTTCCGATGATCTGCGCTATTTGTTTGTCTCGTACTTGTTTTGAGTTGTAGATATCAAGACTTCTGAAAGTAGGATTTGCATCAGGATAATAACGGATAAAGCTCTTAAAGCGTTAACAAGAACACTCATAGGATGTGCATCTTGTCCACAACTCTTTGAGGTATGGTTGCACCATGCTGCTTATTTTCTTTTGCATGGTGACTAAATGAGGGCCTATTACTTGCAGTTGTTGAAGCTGGGAGGAGACCTGCTGAGATGAATGGAAGCTTGCTTGTAAAGTCTATGCGTGTTGTGAGAACAATTTCACTTTTCCATCTTCGTGCACCTTCCTAGTTTTGCTGCTGTTGGTCCTTAGAACAAGTTTTGTTTGATTACTGATTTGTGTTGCCTGATCCATGTTTTGTAGGTGTCATTGATATTGTGATATGCAGAACGGCGTTGTGCCGGGTTGTCTCAGATGTGATGAGAAGAACTTACGAGCTGGTTGTATCAGAAAAGCTAAAGATTGAGGTGCAGTTGTGATGCGAAACGTGCCATGAAGGGTTGCCTAAAGTTTCCTAATGGTGCGGTGTGCTACTGTCGAAAAGAACTCAACATTTCCTTTCTCGATTTGTTAAAACCCTTCTAACTTGGTTTGTAATATACTCTGAACAGATGCTGGTGGCTTTGATTATTGGTTGTCTGCAAGTAACAAAAGAACATATGTATATCGGACTTCTCGCATATGTTGAGTTTTGCTTGGTGATGATTAGGAGCAACAACAGCAGACCGCGTAGCTGTATGACTTGAAATAACCTATGAGACTGGAGTTTGTGTATTACCGCCAGAAGAACATGCCATTGGCTCGTGTTGCTTTGACGAAGAGTCGGTAGATCCAGAATGTAGCCTTTTGCTGCAATTAGCACTTATTAGAAGGATGGTTTGTGCATATAAATTCCTTTTCTCATGCTGTTCTCGTGAGGCTGAGGACTTTGGAAATGGGCCAAAGGATGTTGAAACCTGCTTTGAGCCATGAACACCTTCCTGCCTTGCTCAAACAACTTCAATCTATTTATTCAATTCATCTTCTCTTACTAATATCTTGTTCTACTGATGATTGCTTGCAGGAGTTGATGAGAGGGCGTTATCAGTGGACATGATGTACACTTTGAACAACAAACGGTTCGTCGCACGATTGGCTGGAGGTTTCAATATTGTTGGTAGCGTCGTTCTCGTCAAAATTGGAATCTTGCCTTCCTTTGGGTGAGTTTTTCCTTCAGGTTTCTCGTTTCTTCGCCCTGTCGCATAGGTTTTTTTTATCATAGCTCAATTTAGACAGCAATGTCGGATGGACAAGGTTTTAAATGTGGCAGCTGCGGTTCTAATTTCCAATGTCTCATGAGGTAGACGATTCTCTCTTCGTGACAGAGTTTTCTAACATCGTCGTAATTTCCTTTCATTATGCAGGTACGGTCCTTCCGTGAAGCCACCTAAAAGTCACTTTGCCTACGGCGCGGGGAGAAAGTCTGGCGAACTCCTGGCTGGATTTTATATGCGGAAACCTTGCGGAATACGATGCACCGAGGCGTCTCCTAATGTAGAACAAGCGCTTGCGATGCCCACCGTCTGTTACGTGCGTTACTGGCTAGGACAGTTCTGCTTGACATTCCTAGGCATTAGCAGACCATGACTGTTGTGTATTTTGTGATTTCATAGGACTTGTGTAAACTCACGTAACCGACATGATTCACTCATGTAGACAACTTGATTTATTCATGAAAGCAACTGGATTATCTTATGTAGACAGCTTGTGGTGATTCGTAGAAAAAGCTTTATGTACTTAAATGAGACTGAGATTTGCAAAGCTAGTAATAATTGTGCCAACATGCGTAGCTTAGAGCTTTTTGTTTTTGTCCAAATGATCATCAAAGAGTCCAATTGGTAATTAAAGAGTCCTTCTTCATGCTAAAGAGAAATCATCTTCATGAGAACAAAAGGTTACATCCACCACAGTGTCAAATTTGGTGTGGTTCCTGTGAAACTCTACTTCGCGCGGCCTTTGAATCTTGTAAACCCAACCACAATTTGGACGTTGATGTAGAACTTGAATATGGACAATTCTTCTCATCTTAATGCACATAGTTTGAAACCAATCTACCAATGCTTGAAATTATTTTGGACCAATTTATACTCTTGAATAATTTGACATTTCGGTCTGAATCCAATTCACTGAATCACGTCCTGAGATTGTTTAAATGCGGGTATGAAGGCTATCTCTGCTTGGAATTACTGCGTACAAATTGGTTAGCCGCAAAAACATGAATATTAAAATAAAGTCAAATAATAAGAGAGAGAGAGAGAGAGAGAGAGAGAGAGAGAGAGAGAGAGAGAGAGAGAGAGAGAGAGAGAGAGAGAGAGAGAGAAAAGAAAATGCGCAAAAAGAGGTGGCATCTTACGGTCAAAAATTAGGGTGCAACAGCCCGATTTTATAGACTTTGATGCATTTCATATCTTTGCTTCAGGGAATCCAGTCCCTACCTTGATAGGAGATGTCTACCATTCTATCCATTACAAAAACGAGAACAGGAGGGGCAAGAATGTCTCGTGCTGTGTACCCCTGCTTTATAAATGGCTTGATAGTCATCTGCCCAAGAGGGGTCCTTTTGTCTCGTCTGCACCCACAGCTGAATGGTCCGAGCGTCCGATGAGTTTATCTGCAGAGGATATTGACTGGTTTAACAAAGATAGGTTGGGTACTGAGGTGATCTTCAGCTGTAGCGGGTTTCCAAATGTGCCTTTGATAGGCAGGAAAGGCTGTATAAACTACAATCCATCGTTGCTGGTCCGACAGTTCACGTATGCTTTGAGAGCTCCGCCGAAGGATGAAGAGGTGCAGGAATATCTGTACCTCACTGGTCTTCTAGAGGGGGATCTGTTATCCAAGCTTCAGCGCGCCTGGAATGGTATCAGTAAGCGAGGAAAACCATTGCTGGGGAGAAGCAATAACCAAGCCTACCCTCCGTATGTGACTTGGGTCAGAGCCAGAGCAGATGCTATAGGGATGCCGTTTCCTCGTGCCAAGACAGAAAGCCCTCCAATGATTGAAGAGCCTACTACTGTGCCCATTCAGCAGCATAATCAGGTGTTAGCTGAGCGAGATGAATTGAAGCGGGCGAATGAGGAACTGGAGAAAGAGTTGGCTCAGCTCCGAAGCGAGAGGAACGAGGACGTTCATGCTTACAAGAGGAAGACAGAGCTGGTGAACCAGCTAGGTGCAGACCTGACTAAGCAGATAGCCGAGTGTGAGCGCATGGGTCAAGACTTTAAAGCCGTCAACAACGTACTGGCTATGAAGAAGCAGCACTTGGACGAAGCATATCGGAGGATATCCAAGTTCAACCAGCACTGGAAGGCTTCCCTGGCCACCAGGAAAGAGCGGGAGGATAAGCTGATGCTACAGATCTCCAAGCTGGAAGCCCAGGTGAAGGATAGTGAGAAGAGGTTTGATGAAGAAACCGCTCGTAGATACGCCGCCGAGGGCCAGCTTAACAGAGCTCTCGCTAACCTGAAGGAACGCAAACTGACGTTTGAGTCCAAGAAGCGGAAGTTAGAAGATTGCTTCGGCGAAGGAGCATGGGAAGGTTTGGTTGAAGGACTTCAGTACACCATTGTGCAGAGGGAATTACTCGTTGAGGGGTTACTCACTCTGCCTGATCATCCAGAAATGAAGGAGTTGTTAGAAGAGTATCGCGCCCATGGCCGTACTTGACTATTTGTATTCCCTTTATTTTGATCATTGTTGTATGCTGACCATCACCAGGCTTGTTGGCTGAGGTCACGCTGTTGATTCATCTTATACTCGCTGATTTTGTGTACTTCCTTGATGGGCTTTCTTTATATATGAGATTGTCATTTCCATGATTAGACTCGGATTTCTTATTATTATCAGCACTGGCACTCAGGCACTAGGATCGGGGGAGATCTCCCTAACGCACAGACACACGTTTGCATTTGCATGAAGCATTTGCATAACGAGCATTTTGTTGTTTTCCTAACCCTTTTGTGTTTTCCAGGTTATTACAGGTTATTTCAGGTTGTTTCAGGTGTTTCCAAGATTGATCAGAGACCGATTCACCGCTATCCGACTAGAGCTAATCAAATCAGGATCATGGAGCAAGTGCAAACTGATGTTCAGGAACTCCGCGAAAGGATGGATCTCTTCATGGAGCTCATGCAAGCGGTCGCTAATGGCCAGGAGCAGCTCAGAACTTTGGTTCAGCCTTTGATTTCAAGGGTTGATAGCAACGGCGTACTCCATGGGGGGACTGTGCCTACTCCTCCACCAGTTGAAACTCCGCAGAATGGTGTCCCCGTGACTGGGGGAAACGGCAGTGCTAATGGCAATGTGATGACCAACATCGGACTCAATACGACGGGCGTCGGTAATGGGAGTCTGGGAGCTAATGTCAATGTCGAGTCGGGCAACGGCAATGCAGGCGTCGGGAATCTGTTTGTGCCTCAGCCATGGCTAGAGGATCGTCAGGACGATGTGTTCTCTCAGAGAGGTGCTGAAGGGGAGCTGAATGTTGAAGCACGGCTTAGATTCAAGGCACTTGAAGACAAGATGAGAGATATCGAGAATCAGAATACTCTGGGTGTTGATATGTCCAAGTTGGGACTAATTGCTAATTTCAAGGTGCCTCCTAAGTTCAAGGTACCTGACTTCAAAAAATATAAGGGCACCACTTGCCCTCGTGTCCACCTGAGATCCTACTACAGGAAGATGTCTGCTCATTCCGAAGACGAGAAGTTGCTAATGCACTTCTTCTAAGACAGTCTTTCCGGGCCATCCCTCGAGTGGTACATGGGTCTGGAGCCCACTAGTGTGCGCACATGGAAGGATCTTGCTGAAGCATTTGTGCACCACTACCAATACAATAGAGACTTGGCCCCGAACCGAGTTCAGTTGCAGAATCTGTCGCAGAGGAACAATGAAGGGTTTAAGGAGTACGCCCAGCGGTGGGGTGAGTTGGCAGCTAGGGTTCAGCCGCCGATGGTTGAACGCGAGCTCATGCAGATGTTTGTTGCTACCCTCCCGGGGGTTTACTATGAGAAGTTAGTCAGCGGTATGTCTGGGACGTTCTCAGATCTCATTATCACGGGTGAGCACGTCGAAAATGGGATCAAGATCGGGAAGATTCAAGGTGAGTCATCCTCAGCTGGGGGAGGCGGAAAGAAACCTTATGCTGGCAAAAGACAGGAAGGAGAAACGAGCGCTGTGACCAAAGCTCGAAGAAAGGGTAAAGGTCCTCACCAGCAGGTGGCCAGTATAAATATCCCGGCAGCTCCGCAGTCGCAGCCGCAGCAGCAGCATTTGAATCAACAGGGATACAGGAAGTATCAGAATCGAGCACCTTTGGCGAACCGTCACTTCGAGACACCGCCCATGTCGTACGCGTAACTCTTGCAGACTTTGCTTCAGCTGCAGTTGATCCAGAAGAGGACGATGGCTCCCTTGACAGGGGCACCTCCGCCCGGGTACGACGCGAATGCCACTTGTGAGTTCCACTCAGGGGTACCAGGCCACACAATAGAGAACTGCAAGGCCTTCAAGCATAAGGTGCAGGACATGGTGGATGCCAAGATCATCAACTTCTCCGATAATGTGCCAAATGTCACGAAGAATCCTATGCCGAATCATAGGGGAGGCGGCTTGAACGCCGTTATCGAAGACGAGAGTGCGGATTTGTTGGCTGATGTCAGAGATCTGAAGACGCCGCTTAACTTCGTTAAAGCTAAGTTGCTGAAAAGAGGGTTCTTTCCAGGTTGCGGAGAGTTATGCGTGGACTGTGCCACACGTTCTGATGGATGTGAACAGTTGGTCGAAGGAATTCAAAGTCTGATGACTGAAGGGATTCTGCATTTTAGCCGGAGGGCTGAAAGTGGGTCAGGAGAGGTAGTGCTGAAGCAGGCCGATGAAGTCGCCACCATCACCATCCCTCGCCGGCCGATAACCATTTCTGCGCCCAGACCGCCCACAATTACTATCACCAAAGCTGGACCAATACCCTTTGAAAGCACTAACGCCGTCCCGTGGCATTATGGGGCTGAAGTCTATTGCAACAGACAGAGGTTGGAGCTAGAACCGTTTGGGACGACTGTGGAGAATCTTGCGGGAGTCAGTGGTATCACTCGCAGCGGAAGAGTGTTTGCACCACCAGAGGTCGTGGCGGATAAAGCGGTCAGAGCTGATGCGGCCGATAAGGGTAAAAGTAAAGTCGCTGAAGAGGCCCCGCGCGGAGCAGACAAAGACTTGCTTGTTAAAGATGCCGAGGAGTTTATGCGGTTGATTAAAAAGAGTGACTACAAGATTGTGGATCATCTCCATCAGACGCCCTCAAAGATTTCCATTCTGAACTTGTTGTTGTGTTCTGAAGCACACCGCAATGCGTTGCTGAAGGTGTTGAACGCCGCCTATGTACCGCAAGAAATATCGGTAAATCAGCTAGAAGAGGTTGTAGCCCATGTGAATGTCGAAAACAGGATAGGTTTCACGGACCTGGAGCTGACGCTGAAGGGGAGAAACCATAATAGCGCCCTGCACATCTCGATAGAGTGTAGGGGCACAATCATGTCGCACGTGCTGGTGGACACGGGTTCGTCGCTTAATGTTCTTCCGAAGAAGGCATTAATGAAGTTGGATACTCGTGGAGTGATTTGCACACCCAGTGATCTGGTTGTGAAGGCATTCGATGGAACTAAACGGCACGTTTTCGGGGAGGTGACCCTGCCAATCCAAGTCAGGCCGGAAACGTTCGACGCGGTCTTTTATATTATGGACATCATGCCTGCCTACAGTTGTCTATTGGGCCGGCCGTGGATCCATGCTGCTGGTGCCGTGACCTCCACGTTGCACCAGAAACTCAAATATGCTGTCGGGGGAAGCATCGTAACCGTGTGCGGCGAGGAAGACATAATGGTGAGCCATTTGTCGTCCTTCAAGTATGTGGAGATGGATAGCGAAATCCATGAGACTCTATGCTAAGCGTTCGAAGTTTTCAGAGTGAAGGACGTAGCTCCTGTAGTCACAGAAAAGCCAGAGATGACTCTCTCCTCATTCAAGGAAGCTCGGGCCGTTGTCTAAGCCGGATCTACCCCAGGCTGGGGGCGAATTTTGGAGATACCTAACAAGCAAGATAAGTTTGGGTTGGGATATTCTCCTGGAGCTGAAGCTTCTTCTTCTTCTAGCAGTGTGTCTCGAGGTAAGGGGCCGATCCAGTTTACCAGTGGCGGAATGATTTTCGAAAGCATCAACGCGGTGTCTGAAGACAGCGGAGATAGCGATTGTGACCTCGACTCTTGGATCCGGCCAAGCAAGCCAGGCGAGGGCCTCACCAACTGGTCCGTCAAGGATATCATCCAGACGACAAGCGAAGAGTAATGATTTACTTTTTCCAATCATTGTACAACCCTATGTCTTACCCGGGGCATTGTGGTTTTATTGCCAGGGCCTTGTCGGATTATGTACATGCATTTTGTTAATAAATCAAATGCGTTTTCTTCGTATTCAAATATTGTGATCTCTGTTATTCCTGTTTTATATTTGTTTTGAAAAACAATAAAATGGCAATGGGGTTTGTGCTAACCTGCCCATCCTTGTTTTAAACTTAACCCTTGTTATTGCAGGATCCACATAACATATGACATCGACTCTGGACCTTCTACGGCTCACTTCGACTTCGATTGCCCGATCTATCAAGCCGAAGAAGAGATTGATGAAGACGAAGACCTTCCTGAAGAGTTGGCCCGCTTGTTGAAACAAGAAGAGAAAGTTATTATGCCTCATGAAGAGGAGATTGAGATCGTAAATCTGGGTTCTGAAGAGCTCGTCAGAAACGTCAGGATAGGGGCTGCATTGCAGAATGATGTCAAGCAGAGATTAGTCAAGATGCTAAGAGAGTATAGTGACGTCTTTGCTTGGTCATACAAAGATATGCCCAGACTTGATACTGACATCGTGGTCCACCACTTGCCGTTTCGAGAAGATTGCCCTCCCGTCAAGCAGAAGCTTAGGAGGACGAGACCAGATACGGCCGTTAAGATCAAGGAAGAAGTGCAGAAGCAGCTTGATGCTGGCTTCTTAGCGGTCACCACTTACCCTCCATGGGTCGCCAACATAGTGCCTGTACCGAAGAAGGACGGTAAGGTACGAATGTGCGTCGATTATCGGGATTTGAATAGGAAGAGCCCTAAAGACGATTTCCCGTTGCCTCATATTGATGTGTTGGTCGACAACACAACCCAGTTTTCCGTGTTTTCGTTCATGGATGGCTTCTCCGGTTACAACCAGATCAAGATGGCGCTGGAGGACATGGAGAAAACGACGTTTATCACTCCCAAGGGAACATTTTGCTATAAGGTAATGCCTTTCGGTCTGAAGAACGCAGGGGCCACTTACCAACGAGCTATGGTAACTTTGTTTCATGACATGATTCATCATGAGATTGAAGTCTATGTTGATGACATGATTGCGAAGTCCCAAACGGAGGAGGGACATCTGGTCAATTTGCTGAAGCTTTTTGAGAGGCTTAGGAAATTCAGGTTGAGGCTGAATCCTAACAAATGTACTTTCGGAGTACGGTCCAGAAAGTTACTAGGGTTTATCATGAGCGAACGAGGCATCGAGGTTGATCCTGCGAAAATTAAAGCCATACAAGAAATGCCAGTGCCAAAAACAGAAAAAGAAGTTCGTGGTTTCCTGGGCCGAATAAACTATATTGCAAGGTTTATCTCTCAGCTCACGGCCACGTGTGAACCGATGTTCAAGCTTTTAAAGAAAGATCAGGCGATTATCTGGAATGAGGATTTCCAGAAGGCATTTGATAAGATAAAGCAGTATCTTCAGGAACCTCCAATCTTGATACCCCCAGTGGCTGGACGGCCATTAATCATGTACTTGACAGTTCTTGAGAATAGTATGGGGTGTGTTCTCGGTCAGCACGACGGGACGGGAAGAAAGGAGCATGCCATTTACTACTTGAGTAAAAATTTCACTGACTGTGAATCTCGTTACTCGATGCTGGAGAAGATATGTTGTGCACTAGCCTGGGCTGCCAACGTTTATGACAGTACATGCTCAATCACACCACCATGCTAATTTCGAAGATGGATCCGATCAAGTACGTCTTCGAGAAGCAAGCGCTTTCGGGCAGGATTGCCAGATGGCAAATGGTGTTGACAGAATATGATATTCAGTACGTTTCCCAGAAGGCCATCAAGGGCAGCGTATTGTCTGAATACCTTGCCGAGCAGCCGATCGAGGATTACCAGCCGATGAAATTTGAATTCCCTGATGAGGATATCATGTTTCTTAAAGCGAAAGATTGCGATGAACCGTTGCCCGACGAGGGGCTAGATAGGAAGTCCCAGTGGAAATTGATATTTGACGGGGCAGTTAATTCCTACGGAAGTGGTATAGGGGTGGTCATCACGACTCCCCACGGATCCCATATCTCGTTCACTGCGAGACTGACGTTTCCAGTCACCAATAACGAAGCGGAGTACGAAGCATGTATCATGGGTCTAGAAGAGGCAATTGATTTGAGAATCAAGAATCTAGATGTATATGGTGATTCGGCGCTTGTGATCAACCAGATTAAAGGGGAGTGGGAGACTCGTCAATCGAATTTGGTGCCGTACATGAATTATGCCAGAAGGCTACTTCCGTTCTTTGATCGAGTGGAACTCCATCATGTGCCCAGGGCTGAAAATCAGATGGCTGATGCCTTAGCCACGTTGGCTTCAATGTATAAAGTCAATTTTTGGAATGAAGCTCCAAGAATTGTCCTTTCTCGTCTTGATAGACCTGCGTTCGTCTTTGCAATCGAGGAAGCCTCCGACGGCAAGCCATGGTTCCATGACATCCATACTTTCCTTATGACTAAGGAGTATCCCGCGGGTGCGTCAACCCAGGATAAGAAGACTCTGAGGAGGCTATCTAGAAATTTTTATCTCAATCCTGATGGAGTGTTGTATAAGAGAAACCACGATCTCGTGCTACTCAGATGTGTAGATGAGAAAGAGGCGAGTATGCTCATGGAAGAAGTCCATGAAGGCACATTTGGTACGCACGCCGGCGGACATGCTATGACGAGAAAGATCCTGAGAGCAGGGTATTACTGGCTGACGATGGAATCAGATTGCTTTAAATTCGCGAAGAGATGTCATAAATGCCAGATTTATGCCGACAGAGTTCATGTGCCGCCGTGCCCGTTAAATGTCATGTCCTCCCCGTGGCCGTTCTCCATGTGGGGCATCGACATGATAGGCAAGATCGAGCCCACTGCATCTAACGGTCATCGCTTCATTCTGGTAGCTATCGACTACTTCACCAAGTGGGTGGAGGCAGCCTCATACGCTAATGTGACCAAGCAAATGGTGGCTAAATTCATAAAGAGGGACATCATCTGTCGTTACGGAATTCCCGAGCGGATCATTACTGATAATGGTTAGAATCTGAATAACAAGATGATGAAGGAGCTGTGCCAGAGTTTCAAGATTGAACACCACAACTCATCTCCTTACCGGCCGAAGATGAATGGCGTCGTCGAAGCGGCCAATAAGAATATAAAGAAGATTGTTTAGAAGATGGTTGTGACCTACAAAGATTGGCACGAGATGCTGCCATTTGCATTGCACGGTTATCGTACAATGGTACGTACGTCAACCGAGGCAACTCCTTTCTCCTTGGTGTACGGTATGGAAGCAGTCCTACCGTTAGAAGTGGAGATCCCCTCTTTGCGAGTTTTGGTTGATGTGAAACTTGACGAGGCAGAATGGATTAGGAACCGACTGAACCAACTCAGCCTGATGGACGAGAAGACGTTGGCATCGATTGCGCATGGTCGTCTGTACCAAAGCCGAATGAAGAAAGCGTATGATAAGAAGATGCGTCCTAGAAGCTTTCAGACGGGTGATCTCGTCCTGAAGAAGATTCTTCCTCCATACTCCGATCACCGGGGTAAGTGGACTCCCAATTACGAAGGTCCGTACGTTGTCAGCAAGGTCTTCTCGAGAGGAGCTTTGTTGTTATCCACGATGGATGGTGAAGATTTTGCATCCCCGGTGAACGCGGACGCAGTTAAAAAATACTTTGCTTGAAAGCGACCCGCTGGACAGTAAAAAGAGAGTCCAGGCAAAAATGGGGCATCCCGGCGAACCATAAAAAAGAAGAAGGTTCGGGCAAAAATTAGGGATATAAATTGAAAAAATGTACACCCGCAAAGTTGAAAACCCGGATGGGCGACTTTGGCAAAAGGGGTATCCCGGTGAACTGAAAACCCACAAAGGGCGGTTCACGCAAAAGTTAGAGATTTGAAAAAGCAAATGACTGCGTTCCGCGTGTGGACTTTCTTTGTTTAGTGGTTTGGAAGACCTGAGGGCCGTTTATCTGAACCAATCTCTTCGGAAGCTGAAGCGTCGGAGAAGTATCGAAGTCGAGTGGGTCATAGAGGGATCAACTCATGGTGTTCGTCTACGCCTCGTTGCCAACATTTGCATATACTGATGTATATTTACGCTTTATTATATTGCGCGGCTTCCTCATTCCAGGAGCTTGCATCTGTTGTAAAACTTTTTTACCCATTCAGGGGTTCGTTATCAATAAAATGTATACTATTCAGCAATTCTGTTTGCCTGTTTAGCATTTACCTGTTTTGTTTGCGAAAAAGAACGCCGATGTTTTTGATAAAATGCGCATACATAAACTTACTGGCCTAGGCCACTGATTGTTGAAACAATGAATTACTTGAACATTGTCACGAGATGATAACCTTGATAGGTCCCTTTGAGAAGGGTATCTTGTCTGTTTGTTTGTGTTGTTACAGGTGTAGCTTATTCCAGACAGAGCGTCGTGCGTATCCCCAAGCAGGATGATTCCTTCTTCTCCCGCAAAGTTCAGCAGCCTCTCCCTGCAGAGTCTGAAAACGAGATCGTGAGCATTGATATGTCTCCCCAGGCAGAGAAGATTCTCTCCCCAATCAGATGCATCCTGAAGGAATGTCATCTCCTCAGCTGAGTCATACTGAAGTGTGCAGCAACTGATGGTAAAAGACTGAAGTCTCCAGCGAAATTGAGATTCCCCACAGAGTCGTACTCTCCCCCGAAGCCGGATGATTCCTTCTTCCCCAGCGGAATTGAGATTCCCCCACAGAGTCGTACTCTCCCTGGTAAGCAGAATGATTTCTTCTTCCTCAGCCAAGTTTGCAGATCCCCAAGAGAGCCGAATCCTTGGAAGCCGCTCGGGCCATGAATGGTTTTCCCCAGTGGAGTGTTGAATAGCTGATGCCACATTTTCCCACCGGAGCCGTTATTCCCAGGGAAGTAGCCGTGAAGGCCGTGCAGTTTATTCCCGCGATTAATATCGCTTTCCCTCAGCAGGTTCAGGTTCTCGTAGAGCTTCGTTCCCCCGCAGCCGTCAACTGAAGTTGTGTCCCCTGCGGAGTCCAATTGAGATTAGTGTGACCTTGTTCTCATCGGCAGGATGATTCCTCCCCCTATCTGAGTGGTTCTTTCTCCTTGACAAGAGGATTCTCCCTTCAACATTTATTTTGCTAACGGAATCGCATCATTGTGCATGACTGCATAGCATTTATCATAAACGCATAACATTTCCACCGTGTGGAGCATTGTGCCATTGCCGAAGCATATGCATAGTAAACATGATCTAGGTTGTTACCATTCTTGTTTTGCAGGTGTTCCGCCGCAGAATTGATTGCTCAGGATGATTCCTGAAATTCTCCCCAACGAAGTCGCTTGCTTAAGATGATTCTTGAAGCCCCCAGCGAAGTCTTCGGCTCAAGATGATTCTTGAATGCCCTAGCGAGGTCGTTTGCTTAAGGTGATTCTTAAGATCCCCAGTGCAGTCTCCAGAGTTGGTTGCTCAAGCTGATGCTTAGGGTCCCCGGCAGAGTGTTTGCTCAAGATGATTCCTGAAAACTCCAGCATAGTCCCCGGTTCAGGATGATTCTTGAAGTCCCCAGCGGAGTTATGTGTCCAAGATGATTCTTGAAGTCCTCGGCAGAGTTGATTCATCCAGAATGATTTCTGGATCCCCGAAGCAGAGTTACTTGATAGTTCTCCAGAATCCCCAGCGGAGATGCGTCATCCCCAACAGGTTTCTGAACAGCGAAGTTGAAACTTCCCCTGAAGACTTGATGATTGAAGTCCAACTGTTAATGAAGCAGTTCTCTCAGCTGATATGGAGTGCCTGATGGCAGAGGTTTGGATATTCCCAATTGGTTCATGATTGACCAAGAATTCTATTCCCGACTTGCTGATGAAGTCTGGCTGATGCCCGAAAGTTTTCTTTACACGCCCGATGGCGTGATTAAATGGATTGTTGACCTGACGAGTCCCGAGGGATCTTGATGCCTGATGGCATGATCGACCATGTATCACCGGTTACCGTGTGACCGATTCTCCAGCTAGTTGCCGTGCAGCCAATATTTCAGTTTTCGAAGATTTGTCCCCATCAGAGTACCGTGTACTTGCACAGTTGGCAAATTTTTGGGTTTATTGGTATTCAACCGTCTTTTACCTTGATTGGTTGAGAGCCGTTCGCTCCTCACCCAGTCAGGTTCAATCCGTTTGAATAGGGGCAGCTGTTGCACCCCAAAATTTGACCAACATTTATTTACCTAGCTTGTGTTCATCAAGAGATATGATTACCAATCAAGAGTACCAATCAAGAGTTTAAAGCTAGCCAAGAAGGTTATTCAAGTGTTCAAGGGTTGATATCCTTGTCAGAGAAGTGAGAAGATCCTCAAAGAGATTGGTTGAAACCAAGGTTGTGTGCCTCCTAACTTGAGAGTTGTGGGAGCTCCTCAGATGATTCTGAAGCTATGAGGATGGACTTGAAGCTTTGAGAGAGCTTATGAGATGTCTTGAAAGCCATCATAAAGCCTATAAAGGCCATTGTACAAAAATAAGAACACTCAGCCATGAGTGGTGTAATTAGGGTTTGACTGGGTCAACCCTAGGTCAACTGATGATTTGGAGAGGGTTGAGACCTAATCCAAGAACCATGTGATCATGGATTGATGCATTGAGATGCTATAAGGATGATTCTAAGGTCAACTCATCATGATTGAGGAGTTTGAGAAGTTTCAAGCTAGGGTTTCTAAGGCTTGACAGTGTAAAATCCCCTAGTTTGATCCCTATCTTCTAGGCAGTTTAGCTCAAGATGTGATTGTCATCTCATCTTACCCCCAACATGAATGTTGTAGAGCTTGCTCTTAGATTTAATTTGAGTACTAGAAGTCCTTGATAGGATTTGTAGAGCTCAAGTTATGATTTTGACAAGTTACAGGTCATCTGAGGTATGTGAATCTGGGGCCTTGAAAGTCACCCAACTTGCATCCAACTTTTGCCCAACAAGGATGATTCCTATGAACTTTTGGTAAACATGAATGCTGCTCCTCATCTTCTTAGCTTTCTAGACAATACTAGAAGTCCTTGATAGGATTTGTAGAACTCAAGTTATGACTTTGACAAGTCAAGGGCATTTTGGTCATTTGGAGATTATAGGTCATTTCAAGCATAAGGCCATAACTCCTATTTCCAAGCTTCAAATGGAAAAATCTTCAACATCAAACTTACTTAGAATGATGTTTTAATGCTAGTAGAGAGGTCATGATATGTTGAAAAGGCTTGTAGCAAAAAATGATAAAAATGACCTAAAATGGAGGCATAAGTTAAATAAGTTGAAGTTGGAAATTGAAATTTCCAAGTTACACATCCAAACCATGGCATATAATAGGTCATTTTGACTCCAAAGAACATTTTAGAAACAATGGTTCAGCCACTTTTTTGAATTGAGGCCTAGATCATGGACTTGCTTTGGAAAATGGTTGCTTGCATCTTAAGGTACAAAGGCAAAACACAAGGAAAGGCAATGTACAAGCTTGCTAAGTATCTTAACACATCCTATATCTCATCTAAGGAGAATTTCAGGTCAGAATGAGTTGCTGCATGAGGCTTGACATGAGATGATGCATGAGATAAGATGAAATCATAAACTCATGACATGAGAATCCCAATTTCTCATTTGATGATTCCAGAAGGTTCTAGATGAGTCTAAACCATTCTATATATGATTTAAAACTTGCTCAGATGCAAGGTTGGTGAGAGATTAGAGAGAAGAGTGAGATAGCCATTTCAATTGCTTCCATTGCAAGTTGAAATCAAATTCCACATTCTGATCCATTTCCATTGCTTCTCTCAATCCAAACACATTCCATTGATCACACTGAAGCTGTGCATACCAAATTGAGAGCAAAACCATGGAGAATTGAGGAGATAGCTTTTGGATTTTGAAGGTTGCAAGTCATAATCGGTTTTGGAGATTCAGGCTTTCTTGGTCCAATCTTTTGCAAACAGTAGCAAGATCATCATTCAAGGATTGATTCTGAAGAGTTTGAGAGCTTGAAGTGAAGGTTTACCCTATCTGTTAATCAAGATTTGACAGGTTAGTAACTTTTCTTCTACACCATGATTTAAGCATGATTAGGTAGAATTGTTAGGTTAGAACGGTTAGAGACAATTAGGTGATGGATTCTGGGAAGTTTGAGATAAATTGGTGAAGTTTCAGTTGATGACACCATTTTTGTTTTGACCAAGAACACGAGTTATGGTGAGCTATAGCATGAGTTTGATATCAAGAATTAACCAGTGTGAGGTGGTGGTCATTCTGAGATAATTAATCTCAAGAATTGTTAGAACTGAAGTTTGAGCATATCTTTGATCTTGGATCGGGTTTGGAGATTTAGGGTGATTCAATGGATTTTGATGCCATGGTTAGATTCAGGGTGAAATTCTGGACAGATTAGGGTTTTGAATTTTAGTTTTTCATGGAGAATTGAGGTGATACGAATTGGTGAAGATTGAGCTTGAAGCTCTGTTTCTATGGCTCCCTCATTTGAACCCTAGCTGGAGGAAGAAGATGAAGGCGTGGTCGTTGGATGCACAAAGACTCATTGACTGGGACTTGGATCGTGTGGCTGAGATTCAATTTCGTTTGAAGAGGGAAGTTCTGAAGAGCTTAAACGTGGTGTTTCATTAACCTGAGGTTTTGGGCTTTAGTGGACCAATTGATATTCACACCCCAAGTCATGGCCCATTGGATTTTGAACTATATTTTGTTACTTAATGCACCGTGGATTTTTCCTTTTTCTTTACATTTTCTGAATTATTTTCTGATGAAAACTGGGCCTGGCGCGCATTGATATCCCCACCCCCATTTTTAGCCCACCTGCATTTTGAACTGAACATAATTGCTATTCACACCCAACATTTCTCATTTTAATTTCTTTTTCTCCATTTTACTTTAACCTTTGAAAAATCATAATAAATAGAAAAATGATGATTTTTGCATGGGTATTTTTTCTCCCATTTCATGATAATGTCTAGAAAATTATAAAACCATAATATTTGCATTTCATGCATTTTTAATATTTTTTGTATATTTTCTCTTTTAATAGCATTTTAATTTCTTTTATGTTGATGCATAGACTTGTAGAATTTTGTTTAGCTAGTTCCCTTTGAATTTTTAGGCCATTCTTTTTAGGATAGTTAGATTAGGACTTTAGTTCCCCTATGGATTTATTCCATAATTTTGTGATTAATTTTTGAGTAGTTTTGGTTAGATGACTTTAGGTTGTATAGAATTAGGTCAATCCTTAACATAGGTCCACAATAACACTAGAATTTTGGGTTTCTAGGTCAATTTAGATATTGGGACATATAGGGTATTAAGGGTAGGTATATAGGATACCCTAGAAATTATATTAGATTTTAATATGATAGTATGCTATTTTTAATTGATTTTTGTAGTTGATTGTTGTTTGTGTTGCCCTTGGGGGCTTGTATTTTTGTTTGCCTTGCTTTGTGAGTTTTTGTTTGGCTTGGTGGGCTTGGTCTTGCTTTGAGGAGCATGGAGGAGCATAGTAGAAGACTTGGAGATTGAAGAAGGAGCTTGAGAGCTTAAGGCCCTGTTTGTTTGTTGTTGTTTTAGGGTTAGGGATTAGGAAGAGCTTAGACTTAGTTGATTCCTTTCTTAAACATGGATGGTATCTTTCACCTCCATTCTTCCCCATGATTCAAGGTCCTTCCATGATATTCACCTCCCTCCTTTGGAGGGATAAGTGATGGTACCTGGGAAGTATAACCTTTGAGGGAACCCTTCCTTTGATGTTAAACCCTTATAGGTCACCTTTGGTGGTCAATGAGCAGTTTAATATCCCCAGCTTATCCAGTCAAGTGATTTCCTCTGGTTTGAGTATCTTGAGAGATGTTGGGCTTGAGTGTGAAGATGAAGACTTCATTGAAGAGCATGGAAGAGGATGATTCCCTGAGCATTGCCATTTCAGCTGAAGCAAGAAGAGCAAGGAGAGCAAGTTGATACTTGAAGACCCAATGAAGATCCAGTAAAGATTGAAGGATGAAGTTGACACTTCTAAGCAATTGAGACTACCCTAAGGAGCTGAAGCTTGAAGAAGAAGATAAGTTGAAACTTATGTGTAAGGGTTGAAACCTGGGGAAGCAAATTGATATTTGTCAAGAGTGATGGAGGTCTGAAGACTGAGTTGCTGTTAGAAGAGCTGAAGCTTGGAGTTGAGAGAGGAGTTGATCTGCTTTCTTCTTTGTTTCTTTTCTGTATTGATGTGCCTTGTTTGACTTGCTTGATGCATTAGAATAAGTCCATATCTAGAATAGCTTTAATCTAGGAGCATGATTGCACTAGAGGTTGAGTTGCTCCCTCTGCTTGTATTGTTACTGTATGGCTTTGCTTGCGGGTATTCGGTAGAGCCCAGCTCCCTTGCCCATGTGGTTTGTTTGCCTGATGGCATCTTATTTTATTTTTTCTGTATGATTGCAGTTTACTGTATTTTGCTTGATAGCATGTTTTACTTTTCAGTATGATTACTGTTATTCATTCTGGCTTGAGGTTGAGATGAGCTTGTGGAGGCTGATGCCCCACACACATTTCCTCCTTCACTTGCATTGCATGCATTTTACCGTATTACTGTTTACTGTTAAGCTGATGCTTTATCTATTTCTGTGTGTACTGTTTAAGCTGATGCTTTATCTGTTTCTGTGTATCATTGACATGATCCCTTAGGACTCTCATTTCCTTTGATAAGGAAGTGATGATAGAACTTTAGGTTGAAACCTATGCATGATAATTTCTAGGAGTTTCCTGTTTCAAACCTCAACCATAGGATGAATCCTTGGCATGACAACAGTAGGACTTGATAGTCTCCCTCCTAGTTGAGCTTGTTCTCTTCTCATCTCAAAACAGTTTAAGATACAGTAATCATGAATGATTTCTTTCGTACGTCACGAGCCTTAAGCTATCTGAGGAAGGATTGTGGGAGAGTTTCTCTTCCACAGTCTGGATGTTTAGTATGGTACCCTTTGGGTGACATGCGACGCATTCACTCTCAGGTCATAGTCTTTAGTGCGATTGAAATTGCAAAACACAACAAAAAACACTTCTTCCGTAAAAGACAGAAAATAAACCGTAGTGTCCCGAACTATGTAAGCTCTGATCTCTCATGTCTGTTTAGAGTACGTAGGCACAATACTGATGTATTGGCGAGCCACCTTCCCCATAACCCTTCGTAGGTCGAACTACGTTGACTCTGATTTCTCGTTCTCTGATGAGAATACGTAGGCATAAAGTGCGACGCTTTGCTGAGTCATTTTTCTTTTCTTTTTAAGCCAGCCTTGATAGGTAGATAGATAAACCAACCCGTCCAGTAAACACGACAAGCGTGGATCCCGTCGAGTACGACGGACGTGAGGGGTGCTAATACCTTCCCCTTGCGTAACCGACTCCCGAACCCAGACAATGGTTGAGACGACCTTGTCTTACCCTTTTTCGTTAGGTTTTTCCGATCGTTTCCTTTCCCGCTCCGAGGGATAAATAACGAAAGGTGGCGACTCTTCTGTTGTGCCGGCACCTTATTTTCGCGAAAGCGACAAATACGATATCCAGTATATGACTCAAAAAGCTATTAAAGGGAGTATCTTGTCAGATTATCTTGCAGACCAACCGGTTGAAGACTATGAGCCTCTGAAGTTTGACTGTCCTGATGAAGGCATCATGTTAGTGGAGGATTATAAAGAGCCAGGTCCTGATGAAGGTCTCGAGCCAGGTTCCCATTGGAAGATGATGTTCAATGGTTCCTCTAATTATAGTGGGCATGGAATAGGCGTCGTTCTGATAAATCCAGAAGGTGGTTAGACCCCATTTACAACAAGGTTAGACTTTGAATGTACAAACAATATCGCCGAATATGAAGCATGCATTCTTGGCCTTGAAGCAGCTACTGACCTAAGAATCAAAATTCTCGAAGTGAGTGGAGATTCAACTTTGGTAATCTATTATGTCAAAGGTGAATGGGAGACCAGAGATGAGAAGTTGATCACATACAGAGCTTATATTGTTGAAATGATCGAGTACTTTGATGAGATTACTTTTAAACATGTTCCAAGGACTGAAAATCACATTGTCGATGCTCTAGTCATGTTAGCCTCAATGTGGAAAGTCAGATTCATCAATAATGCTACTCTCACCTGAATTGAACGCAAGACGGAGCCTGCCTACTGTCAGATGGGTAAAGAAGAAACTGATGATAAGCCTTGGTTTCACGACATTAAGAATTATCTGCTAAATCAAGAGTATCCATCCGATGCTACTAATCTTGACAAAAAAGACTCTGAGAAGATTAACACCCAAGTTCTTCCTCAGAAATGATGTGTTGTACAAGAGAAATTACGACATGGTTCTGCTTGGATGTGTTGACAAACGTGAAGTAGACATGTTACTTCAAGAAATTCATGAGGGAACTTTTGGAACCTATGCCAATGGTTATGCTATGCCTAAGAAGATTTTGAGAGCTGGATATTACTGGTTAACCATGGAATCTGATTGCATCCAATATGCCAGAAAATTCCATAAATGCCAAATTTATGCTAATAAGGTGCACGCGCCTCCAACACCGCTGAATGTTTTGTCATCGTCGTAGCCTTTCTCAATATGGGGCATTGACATGATTGGGGCAATCAAACCTAAAGCTTCCAACGGTCCCCGATTCATCTTAGTTGCTATCGACTACTTCACAAAATGGGTAGAAGCTGATTCTTATGCCAATGTAACCAAGCAAGTGGTTACTCGCTTCCTTAAGAAAGAGGTCATCTGTCGTTATTGAATTCTAATCCGAATCATAACAGATAATGAGACCAATTTGAATAACAAAACCATGAAAGAGTTGTGTGAAAGTTTCAAGATTGCACACCACAATTCTTCTCCTTATTGTCCTAAAATGAATGGAGTTGTTGAAGCCGCGAACAAAAAATCAAGAAAATCCTGCAAAAGATGGTAAAGACTTACGAAGGTTGGCATGAAATGCTACCATTTGCTTTGCACAGATACAAAACTTTAGTGCGAACTTCAACAGAGGCAACCCCTTTCTCATTGGTATATGGAATGGACGCCGTCCTTCCCATCGAAGTAGAGCTACCTTCCTTACAGGTATTGATGGAAACCAAGCTTGATGAAGCAGATTGGGTCCAAGACAGATTCGACCAGCTGAATCTCATAGACGAGAAGCGCATGACCGCAATGTGCCATGGTCAGTTGTACCAGAAACGGATGAAAAAAGCCTTTGACAAGAAAGTCTGAATCCAGGAATTCCGTCAAGGAGAACTTATACTCAATAAGTTCTTGCCAGTTCATGAAGACATGCGTGGGAAATGGATGCCAAATTATGAAGGCCCATTTGTTGTGAAGACAACCTTCTCTAGAGGATCACTAATTCTCACAACAACAGATGGTGAAGAGCTTGCCCATCCTGTAAACTCTGATGCAGTCCGAAAATATTATACCTAAAAAGAACCCGCTAAGTCGAAAAACTAGAAAGGCGACTTAAGCAACAATGGGTATCCCGGTGGATCACAACCTATGAAAGAGATCCATGCAAAAATTAGGGATGAAATAAAAAGAATATATATATATATATATATATATATATATATATATATATATATATATATATATATATATATATATATATATATATATATATATATATATATATATATATATATATATATATATATATATATATATATATATATATATATATATATATATATATATATATATATATATATATATATATATATATATATATATATATATATATATATATATATATATATATATATATATATATATATATATATATATATATATATATATATATATATATATATATATATATATATATATATATATATATATATATATATATATATATATATATATATATATATATATATATATATCGCTAAGCTGAAAACCCGAAAGGGCGATCCAGGAAAAAGTTAGGAACAAAGGCATTTCACTGCACCAGATGACGCCGATCACTTGCAGAATATCAGATCAAATCCAATCCAACCGTGTCGCTACTGCGAAAATCGGCGCTGACTATGACAGAAGAGTCGCCACCGTGCGTTATTTATCCCAAAGGAGGGAAAGGAAACGCTCAGAGTAAACCTAACGCAAAGACGGGAAAGGAATGGTCATCGTAACCAAATTCTTGGGTTCGGGAGTCGGTTACGCAAGGGGAAGGTATTAGGACCCCTCACGTTCGTCGTACTCGACGGGATCCACACTTGTTTTCTTGTACGGATTGTTATTCTATCTATTCTACAGGCCTGGGGTTAAAAGAAAATAAAATGACTCGGCAAAATATCACACTTTATGCCTACGTATTCTCGTCTGGAACGAGAAATCAGAGTCAACGTAGTTCGCCTACCTACTGGAAAGGAGGGGAAGGTTGCTCACTAGGATATTGCATCCTATGCCTATGTACTTTCATACAGCATGAAAGATTTCAGAGCAAACGTAGTTCGGGCTACGGAAGACACAGATTTGTCTGACTGTTTTTTATCCTTCTGAAAAAGGTTTTCTCCTGATTACGGGTCCAAGCGGACAAAAATGACACTTTGATTGGTTTTCAGTCTTTTACGCAAGAACT
The DNA here is from genome assembly GCA_963859935.3 of Lathyrus sativus. Classification (NCBI taxonomy): domain Eukaryota; kingdom Viridiplantae; phylum Streptophyta; class Magnoliopsida; order Fabales; family Fabaceae; genus Lathyrus; species Lathyrus sativus. The sequence goes on along the minus strand of OZ012738.1, from coordinate 292,009,775 downwards.
ATTTTTTATTGTGTTTGAAATGTTATCGTGTTTTTGATTATTTCGAGAGAAGAAGAGAAACGACGGTCTAAAAACCTACGGTTAAAAAGGGGAAGCAAAACTACCTACTGTTATCATACATGGACCCAAACCTAATGGCTGTCGTATTTGTCTCTTGCGCAGAGAGAAACAGAGATCCTAGGGGATAAACGGAGAAGAAACAACATATATACAGTAAAACAGTAAAATGCATGAATGCAGCAATACAAGCGAGGCAAGGGAGTCACACTCAACCTCGAACCTGAAAAACAATAGGCAAAGTGAAACAGCTTCACTTCAAACCCAAAGGGAAATTAACACACAATACAGCAAAGAAAAATAAGACCCCACACCAGCTCTGACAGCACACCAGCTCCTACAGTTGATTAACAGCACAACAGTAACATCTTCAAGTGAACCCCAAAATCAAACTTCAATTGCCTCCAAGCTTTAGATAAACTCCATCTTCCATAAACACCAAGCTCTAGCAAGCAATGCACCCCAAACAGTTGACAGCTTCAAATAGCAAACAGCTTCAGAAAGCAGATAGCTCCAAACAGCAAGAAACCCTAGCTTTAACAGTTGCACAACTTTGACATGAACAATCTTCATCTCTATCAATTTCCCATGCAATGAACTTCATCCTCAATAGCTTCTATCTTCAAGGCAAGCACTCCAGAAGAGAATCACTTAACAGAATAAGTTGGAATGATAAAACAGCTTATTGACAACCAAAGGAAGCCTATAAGTGTTTAACATTATGAGAGACTGGTTCCCTCAAAGTTCTACTTCTAAGACAAGCCACTTATCCCTCCAAAGTAGGGATGTGAATATCTTAGAAGGACTTTTAGTCCTTGGGAGGAATGGAAGCACAAGAAGCTTTCTATGCTTGTGAAAGAACTTTGTCTAAGTCTAAAGCTCTGCCTATGTTTCTTATATCCTAAGTCTTTAAACAACAGTCTTCAAGAGAAGAAACCTCACTCCATGCTCCAAGTGGAGTCTCCAAGCTTCTAAGTCTTCAACAGCTACTCCAAGCAAGCCCCCCAAAAGCCCAAACAAGAAAAACAGCAAAACAAACAAAGGGAAATCCCCCACAAACAGACACACCAATTATAATGCATACAGAATATTAACTATATCATACACCTAATTATTTCTAAGGGACCCTAAGTTCATACCCTATACCCCATATATTCCATAATCCTACATCAACTATTAAAATGCCCCAACTATATTACAACTAAGTATTTGAACTAAATTCTATCCTAAAAGTTTTATGTACAAAGTATGTTAGATCCTAAAATTATATTAAGCTTATTCTAAAAATATTCTAAGATTTTTATTATGTTTCTATTCAAAGATTTTATTATCTTTTTTTCCTAACATTTTTAATCCTAATATTACACTATTTATTCTAAGCTTTTAATCACATTATCCTAAAGTAATACTAAAGTATATTAAAACCTAAACTATACTAATATATTTTTAATGTTTTTTATTCTAAAGTTTTTTTTCTATTAACTCCTAATATATTCACATTAAAATTCTAATATTTTTACACTATGTTAAACTAAATCTATCATTGTTCTTATTACAACTAAACTATATTCTAAAATTAATCCTAAATGTTATACTAATTGATATACTAATAAACTCCTACATTTTTAATCCTAAAGCAATCTAACTAAACAAAGCATAAAAATAAAGCACAAGCAAAAGAAATAAAACCAATTAAAATTGCAGGGGGGTGTAAATCTACATACGGGTTTCAGTAGTAAAAAACCAACAGGCCCAGCCCAACAAGCCAGCACTCACACCAGGGAAAGAGGGCATAACAAGTAAATCGGGGGGATATACCTGATAACCATCACTTTGGGCCCTAAAGCCCATTAGCTACGCCAGAAACATAATGGAGATGGGGGGTAAAACGAAAGAAATGAGGGTATGCAAGGGCAATTACGTTGGGCTTAACCCGTCTACAACCCAACCCAAAGTCTCAATAAATAAAACCAGATCTCTCTCAGAAAATCCTCACACTGTTCACTGAACTATGCAAACAAACCCTAGCGCAGCCAAGCTCTCTTTAACCTCCCTCTCACTCTCTGAAACGAAACTCTTCTCAAACTCTGAAGCAAAAATCAACTCCCTAAAACAACCTATAACCTTCGTTCCAAACTCAAATCACCAGCATCGTTCCTCAAGAATACCTCGTTACCACTGATCAATCTTCAAAACTCAGTTCAAAACACCACCCTAAACTATTCGCCTCACCAAACTTCAATGTTCAAACCAAAGCCACGAAGTTCTAACCTAGTCGTTCAACCTAATCATCTTCAACAATCTAAGTCTACAGCTAACAACCTAACCAGCGCATGCAATGGATCAGATGAGAAGAAAAAAAAAACCTGGATAGTGATGCTATTGAAGATCTACGGGTGAGCTTGAAGATCTTGAGCAAAAGTCTGGAAAGAATCTGGAAAAAGACACTCGCTGAAGAAAGCACGCGGTGAGATTCTTGGATCGAGGATGTGTTTACTGAAATCTTCGATTGAGTGTGAAGAAATGACGACCGCGCTTGTTCCTGGCGATGAATACGAACGAGATCGATGAAAAATCTGACGATTCTGGACTCAAGATGATGAAGATCTTGCAAATTCTGGAAAATGTGTTCTTGAACACTGATGAGGATATGAAGTTTCCGGTGACGGCGTGAGTTTCCGGCGAAGATGGATGAAGCTAGACGATGAAGATTGATGCTGAGAGGAATAGAAAATCTGGAAAACACAGTTTCCGGCAGTCTCAACAGACTCCGGTGACTGTTACGGCGGAGGGAGGTTGTCCGGCGACCACTTGCATGTGTCCCGGCAAAAGAGGGTTAGTGGAAAACACGTGGCATCAGCATGCAAGGTGGTGATGGTGGTGGCGTCAGAACAAGCCAAGTGGCACTGAAGGAGGAGGAAATGGTTACACGTGTGCTCAGAGGAGATAGTGGAACTATGCGCTGTCAATGTTGTGTGAATTGGCGGAAGAAGTGAGCAAACGCGTGGCACTGACTATTTATAGACACCTGGCATTTTTCTGGGCTTTTCTGACTTGGATAACTGGACTTAATGGCCACCTAAGACTTAATGACTCTGATTAAGGACCTTGATACCATGATTAATGAATATGCACATGTGATTAATAGACTGAATTTGATTAACGTGACTAAGATGAGGATTAACAAAAATAAATGGAAAATTAAATGGATTAAAACTAGCAATTACCAAAGGAATTAAAACCTAATTAAACTACAATTAAAACGCAAATGTAAATTTAAAGACTAATTAAAACACAAAACGACTTAAAAACTAACTAACTATACCATTAATAAAACTATACTAAATCTAAGAATCTATTAAAACTATATTAGCTAATAAATCTATAAAAACAAAATCCATTAATATTCTATTTAAACTAAAAATATAATATTCTTTTTAAACTATACTAGAACTATTTAAAATTCTAAACAAACTATTTAAAATCTAAAAAGAAATATATTCTAAATCTATATTAACAAAATCTATAGTGAATCTAAAACTAATTAAAACCTATATTACAACTAGTAAAAAAAACAACTATTAAACTCTAAATTTAAAATATATTCTATTTTTATTTAATGCGAAAAACTAATATTATTTAAAATGCTAATAAAACCCCAATAATATCTAGAAAAAAATCTATAAAAATCCTAAAAAGAACCAATAAAGCGAATAACTCCGATACGAGACTGGACTGCAATAAATGGCAAATCCCGGGCATCAAAATACCCTCAAAACAGCAGTATAAGCTGAAAACGCCGAGAAGCGCACAATTTCCCGGAAATGAAACTCCGATTATCTGGACTGGTCTGGAACGTCTGACCGGATGAAAATCAGATTGTAATCCCGATATCATCAGTATGATTTAAAAATGCAATGCATGTGATATGCGAATGCGAATGCGAAATGAGCTGAAACGTAAATCAAGTATGGGAAACGGTTGGTCAAATTTTGGGGTGCAACAGCTGCCCCTATTCAAGCGGCTTGGACCCGAATGGGTGAAGAGTGCGCATCCTTCAAACAATCGAGGTACGAGACGGTTGAATACCAATAAACCCGGAAATTTGCCAACTGCAAAAATAACCGACACCACTACTTGAAAAAACACCCTCCATCAATTGAGCCCGACTGTTACAGCAACAACTGATCAATCACCTGGTAACACCTCCGATTTAAACATTAACCTCCTGTAACATCAAACTTGTAAATAACCTGGACAACTTCGCTGGGGAAGTATTATTATTTTTTTTCAAAATTATACCGGAAAATTCATCCGCCTGCTTCATACGGAGAAACTAGCTAACATCCATCTGTTTCATACGGAAAAACTAACTTTGTGAGTACTGAAAAAATCATCTACGTCCGCTTGCTTCATACGGAAAGGACTATCTACAAAATTTGAATTCAAAGATCACCCGCCTATTACTTACGAGAATACTAACTATCACCGTCCGTTTGATTCATACGGAAATACTAACTATTGTTCGCCTGTCTCATACGGAAAGGCCATTTATCATCCGCCTGTTTCATACGGAAATTCTATTTATCATCCGCCTGTTTCATACGGAAATTCTATTTATCATCCGCCTGTTTCCTAGGGAAATTCTATTTATCATCCGCCTGCTACTTACGGAATAATTCTCTTTACATCCGTCTGCTTCCTACGGGAGAACACATCTGCCTGATTCTTACAGAAACACAAAGTTCTTCCGCCTGCTTCATACGGTGCAACTTCTTTTATTGTCCGCCTGATTCTTACAGAAAATCTACCTGCCTGATTCTTACAGGAACACAAAGTTCTTCTGCCTGCTTCATACGGTGCAACTTTTATCATCTTCCGCCTGTTTCCTACGGAAAAACATCTGCCATCCGCCTGCTACATATGGGACAGTTTCTTGTGATCATCCGCCTGTTTCCTACGGAAAGTACGCCATCTGCCTGATTCTTACAGATCTTTCAAAGTTCTTCTGCCTGCTTCATACGGTACAACTTCTTTTATCATTATTCGCCTGTTTCCTACGGACTACCTGCCTGATTCTTACAGGAAAACACTTTGTATATAACTTCCTTGCCTGTTCGCAATAATAGCTGACTCTACTGGGATATTCTGAAAAATAAACACCGAACACTCATCTCATCGATAAACGAACACTCCTGAAATTTTGATTTTATGAAACCCTGAAACGCTGCCGCAGCAACAAACTTGAAAAACATTCCGCTGATAGGATCACCTTCATTAGTAACTCTGTAGGGAAAATAAACTAACTTGTATCATCACCTGTCTCACAGCGAGACTCCAAATACCTGAAAATATATCTGCTAGAACTCCATATTTTTGTTGAACTAAACTCCACACTCCTGTTGAGAAATACACCTGAAAGAGAAAGGTTAACTAACCTTATTTATGTTTCAAAATGCGCATGTTTGACAATGGCGTAATGCTCCATACAGTATGGAAATGCTACGCGTTTTTGGTATATGCAAATATGACACTATATGCAAATGCACGTGCAGGTTCATACTGCTGGCAAAAGCTCTAATAAACTTGCTTCATCAACAACGGCTGCTGAGGACAAATACCACCCTGCTGGGGGAATGAACGGGTATCTCAAAATATGCTGGGATATACAACCAACTCTGCCGGGGAGAGCTTTAAACCTTCAATTTCCGCGGGGAGGAAAGAAAAACACCTGCTGGGGAGAGGAAACTCCGCTGGGGAAGAAACGCCTCTCTTGGGGAATATTAACTAACTCCGCTGGAAACAGGGAGTGACTCCGCTGGGGAGAATAAACAACCCTACTGGGGGATAGGGCATCCTCGTTGGGGATAATAACTGTTTGGGTACAGTTTACAACTCTAGAATTATCAATCCGCTGAAAACTAAACGACTCCGCTGAGGATAAGGAATCCTTTTGGAGAAACACCACTGTCTGAGTACAACTTACAAACTTTAAAATTATCAAACTCTGCTAAGGGTGAACGACCCTGCTGGGGAAAGTAAACCATCTGGCCACAGTTTACAAACTCGGGACTGAGGATAGACATCCTGTGGGGAGCATTAATCTTGACCTGCTAGAGAATATCCTTTGGGGATAAGCTGCGACTAGCTGGGGAAATTGATCCTTCTTCAGTAAGGAATAATGACATCTCAGCTTCGGGGAATGAAGTGCGACCTGCATGGGGATTCACATCACATAATGATCAAGTCTTTTCGTCAAGAGCCTCTGGTTAGGACTACAATTTAAATGGGCAAGAACCCTGCAACACCACAAACGAGACAAAACAAGACTATACAATAAAATCTATTCAGGTTAGCGTCAGTGACATCATTTTCAGTCAATTCGAAGTTTTAGAAATTATTGGCAAGGGCCAGCAACGTTATGCAACAGCTAGTTTTATCAAAACATTGGCGTTTTTCACATACAAAACAGTAAAGAACAAGTATCAAATACTGAATAACATGTTTTATTGATTGGGCCTCTGAATAGGCAGAGTTTTGTACACTGGATGTAACTCCTGAAAAGAGGAAGTTACGCACAACAAATATACAAGTATGCACAGGAAGCATAAATACAATGACAAATCAAATTTGCGCATATGTCGGCAACGTGGTGCAGACAAACATCATGAGCTGATCCTCCTATGACTCGCCTAACTCTGGCGCTTTCCCGGTATTCAAATTTCTGAGGAGACTGTATCTGATAAACGACCCCCCAAAGTATTCTCCCAACCACCAAGCGACGTAGTATCAAATTTGGACCGCAGTCATTTGCTTTTTAAATCCCTAACTTTTGCGTGAATCGCCCTTTGCGGGTTTTCAATTCACCGGGATACCCTTTTTTGCCGAAGCCGCCCAGTGTAGGTTTTCGACTTCGCGGGTGTACATCTTTTCCAATTTTATCCCTAACTTTTGCCCGAACCTTTTATTCTGTTTTTCGTTCGCCGGGATGCCCCATTTTTGCCTGGACTCTCTTTTTTGTCCAGCGGGTCAATTTTAAGCAAAGTATTTTTTAACTGCGTCCGAATTTACAGGCGACGTAAAGTCTTCACCGTCCATGGTGGACAACAACAATGCTCCTCCTGAGAAGACTTTCCTGACAACGTATGGACCTTCATAGTTAGGTGTCCATTTACCCCTGTGATCCGTTTGTGGCAGAAGAATCCTTTTCAGCACAAGGTCACCCGTCTGAAAGCTGCGAGGACATATCTTCTTATCGTACGCTTTCTTCATTCGGCTCTGGTACAATTGACCGTATGCTAGAGAAGTTAGTCTCTTTTCATCCATTAAACTCAGCTGATTCAACCTGTCTTTTACCCATTCTACCTCGTCAAGTTGGACATCTCGTAACACTCTCAGGGAAGGAATCTCAACCTCCAGCGGTAACACCGCTTCCATTCCGTATACCAACGAGAACGGGGTTGCCCCGGTTGATGTGCGTACCGTCGTACGATAACCGTGCAAAGCGAAAGGTAGCATCTCATGCCAGTCCTTATACGTCACAACCATCTTTTGAACAATCTTCTTTATATTCTTATTGACCGCTTCAACAGCGCCATTCATCTTGGGTCGGTAAGGAGAAGAGTTGTGATGCTCAATCTTGAAATTCTGACACAGCTCCTTCATCATCTTGTTATTTAAGTTCGAACCGTTGTCGGTAATAATCCGCTCAGGGATTCCATATCTGCAAATAATATCTCGTTTGATAAACCTGGCTACTACCTGTTTGGTCACATTAGCATATGATGCCGCTTCCACCCATTTGGTAAAATAATCAATTGCTACCAAAATGAACCGGTGTCTGTTAGATGCCGTCGGCTCAATCTTTCCAATCATATCAATTCGCCACATCGAGAATGGCCACGGTGATGACATCACATTCAGAGGACTCGGAGGCACATGGATCTTATCCGCATAAATCTGGCATTTATGGCACCGCTTTGCAAACTTGAAACAATCTGTTTCCATAGTCAGCCAGTAATAACCTGCCTGCAGCAGCTTTCTCGTCATAGCATGCCACCAGCATGTGTACCAAATGTACCCTCATGTATTTTCTCCATGAGCAACTTCGCCTCTATCTCGTCTACACAGCGTAGCAACACCAGGTCATGATTTCTTTTGTATAAGACACCGTCCGGATTTAGATAGAAATTACCAGCCAATCTCCTGAGAGTTTTCTAATCGCGACTGGATGCCCCAGCTGGATACTCCTTGTTCTTCAGGAAATTCTGGATGTCAAAATACCAGGGTTTATCATCGGATGCTTCGTCAATAGCAAATATGAAAGCGGGTCTGTCAAGCCGAGATATAATAATTCGGGGAGCCTCGTTCCAAAAATTAATCTTATACATGGAAGATAGTGTCGCAAGTGCGTCAGCCATTTGATTTTCTGCCCTCGGTACGTGATGCAATTCAACCTTGTCGAAGAAAGGCAACAATCTCCTTGCATAATTCATGTATGGTATCAAATTGGGCTGACGTGTCTCCCATTCTCCTTTCATTTGATTCACCACCAGAGCTGAGTCTCCGTATACATCCATATTTTTGATTCACAAATCAATGGCTTCTTCAAGCCCCATAATACAAGCTTCGTATTCGGCTTCATTATTGGTAACCGGAAAGGTCAGTCGAGCAGTAAATGGGATGTGCGACCCATGTGGAGTAGTGATGATTGCCCCTATTCCGCTACCATAGGAATTCACAGCTCCGTCAAATATCAACTGCCATTTGGAACCCAACTCTGGTCCTTCGTCCGGCAACGGTTCTTCGCAATCTTTCATCTTTAGGTACATGATATCCTCGTCAGGAAAATCAAACCTCATCGATTGGTAGTCCTCGACAGGCTGCTCAGCAAGATACTCCGATAACACACTCCCCTTTATAGCCTTCTGTGAAACATACTGGATGTCATATTTGGTCAAAACCATCTGCCAACGGGCAATTCTCCCAGATAGTGCCTGCTTTTCAAATACGTATTTGATAGGATCCATCTTCGAAATGAGCATGGTTGTATGATTTAGCATGTATTGCCTCAAACGCTTGGCGGCCCAGGCTAGCGCACAACAAGTTTTTTCGAGCATTGAGTATCGAGACTCACAGTCAGTAAACTTCTTACTCAGGTAGTATATCGCATGCTCTTTACGCCCTGTCTCGTCATGTTGACCGAGAACACAGCCCATACTCCCCTCAAGAACCATCAAATACATAATCAAGGGTCTCCCTGCCACTGGAGGCATCAAAATAGGAGGTTCCTGCAAATACTGTTTTATTTTATCGAACGCCTTTTGACAATTTTCATTCCATGTTACAGCCTGGTCCTTTTTCAACAGCTTGAATAATGGCTCACACGTAGCTGTTAGGTGAGAGATGAACCGAGCAATGTAGTTCAATCTCCCTAAAAACCCGCGCACCTCTTTTTCTGTTTTAGGCATCGGCATTTCTTGTATTGCTTTTATTTTCGCAGGATCAACCTCTATTCCTTTTTCGCTCACGATAAACCCCAGCAGTTTACCCGATCTCACCCCGAAGGTGCATTTGTTAGGGTTCAGTCTCAACCTGAACTTCCTAAGCCTCTTGAATAATTTCAGCAGATTCACCAAATGCTCTTCCTCCGTCTGGGATTTGGCAATCATATCATCCACATAAACCTCGATCTCTTTATGCATCATGTTATGAAAGAGAGTCGTCATTGCACGCTGATACGTTGCCCCAGCATTCTTCAATCCGAAGGGCATCACTTTGTAACAAAATGTTCTCCAGGGCGTAATGAAGGTGGTCTTCTCCCTGTCTTCTGGCGCCATTTTAATCTGATTATAGCCCGAGAAACCATCCATGAAGGAGAATACGGAGAATTGAGCAGTGTTATCCACCAGCACATCGATGTGAGGAAGTGGAAAATCATCTTTCGGGCTCGCTTTGTTCAAATCACGGTAGTCTACACACATTCTCACTTTACCGTCTTTCTTTGGCACTGGCACAATATTGGCGACCCATGAGGGATATTTTGTAACAGCTAGGAAACCAGCATCCCACTGTTTTTGAACTTCCTCCTTAATCTTCACAGCCATGTTTGGTCTAGTTCTTCGGAGTTTCTGCTTAACCGGTGGGCATTCCTCTTTTAGCGGCAAACGGTGCACAACCATATCCGTATCTAGCCCAGGCATATCCTCATACGACCAAGCAAAAATATCACTGTACTCCTTGAGCATTTCGACCAATCTTCGCTTGACGTCGCTCTGCAGCACGGCCCCTATACGGATGTTCCTTTCAACCCCTTCCGACCCCAGATTGATGATCTCAATGACTTCCTCGTGAGGCAGAATGATTCTTTCTTCTTGTTTTACCAACCAAGACAACTCTTCTGGCACGTCGCCATCTTCGACAATCTCTTCTTCGGCCTGAAATACCGGGTGCTCAAAGTCGAAGTGAGTCATAGGTGGTTCATATATGTCATCTGAAAATGTAATCCTGCAAGGAAATGATTAAATGCTTCAAAATGTGTATAAAGCGAATAACCATATTGCCATTTCATTGTAAAAATAAAACAGGAAAAACAGAGATCTCAATATTTGTACATGAAAAAAACGCCTTTTATTTAATGATTTTAAACATTGCAATGTACATAACGGAATGGCCCTAAGCAAAATCACGATGTCCCGGGTAGGACACCGGATTATTCAACAATTAATAAAACAAATCATTACTGTTTCGTTGTCACAGGAACAGTCTCTTGAATAGACCAATTGCAAAGCCCTTGTCCTGGCACGCTCGGCTGAATCCAGGCGTCCATGTCGCAGTCGCTGTCTCCTTCCTCGGAATCTGAAACAACATTGATGGTCTCGTAATATACCCCACCAGCCGTAATTGTTATTGGTCCTTTGAAACGGGGTGCCTCTGCAGTAGGCGTTGATGATGAAGGATGATATCCAAGCCCAAATCTGTCCATTTTCACGGGAATATCCAATACCTTGCCCCAGCCCTGGGTCTCACCTGCCTGTACCAGAGCTTGAGCTTCCTTATAAGATGACACGGCCGCCTCTAATGCTTTACTGGGTACTGGCTCTTTGCCTTTAATTCTCAACCCCTCAAACGCTTGACAGGGTGTCTCGTGAATCTCGTCGTCGACTTCCACGTACCTGAATGACGACAAATGGCTTACCAGTATATCCTCCTCTCCACAAACTGTGACGACGCTATCCCCCACCATGTACTTCAGCTTTTGGTGTAATATGGATGTGACTGCCCCGGCAGCATGAATCCATGGGCGTCCAAGAAGACAGCTATACGCTGGCTGGATGTCCATAATATAGAATTCAGTTTCAAAGATCTCCGGCCCCACTTGTAGAGGTAAAGTTATAGATCCAAAGACTGACCTCCGCGTACCATCAAATGCCCTGACCACCAAGTCACTAGGCGTACAAATGATCCCCCTGATATCCAACTTCATCATTGCTTTCTTCGGGAGCACATTCAAGGAAGACCTGGTATCTACCAACACATGGGACATGACCGTGCCCCTGCATTCAACGGAGACGTGCAACGCCATATTATGCTCTCTTCCCCTCAGGGTCAAATCAAAATCTGTAAATCCCAAACTATGGTCTGCGTTCACATGCGCCATCACCCCCTCCAACTGATTCACAGAAACATCTTGGGGTACAAACGACGTGTCCAGAATTTTCAATAACGCATTCCTATGGGCTTCGGAACACAATAGCAGCGACAATATGGAGATCTTCGACGGCGTTTGCTGAAGGTGCTCGACGATTTTATAGTCACTCTTACGAATAAGACGCATAAACTCTTCTACATCTTTCAGTGACGTTTCTTTTTCATTCCTCTGCACAGGAGCATTCTCATTCACTTTCCCTTTACCTTTTGCCAATCGTTCAGCCTCTACCTCAGGCGATATAAAAACTCTCCCGCTTCTCGTCATTCCTCCGGTCCCGACGACATTGTCCACAACCCCAGCTGGTCGTTCACTGATATCAATTTTATTCCCATCACAATATGCCTCCAGCCCATAAGTCCATGGTACTGCCTTGGTGCTCTCATAAGGGACTGGCCCTGCCTTTGTAATAGTGACCGTCGGCCGCCTGGCTGGCGCTGTTATAGTTATCGTTTTCCGTGGAATTGTCACCATAGCAACATCCTTCTGCTCATCAGCTAACCCCTCTGCAGGCTCTCAACTGTCGTTCTATCAAATTGCAACGTGCCCTCATCTATCAAGGTCTGAATACCTTTCTTCAATTCAGCACAACCCCCAGCTTGGGTCCAACATTCTAGACAAAACTCATCGCAGCCCGGATACACACCTCCTTTCAATAACCTGCTCTTTACTTCACACAACGGTGTTTTCAGTTTATCAACATTCGTAACCAGATTCAAATCCTCCTCAGTCAAAATAGCATTTGCCCCATGGTTGGGCATAGGCTGTTGTACTATATTTGGACCCGCTTGTCCAAAATTTATGGCCTTGCTATCCAACAGATCCTGCACTACATGTTTGAAAGCATGGCAAGCTTCTATGTCATGTCCGGGTGCCCTGGAGTGAAATTCGTAGTGCTTGTTGGCGTCATACCCGTAAGGAAGTACTCCCCCTTTTGGTGGTGCCAGAGTCCTCTTTTCCACTAAATTCAACCCCAACAACGTCTGAAGCAATTCTGCGTACGTAGAAGGAGGAGCTTCAAACATTCTTTTCGGTTTCGTATTCGGGAATCTCCTTTGGCCAGCATTCTACCCCTGCTACTGTTGTTGCTGTTGTGGTAGTATCTGTTGTAATGGTTGTGGTTGTTGACGATACGGGATGGTAACACTTGCTAACTGACGACTACCCTGCCCCGGGTTAAGATGTAAGGGTTCAAAAGTCCGAAAAAAACTCCTACTTCTCGGCTCGAAGTGGTTAACAAGGGACTAACTCCTTATCTCTCCAGTGTTTGGGGATTTGAAACAATGCCTTGTACGTCATCGGCAAGGTTTTATCTGAAAGCATACGATCATCGGTTATGAGTATTCAGTTTCGTCATCCTCCCTCCAATCTTTACTAATCATAGTGACAAAGTGGAGTAAATAAAGTGAAAGTGTCAGTGCAATGCAGTAAATGAGTGACATCGACATGATTTATTCAGAAAAATGCATAGTCACTTTATCAATATTACCATTTGAAACAAACAATGTTTAACAACAAGTAGTAACTAACAGAAAAGAAACTACAAATGCAAATGATAAAAAGTCCGAGGACTGCCAATGTTGAGGACGTCTGCCTATCTAGACCACTGGCTTCTGGAAATAACCCTCTGAATCTACGAGCTCAGACAACTGAGAGGTTGTCATGCACAACCAAAACTCCTTCTGGAAAGGAAATGCACCCTTTGTCGATCAACTGTTGCACTTTTGCCTGGAAAGCTTTGCAATCTTCAGTTGAATGTCCCGGGGATCCACCATGGTATCCACACTGCGCATGGGGATTGTACCCAGGAGGGTAAGGCTCTGGCACGGGCTTAAGAGCTTTGGGTTCCACCAAAGAATTCTGAATCAAATGTGGCAGAATCTGGCTATACGGCACAGGAACTGGATGAGAAGGAGCATTCCTTTGTTCCAAGTTGTTACGAGGTCGGTTCTGATTCTGACGCTGATTCTGATAACCTCGGCCACAGGCTCGTGGGTTTGCAAGAGGAGCGACACAGAGTTCCCGATGTGGTGCCCTAGGCACAATTGTCTGTCCAGACACAGAAGATACTGACCGCTGAGAAGACGAAGAACCAACAGATTTCACCGATTCGCCTTGAGGATACCCAACATCTGTCAGGACTGCATTGACCATAGTTTCATCTTCAGCTTGAAAGCTACAGAGAGATTCAGTTTCACTAGCCTGACCGCCCGAAACATTCTGGATTCTTCCAGTCTTCACACCATACTCGATGCGTTCTCCTGCCCTTACCAATTCAGAGAAATTTGGTGCAACTCCAAGCATTCTTTCGAAGTACGGGCTCTGCAAGGAGTTTACGAACATGCCTTTTAACTCTCGGTCTAGAAGCGGCGGTTGCACTCTAGCAGCAAATTCTCTCCATCTCTGAACATACGTCCTGAAAGGTTCATTGTTCCCTTGAGACAATTCTTGCAGCTGCACGCGACTAGGAGCTTCATCAAGATTGTAGTCATACTGTTTCAGAAAAGCATTGGCTAAATCCACCCATGATCGGATCTGATCACTTTCTAACTGCATATACCAACGCAGCGGTGCCCCAGTAAGACTATCTTGAAAGCAGTGAATCATCAACTTATCGTTATGCACGAACGAAGTCATTCTTCGGCAAAACATCACCAAATGTTGCTTCAGGCAACTATCTCCTTTGTACTTTTCGAACCTCGACGCTCTGAACTTCGGAGGTAACACTAGGCCAGCAACCAGACACACGTCTCCAGCATTGGGGCTAACAACATCTTTACCTTTTAAGGCTTTGAATCTTTCATCCAACGCACGAAACCTTTTAGCATACACGGGAGCTAATGGGTCTTCAGTCTTGGTTATCGGGACCTCTCTTTGGGAAGTTGGCACAGGGAGAATAACACCCTGATAGTCTGAGATATCAACAAAAGGAGAACGTTCACTTCGGACAACAAACTGTTCATGTAGACCTCGGTCTACAACAGAAGGCTGCACAAGTTGAGTTGCAGTAAGGTTCTTCACTTGCGGAAAGTCTTCGTCATGTGTAGAACCATACAAAGGATTGGACGTCACAGTGAAACCTGACAAGGTATCAACAAACTGGAAGCTGCTCTCTGACATAGCTACCAACAACTTTCAACTGACTTCACTTCTCAATTCTGATCAATTCTGCTTCAACCCCTTGGTCGTCTTCAACACTCACCTTCAGAATCAAAACAACGACTGGATAAGAGCTCTGACTAGCTGGAGCATGGCATGCAATATGATGCAGGAATGTTCATGCAAATGCAATGCAAGATGCAGCAAACACGGGATCACAGCCCCCACAAAGCTCTGATTACTGTTGCGCTGTTGACGGGATAAGTCTGCTCTGACGAGAGAAAACCAAAATACCGGGTAGGCTGGAAGTCAAGTTTCCTGCAAAAACCCTCCCACTCACGGGTATGGACCTAAACTGACACAAGTTCGGCATCCTATGCGGGTCGTCGGCGTCACAGACTTTCAAGACTGATGATACGATAACCAGAAGGTGTGGCATCATCCTGTCCTGAAGAGGCCTCACTTAGCCAACTTCCAAATGATCGGTCCCTAGAGTCGACAATCCTCCAAACCAACAACCCCCTCAACCCAAAGGGTTGAAAAATAAGTCAATCGGGAGAACCTCGTCTGAGCGTGGATTTCATGAGACACTAGCGCCTGCCAAGCAAGTGCGCGCCCACTAATTTCCACAACTAATGCTATGATGCACTCAAGCCTGGGTCTGGCTTCTCACTCATCAGAGCCCCCATCCCACAACAACACAATAGCAACAGATAATAATAAGTGCGGGAAATGTAAATACATCAGTAATATACAACACAAAAATAAACACCCACAGACACGCAAACAAGCACTAGGATTGGCTCTCTCAGGGGATGTTGGATCCCCTGACTGACTCGCATATGGGACATTGGGTCCCAGGAAACTATCAGATCCCCAGCAGAGTCGCCAGCTGTCGCTTTCGCGAAAATAAGGTGTCGGCAAAACAGAAGAGTCGCCACCTTTCGTTATTTATCCCTCGGAACGGGAAAGGAAACGATTGGAAAAACCTGACGAAAAAGGTATAAGACAAGGTCATCGCAACCGTTGTCTGGGTTCGGGAGTCGGTTACGCAAGGGGAAGGTATTAGCACCCCTCACGTCCGTCGTACTCGACGGGATCCACGCTTGTTGGTTTGTCTACGGGTGAAAACAATCTATCTACGGTTGCTAGATCTAAACGGAAAGAAACTGACTCGATAGAGCGCCGCACTCTATGCCTACGTATTCTCGTCAGAGAATGAGAAATCAGAGTCAACGTAGTTCGGGAAACTACAGGGGAAGTTGCTCGGCAAGACGTCGCGTCTTGTGCCTACGTATTCTCATCAGAGAAATCAGAGCATGACGTAGTTCAGGCTAACTACGGCTAGACAAAGGTGTTCTCGGTCACACGGGGGTGAGAGAAAAGGTTGACGATACTAGCGTACGCATTCTAGCAGTTAGGTGGACGCTGCTCGACCATTGGAGACTTAGGCGTACCTGTTTGCAGTAGAACGGACGTAGTATGTCGGGTTTTAAAGGTATGGGAACCTACGGGAACTAGAACTACGGTCTGGTCTCAAATGCACTCGGGCAAGAGAGAAGGATAACATCAGTCGTTAGCGGGAAAGTCTCGATCGCACAGCAGCGAGAGAACAGAAGGTTAGTTGTTAGTGTGCTCGCTAGGATATCGCATCCTATGCCTACGTACTCTCGTCTGGTACGAGAGATCAGAGCAAACGTAGTTCGACTACGGGAAAGGGGAAAGGTGGCTCGCCAATACATCAGTATTGTGCCTACGTATTCTCGTCAGAGAAATCAGAGCACGACGTAGTTCGGGAGACTACGAGTGTAATACCCCAAATTTTGCCCTAAAATTAGTCGTTTCATCTTGCATCCCATTTCATTTTGCATTGCGTTTAAACTAACCACTAACGGGTGGTGCAGTTTTTTGATTGTTGCAAGAAAATATCATGTGGCACACTCTTTTAGTTTATAGGGTTTCTAGTGCCACTTTATTTTGAATGAATAAAATAGCATAATTGGCAAGAGACCCTGTGTAAGGAGTTGTGAGTGTGAGAGGTTGAGAGTTCGAATTCCACCTTCTTCACTTTTTGTTTTGTTTCTTTTATTTCTATTCTAACTTTTCTATTTTCATAAAAAAAAAAAATAGTTTTTTTTTATTATTTAATTATTATTTTCGTATTTTATTTAAATTATTTTTTAAAAAATATTATTTTTTTAATTTTTTCCATATTATTCATAAAAACATCCAAAAATCATAAAATTAAAGAGCGGTTGTGAATTAAAAATTGTGATTCAAATTAATTAATAATTTGATATCCTATTTCCACCGCAACAGAAAATGGCGACTTCACTGGGAACTATGCCATAACTTTTAAGGGTTACCCCTATTTTGTTTATTGTATGATATTTTCCATTATTTATTCTCTTGTATATATCATTATTGTGCCTTGCTTGGAGGGTACCCTGTTATTGTGAGATAATTCCTACACCCGGACTTGAGTGACCTTATTATAGGATGGGGATATATTCGATGAGGCTTATAGGGAGTTGAATCCCGACCAAGCTGACTCGAGAATCACCGCTCAGTTGATACCCTTTCAAAAATGGTTCGGTTGAACGAGTAATCGTGAAAACTTTTTCCATGGTCGATTGGAGTCTGTGATACTGGGGACCGTAGTACCTTAACACCACTTTGGCCTTATCTAGGACGTAGTGCGGGAACTATGAGGGAGTAATTCCAAAATGGTTGCTACGCGATACTACACTCAAAAGAGATTCTCTTGAGAATATTATTAACCACCGAGTTAATCGGGAAATTGATAATATCCGAAAGATGAATTGATGACTTTGGGCACCGATTTAGAACCCTTGTTCTGCAGGTACAACTAACCTTAGTACATACCTATTGGGATGGGTAGACCCTAACTCCTTGCATATACCTTTAACCTAGGACTTTATATATATGCATTGCATCCATAAGACATCACATTGCATCACATGTCATGGAATTCAAATTTTATTTATGAATATTGCAAGATACCATCATGGATTAAAAAAAAACAAAAAAAAACTTTGAGATATTCTTTTAAAGGACTTAAGTTAGATGACCTAAGGAAGCTAGGAGCTTTGGTTCAAGATCAATAAAGGATCCAGAAACAAGTATGGAAGGCCATTATTTTTGTTGAAACCTCAAGTAGACGAAGGTTTCCTTTCGATTTTGTTACAGTTCTAGGATCCAGATTATCTTTTCCTTACATCCCTCGAGTACCAGCTTTTGCCTACCTTAGAAGAGTACTCTCAATTGGTGGGGTTACCTATTCTGAAGGAGTCTTCGTTCCTTTTCTTGGAGAAAGACCCTAAAGGAGAAGACCGTTGCTAAAGCCATATGCTCGAAGTTATCTGACATCAAGGACACTAATCACCAACAATTGTGAAGACTTTTCCAACGTACCCTTGCTTGGTTTTGATGAAGGATTTATTTTCCTCTAACTCTCGATCTACCATTTGAAGATAGGCTCATCCTCAAAAAGGCCTAGCCCAAAGAGCAGAGTAAGGGGCAGAACAGGAAGCTTCCTTAGGGTCATTATTAGCTTTTATTTAGCTATTATGCCAAGATTTTTCTAGGAATATTATTTGTAATCCATTTTCAATTAATAAATAAAACTTCTTTGTTATTCTGCAATATTCGTAAATTTGTGAATTCCATGAAATCATTTTGCATTTTAGCATCATATTTTGCATTGCATGTGTCTCCCGGTTTCTCATACTTGGTTCCCTCGCCTTCCAGTTTCGTCACCCTGGGTCCTCCGCATCAGTACAACACTAGAGCCCAAGCTCGAAAAAGGATGGAAGAACAAGCTCAAGAGATCGACCGTGTCAGCCATGAACTCGAAGATCTTCGAGGAAGTGTGGGGCAGATTATGGAGATATTGCAAGCCCTTAAGGTGAAGATGGATAATCAACCTACTGCTGTTTCTGAAATTACCGATACTGTTGTGGATCCTCAACCAGCTGTTACTGTCAAGAACATACCTCCTCAGAATCGTCAATCCAGTTCAGTGAATCCTATTGTTGCTCAACCAGTTCGACGAGTTACTCCTTCGAAGTGCAAAACTCCGAGCGTTGACCACCATAAAGGACCTACACGTCCGAGGAATCGCTCAATGGCTACTCATCAACCTTGGCAAACTCAGCAGAATTATGTTCAACGTTATCCAGTTCAGTATGCTCCACAACCATATGTAGCTACTGTTGCACCTCCTTTTAGTCATCAATTTCCTACATATCGGCCTGTGCAACCGGCTCCGGTCTATCAGCATCCGGTTTATCAACAACCTCCTGTTTATCAGCCTGCACAAGCTCCTGTCAACTGTCAACGAGTGCCCAACGCTCCTGTGTGCCAACCATCAGAGGAGACGATACCTCGTCAAAATAGGAGACCATACAAGCCTTGTCCTCCGATCCCAATGACATTCACTGAGTTGTATCTTTTCTTAGTGCAACAAGGTCTGGTTGTTACCCGAACTTTGGGTCCACCTCCCAATCCAGTACCTGTCAATTACAACGCTGCCGCTCATTGTTTATTTCATGAGGGTGCGCCTGGTCACGATTTGGAAGGATGTTACGCTTAAGAATATTGTCAGAGATTTGCTAGAAAAGAAGGTCCTGTCTTTGACGATCCTCAGCCGAAAGTCAAGACTCCTCTAAGGGTGTCCCAGGGGCCAGAGTCAAGCTTTGCCAAGCCTGTTTTCAACAAATTTCAGCCAGTGACGCATACAGTGAATCAGCCGAAGCCGGTAGTTCTTCAGATGCCTAGTCCTTTTCATTTCAGCAATCCTCAAGATGATGCGACCCCGGTCAACAGAGAATCTGGGAGAGTTATTCTGAGTGAAGATTTGAAGATCGATAATGAAGTAATGACATACATAGCTGGGGCAAGCAAGACGACTCCTTCCAGTGAGGCTCAGCCCGAGGAAACCACTACCATGCCGGTCTCAGACGCGAAGACTTCATAAACACATCTTGAAGGACTTTGAGACATTACATTTTGATTATTTATATGTTTATTTTCTTTGATTAAGCATAATTAGCATGTACGAACTTGTTATTTTGATTAATTAATGCAATGCATATGTTTGTCTTGAATAAATCCATTCGTTTCACTAATTAAAAATATTTTTTCATAAATCTATGATGCCAACTTTACCCGATCTCTTGCTTTGATAGAGAATTGGGAGGAGGATGATGAACAAAAACATCAGATCTCTTGTCGTATGCTTTCAATTGAAACCTGCTGATGATGTAAGGCATTGTTTCAAATCCAAACATTGGAGATATAAGGATGATAATCCCTCTTCAACCCCGTTGAGCCTGGAAGTAGGAGTTTTTTTTCATTCCAAATTAAAACCCTTACTTTAACCTGGGGTAGGGTAGTTTTTCAGTTAAACTGATTGAGCGCTCAGACTCTCAAAAAGGAGGAGCGAACCTTCGAGAACCTAACCTTAACATTCTAGGAAGTTAGAAGCCAATGGCTACCCTTCTATTACTAAAAGAGTGGGCAGTCACAAGCCTTTCAAAGGAGTCCCACGACCTATTCAACAAAAATAAAAAATATAGCTCGCTAAGTCAAAACCTATGAAGGAGACTTAGGCAAAACTGGGGCATCCCGCTGGACTCCAAAGTCAAATTCAAAAAACGCTATCCAGACAAAAGTTAGGGAATGAAAAAATATAACAAAAGCAAGGGATTACAATGAAGAATCCCCAAAAAAAGAACAAAGTCGTGTGACCAAACACAAAAGACAATAGGTGAGTGACTGCCATGTCCAAAGCCTTAATGAGTTCTCGACCATATCAAACCCGATTGAGATATGAGTGCTCGTATCCCGTTAACTGAATAGGATTGGAGAACATCACGAAGAGGGGTGGGTACAAATAAATTTGAGCCTTTATCCTTTGTTTCTTAAACCGTGAACCAAGCCGCGATACAACCTTTAAAAGACCTAATTGAGGTAAGGTTTCTTTTGAAAGCATACTCGACGAGATAACGTTTCCTGACTCCTACGAGCTATACTCAATTTACCGTTGGCATTACAAGTTAAATTCATATCCTAGCTAGTGATTTCGTTCGCGAGTTATAGCGATATCTTTTTCAAAAACAAAAATTTCAAGACAAATATATTGTTGCATTGATAGTTTTAGGATAGCATTTCACGCGTGTCAGTTTTGCCTGATATCTTAGAAACTTACATATAGATGTCACAGATCCTGCTAAACAGGGGCAGATGGTTTCCAATTTTCTCATCGATGAGAGCCTGACATTCTTAAGATATATTTTTGAAGACTCAGTCATGTCACCGTCGATCTGAGCCAGTTACGTCGAGATCTGACAAATCTCTCCAAGAGTTGGAAAACAGTGGGGCATCTGGACTCCACGTTCTCTGTAAAATCCTCTTGAGCTGACTTTTCCTTACAAAGCAGGTACTCTGGGGCATGATATTTTCAAAATGGCGACTACGACAAATTCCATTAAGATCAAAACTAGCTTGTTTCGCGACATTCTTCATGTACCCGATGGATTTTACTCCCGACGGTATTCATTCCCCAGTAAATCTCATCATTGCAAAATCTACGTCTTAACCATTGCCTCAACGCAGTCCCCAGAGAGACTTTAAGCCGACACAGTCTCCAGTGAGACTATAAGCTGACAACATTTTGGATCGAGCCAGTAATTTCCCAGACAGCAGAAATCTTACCAGCATCTTCCCAATGACAGTCCCCAGCGAGACTTTAAGCTGACAACACTTTTGGGATCCATCCGATAAATCCCCAGTGACTCTCAAGACTGCAGAGATATCCCCGGTATCCTCCAAGTGATATATATTCTTGAACCCCATTCTCAGCGGAATTATCTGTTCCTCAGTGAAATTGTCTTACTTTCCTCAGGAAATACTTCCCAGGAGACTGCCATATTCTCCCCAAGAGGTCAAGATACCTTCCTCAGGAATGTCTGTTGATTTCTCCCCAGTAAGTCTGATGAAATCTCTGCAGGGAAGTTTGATATATCTTATCCCTAGTCGGATATACCTTTTCCCCAGGAAGCCGAGGTACTTTTCCCAGGAAGTTGCTACACTATCTCCATGAAGTTGTCTAGCTCCACACCTTCCCCATACAGCGGATATTTATTTTATCCCCGGAAGTCTATGATCCAAGAGTTCTTGAGCTGATTATGGTTCATGATAGCAATCCCTCACGTGAATTCATGACATCATATCCCCATGCGGAGGTCATGAATCCCCAGTTGAAGTCAGGGCATCATACTCTCCGGTGAAGTCGTATCGCATCCCTATGTGGAAGTCATGAGATTTTCTCCCCAGGGAAGTTTTAACTTTGAAGCCAGATTCGGTCTTACCATCAACTATTCCTATCCTCTAATAGATGTACTATTGCAGAGGTCACTGGGTATTCCTGTCGAGATGTTTATTTCATCTCATGTCTCCTCTCTCATCTGTTTTGTCAGCATAAGCATAAGCATGTGCATTACATACTCATTTTCATTTCATTGTCATACACATGAACATACACATTCGTATACACTTTGGCATACGCATTAGCATTTGTATGCTTGCTATTTGTCGTCATCCTTGTCGTTACCGCCGAGTAACTGGGTTTTTCCGCTCTCTCTAAGTAGATCGTCAGCCCTAAGCATAAAATACCTACTTGTTTCCAGTTTCCCCACAGAGTTCAACCCTCGTGAATGATGGTTATTTCCGTTACCTTTCCGCGTTAAGATAAGGTAGTCCCCATTCGAGTTCGTTTCCTCAATGGAGTTTTGTTTATCAGTTCTTTCTAGCCCAATTCTAGATCGAATTCCAGTCCTGTCGGTCGTCGAACCTACCTGGACGTGCATTTATTTTTCACTATCTCTCAAGAAAAGCATTTACAATCCTTTTCAAATATGCGACAGTTCTCGCCTGAAAAGCTTATCACTACATTGCACAATAGACAAGCAACAATTCCCAGCTGAGGAGCTTATCACCTACCTTACACTTTACAATACACTCTACAATTGATCTTCTCATACAAGGAGCTCATTATTACATTACAGTGATCTAGATGTTTGCCATCATCACAACATTCTTTACAATTTACATTACCCTCGGTGATCTAGATGTTTGTCATCATCACGACTTTCTTGACAATTTACATTAGTTGTTACTACTTAGTGATCTCGATGTTTGCCATCATCACAACCTTCTTTACAATTTAAATGACATGTTACTACAGTGATCTAGATGTTTGTCATCATCACAAAATTCTTGACAATTTACATTACAGTGATCTAGATGTTTTCCATCATCACGACCTTCTTTACAATTTATGTTACCTGTTGTCACTCAATGATCTAGATGTTTGCCATCATCACGACTTTCTTTACAATTTACATTACCTGTTACCACCTCTACAAGAAGTTCTCACCCGAGAAGCTTATTATTGCCACTCTTGCAAATAAGCGGCATTTCTCTCCCGAGAAGCTTATCCTATCTTCGTTATGACTTGCAACAAATGGCCATCTCCAGCGAGCAGTTTGGTTTCCATTTCCCGTATCATTTTGAAGAAAGGGGAGGTTTGAGCGGAATCATATTCAGGAGAGCACAGATCTTGAAGTATGAAGAAGTTCGTTTACCCTTTAGTAAAAGAAGGAGCGGAATCATATTCAGAAGAGCACAAATCTTGAAGTATGAAGAAGTTCGTTTACCCTTTAGTAAAAGAAGGAGCGGAATCATATTCAGGAGAGCACAGATCTTGAAGTATGAAGAAGTTCGTTTACCCTTTAGTAAAAGAAGGAGCCGGATCATATTTGGGAGAGCACCGATCTCGAATTATGAAGACGTTTATTTTATCCTTTAGACAAAGAAGAAACTGAATCATATCCAGGGAGCACAGACTTGAGACGTGAAGAAGTTTATATTATCAATCAATCTATTATCCACAGATAAGCAGCAGTCTCTTTATTTGAGAGCTTGTCCAGTTTGGCATATAAGTCCCTTTCAACGATAAGTGGCAGTTCTCTCTCGAGAAAGCTTATCAGGGCATTTCCCATTAAAGTCCATTTATTTTGGCATACAGTCGGTTTTACCCTGTATATTTTCTACGGATTCCTAAATTTCGTCTGATCCTATCACGAGGGAAAGTTTACAGAAGCTCGGATGTTATTCTTTGCTCAATGCTCCAGCATCTTGTTAATCGATCCTACAGTCGTGCAGATCCATTTTTATCATTTACTTTTACATATTCCCTAGTGGAGGCCGTCTCGCCGGTGCCATCTCCATTGAGGATCCCATTCTACTATTCCTTTTTCCTAAAGTGGTAATTGGTCGTACTCGCACCAGTTGACTATCACTTTAGAATTCCCTAGTGTCGTGCTGTCACCCAGTGCATCGTATTTCCAGTGTGGTCCGTTTGTCGTGTCTGTCCCCTATGTCGTCGTGTTGTCTGCATCTCTGCATTTACCATTCCATCATACGCACCATACTAAATTCATGACATTGTCAGCATTATAGTTTATTTCCGTTTTGTCCATAGCATTGCATATCACTGCATCTAAGGGCAAAATTTTTGGTTATCTATATTTAAATCCTTCCCCCATGATTTCTCGAGCCTTCGTCGCTCAAATCATCCGGTGAAGCTATTTAAATAGGGGCAACTGTAATACCCCAAATTTTGCCCTAAAATTAGTCGTTTCATCTTGCATCCCATTTCATTTTGCATTGCGTTTAAACTAACCACTAACGGGTGGTGCAGTTGTTTGATTGTTGCAAGAAAATATCATGTGGCGCACTCTTTTAGTTTATAGGGTTTCTAGTGCCACTTTATTTTGAATGAATAAAATAGCATAATTGGCAAGAGACCCTGTGTAAGGAGTTGTGAGTGTGAGAGGTTGAGAGTTCGAATTCCACCTTCTTCACTTTTTGTTTTGTTTCTTTTATTTCTATTCTAACTTTTCTATTTTCATAAAAAAAATAACAAAAATAGTTTTTTTATTATTTAATTATTATTTTCGTATTTTATTTAAATTATTTTTTAAAAAATATTATTTTTTTAATTTTTTCCATATTATTCATAAAAACATCCAAAAATCATAAAATTAAAAATATTAGAAAAGATTTTATTCTTTTAAGTTTGTTTTAGTTTGTTTTTTTAGCTTTGACTAATTATTTAAGTTGGGCTTTAAAATGGGCATTAGATTAGAGTTAACCCTAATTTGTTACCTATATAAACATGAGTTGCATTTGATAAAGGGGGAGGAGACAAAAGAGAAAAACGGCGGTCGTTCTCACGACTTATCAAAAGAGGGGAGATTTTGACAAAACCTTCAAAGCTTCATCACCGGCAGAATCACCAACAAATCGTAACTCGTAAGATTTCATCAATATCACATTTGGTTTCTGTTATTCTTTTTTTTTACAGGAAAAAGAGAAGATTATGATGGCGCAATGAAGAAGAAGAAGAAGTTGGGTCTTTGGAAAGACAAAGTCTGAAATGAAATGCCAAACCTACCTCTTTTCGTTTATGCCTCAGTTTTATTTTCTTGTCCTTTTCTATTTTTTATATCTTTTATTTTTTTCTCTTATTTCTTTTTTTTCTTTTTCCATTTTTATTATCATTAATTGGTTTGAGTTTTTATAGATATTAACGTAAGGTTTTGTTAATTAAGTAACTAACGTAATGTTTTTGCAAATATTGTTTTTGTATTTCTAGAATAAGAGCATTTGGTAATATAAAAATAATTTCTTTTTAATAAAAACAATTACTTTTCAATAAAAACAATTTCTTTTCAATAAAAATCCAAAAAAAACATTTGTTTCTCTAATTAAACTAAAAATACTCTTTTAAAATTTAAAACAGTTTTTTTTTTTAAAGTTAAACCAAAACAGTTTTTTTAAAATAAGATTAAAACATTTCTTAAATAAAAACTAAAATGTTTCTTTAAATTTTAAATTAAAAAACTAATTTTTTTTTTAAAATTAAAACTAAAAAACATTTTCAAAATTAAAGCTAGATCTTTTTCAAAATCAACCCAAAACATTTTCAAAATCAAATTAATTTTCTTTTTAAATTAAATTTTTTTAAAAATATATTAATAATAATGTTAAATAAACGTCCAAATTCTTAATTTTTCTTTTTCACTATTTTATCATTTGCCATGAATTTCTGTCTAACCCTTTGCACTAATGTTCTCTGTTTCTCTCCTCAGATTATATTTAAATTATTTGTTCAATTTACTTTGTTCCATGAATGTAATTTACGCGAGGCCATGGTCGCGGTTTTATTTTATCTTTCTTTTTTTGGGATTTGTAATTTACGCGAGTGATCGTCGCGACGCTTTCTTTATTTTCCGCATTTTAATTTCTGCCATATAATATTTTGTCATGTTTGCATGTTTTACCGTTATATTTCCCTCCGAAGGAATTAGGATTAACAGTTTGACCGCCGAGTCAATAACCCTAGTTTCAACCATTTCAAAACCCTAATTAGCTTAGGTGTCCCGCCGTGGACGAAAATACCATTTACCCTAGCATTAGGTCAAAGAGTCGCCGTACTCTGTTTAGGGTTTCCCGCCGTGGAATCCCTAATTTAACCCTAATTTCAATTCAACAACTTTAACATAGAAATTGGAGTTCCAAAGACTCCACGTAAGCGTTTCCTTAAGAAATGCTTACTCCCTATCGAAACCTTAACCACAGTCAAGAAGTTTCTAACCTCCCTTTCGAGGGGAACTACGATTACTCTGATTCCATTCCCTATCCAGGATACGTAGGCACAAGATGCGACGTCTTGCCGAGTAAACTTAGGACTAACCCTTAGGACTTTTAGGTTACTATATCCCTTAGCTCAATATATATTTCAAACAGATAATAAAAATAAAAAAAGCATCCAATAAACAAATGGTTCCTGTAGAGTACTACAGAAGTTTAGGGTGCTAGTACCTTCCCTAAATTTAACCAACCCTTTACCTAGGTCTCTCCCCGCATTGTGTTTACGATGCAAAAATAGGTTTTTCCTCTTTTGACCTTTTCCTTCGGATAAATCAAAGAGCGGTTGTGAATTAAAAATTGTGATTCAAATTAATTAATAATTTGATATCCTATTTCCACCGCAACAACGAGTCTCGATTGCATGGGGGCGAGAACAAAGAGGAAGCAGGCCCACGCCTAAACGGGAAGGAACTCGGGACACACGCGCAAGAACCTAAGACGTAGGAGTGAATGCGTCGCAAGTTACCCAAAGGGTACCATACTAGACATCCTAGACGATTGAGAAGAACTCCCCAACTGTCATTTCCTACGTATCTAACGATACAGCTCACAACACTCGACGGTTGAAGAAGACTTGAAGAAGACGATGATGATGATGAAAGAAGCAGCTCCTGGGCTCCTGACGTGCGTGCAAGCTCCATTCCAATCTTCTCCTCTCTGGATCCTTGATGATGACGCTCGAATCAGAACAATGTAACGCTTAGACCGTCATGGTTCCGACTTACACGAGAAATCGAACAGTGAGAGGTAGCGTATTGATATCCGTGTCAAAGACAAGATGGATAAATGATATCGAAAATCATTCTCCAATTGAATCGTGTCACACGGCCAGCCAGAAATAAAATCGAAGATAAAATCGGATAGAAACGAAATAGGAGAGAAAATAGGAGACAAATCCACTAACAAATGGAAATAAAATGCTACTCCTAAAAATACGGCAATTAAATTCTACTAGAAAGCATTCTAAAGGAATATTAAAGGGAAATGCGTATGAGAAAATATAATGGAAATTCTATATAAAATCCTATATTATTCTATATTAAACATCTATGATAATAGCTATATATTCTATAAAGAAAATAGAAAAACTATATTAAATCTATAATACCCTATAATATGCTAAAAAATAATAGAATATAAATTCTATAAAACTATGCATTAATGTCCTAGGAAAATAAAACTATAATCCTAAAAAATAGAACTACCTTTATTACACTCATTAATCCAATACAAGGGAGAAATTAAAAATAACAGAGGGGTACAAACTGCAGAACCAGGGTGTGAATGCAGCAAAAACAATACAGGGCCCAGCCCATAAAGGAATGGTCAGAAAATAGAAAGAAAATAAAACGCAGGGGGGTTTATGGCCAAAAACGGGGGTGCATCAGTAATTCGGTGAATGGGCTCGGCCCAAGCAATCCACACAAGAATGAAAAGGGGAAAACAGGGGGTGCATTTGGAAAGGGGGTGTACGGATTGGAAAACACGAATTAGGCCCAAGGAGAGAGCCCACGAAGCCCTTTCCCTCTTCCACTCACTCCCTTCTGAAACCCTAGTAACTTTCGTCTTCCCCAAACACTGTTCACGCCGTCCTTCCCTTCTCAGCCTCCCTCTCGTTTCCTCTTCTCTCTCACAAACTCTCTCTCTATCAAAATCGTCTTACGACCTACCAAACAAATGAACAACAAAAACAAATCTCCGGAACTAATCATGTGTCCTTTGATATTCATTGATGAAGATTTCTTGAAGGAGTCGGTGAATTTTTTTAAAGAAACAATGAAGATCTGGAGAACTTCTTTGAAGATTTGATGAAGAATCATGAAGTTGATGGATTGTGATGTTGATGACGAAGTCTCGTTGTAGATCTGAAGCAGTTTGGCGTTGGATCTTGATGTAGATCGTTGGACATCCTCTGGAGAACGACGCAGACGATGAATGTTAAGATGAAGGTCCTACGGATTTTGAAACTCGATGAAGCTGACGAGCTTGGATGCAGTTCGTATGGACGTATGAAGAACGTTCTTGAAGCTTTTTCTGGAGATCGCAGTTGTTGTTCATGATGTCCATGGCAGATCTGGAAAATCGGTGAAGATGATGAAGAACGGTGGTGGAAGAAATGATGAACGCATGAACTTCCTGGAGAACCACGAAGAACATGATGAATGTGATTGCAGATTCTTGAAGAAACGAGTTGACGATCTTGACGAATCTGGCAAAAACTGGAAAGCGATTATGAACGGTGATGAAGATCTGTGGATCTGGTGATGCATGCGTTGAAGGTTATTGATGATTCTGGAGAACGACGATGAACGCATGATGAATGACTCTGGAAAAATGATGAAGGCGATGAAGGTTGTTGATGAATGTTCATCGTTCTGGTAAATTATGCAGTTTCCGACGAGCCTCCGGCGACGGTTGCGGTGGCCAGAGGCGGTTGCATGGCCGGCGGGGAGAGTCTCCGGTGAGGGATGCAGGTGAAGGAGGATGCGACACGTAGCACGCGCATGCGGAGGAGAGAATGAGGCGAAGCCACGTGTGGTGAGGTGGCGTGAGGAGGGGATGAAACGTGGAAATGGAGAAATGGGGGAAGGAGGAACGTACGCGTGGGCTGAAACGTGGAAGATAGAAATGAGGTGGGGGACCCAGAAAAGCACACGTGGATGGCCTCTTATAGGACAGGTGGCGCGAGAACTTGGACTGGGCCTCCACAACAGACACATGGCCCATGAATTAGCAGCTAATTAACCTCTGATTAGACTCTAATTAAACCCAATTAATACTAAACAAAGATTAAAACAGCAATCAAAGCCTAAATGACAATTAAGACCATTCTAAACCTAATTAAATCTAATAAACTCAATTAAAATGAACTAAGACCCTAATTAACATCTAAAAAAATGATTAAGATCTAATTAATGTCTACTTAATCCTAAATCTAAATTAAATCTAAAAAAGAGGATTAACTATTAAACTCTATTAATTCTATTTATCTCCAAACAAATAAAAATAGAAAAAACTCTATTAATCCTATTTAAAAAATCCTAATAAAGGAATCATCCCATTAAAAATCATTTTAAAAACTACTTAGTATCTAAAAACATGATTTTATTAAAACCTATTATCTAAAAATGATTAGAGAAATTCCTAAAAAAGGAAATTAAAACTAAAAAGCTATTTTAAAAACAATTAATATCTATTAAAGCTATTAAAAAAATCTATCTAATATCTAGAAAAATCAATTAAATCCATTAAAAAATTCTAGAAAATAAGGGAAAAACCTAAAAAAAGCGAGGAAGCCGATTAAATCGATTAGCGACAAGATACGCGAATAAACGATAAAAACCGGACACCGAGATGTCCTCAAAAACAACAGTGAGAGATGAAAACACCGGGACGAGCACCAATTCTCAAAATACGTCCTCGTATTGGCCTGAAATGCCTGAAGCGCGCTCAGAGGGCTGTAATCCCGATAAAGTCAATCTGACAGGAAAAAATGCAATATACGTGGTATGCAAATGCAAAATGAAATGAGTCGAAACATGAGCCAAATTGCGATAGGTAGTTGGTCAAATTTTGGGGTGCAACAGCTGCCCCTATTCAAACGGTTGGACCTGGAGGTTTGAAGAGCAAACGACTTTCAAACATTCAAAGGTAGAAGACGGTTGAATACCAAAGAACCCGGAAATTTGCCAACTACACAAGTACACGGTACTCTGGTGGGAACAAATCTTCGAAAGCTGAAACAGTAGCTGCACGGCAACTAGCTGGAGAAGTACTGATCTGAACCTCCGTCAGGATGATCATTGCGTCCTCAAATCATCGAGGGATCACTGGTTACATGGTAACAGGTGATTTGTCAACCACGCACAGGTAAACGATACTCTGATTGGTAGGGACATCTTCAAAACTGAGCATGACGATTGCACGACAACTCGTTGGGGAATTGGTCACACGGTAACCGGTGAAAAGTCTTATTTTAAGTCTCCGTCAGGATGATCATCCGATTTTGCTGTAGATATTCGTCCTCAATTCATCAACGGGTCACTGGTCACTCGGTAACCGGCAATACATGGTTGATTATACCTTCAGGCGTTCTGTGTCATAGCAGAAGAATTCCTCGGGACTCGTCAGGTCATTAGGAACTTTTAGCAATCAAGCTATTCATGCCATCGGGCATTCAAAGACATTTTCAAGCGTCAGCCGGACTTCATCAGTAGGTCGAGAATAGAATTCTGGGTCAATCATAAACCAATTGGGGATATCCAAACTTCTGCCGTCAGGCACTCCGCGTCCACTGAGAGAACTACTTCGTCAATACAGTTGGACTTCATCAGCAAGTCTGGAGTTTCGGCACCGCTGCCAGACTTCAATCATCAAGTCTCCAAGGAAAGTTCAACTTCTATGTTTAAAACCTGCTGGGGATGACGCATCTCCGCTGGGGATTCTGGAGAACTATAAAGTAACTCTGCTTCGGGGGTCCAGAAATCATTCTGACTGAATCATCTCTGCTAAGGAAATCAAGAATCATCTTGAACAAATAACTCCGTCGGGGACTTCAAGAATCATCCTGAACCAATAACTATGCTGGAGATTTCGGGAATCATCCTGAACAAACACTCTGCCGGGGACTCTGAGCATCAACTTGAGCAACCCACTCTGGCGACTTCACAGGGGATTTTAAGAATCATCTTGAGCAAACGACTTTGCTGGGGAGAATTCAAGAATCATCTTAATCCAACGACTCTGCGGAGGAACATCTGCAAAACAAGAACGGTAACGACCTAGCTCATGTTTCGTATGCATATGCTTTGACAATGGCGCAATGC
This sequence comes from Lathyrus sativus, assembly GCA_963859935.3. NCBI lineage: Eukaryota > Viridiplantae > Streptophyta > Magnoliopsida > Fabales > Fabaceae > Lathyrus > Lathyrus sativus. Next base: position 291,978,284 of record OZ012738.1, on the reverse strand, counting down.
TCCACACAGTGGAAATGCTACGCGTTTAGGGTAAATGCTATGCAATCATGCAAAATGCTATGACCCCATCAGCCAAAATAAATGCCGAAGGGAGAATCCTCCTGTCAAGGAGAAAGAAGTCACACCAATCTCAATTGGACTCCGCCTGGGGAAACAAACTTCAGTCGACTGCTGCAGGAGAACAAGCTCTACGAGAACCTGAACCTGCTCATCTGGGTATTCAAACCACAACTGCTGAGGAAAACGATGTCAATCGCAGAAATAAACTGCGCGGCCTTCGCGGCTAAACTTTCCTGGAGAGAACGACTCCGATGGGGAAATACAGCATCAGCTATTCAATACTTTACTGGGGAAAACCAATCATGGCCCAAACCACTTTCCAAGGACTCGACTCTCTTGGGGATCTGCAAACTCGGCTGGGGAAGAAGGAATCATCCTGCTTACTAGGGAGAATACAACTTTGCAGGGAATTTCAATTCCGCTGGAGACTTCAGTCTGGAACTATCAATTGCTGCACTTGCGAATAGTCTTCCACGAGACCTGCACTTGTGACCCGGTGCTGGGGGATGAACACACGCTTTGGCGCCTGACTCAGCTGGGGAGATGGTGATCCTTCAGGATACATCTGGTTGGGGAGAGAATCTTCTCTGCTTGGAGGATACATATCAATGCTCCTGGTCTCGTATTCAGGCTCTGCGGGGAGATGGTGCTACACTCTATCGGGGATATCAATCCTGATCCGTCGAGGATAATCTAGCACACGCCTTACGGAGGCTGACCCTTCTGGGTAACACCTGTCGGACTATCAAGTATGATAAGGAATACCTGTGTATCAACACTGCTGGGGATATCCCGATCCTATCAGGGACACACCTCTGGCGACTGCAGAAGATAACAATCGATCACTGAAATTGAATCTCACTTCACTGAGGAAAACAACCCTGAACAGTCCTTTTTAGAACACCCTAAGTCCTTATAGGGTACGCAGCAATCTGCTGAGAAATAAATCTTCTATGTCTGACGTCAAAATCTACTCGTCTGGAGATTACGCAGTGAGGGAATCAACAGCGGCCTCTGCTTGAGGAATGAGTCAATGACCTGGACTCGGAGGGGAAAGGAGTCAAACTTGGACTCTGTGGGAACACAACATTGCATCAGCCCCACTGCTGGGGAAATAAACCCAAATCTGCCAGTCAGGGTAAGCTTCAGTCTCAACCCACTTGGGAAAATAGCATATCAAGCTAATCAACGTTCAGTGCTTGGGATGGCCATACTCTGTCGGGAATATCAATCTCGCCCTGCCGAGGATAATCTTGACCCTACTCTGATAAGGGATAAATGCTGTCTCGACTTGCTGCACTCTCAAACTGCTCAGGGGAAACAATCTCAAACTGCACATCTCTGCTGAGAAAGTAATCATGATTCAACAACATCCACACAGGGAATACAGAATACCAATCATGGGGCTGAGATCACTCGGGCCTTGTGTCGGGGAATGTGACAACGTACGAGTCACTAGGAGTCATCGTGTCGAATATGCTTAGGCTTTTTCTGGTTTAGGGATAGGTTTATGGTGATAGGGATTTATTTCTGGTTACCAACAAAAGTGGATTTGAAAGGGAAACACTAGACGAGAACTATCATTCAAAGGATAGACTACCAGACGAGAACTGGTGGCAAAATATGTTAGGTTGTCAGACGAGAACTGATTTCTGGGTTTTGGATATCAGACGGGAACTAATTTCTGGTTCGCCAGACGAGAACTCGACTTTAAAACTGCGTTGTCCAGACGAGAACTGGTTAAACAATAGGTTACAAAAAAGGTGACCAGACGGGAACTGGTTTCTGGTTTGGATTTCAGACGGGAACTGATCTCCTATTTGCCAGACGAGAACTGGACTTTAAAACGATTTGGTTACAAGGTTCTGCCAAGTAACAGGTTAGGCTGTAGGATAACTATCCAATGACAGCAAGGCTTCTTCAGAAGGTTCGGGTTTTGGCAGGGTAATGACACGATTCCCCGACACTCAGCTCTTGCTAGGGTGAACAAACTCATTTGAACAACATGCCCCAGTGTAATTCAACTTGCCCCAATCCGACTCTTGGGAGAATTCATTCTGAACAGAAAGCAACTGGCAACGAGACAATCTTCAGATGGCTTGCCCCAATATCTGTACAATGGAAGGATTCATCCTCAACTCACCAACTTTCAGCATGGTTGGTTTCAATATACTTCTGAAGTAGCTTGCCCCTGAACGAGCGTTGAGCGACTTAACCTGCCCTGATTGAACACTGGAGGGATCTGCCCTCAAATCACAAGAGTTCTGGATAACTGCCCCTGATTGGGTCTCGAGAAGATCCACTTCTGATCAACTGCTTCTTGAATAATTTGTCCCATAATCAACCGATGCTTCGGGACTTGTCCTCAGACTGACCAATTCCAAACTCACAGGAAGTCAATGCCCCAGATTCACAAGGTTTCACAGCATACCATTCTGATCCAGACTGCTATGATTCAGTCCTGATTGACTATTCCCTGTTGGAATTCCTTCATATCAACTACTGACCTGCAATTAAAATTGTTTATTCACAAATGGTAATTTTAATGCAGTGTTCATGCAGATTTTGAAAAAAATGTATTGTCACTCATTTACTTGTCATGATGGTGAGTGACGAATGAACCAACAGTTTAAACGTAGTGCTGATTTGATCAGTGAAAAATACAACAAGGATATGATTAGCAAATCATGTAGGATTCAGGTTACTCAACCTTATCGTAATGCGCTTTCAGAATAAACCCTGCCTCAATTAGGTCTTTTAAGGGTTGTATCGTGGTCGGGTTCACGGTTCGTGAAACAAATGATATTTGGCTCAAATTATGATTTGTACCCACCCCTTCTACGTGATGATCTCCGATCCTAAAGTTCAGTTAACTTGGCTCGAGCGCTCGCCTCTTCGAGAGGTATGTTGAATATTGGGAATAGTGGTTAAAGAACTCACAAGGTGTTTCGGAGTGACAGTTACTCCTTTTTTGTTTCGGTGCCTGTATCTACACGACTTTGTCCTTGTTCGAGGATTTTTCTTTTTATATCCTTTCTTTTTCGTTCTTTTGATTCCCTAATTTTTGCCTGGACTGACTCTTCAGAGTTCTTTTCGATTTTTCTTTTGAAGTCCAGCGGGATGCCCTAATTTTTGCCTAAGTATTGGCTGTCCAGCTTTTCTCTTCTTTTTACTTAGCGGGCTTTCTTATTCCCTTTTTTTTCGGGAACAAGTCGTGCGACACTGGCTGTCTGGATTCATCCGAGAGGTTTATAACTATCTCACTCCTGATTGGTGAGGTTTAACCATTGCGGTGGACGAGGTACGATCTCAGGGGAAAAATGCGATGTGATTGGTCCTTGAAAGACAACATTCCTCCATAAGACTTGAACGCTCGATCAAGCTAACTGACGACTACCCTGCCCCGGGTTAAGATGTGAGGGTTCAAAAGTCCGAAAAAAACTCCTACTTCTCGGCTCGAAGTGGTTAACAAGGGACTAACTCCTTATCTCTCCAATGTTTGGGGATTTGAAACAATGCCTTGTACGTCATCGGCAAGGTTTTATCTGAAAGCATACGATCATCGGTTATGAGTATTCAGTTTCGTCATCCTCCCTCCAATCTTTACTAATCATAGTGACAAAGTGGAGTAAATAAAGTGAAAGTGCCAGTGCAATGTAGTAAATGAGTGACATCGACATGATTTATTCAGAAAAATGCATAGTCACTTTATCAATATTACCATTCGAAACAAACAATGTTTAACAGCAAGTAGTAACTAACAGAAAAGAAACTACAAATGCAAATGATAAAAAGTCCTAGGACTGCCAATGTTGAGGATGTCTGCCTGTCTGGACCACTGGCTTCTGGAAATAACCCTCTTAATCTACGAGCTCAGACAACTGAGAGGTTGTCATGCACAACCAAAACTCCTTTTGGAAAGGAAATGCACCCTTTGTCGATCAACTGTTGCACTTTTGCCTGGAAAGCTTTGCAATCTTCAGTTGAATGCCCCGGGGATCCACCATGGTATCCACACTGCGCATGGGGATTGTACCCAGGAGGGTAAGGCTCTGGCACGGACTTAAGAGCTTTGGGTTCCACCAAAGAATTATGAATCAAATATGGCAGAATCTGGCTATACGGCACAGGAACTGGATGAGAAGGAGCATTCCTTTGTTCCAAGTTGTTACGAGGTCGGTTCTGATTCTGACGCTGATTCTGATAACCTCGGCCACGGGCTCGTGGGTTTGCAAGAGGAGCGACACAGAGTTCCCGATGTGGTGCCCTAGGCACAATTGTCTGTCCAGACACAGAAGATACTGACCGCTGAGAAGACGAAGAACCAACAGATTTCACCGATTCATCTTGAGGATACCCAACATCTGTCAGGACTGCATTAACCATAGTTTCATCTTCAGCTTGAAAGCTACAGAGAGATTCAGTTTCACTAGCCTGACCACCCGAAACATTCTGGATTCTTCTAGTCTTCACACCATACTCGATGCGTTCTCCTGCCCTTACCAATTCAGAGAAATTTGGTGCAACTCCAAGCATTCTTTCGAAGTACGGGCTCTGCAAGGAGTTTACAAACATGCCTTTTAACTCTCGGTCTAGAAGCGGCAGTTGCACTCTAGCAACAAATTCTCTCCATCTCTAAACATACTTCCTGAAAGGTTCATTGTTCCCTTGAGACAATTCTTGCAGCTGCATGCGACTAGGAGCTTCATCAAGATTGTAGTCATACTGTTTCAGAAAAGCATTGGCTAAATCCACCCATGATCGGATCTGATCACTTTCTAACTGCATATACCAACTCAGCGGTGCCCCAGTCAGACTATCTTGAAAGCAGTGAATCATCAACTTATCGTTATGCACGAACGAAGTCATTCTTTGGCAGAACATCACCAAATGTTGCTTCAGGAAACTATCTCCTTTGTACTTTTCGAACCTCGGCGCTCTGAACTTCGGAGGTAACACTAGGCCAGCAACCAGACACACGTCTGCAGCATTGGGGCTAACAGCGTCTTTACCTTTCAAGGCTTTGAATCTTTCATCCAACACACGAAACCTTTTAGCATACATAGGAGCTAATGGGTCTTCAGTCTTGGTTATCGGGACCTCTCTTCGGGAAGTTGGCACAGGGAGAACAACACCCTGATAGTCTGAGATATCAACAGAAGGAGAACGTTCACTTCGGACAACAAACTGTTCATGTAGACCTCGGTCTACAACAGAAGGCTGCACAAGTTGAGTTGCAGTAAGGTTGTTCACTTGCGGAAAGTCTTCGTCATGTGTAGAACCATACAAAGGATTGGACGTCACAGTGAAACCTGACAAGGTATCAACAAACTGGAAGCTGCTCTCTGACATAGCTACCAACAAATTTCAACTGACTTCACTGCTCAATTCTGATCAATTCTGCTTCAACCCCTTGGTCGTCTTCAACACTCACCTTCAGAATCAAAACAACGGCTGGATAAGAGCTCTGACTAGCTGGAGCATGGCATGCAATATGATGCAGGAATGTTCATGCAAATGCAATGCAAGATGCAGCAAACACGGGATCACAGCCCCCACAAAGCTCTGATTACTGCTGCGCTGCTGATGGGATAAGTCTGCTCTAACGAGAGAAAACCAAAATACCGGGTAGACTGGAAGTCAAGTTTCCTGCAAAAACCCTCCCACTCACGGGTATGGACCTAAACTGACACAAGTTCGGCATCCTATGCGGGTCGTCGGCGTCACAGACTTTCAAGACTGATGATACGATACCCAGAAGGTGTGGCATCATCCTGTCCTGAAGAGGCCTCACTTAGCCAACTTCCAAATGATCGGTCCCCAGAGTCGACAATCCTCCAAACCAACAACCCCCTCAACCCAAAGGGTTGAAAAATAAGTCAACCGGGAGAACCTCGTCTGAGCGTGGATTTCATGAGACACTAGCGCCTGCCAAGCAAGTGCGCGCCCACTAATTTCCACAACTAATGCTATGATGCACTCAAGCCTGGGTCTGGCTTCTCACTCATCAGAGCCCCCATCCCACAACAGCATAATAGCAACAGATAATAATAAGTGCGGGAAATGTAAATACATCAGTAATATACAACACAAAAATAAACACCCACAGACACGCAAACAAGCGCTAGGATTGACTCTCTCAGGGGACGTTGGATCCCCTGACTGACTCGCATATGGGACGTTGGATCCCAGGAAACTATCAGATCCCCAGCAGAGTCGCCAGCTGTCGCTTTCGCGAAAATAAGGTGCCGGCAAAACAGAAGAGTCGCCACCTTTCGTTATTTATCCCTCGGAACGGGAAAGGAAACGATCGGAAAAACCTGACGAAAAAGGTATAAGACAAGGTCATCGCAACTGTTGTCTGGGTTCGGGAGTTGGTTACGCAAGGGGAAGGTATTAGCACCCCTCACGTCCGTCGTACTCGACGGGATCCACGCTTGTTGGTTTGTCTACGGGTGAAAACAATCTATCTATGGTTGCTAGAACTAAACGGAAAGAAACTGACTCGATAGAGCGTCGCACTCTATGCCTACGTATTCTCGTCAGAGAATGAGAAATCAGAGTCAACGTAGTTCGGGAAACTACGGGGGAAGTTGCTCGGCAAGACGTCGCGTCTTGTGCCTACGTATTCTCATCAGAGAAATCAGAGCATGACGTAGTTCAGGCTAACTACGGCTAGACAAAGGTGTTCTCGGTCACACGGGGTGAGAGAAAAGGTTGACGATACTAGCGTACGCATTCTAGCAGTTAGGTGGACGCTGCTCGACCATTGGAGACTTAGGCGTACCTATTTGCGGTAGAACGGACGTAGTATGTCGGGTTTTAAAGGTATGGGAACCTACGGGAACTAGAACTACGGTCTGGTCTCAAATGCACTCGGGCAAGAGAGAAGGATAACATCAGTCGTTAGCGGGAAAGTCTCGATCGCACAGCAGTGAGAGAACAGAAGGTTAGTTGTTAGTGTGCTCGCTAGGATATCGCATCCTATGCCTACGTACTCTTGTCTGGTACGAGAGATCAGAGCAAACGTAGTTCGACTACGGGAAAGGGGAAAGGTGGCTCGCCAATACATCAGTATTGTGCCTACGTATTCTCGTCAGAGAAATCAGAGCACGACGTAGTTCGGGAGACTACGAGTCTCGATTGCACGGGGGCGAGAACAAAGAGGAAGCGGGCCCATGCCTAAACGGGAAGGAACTCGGGACACACACGCAAGAACCTAAGACGTAGGAGTGAATGCGTCACAAGTTACCCAAAGGGTACCATACTAGACATCCTAGACGATTGAGAAGAACTTCCCAACTGTCATTTCCTACGTATCTAACGATACAGCTCACAACACTCGACGGTGGAAGAAGACTTGAAGAAGACGATGATGATGATGAACGAAGCAGCTCCTGGGCTCCTGACGTGCGTGCAAGCTCCATTCCAATCTTCTCCTCTCTGGATCCTTGATGATGACGCTCGAATCAGAACAATGTAACGCTTAGACCGTCATGGTTCGACTCACACGAGAAATCGAACACTGATAGGTAGCGTATTGATATCCGTGTCAAAGACAAGATGGAGAAATGATATCGAAAATCATTCTCCAATTGAATCGTGTCACACGGCCAGCCAGAAATAAAATCGAAGATAAAATCGGATAGAAACGAAATAGGAAAGAAAATAGGAGACAAATCCACTAACAAATGGAAATAAAATGCTACTCCTAAAAATACGACAATTAAATTCTACTAGAAAGCATTCTAAAGAAATATTAAAGGGAAATGCGTATGAGAAAATATAATGGAAATTCTATATAAAATCCTATATTATTCTATATTAAAAATCTATGATAATAGCTATATATTCTATAAAGAAAATAGAAAAACTATATTAAATCTATAATACCCTATAATATGCTAAAAAATAATAGAATATAAATTCTATAAAACTATGCATTAATGTCCTAGGAAAATAAAACTATAATCCTAAAAAATAGAACTACCTCTATTACACTCATTCATCCAATACAAGGGATAAATTAAAAATAACAGAGGGGCACAAACTGCAGAACCAGGGTGTGAATGCAGCAAAAACAATACAGGGCCCAGCCCATAAAGGAATGGTCAGAAAATAGAAAGAAAATAAAACGCAGGGGGGTTTATGGCCAAAAACGGGGGTGCATCAGTAATTCGGTGAATGGGCTCGGCCCAAGCAATCCACACAAGAAAGAAAAGGGGAAAACAGGGGGTGCATTTGGAAAGGGGGTGTACGGATTGGAAAACACGAATTGGGCCCAAGGAGAGATCCCACGAAGCCCTTTCCCTCTTCCACTCTGTTGCACCCCAAAATTTGACCAACAATTATTTACCCATCCAGTGTTTGAAGGTTGATACCTTTGTCAGAAAGCTCAAGAGATCCTCAGAGGAATTGGTTGAAACCAAGGTTGTGTGCCTCATAACTTGAGAGTTGTGGAAGCTCCTCGGATGATTCTAAGACTGTGAGGATGAACTTGAAGCTTTGAGAAAGCTTATGAGATGTCTTGAAAGCCATCATGAATCCTAGAGAGGTCATTGTACAAGAATTCAGAAGATTCAACCATGAATGGTAGAATTAGGGTTTGACTGGGTCAACCCTAGGTCAACTGATGATTTGGAGAGGGTTGAGACCTAATCCAAGGGCCATGTGATCATGTAATGATGTATTGAGATACTATAAGGATGATTCCTAGACCAACTCATCATGATTAAGGAGTTTGAGAAGTTTCAAGCTAGGGTTTCTAAGGATTGATAGAGTAAAATCCCCTAGTTTGATCCCTATCTTCCAAGCAGTTTTAGCTCAAGATGTGATTGTCATCTCATCTTCCCCACAACATGAATGTTGTAGAGATTGTTCTTAGCTTTAATTTGAGTGGTGGAAGTCCTTGATAGGATTTTTGGAGCTCAAGTTATGGTTTTGACAAATTACAGGTCATCTGAGGTATGTTAATCTGGGTCCTTGAAAGTCACCCAACTTGCAGACAACTTTTGCCCTAGTAGGATGATTCCTATGGATTCTTGGTCAACATGAATGTTGAAGAGCATCTTCTTAGCTTTCTAGAGAGTACTATAAGTCCTTGATAGGATTTGTAGAACTCAACTTATGGCTTTGACAAGCCAAGGGCATTTTGGTCATTTGGAAGTTATAAGTCATTTCAAGCATAAGGCCATATCTCCTACTTCCAAGCTTCAAATGGAAAAATCTTCAACATAAAACTTGCTTAGAATGATGTTTTAAGGCTAGTAAGGAGGTCATGAGATGTTGAAAAGGCTCATATCAAAAAGTGATAAAAATGGCCTAAAAATGAGGCATAAGTTAATTCAAGTGAAGTTGAAAATCATAAATCCCAAGTTATAAATCCAAAACATGTCATATGATAGGTCATTTTGACTCCAAATGACATTCTAAGAACAATGGTTCATCCACAATTTTGATTTGAGGCTTGCATCATAGGGTCGCTTTGTAATTGGATTGCTTGCATAATAGGGTACCAAACCAAAACAAGGAAAAACTTAATAAAAAAGGAAGATATGCATTGTAACTAATCCAAAATATCATGTGGGGACAAATTAAAGTTTGTTACAAGGATTATAAGGCATTTGGCATGAGATACCATATTATGAGAAATGAGAATTCAAAATACCATTGCATGAAAACTTCAAATTTTCATTGGATTGTTCTAGGAGGTTCTAGACTGTTCTAATCCATTCTATATAATGAGTGCAACTTGCATTGAGGCAAGGTTGGTGTTATTTGGTGTAGAGAAGAGAGATTGAAATCCAAAAGCTTCATTTGCAAATCATATTCAAACTTCATATTCTTCTTCATTACCATTCCATTTTTCTTCATAAACCTTCTCCATACATATTTTTGAGTGTGTTCATGCTGGTTTGAAGCTCCATTAATGGAGAATTGAAGGTGTTTACATTGAATTTGCAAGAAGGAAATTGTCATTGGATCTTGAAGTACAAGCTTGCTACATCAAATCTTTTGCATACAGAAGAGTTTTCATCATTCAAGGAGCATTCTTGAGGAGTTTCGAGGCTTGAATTGAAGAGTTTCACCACCTACCATTCCAAGAAGTCAGGTATGCAAAACCATTTCTACACCCTATTCTAGGCATGGCTAGGGTAAATTATTAGTGTAAAGCTGTTAGAGACAATTAGGTGACCAATTTTGATGAGTTTGGGAGCATTTGGTGAAGTTTTAACTATGGAGGTCAATTCTTGGATGAGCAAGATCGTGTTATATATTGAGTGTTAAGGCAAGATTAATGGATGATTTTAATTAGGGTAGCATAAGGATCATTTTGATACCAAGAAAGTTGAGTTTGGTTGAAGTCGTGGATTGATGATATTTTGAGATTGGTTTGGTTATACATTCGGGTTGCTTGATAGAGGTCATTTCAATGTGTTCCAATGCCATAGTCGTATTCAGGGCGAAATTCTAGTCAAGTTTGGTTTTTACATCGTGGTGATTGATGCTGAAATGAGGGAGAACGAATGAGAGGAAGTTCTGTTGCATGGCATGTGTTTTCATGGAGGTTTTCTGAAAACCCTAGTCTCAAGGAAGAAGAAGATGTCTCTACCGTTAGATTGCACGCGGACCATTTGACTTGAAATCCATCCAACGCCTCAGATTCAAATTCGTTTGGAGGGAAGAATGAAAGCAGCGTAAAACGTTGCGTTTCATTAAAGCTTTATTCTAGGCTTTGTGTGATTATTGCTAACGCCACCCCCATTCAGGCCCAATATCATTTTATAACTATAATTCGTTGCTATTTTCACCGTCCATTTCTCATTTTCTTATTGATTTTTTATTCTATTTCTGATTTAGACTCTGGGCCCAAGCGCTTTACTCTTCAGACCCCCCTTTGGGCCCACGCATGGAAATAAACTGGATATTGTTGCTGTTCACACCCATGCTTCATATTAATCATTTTAATTTTTTACCATTTCATTTCAAATCTTTAGAAAATTCATATAAATAGAAAAATCAATATTTTCTCATGGGAATTTTTTCTCCACTTTCCATTTTTTGTCTAGAAAAATATAAAATCATAAAATTGCCATTTTATTTCATTTTAGTATTTTTTGCATATTTTTCATTTTAATTGCTTTTTAATGCTTTTAAGTTGATACCTTAACTTGTAGAATTTATTTTAGGTAGCTCCCTTAATATTTTTAGGTCAATCTTTTTAGAATAATTAGATATATGTTTTAGGTTCCCCCTGGATTAATTCCATATTTTTGTGATGAATTTTAGGATAGTTTTGGTTAGATGCTATTAGGTAGTGTAGAATTAGGTTAAAACTTCAACATAGGTCCATAACAACTTTAGATTTTGGGTTTTTAGGACAATTTAGACTATGGGGCATATATGGGTATTAAGGGTAGGTATGTAGGATCCCTTAGAAATTATATTAGGATTTAATATAATAGTATGCTATTTTTAGTTGATTTTTGTATTGGTTGATTGTTTGTGTTGCCTTTAAGGCATGTTTGCTTTAGTTTGCTTTGATTTGGGAGCTTGGAAAGCTTGGTATCTCATTGTGGAGCATTGTGGAGCATGGTAGAAGACTTGAAGATGCATTGAGGAGCTTGAGAGCTTGTTCTTCTTTTCTTTTTGTTATTTTAGGGTTAGGGATTAGGAAGAGCTTAGATGTAGATAATTTCTTTCTCAAATATGGATGGTATCATTCACCTCCATTCCTCCCTATGATTCAAAGTCTTTCCATGGCATATGTAACACCCCACTTCCCAAAACAAATAAAATATGAATAACATAATAAAAATCAGAGTTTCCTTCCCAAGTGGGATATCACATAAAAATCACGTTTCCTTATAAAAAAGGTTTTTCTCCAAATACAGCAGAATATTTAAATAATACAATTAAATAAAAATTTTGATACGTTCGCAGGAAAAAAATAGGAGTTCAACATGAAACAATAAAAATGCCCAAGTCCCGTGCTACGTATCAGAGCATCCTAGACTCGACAGTCACACCAATATCCAAGCTAGCTAAGCACCTGGATTATCTGTACTTCCGAAGAAGCACAGACCACAACAACAACAAGGGGTGAGAAATCATGATCAAAAATATAATGGTAATGTAATACATGTAATAAGGCAGTAAAACACACCAACACATCAATTATTCACCCCAACAACACCATATAACGAACCTACTGTTCAAATTACAATATAACATATTATAATGCAATTATGCAACTCAACACCATGCATGCGGTACCGACTCATTGGTTCATTCAATCGAACCTGGATAGATCACTTACGCTCCTCCTGAGACATGATCTATCCCCCACCATTCTCCACAAAGGAGTACGGATGAATCACTTACGCTCCTCCTGAGACATGATTCATCCCACCAAAACACCATGATATGCAAGACACCAATGCATAATTATTATATTCTGGCACGCTAAGTGCACACGATCCTCCTGATCATATCATCATACAACAATGCATATGTATAGATATATTACACCAACACCATATAAATCAATCAGATAGTAAACGAATTCATACTATCACACCGGATATAACTACGTCCCCCCCTCCACTCGGGGATACACGATCCTACTGATCACTACACACATATACATTACTAATTGCTCACCAACAATATTAAGGGAAACGCGTACTATCCCCAAGTACACAAGTTATATCCCATACTCATCATTTTCACACTACAGCAAGGCTAGAAGGATCACACGAGACCAATTCAGACATCTCACCAAAAGTCTCTGAGGTTACTCAGAACCTCCCTAAACCAACACCTCAGCCTATACACCAAAATCAATAATTCATCAACATCAATCCACAATCACAAACATGCCAATAGATATTATACTTACCAATTATCCTATAATTTCTACTCTAGAACCGACATTACGGTACATTACCGACATTTCAGAGTCACTCTGAATCTCACCAAGGTCCTAACCATAGTCATTAACGACGCTATAGGGAAACAACACATAACTTTTCCCAAAGCTATAATCACGGTCATTGCCAACACTACGGTAACAACACATAATCTCATCAGCTTTATATTCCTAGTTACTATCAACACTACAGTAACATCAACAATCCAACAAAATGGATCAATACTACAGTAACATCATCACCATATATATATATACCCCAAAATGCATCATCAGCATTCATCAATCCCCCAACATCAACAATAATCATAGCATGCCAATATAAAACTTTATATAACGATAAATTCCTACGGGGTTAAGGAATCCCCTCTACCCTATACATGTATAAACCATTCCCAATCAAATTTCTCCCCCCTTACCTTGACAATTGGTCGATCGATAGAATTCCTCCTAGAATTGGTCTCTTGGCCTTCTCCTTCCTCTTCCGTTCTTCGTTCCCTTTTTCCTTCGTTCTTTTTCACTTTCCTCGTTCTTTCCTCTTCTCTCTTTCTATCGCTCTTTTTTCTCAATTTTCTAAAATGTATCGTAACTCTCCTAACCCCTCATATTCTATTTCCCTTTTTAATTATTCTAATCCCAATAATAATAACTAATAAAATAATATAATATTAATAATCTTAATAATAATAATAATACTAATATAATCTTACTAATATTAATAATACCACATATTAATAATAATAATAATAATAATAATAATAATAATAATATTAATAATTCTAATAATAATAATAATGATAATAATAATAATAATCTTAATAATAATAATACTATTAATAATAACAATAATAATAATATTATTATCTCTCCAATAATCATAATAATACTTTTAATAATAATAATAATAACACTAATAATAATAATAGTAATAATAATAATAATAATAATAATAATAATACTATTATTATTATCACACCAATATCCCACGCCTATGGTAATCCCTTTCCTCTCCATTCCAACTTTTCTAATATCTCCTTGCTACCCCTTCATATTTCCTTCCTCACGGTTTCTATCGTGACTTTTCATATTTCCATTCTAACTTCCCAATAACCCTTTCACCTCTTATTTTACTTATTCCAACCACTAATATTCCCAATAATAATTCTAATAATAATAATTATAATAATCATTATAATAATAATAATAATATAATATAATATAATACTATTATAATATTATAGTAATATTCAACATAATAATAATAATAGTGATACACCCAACAATAATTATAATTATAATAATAATAATATTATCACACCAATAATAATAATAATATTAATAAAAATAATATAATAATAATATAATAATACTAATATTATTATTTCACCAAAATAATAATAATATTAATAATAGTAACAAATATAATAAATATAATAATAATAATAACACCCCCACCAATGTTACTATTATTTTTATATTACTATATTTCATACCAAAATATCACCAATAGTCCTCCCACATTAGGGACACCCACCAAACATCATCAAATACACCCCCACCAAAGGGCACACCAACATATAATTTTTAAAATAATAATAAAGTGACTAAATAATTAAAATGGGTGTTACAACTCTCCCCCACTTTAATTATTTTCGTCCTCGAAAATTACCTGATGGAAATAGCTCCGGATACGTTTCTCGCATCCTGCTTTCCAACTCCCAGGTCACACTGCCTCCTGCAGCACCTCCCCAAGCTACCTTCACCAAAGGTATCTCTTTCCCTCGGAGCTGTTTCATCTTACGGTCCTCGATCCTCAACGGCATCGTCTCAATAGTAAGATTCTCCCGAACCTGAACATCATCTCTCTGAATCACATGAGATGGATCAGAAACATATTTTCGCAATTGCGACACATGAAACACATCATGTAGATTCGACAACTCCGGCGGCAACGCCACCCTATAGGCCACAGCACCAACTCTTTGCAAAATTTCATAAGGTCCAATAAACTTAGGATCCAGCTTCTTGGACTTCAACGCCCGACCCACACCAGTCATCGGGTTAACTCTTAGGAATACGTGATCACCTACACAGAATTCCAACTCTTTCCTCCGATTATCATGATAGCTCTTCTGCCTACTCTGAGACACTTTCATTTTCTCACGAATCATCTGAATCGTCTCAGTAGTCTGCTGAACAATTTCTGGTCCAAGCACCACACTCTCACCGGTCTCATACCAACACAGAGGAGTCCTACACCTCCTCCCATACAAAGCTTCAAAGGGTGCCATTCCAATACTCGAATGGTAACTATTATTGTACGTGAATTCAATCAATGATAAATGAGTGTCCCACGCACCACCCTTTTCCAATACACAAGCTCTTAATAAATCCTCAAGCGACTGAATAGTCCTTTCCGATTGACCATCAGTTTGTGGATGATAAGCTGAACTTAATTTCAACTTAGTACCCAAAGCTTCTTGCAAGCTCTTCCAAAATTCTGAAGTAAACCTCGGATCTCTATCCGACACAATACTGGACGGAACACCATGTAACTTCACAATTACCCGAATATAAATCTCCGCCAGCTTCGTCAACGGAAAACTAATATTAATTGGCACAAAGTGTGCAGACTTCGTTAACCGATCCACAATCACCCATATAGCATCAAAACCTCTCGCCGTATTTGGCAATCCTGTAACAAAGTCCATAGAAATGCAATCCCATTTCCAAACCGGAATTTCCAACGGTTGCATAAATCCAGAAGGTCTCTGGTGTTCTACCTTCGATTTCTGACACGTCAAACAGGCATAAACAAATTGAGCAATGTCTCTTTTCATACCAGACCACCAAAATAATTTCTTTAAATCATGATACATCTTCGTAGCTCCGGGATGAATACTCAGATTACTACGGTGTCCTTCACTCAAAATCAGCTTTTTCAGTTCCTCATCATCTGGTACACAAATCCTGCCTCTAAATCTCAACACACCTGTACTATCCAATTTAAAGTCACTATCGAAGTCACTTCCTACTCCAGGCATCAAATCTACCAATTTCACATCCAACTTCTGATTCTCTCTAATCATATCCAAGAAGTCATTATTTACCTGCAACATACCCAACATTACACTCTCTGCAGTAGTTTCACAAACCATGCTCAAATCTCTGAATTGTTCAATTAACTCAATTTCTTTCACCATCAGAGCTGCCATATGAATTGTCTTTCTACTCAAAGCGTCTGCCACTACATTGGCCTTTCCCGGATGATAACTCAAACTGAAGTCATAATCCTTCAAAAATTCTAACCATCTTCTCTGCCTCATATTCAGCTCTTTCTGATCAAACAGGTATCTCAGACTCTTATGATCACTAAACACTTCAAATCTTGAACCATACAGGTAATGCCTCCAAATTTTCAACACAAAAACAACCGCAGCTAACTCAAGATCATGAGTAGGATAATTTCGCTCATGCACTCTCAGTTGCCGCGAAGCATATGCTACTACCTTACCATTCTGCATAAGAACTCCTCCTAATCCCATCTTAGACGCATCACAGTACACCACAAACGGTTCACTCGGAGTCGGTAACACTAACACCGGTGCCGTAGTCAATCTCTTTTTCAACTCTTCAAAACTTTCTTCACAAGCAGCGTCCCATACGAAAACTTGGTTCTTTCTCGTCAACTGAGTTAATGGCAACGCCAAATTAGAGAACCCTTCAATAAACCTGCGGTAATAACCAGCTAAACCCAGAAAGCTCCTAATTTCTGTCGCTGTCTTTGGCGGTTCCCACTGCAATACTGCACTTACTGTTGACGGATCCACCGCTATTCCATCTTCAGATATTACATGCCCCAAGAAACTCACTCTCTTCAACCAGAAGTCACACTTTGACAGTTTAGCAAATAATTTATTTTCCTTCAACACTTGCAAGGCAATTCTCAAATGTCCTGCATGTTCTTCATCAGATTTAGAATAAATTAATATATCATCAATAAACACTACAATGAATTGATCCAAATAAGAATGGAAAATTCTGTTCATATACTCCATAAATACTCCCGGCGCATTAGTCACTCCAAACGGCATTACAGCATATTCATAATGTCCATATCGAGTTCTAAAAGCAGTCTTCTGAATATCACCTTCTTTTACTCTTATTTGATGATAACCCGACCTTAAGTCAATCTTACTAAACACACGAGCTCCCACCAGCTGGTCCATCAAATCATCAATCCTCGGGAGAGGATACTTATTCTTAATCGTCACTTTATTCAACTGACGGTAATCGATGCACAAACGCATACTACCATCCTTCTTCTTCACCAACAACACTGGAGCTCCCCACGGCGATACACTTGGCCTAATAAACTTTCTATCCAACAATTCTCCAATCTGAGACTTCAACTCAGCCAATTCCACTGCAGACATCCTGTACGGCGCCATAGAAATAGGCCTCGTACCAGGAACAAGATCAATACCAAATTCCACTTCTCGCGTCGGAGGCAATTCCGTAATGTCGTCAGGAAACACTTCCGGAAATTCATTCACCACTGCCAATTCCTCCATTGACACTTTGCTATCTACCGATAAAGTTGCAAATAAAGCAAACACTCTAGTTTCATCTTCCAACAAGGCCCTCAATTCTTTATTAGACAAAGAACTTGCTAAAGCTTCCTCTTCAGGGGTCAAGAACAACAATTCCTTCCGAAAACAGTCGATGTAGACTCGGTTGAACTCTAACCAGTTCATACCCAGAATAACATCCAATTTACCAAGTGGTAGACAAATCAAATCCACTTCAAATTCTCTACCGAAAATAGTCAGCGGACACTTCAGGCATACCAAAGAAGTAGTCACTGAACCTATAGAGGGTGTCTCAATAGTCATTCGTCTCTCCAGAGTAGACGGCACCAATCCTATCCTCTCCACACAATCCACAGAAATAAACGAGTGTGTTGCACCCGTATCAATAATAGCAGTTAAAGGAATATTATTGATAATACAAGTACCTTTGATAACACGCTCATCACTGGCAGCTTGAGTTCCTGCCAAAGCAAACACTTTTCCACCAGCCGGAGACGTCTGAGGCTTCTTCGGCTTCTCACAATGGGTACTGATGTGACCCTTCTCACCACAGTTATAACAGGTCGGCATAGTTGCTCTGCAGTCAGCTATCACATGACCTGGTTTTCCACACTTAAAACACTTTTTGGCTTCATTAGGACAATCATTAGCACGGTGTCCCATACCACCGCACCGAAAACATTTCCCTTCAGCAGATGCTCTCCCATCTCTAGGCTTCTTATCAACAACAGCTTTACGTTTTCCCTTATCAGCAGCAACACCATAAGGAGTACCACTAAACCTCTGCTTACCCTTACGGTCATTAACAGCTTTGTAGTGTGCAATCCTTGCCCGGTTATCGTTATCATAGATCCTGCTCCTGCTTACCAGCTCAGGATAGCTCCTGATCTTCTGACAAGCAATCCCCAGCTTAATCTCTGGACGCAGTCCATTCTCAAACTTTAAGCACTTAGAAGTCATTGCCCCTTCCACATTATAGTGAGGACAATACTGCACCAGCTCCTCAAACTTAGCAGCATACTCTGCTACAGTCATACTACCCTGCTTCAGCTCTAAGAATTCAATTTCCTTAGCACTCCGAATATCTTCCGGAAAATACTTCTCCAGAAAACCCTTCCGAACTACCTCCCAAGTAATGGCAGTTCCAGCAGCTTCCAATCTTTGGCGACTATTGTCCCACCAAGCTTCAGCCTCACCCTCCAGCATGTGAGTACCAAACCTCACCTTCTGCTCATCAGTACAATCCATAGTTCTGAAGATTTTCTCAATTGCCTTCAGCCACTTCTGAGCAGCTTCTGGGTCCAGAATTCCTCCTTCAAACGTTGGCGGCTTGTTGCTCCGAAACTGCGCCAAACTCCTGAATTGGGCATCTGCAGTTTGATTCTGATTAGCAACAGCTTGCGCCATTGCTTGCATAGCAGCAACTAATGCAGCATCGTTCCTTCCTGCCATACTGCTCAAAACATAACAACACCAGGTTAAAAGATATTCAACTACATCATAACGGACAGACTCAACTCGACTCAACAACACTGGCCGGACGGACCGACCTGCTCTGATACCAATTGTAACACCCCACTTCCCAAAACAAATAAAATATGAATAACATAATAAAAATCAGAGTTTCCTTCCCAAGTGGGATATCACATAAAAATCACGTTTCCTTATAAAAAAGGTTTTTCTCCAAATACAGCAGAATATTTAAATAATACAATTAAATAAAAATTTTGATACGTTCGCAGGAAAAAAATAGGAGTTCAACATGAAACAATAAAAATGCCCAAGTCCCGTGCTACGTATCAGAGCATCCTAGACTCGACAGTCACACCAATATCCAAGCTAGCTAAGCACCTGGATTATCTGTACTTCCGAAGAAGCACAGACCACAACAACAACAAGGGGTGAGAAATCATGATCAAAAATATAATGGTAATGTAATACATGTAATAAGGCAGTAAAACACACCAACACATCAATTATTCACCCCAACAACACCATATAACGAACCTACTGTTCAAATTACAATATAACATATTATAATGCAATTATGCAACTCAACACCATGCATGCGGTACCGACTCATTGGTTCATTCAATCGAACCTGGATAGATCACTTACGCTCCTCCTGAGACATGATCTATCCCCCACCATTCTCCACAAAGGAGTACGGATGAATCACTTACGCTCCTCCTGAGACATGATTCATCCCACCAAAACACCATGATATGCAAGACACCAATGCATAATTATTATATTCTGGCACGCTAAGTGCACACGATCCTCCTGATCATATCATCATACAACAATGCATATGTATAGATATATTACACCAACACCATATAAATCAATCAGATAGTAAACGAATTCATACTATCACACCGGATATAACTACGTCCCCCCCTCCACTCGGGGATACACGATCCTACTGATCACTACACACATATACATTACTAATTGCTCACCAACAATATTAAGGGAAACGCGTACTATCCCCAAGTACACAAGTTATATCCCATACTCATCATTTTCACACTACAGCAAGGCTAGAAGGATCACACGAGACCAATTCAGACATCTCACCAAAAGTCTCTGAGGTTACTCAGAACCTCCCTAAACCAACACCTCAGCCTATACACCAAAATCAATAATTCATCAACATCAATCCACAATCACAAACATGCCAATAGATATTATACTTACCAATTATCCTATAATTTCTACTCTAGAACCGACATTACGGTACATTACCGACATTTCAGAGTCACTCTGAATCTCACCAAGGTCCTAACCATAGTCATTAACGACGCTATAGGGAAACAACACATAACTTTTCCCAAAGCTATAATCACGGTCATTGCCAACACTACGGTAACAACACATAATCTCATCAGCTTTATATTCCTAGTTACTATCAACACTACAGTAACATCAACAATCCAACAAAATGGATCAATACTACAGTAACATCATCACCATATATATATATACCCCAAAATGCATCATCAGCATTCATCAATCCCCCAACATCAACAATAATCATAGCATGCCAATATAAAACTTTATATAACGATAAATTCCTACGGGGTTAAGGAATCCCCTCTACCCTATACATGTATAAACCATTCCCAATCAAATTTCTCCCCCCTTACCTTGACAATTGGTCGATCGATAGAATTCCTCCTAGAATTGGTCTCTTGGCCTTCTCCTTCCTCTTCCGTTCTTCGTTCCCTTTTTCCTTCGTTCTTTTTCACTTTCCTCGTTCTTTCCTCTTCTCTCTTTCTATCGCTCTTTTTTCTCAATTTTCTAAAATGTATCGTAACTCTCCTAACCCCTCATATTCTATTTCCCTTTTTAATTATTCTAATCCCAATAATAATAACTAATAAAATAATATAATATTAATAATCTTAATAATAATAATAATACTAATATAATCTTACTAATATTAATAATACCACATATTAATAATAATAATAATAATAATAATAATAATAATATTAATAATTCTAATAATAATAATAATGATAATAATAATAATAATCTTAATAATAATAATACTATTAATAATAACAATAATAATAATATTATTATCTCTCCAATAATCATAATAATACTTTTAATAATAATAATAATAACACTAATAATAATAATAGTAATAATAATAATAATAATAATAATACTATTATTATTATCACACCAATATCCCACGCCTATGGTAATCCCTTTCCTCTCCATTCCAACTTTTCTAATATCTCCTTGCTACCCCTTCATATTTCCTTCCTCACGGTTTCTATCGTGACTTTTCATATTTCCATTCTAACTTCCCAATAACCCTTTCACCTCTTATTTTACTTATTCCAACCACTAATATTCCCAATAATAATTCTAATAATAATAATTATAATAATCATTATAATAATAATAATAATATAATATAATATAATACTATTATAATATTATAGTAATATTCAACATAATAATAATAATAGTGATACACCCAACAATAATTATAATTATAATAATAATAATATTATCACACCAATAATAATAATAATATTAATAAAAATAATATAATAATAATATAATAATACTAATATTATTATTTCACCAAAATAATAATAATATTAATAATAGTAACAAATATAATAAATATAATAATAATAATAACACCCCCACCAATGTTACTATTATTTTTATATTACTATATTTCATACCAAAATATCACCAATAGTCCTCCCACATTAGGGACACCCACCAAACATCATCAAATACACCCCCACCAAAGGGCACACCAACATATAATTTTTAAAATAATAATAAAGTGACTAAATAATTAAAATGGGTGTTACAGCATACACCTCTCTCCTTTGGAGGGATAAGTGCTATACCTAGGAGGTAGAACTTTTGAGGGAACCATTCCTTTGATGTTGAACCCTTATAGGTCACCTTTGGTGGTCAAATAAGCAGTTCAATATCCCCCAGCTTATCCAGTAAGTGATTTTTCTCTGGTTTGATTGTCTTGAGAGATGTCAGAGCTTGAGCTTGAAGATGAAGACTTCATTGAAGAGTATTGAAGAGGATGAATCCTTGAGTACTGCCAGTCCAGCTGAAGCTTGAAGAGCATGAAGAGCAAGTTGATACTTGAAGATCCCTGAAGATTAGGTGAAGCCTGAAGGTGGAGCTAATCAAGAAGCTGAAGCTTAAGGGAAAAGATGAGTTGAAACTCATGTTGTAGGGTTGAAACCTGGAGAAGCAAACTGATGTTTGTCAAGTGATTGAAGTCTGAAGACTGGGTTGCTGTTGGAAAAGCTGAAGCTTGGAGTTGAGAGGAGTTGATCTGCTTTCTTCTCTTTTTCTTTTCTGTATTGCTGTATTTTGTTTGACTTGTCTGATGCATTAGAATAAGTCCATATCTAGAATAGGTGGAATCTAGGAGCATGATTGCACTAGAGGTTGAGTTGCTCCCTCTGCTTGTATTGTTATTGTGTGGCTTTGCTTGCGGGTATTCGGTAGAGCCCAGCTCCCTTGCCCATGTGGCTTGTTTGCCTGATGGCATTTTATTTCATTTTATCTGTATGATTGCAGTTTACTGTTTATTGCTTGATAGCATGTTGTTTATATTTCAGTATGATTACTGTTATTTCATTCTGGCTTGAGGTTGAGATGAGCTTGTGGAGGCTGAAGCCCCACACACATTTCCTCCCTCACTTGCATTGCATGCATTTTACTGTTAAGCTGATGCTTTGTCTGTTTTGGTGTATCATTGACATGATCCCTTAGGACTCTCATTTCCTTGGATAAGGATTTGATGATAGACTTTTAGGTTGAAACCTATGCATGACAACTTCTAGGAGTTCCCTGTTCAAACCTCAACCATAGGATGAATCCATGGCATGATAACAGTAGGACTTGATAGTCTCCCTCCTAGTTGGGCCTGTTCTCTTCTCATCTCAAAAAAGTTTAAGATACAGTAATCATGAATGATTTCTTTCGTACGTTACGAGCCTTAAGCTATCTGAGAAAGGATTGTGGGAGATTTTCTTTTCCACAGTCTGGATGTTTAGTATGGTACCCTTTGGGTGACATGCGACGCATTCACTCTCAGGTCATAGTCTCTAGTGCGGTTGAAATCGCAAACACAATAAAAAACACTTCTTTCGTAAAAGACAGGAAATAAACCGTAGTTTCCCGAACTACGTGAGCTCTGATCTCTCATACCTGTTGAGAGTACGTAGGCACAAGATGGCGATGTCTTGACGAGCTACCTTCCCCCATAACCCTTCGTAGGCCGAACTACGTTGACTCTGATTTCTCATTCTCTGATGAGAATACGTAGGCATAAAGTGCGACGCTTTGCCGAGTCATTTTTCTTTTCTTTTTAAGCCAACCTTGATAGGTAGATAGAATAAAACCAACCCGTCTAAGTAAACACAACAAGCGTGGATCCCGTCGAGTACGACGGACGTGAGGGGTGCTAATACCTTCCCCTTGCGTAACCGACTCCCGAACCCAGACAATGGTTGCAATGACCTTGTCTTACCCTTTTTTCGTCAGGTTTTTCCGATCGTTTCCTTTCCCGCTCTGAGGGATAAATAACGAAAGGTGGCGACTCTTCTGTCATGCCGGCACCTTATTTTCGCGCAAGCGACACACTCACTCCCTTCTGAAACCCTAGTAACTTTCGTCTTCCCCAAACACTGTTCACGCCGTCCTTCCCTTCTCAGCCTCCCTCTCGTTTCCTCTTCTCTCTCACAAACTCTCTCTCTATCAAAATCGTCTTACGACCTACCAAACGAATGAACAACAAAAACAAATCTCCGGAACTAATCATGTGTCCTTTGATATTCATTGATGAAGATTTCTTGAAGGAGTTGGTGAATGTTCTTGAAGAAACAATGAAGATCTGGAGAACTTCTTTGAAGATTTGATGAAGAATCATGAAGTTGATGGATTGTGATGTTGATGACGAAGTCTCGTTGTAGATCTGAAGCAGTTTGGCGTTGGATCTTGATGTAGATCGTTGGACATCCTCTGGAGAACGACGCAGACGATGAAGGTTAAGATGAACGTCCTACGGATTTTGAAACTCGATGAAGCTGACGAGCTTGGATGCAGTTCGTATGGACGTATGAAGAACGTTCTTGAAGCTTTTTCTGGAGATCACAGTTGTTGTTCATGATGTCCATGGCAGATCTGGAAAATCAGTGAAGATGATGAAGAACGGTGGTGGAAGAAATGATGAACGCATGAACTTCCTGAAGAACCACGAAGAACATGACGAATGTGATTGCAGATTCTTGAAGAAACGAGTTGACGATCTTGACGAATCTGGCAAAAACTGGAAAGCGATTATGAACGGTGATGAAGATCTGTGGATCTGGTGATGCATGCGTTGAAGGTTGTTGATGATTCTGGAGAACGACGATGAACGCATGATGAATGACTCTGGAAAAATGATGAAGGCGATGAAGGTTGTTGATGAATGTTCATCGTTCTGGTAAATTATGCAGTTTCCGGCGAGCCTCCGGCGACGGTTGCGGTGGCCAGAGGCGGTTGCATGGCCGGCGGGGAGAGTCTCCGGTGAGGGATGCAGGTGAAGGAGGATGCGACACGTAGCACGCGCATGCGGAGGAGAGAATGAGGCGAAGCCACGTGTGGTGAGGTGGCGTGAGGAGGGGATGAAACGTGGAAATGGAGAAATGGGGGAAGGAGGACACGTACGCGTGGGCTGAAACATGGAAGATAGAAATGAGGTGGGGGACCCAGAAAAGCACACGTGGATGGCCTCTTATAGGACAGGTGGCGCGAGAACTTGGTACTGGGCCTCCACAACAGACACATGGCCCACGAATTAGCAGCTAATTAACCTCTGATTAGACTCTAATTAAACTCAATTAATACTAAACAAAGATTAAAACAGCAATCAAAGCCTAAATGACAATTAAGACCATTCTAAACCTAATTAAATCTAATAAACTCAATTAAAATGAACTAAGACCCTAATTAACATCTAAAAAAATGATTAAGATCTAATTAATGTCTACTTAATCCTAAATCTAAATTAAATCTAAAAAAGAGGATTAACTATTAAACTCTATTAATTCTATTTATCTCCAAACAAATAAAAATAGAAAATACTCTATTAATCCTATTTAAAAAATCCTAATAAAGGAATCATCCCATTAAAAATCATTTTAAAAACTACTTAGTATCTAAAAACATGATTTTATTAAAACCTATTATCTAAAAATGATTAGAGAAATTCCTAAAAAAGGAAATTAAAACTAAAAAACTATTTTAAAAACAATTAATATCTATTAAAGCTATTAAAAAATCTATCTAATATCTAGAAAAATCAATTAAATCCATTAAAAAATTCTAGAAAATAAGGGAAAAACCTAAAAAAAGCGAGGAAGCCGATTAAATCGATTAGCGACAAGATACGCGAATAAACGGTAAAAACCGGACACCGAGATGTCCTCAAAAACAACAGCGAGAGCTGAAAACACCGGGACGAGCACCAATTCTCAAAATACGTCCTCGTATTGGCCTGAAATGCCTGAAGCGCGCTCAGAGGGCTGTAATCCCGATAAAGTCAATCTGACTGGAAAAAATGCAATGTACGTGGTATGCAAATGCAAAATGAAATGAGTCGAAACATGAGCCAAATTGCGATAGGTAGTTGGTCAAATTTTGGGGTGCAACAATACTGAGCTAAGGGATAGAGTGACCTAAAAAACTAAGGGTTAGTCCTAAGTTTACTCGTCAAGATTCGCATCTTGTGCCTACATATCCTGGATAGGGAATGGAATCAGAGTAATCGTAGTTCCCCTCAAAAGGGAGGTTAGAAACATCTTGACTATGGTCAAGGTTTCAATGGGGAATAAACGTATCTTAAGGACACGCTTACGTGGAGTTTTGAAACTCCTATTTCTACGTTGAAATGTTGAATTAAAATTAAGGTTAAATTAGGGATGACTAGATGTTCCACGACAGGAAACCCTAAAACAGAGTACGACGACTCTTGGACCTAAAGCTAGGGTAAATGGCATTTTCGTCCACGGTGGGACACCTAGGCTATTAGGGTTTTGAAATGTTCAAAGGAGAGGAATATTGACTCGGCGGTCAAACTGATAGACCTAATCCTTCGGAGGGGATTCTAACGACAAATCATGCAGATATAGCAAATTATTATACGGCAGAATTAAAGTGCGAAAAGATAAAGAAAACGGTAAAAGAAGCATCGTGACGATCACTCGCGTAAATTACAAATCCCAAAAACAAATGCGAAAATAAAAATAACTGCGATCATGGCCTCGCATAAATTACATCCATGAAACAAAAAAAAATAGTACGAACAAATGAAATATTGAGGAGCTACAACGAACAAACTAATGAGGGTTAGACGAAAATGAAACGGCTGAATCAAGAACTTTATTTTTTTGAATTTTATAAAAAAAATTATAATTTTGACTTTTGAATTATAAAAAAATACTAACTATAAGTTATAAATTTTTTTACTAACTATAAGTTATTAACTGTAAAAACAAATTAATTTGAAATTTTAAAAGATATTTTAATTTTTGCAAAATGTCTTAATTTTAATGCTTAAAAAATGTTTTAATTTTTAAAGCTAAAAAATATCTTTTGGAATTTATTTTTAAAAATGATTTTTATTTTTAAGTTTTAAATATGAGTCTTAATTTTAAAAACAAGGTTTACATTTTACTTTGAAAAAGATTTAAATTCTTAAAAAGTTTTTTTTTATGTAAACAAAAAAGGTTTAACTTTTAGTTTGAAAAACTTTAGTCTTAAAATTTTGGAAAAGTGAATTTTAATAAAAGATAGCTTAGTTTAGCTTATGAAAAGAGAGTTAATGCAATTGTTTTTTTTTTAGAAAAAACCTTAAACTCTTGATTAAGGAAACAAATACGTTATCCAAATTTTCACCTACAGCTTCCTTTTGTTTTTTTTACTAAAACTTACATTCTAAATAATCTATGAAATAATAAAATAAACAAAAAAAGAAAAGATGAAAGAAAAAAAATATAAATGAAAGGAGAGGGACTATTGCGTCCGTTGGAGAAACCCCTTTTGGTTTTCATTTTCTTCTTCTTCTTCTTCCCCAAAGAGGCCGGCGGCCATTGTCGCTCATACGGAGCTTCTTCCGTCTTCTTTTTTCACTATCTTGAAACACACAGAAAATCAGAGAAAAACCAATTACATTGATGAAATCTTACATTTCGTTCTCAACGTGATGCTCAAACGGAGGGTCGCCGATGATGAACAGAGGTTCTGAGGCTTTTGCAGATTTTCCCGCCGGTGAGGCTTGGCCGGTGTCGAGACCCCAGGATCTCCGCCGCCGCCGATCTGGTTTATCGGTGAGCTTCGGTTCCTTCCTTCATTGAGGTAATGATGAAGAGCTCTAAAATTTTTCTGAACCTTCTTCTTCTCGATTTGATCGAGGATGTGCCTTCCTTTGTTCTTTGTAAGGGTTTTTTTTTTCCTTTCTGGATCTTAAAACTGATGATGCTTTTATATTTTCTCTTTTCTTCTGCTCTGGGATGATGATGAGGCTAAAGCTTCTGAATCCGTCGCCGCCTTTTTGCTTCCTTTCGGTTATAAGGGTTTCAATCTGAAACCTCTCCCTTTTATATGATTTGTGGGCTGGATCTATGATGAATAATATTGTTTGAGTTTTTGTTGTTGATTTTGCTAGATTATCGGATGATTTGGTGGCTGATGTAACACCCCGTTTCCCAAAATAAAATAAAACAACTAAATAAGCACACATCAGAGTATCTCCCACAACAGGATATCACAATTCACAACTAAAATTCCACAAAACATTTTTCCAAATTAATTTCTCAATAAAACTGCAGCGGAAAATATATACATAGTCTGTCATATATCACAAAACATCATATATATATTATCCATATCCATCATCCTCGTCATATATATATATATATATATATATATATATATATATATATATATATATATATATATATATATATATATATATATATATATATATATATATATATATATATATATATATATATATATATATATATATATATATATATATATCTATATATATATATATATATATATATATATATATATATATATATATATATATATCTATATATATATATATATATATATATATATATATATATATATATATATATATATATATATATATATATATATATATATATATATAACAATGGCCATCTGCCCAAAATACATATAGCATCATCTACAATCACCATCAAACAGGATACGCCACAGGGGCACAGAAAATCAACATAAAGCGATAAAACTCCCAAAAAGGCCCCGGTGTTACGTATCAGAGCAGTCTTACAGAGACATCACAATCCAAGCTAGCTAAACACCTGGATTGTCTGTACTTCCGAAGAAGAACAGACCATAACAACAGCAAAGGGGTGAGAATTACGATCAAATAATAATGGCATAATAGTACATGAAATAAAAGGTAGAAATCAATAATAATACTATTTCATATACATATCATCCGGAATCACAGACCTACCATCAACCACAACACACTATCACGCAACAATGCACTCACACAACTCTAAACATACGGTACCGACTCACAATCACGATGGGCACCGGGCCATCAACCCTCCTCACAGGAGCACATGTCAACGATGGGTACTGGGCCATCAACCCTCCACTCAGGGAGCACACCACACTGATGGGCAACTGGCCATCAACCCTCCACAATGGGAGCACCACAATAATACCGATGGACACCTGGCCATCACCCTCCACAACGGGAGCATATCTCCGATGGACACCTGGCCATCACCCTCCACTACAGGAGCACCTCATCAACATCGATGGACACATGGCCATCACCTTCCCCACCGGGAGCACAACACATTAACATCGATGGACACATGGCCATCACCCTCCCCACCGGGAGCACAACACATTAACATCGATGGACACATGGCCATCACCCTCCCCACCGGGAGCACAACACATATTCACACGCATCAAACATCTAGCACACCAAGTGCACACTGTCGCTTCCGCGAAAATAAGGTGCCGGCAAAACAGAAGAGTCGCCACCTTTCGTTATTTATCCCTCAGAACAGGAAAGGAAACGATCGGAAAAACTTGACGAAAAGGTATAAGACAAGGTCATCGCAACCATTGTCTGGGTTCGGGAGTCGGTTACACAAGGGGAAGGTATTAGCACCCCTCACGTCCGTCGTACTCGACGGGATCCACGCTTGTTGTGTTTACTGGACGAGTTGGTTTTATCTATCTACCTATCAAGGCTGGCTTAAAAAGAAAAGAAAATGACTCGGCAAAGCGTCGCGCTTTATGCCTACGTATTCTCATCAGAGAATGAGAAATCAGAGTCAACGTAGTTCTACTAACTACGGGTTACGGGGAAGGTGGCTCGCCAATACATCAGTATTGTGCCTACGTACTCTTAACAGGTATGAGAGATCAGAGATTACGTAGTTCGGGATAATACGGATTACGGGAATTCAGATTCATCTGTTTTATCGAGTAGGGTTAACAAACAGTTCCAGCAGTTTGGTGTACGCCGCTCGACCCTTGAAACTTAAGCGTTGTCGTTTGCGGTAGAACTGGGAGTTAACGACACTCTTTTCTTCAGAAAAGCTTCCTTTGAATTATGGGCCCGCGGGGCAAAAAGGTTTGAAGTTTGTTTTCTGTCTTTTACGGAAGAACTGTTTTTTATGGATGTTTGCAACTAATATCGCACTAGAGACTATGACCTGAGAGTGAATGCGTCGCATGTCACCCAAAGGGTGCCATACTAAACATCCAGACTGTTGAAAAGAAACTCTCCAACAATCCCTTCTCAGATAGCTTAAGGCTCGTATCGTACGACATCAGTTAACCTTTATTACTGTATTTTTATTTTTTTTGAGATGAGAAGAGAACAGGCTCAACTAAAGGGAGACTATTAAGTCCTACTGTTGTCATGCCAAGGATTCATCCTATGGTTGAAGTTTGAAACAGGGAACTCCTAGCAGTTATCATGCATAGGTTTCAACCTAAAGTTCTATCATCACTTCCTTATCAAAGGAAATGAGAGTCCTAAGGGATCATGTCAATGATAAACAGAAACAGATAAAGCATCAGCTTAAACAGTAAACAGATATACAATAAAATGCATGCAATGCAAGTGAGGGAGGAAATGTGTGTGGGGCATCAGCCTCCACAAGCTCATCTCAACCTCAAGCCAGATATGAACAACTGCAATGATACATAGGAAATAAAATGCTATCAAGCAAAACATAAGTAACTACAATCATACAGAGGAAATGATAACATGCTATCAAGCAAGATACAAACCACATGGGCAAGGGAGCAGGGCTCTACCGAATACCCGCAAGCAAAGCCACACAGTAAAAATACAAGCAGAGGGAGCAACTCAACCTCTAGTGCAATCATGCTCCTAGCTTACATCAATCTAAACATGAACTTATTCTAATGCATCAATCAAATCAAACAAGGCACATCAATACAGAAAAGAAAGCAGACAGGAAAGAAAGCAGATCAACAGCTTCCACAGCCTCAAGCTTCAGCTCTTCAGACAGCAATTCAGTCTTCAGACTTCAATCACCCTTCAAGGCTATCATCTTCCATTACAAGTATCAACTTGCTTCTCCAAGGTTTCAACCCATCAAACATAAGTATCCACTTATTCTTTCTTCCTCAAGCCTCAGCTTTTCACTCAATCTCAATTGAATCCTCTTCATAAGTATCAACTTGTTCTTCTTGCTTCAGCTCTCTTTGCTTCACCAGTATCAACTTGGTCTTCTTCATCTACAAGCTTCAGCTTCTCAGAGTAATCTTCAATCACATGGAAGTGTCAACTTCACTCTTCAACCTTCTTCAAGCAAGGAACTTCATCCTCTAACAAGGGATAAAGATGCATCTATCAAGAGCAAAGTTTGGATGGTTGGTAGCAGAGTGAAGACCAAAGGTCACCACTGAGCATCCTGTCATCAGAGAAAGGGACCCTCAAAGGTTCTACCAATTTTCAAAGAGCCACACATCCTACCAAAGGAGGGATGATGCCTTTACAAGGGACCTTACATCATAGGGAAGAATGGAATTGATCAACATATTCCATGTTTATGAAGGAAGAGAACTATCTAGAAGCTCTGCCTACAAAACCCTAATCTTAACCTAATCAAAACTATACCACAAGAAGGGAAGATCTTCAAATCCAAGCCTCTTCAAGCAATCCAATGCATCTTCAACTTGCCTTCAACATTGTTGCACCCTAAAATTTTCTCAACCTTATTCACTTGGTTTATTTTTCATTATCATTAGCATTTGCATATAGAGTCATGTACATAGACTAACCATCTGCATAGCATAAGCATAGCAAGTCAGCTAACAGGGGACCAATCATTACTCTCATCTCTAGAGGCCTATCAAGAGGTTATTATCCTGATTCAACCTCATTCAAGTCATCAGAAAAGAATTTGGAAGCTATCAAGTCAATGGAGCAAGCAGTTCATCTATCTCCTAACTGAGGGTGTCTGAGGATCAACAAAGAAATGGTGAGCTGTGGGCTGAGCATGGGGAGTATCTAGACATCTTGGAGGACTTAGAAAGTCATTTGGAGAAGGAAACAAGTCATTGGTGAAGTCACAAGAATTACAGTTGAAGACAGTCAACTAGGGTTTCATCTGGGTCAACCCTGGGTCAACTCTAGGTCAATTGACTGATTGAAAGGCATTAAGGGCTATTGGAGAGATGTGGGGTTCATCATTTGACATGAATAATAAGGATATGTTGTTATGCTAAGAAGAATTCAAGAGAAATCAAGGAGAAGAGGAGTTTCTAAATTAGGGTTTCTGTGTAAAATCCCCTAGTTTAGGTCAAATTTCCAAACAAGATAAGTCAAAATGCAAGCTTCAAATGGCTTCTTGGTCAACATAGAACTTGTAGAGGATCTCAAGACCTTTAATTTGAGTGGTGGAAGACATCAAGGAGATTTATAGAACTCAAGTTATGGTCCTTGCAAGTTACAGGTCATCTGAGGTATCTGAAATTTTGTCTGTGAAAGTGACTTGACTTCCAAGCAACTTTTACCCCTCAAGGAGATTTCAAATGAATTTCTGGTCATAATAAGAATTGTTCCTAATTGTCTTAGATTTCTAGAATGGTATGGTATGCCTTCATATGATGTGTGGAACTCAGCTTATGGTCTTGGCAAGCAAAGGGTATTTTGGTCATTTGTGAATTACAGGTCATTTTAACCTATGTCCAAAACTCATACAAGGAGGCCTCAAATGGAAAAACTTACAACATCAAACTTGCTCCAAATGACATTTTGAGTCTAGAAAAGTGACCATTAGAGATTGTAAAGAATCATATCACAAGATTTCAAAATTGTTGAATTTAATGAAGGAAAATGGCTTAAAAAATGATATTTTTCATATCTTGGCCAAATGATGCAAAATTATAGGTCATTTTGAATGGAAAAGGCATTCTAAAGACATTGGCTAAAGTGGAATTTTGAGCTTAGGTCATAATTTGTGAGTTATCCATGGTTGCTTGAATTGAAAGTAACATAATCCAAATTGAAAGGGAAAAGTGTAAGGGAAATTTCTCCAATGTTCTAGGAGGTTCTAATGCAACCTATATATTCATGCAAGCTGGTTCATGCAAGGGTTGGTGTTCCCATTTGTCAAAAATCTCCATTTTTCATCCATTTTCTTATTCTTCCATAAGATACTCAAACTCTTACAAATCTCTCAAAATTCTCACATATTTGGATTGAATCATCATCATCATCATTCAAACCCTAGGATTCACATCAAGAAGTGGTTGAATTGATCAAGGATTACACCTATTATCTTCTTCATTCCAAGTTGCACTTTCATCCAAAACCCATTGAGACTTCCTCTATCATTCTGATTTCTATCACTATCATCATCTACTATCATCATGGAGTAATTGGCACAAAAGATTGGAGAGAATTCGTGGCTATGTGAAGAGATTCAGTTTGAAACTCCAACTTGCATGAAGGATGGAATAGCATGATTCACAAGGATTAAGCACAAATCATTACAAACAGAAGCATATTCATTCATTGGAGATCGTTTTCAGCAAGTATCAAAGGTTGAATTGAGGTCTAACTACCATCACCATCATCAAGTGCAAGGTATGTAAACTTCTTCGAATCTCACTATTCTGGCTGGTAGAGATCATGTGGTTAGGATAATGTTGTTTAGAAACCCTAGAGGATCAATTCTTGAAGTTTAGGGATAGATTCATGGAGATCCATGACAGGTTGCCATTTCTGTTGGCTTCGAGAATAAGCTGTGTGTTGAGTTATAATCAATGTGATGAAGCATAGAATAATGAGGCAAGCATGTAGAATATCTGTGGATCATCAGGTTTGAGTTCTGGCAACTTTGACCTCAGGCAAGCATGGTGTGCCCTGAATTTCGTGCTCTCTGTTTGGAGTGTACAATGAGAGTTAGGGAAAACTAGAATTAGACATGGATTCCTTGAGTTTTGTAGGGTATTTTAGGGCTTGGAGTTGTTATTTTTCATCAAGAAAGCATGGAGAACGAGTGGGTGGAACCTTCGTGCATGGAGTGCATGACTGAAAACCCTAGGCGCTGGAGGTTGAAGAAGGGTGGAGAGCCGTACGATGGAGGTTGGACTCTTGACTGGGAGTATCATCCAACGGCCCACGTTTGATCTGAGTTTTGGTGGGAGAATTTGAAATCCCAAACGCACCGTTTCATTAATTGGGGGGATTGGGCTCAGATAGCTATCCACACCCCCCAATTTCATAAGCCCAACGCGCTTAACTTGGTTTTCTTGCTTTTCTCACCCCCTCCATTTTATTTCTTTATATTTTCTTTTATTTTCTTTAATTTTTTCATGCATCTTCTAAAATTCATAATAAATAGCAAAATCATCATTTTTAATTCATTCTTTTTGCATTATTTTCTTTAGGATGTCTAGAAAATTATAAAAAATAAAAATTGCATTTTATTTTTAATTTGATATTTTTCCCATATTTTCTAAATAAATGACATTTTAAATGGTTTCATTTCATACATGATTTTATTAATTTTTGTTCTATTAGATACTTTCATATTTTTCATCCATTCTTTTTAGGTTGTTTAGGTTAGACATTGAACTTGTAGATTCAATTTAGTTCCCATTTTTTAGAAATTAAATTTAGGTGCTTAATGTAATTGTGAATAACATGAATAAAACTAGGGTTTTAGGTGATGACCTATGAGATTTGATTCTTTTCCCTTAGGACTTAGGATTTGACTAGTTTAGTTATGGGACTATAGGGGCTATGGGTAGTTATTAGATCCCCTTAGAAAAAGTTAGGATTCCCCTACTGCTATTAGTATGCTGTATATCTGATTGACTGGTGTGGTGTGCCCTCTGGGGATTATTGCTTGCTTGCTTGGGTATTGGGGTTGTCTGGGACTTGGGAGAGTTGAAGACTTGGGGAGATGAAGACCATTGGAGATCCAGAGATTGAAGAGCAATTGCCAGAGTTGAATAGGAGGTTATTGCTAGCAGCTGCTGAGGAGACTAGGGTTTAGGAGCTAGGCAGAGCTCTAGATTAGAAAGCTTGCTTCTCAAACATAGATGGCTTTGTTTGCCTCTATCCTTTCTCTATGATTCAAGGTCTCTTTCAAATATCCACCTCCTTCCTTTGGAAGGATCAGTGAATATATTTGAAAGATAGAACTTTTGAGAGGAAACTTTCTGTTTAATGTTAACAGTTGATGAACCACCCTTGGTAGGTAATTAACTGTCTAACATTCATTCACCTCATCTGGTTGACTGATGTTCATCCTAGCCTGAGACATGAAGAAAAGCCATTGCAGATGGAAGACAGATGATCAAAGCCCTTGCCTGAAGGTCATGAAGATGGAGATTAATACTTGTTGAAGCCTGTAACTGAGTGGAGATTACTTGAAGTCAAATGTTGATTCAGAGCTGCTGATGCTGTTTCTTTTGCTGTTGTATTTCATTGCTGATGTATTGATTGGTTTTCTGGACTGTATTGTTTGCTGTTTACCCTGTTGGGTTGAAAGTGAAGCCTGTTCACTTTTGCCTATTGTTTTCTAGGTTCGAGGTTGAGTGGGGACTCCCTTGCCTCGCTTGTACTGTTGCATCCATGCATTTTACTGTTTTACTATATATATATGATATTGTTTCTGCTGCTGTCTATTCCCTTAGGATCTCTGTTTCTCTCTGTGCAAGAAAGGAGCATGATAGACATTAGGTTTTAACCCATGCATGATAACATTAAGTTAGTTTGTTTCCCTTCGCAACCGTAGGTTATAGTTCTGTCTCTTTCTTCCTCAAAAAACAAACAGAAAAATACAATAAAATTTCAAACCCAATAAAAGACACTTCTTCCGTAAAAGAATGTGAACTCATCAAGGCGTCATTTTCGTCCGCTTGGACTGCTAATCAAAAAAACCTTTTTCAGAAGAAATAAAATCAACCAAGACAGACTTGTGTCGTACGTGGCCCGAACTACGTTTGCTCTGATCTTCCATGCTGTGTGGAAGTACGTAGGCATAGGATGCGATATCCTAGCGAGCAACCTTCTCCTCCTTTCCCGTAGGTAGGCGAACTACGTTGACTCTGATTTCTCGTTCCAGACGGGAATACGTAGGCATAAAGTGCGATACTTTGCCGAGTCATTTTTATTTTCATTTTATTTTCTTTTTAACCCTTGACCTATAGTTTAGATAGAATAACAATCCATACCCGAAAACAAGCGTGGATCCCGTCGAGTACGACGGACGTGAGGGGTGCTAATACCTTCCCTTTGCGTAACCGACTCCCGAATCCAGGTTTTGGTTGCGACGACCATACCTTTCCCGTGTTGTGCGAGGTTTACTCTGAGCGTTTCCTTTCCCTCCCGTGGGATAAATAACGCACGGTGGCGACTCTTCTGTTCAGCCGGCGCCGATTTTCGCAGTAGCGACAGCTGGCGACTCTGCTGGGGATCCAACGTCCCCTGGCTGCTAAGGACTGCGATGTTTCTTATGCATTTGGGATCCAACGTCCCTTAAGAGAGTCAATCCTAACGCTTGTTTTCCCGTCGAGGATTTTGTATGGATTTATATTTCGGACCTTTATTTTCAGCATTATATATATTGATTGTTATTGCTGTATTGGGGGTGATGGGTGGTTCTATGATTGAGAGATAAGCCGGACCTGGGCTTGAGTGCACCTAGAATTAGAGTAGAAAGTAGTGGGCGCGTGCCGGCTTTGCTTGTATTAGTGTCTCATGAAATCTACACTCGGACGAGGTTCTTCTGGTTGGCTTCTTTTTCTACCCTTTGGGTCGAAGGGGTTGTTGGTCAGCTGAATTGTCGACTCCGGGAACCGATCATTTGGAAGTTGGCTAAGTGAGGCCTCTTCAGGATTTGATGATGCCACTCCTTCTGGGAATCGTATCATCAACCCTGAAAGTCTGTGACGCCGACGACCGCATAGGATGCCATACCTTTGTCAGTTACTAGGACATCCACCTGTGAGAGGGCTTGGGGTTATGCAGGTAACTAGCCCTTCAGACTACCGGTTATTTCTTGACCAGAGATCCTGGGTATTTATGGAGAGTTAGGAGGTCTGTCAGAGACCATTTGAAGATGTGTTCTGAGGTCTGTCAGAGGCCAGTTTGAGTGTTCTGAGGTCTGTCAGAGACCAATTGGAGATGCGATTTGAGGTCTACCAGAGACCAGTTGGAGTTATGGTTTGAGGTCTGTCAGAGACCAGTGTGGGAGCTTTGTTTTAGGTCTATCTGAGACCAGGGTTTGATGACTTCTGGACGGTCTATCTGAGACCTTTCTTGATTGGGTTCAGGCCATTCAGCCACAGCTTTGGTCCCTGTTGCATGTTACTTGCATTGCATGGCCTGCATATCCATTACCACTTGCATTCCACTAACGTGTGTCTGTGCTGCAGGTGCATTTGCATATTCCCCGGTTCTAGTGCCCAGACTTCTGAGTATTGATTATGGCTGGTTTGAGGAAGACAGTTGCGTATAAGCTGCCTTCACCTGATATTACTTCTTTGCTTGGTCTGATATCTCTTGCCGATGAGGAGGTTAGGAGAAGCTTCAGAATGAGTCATGGGAGATTACTGAGATTAGTCTGCAAGCCCACGGCTGATGAGATGAACGGGCTATACACCTTGATGCAGTTCTATGACCCCGCATTGAGATGCTTTACTTTTGCGGACTTCATTCTAGGGCCTACCATTGAGGAGTATGTGGAGTTTACTGAGCTTCCCGTGCAGAACAAGGTTCCCTTTATTCACTCTGCTGCTGAGCCCAAGTTGGAGGACTTAGCCAAAGCCTTGCATATGAATGCTGCTGAGCTGTTGGTGACTTCTTGGCTTGGGGTTCCCGGTTTCTCTCTAGATTTCCTGGTTGGCAAAGCTCAAGAGTACGCCAAGAACGGTTGTTGGGTGGTTTTCAATGCTATTTTGGCTTTATGCATTTATGGAATCGTGTTGTTTCCCAACTTGCCCAACTTTGTAGATCTGGATGCTTTCTATCTGTTTGCTGCAGGCAACCCAGTGCCAACGTTGATCGGAGACTTCTATCATTCATTGCACTACAAGAACGAAAACCGAAGGGGAAAAGTTGTTTACTGCTGTACTCCTCTATTGAATATGTGGTTCAAAAGTCATTTCCCCATGAAGGGACCATTTGTAGACAGTGCAACCTCAGCCAGTTGGTCAGAGCGCCTGATGAGGCTATATTCCGAAGACGTTGTGTGGTTTGATCGAGACCTGTTGGGATCTGAACTCATCTTCAGTTGTTCTGGGTACCCTAATGTGCCGCTGATAGGAAGAAAAGGGTGTATCAATTACAACCCTTCTCTATTCATTCGTCAGTTCGGATATGCGCTGAAGAATCCACCTCAGGAGGAAGAAGTACAGGAATCTCTGTACTTCACAGGTGACGTGAAGGGGGAGTTATTAGCCAAGTTGCGACATGCCTGGACGCGTATTAACCGCAGAGGGAAGCCGTTGTTAGGAAAGAATGACTGCCAAGCCTATGCCCCTTACAAGGTTTGGATCCAGGAAAGAGCAAGTCAGTTGTTAATGCCGTTTCCAGCTGCACCCGTCATTGCTCCTATTCCGGCAGAAGAGCCAACTACTGTCTCTAGGGAGGTCTACGAGCAAGTTGTGAAGGAAAAGGAAGCCTTGATGAAGATCAACGAAGGGTTAGAGCAAGAGCTAGCTCAAGTACGCAGTGAGAAAAACAAGGCCGTATATGCTTTCCAACAACAAATCGAGCTGCTAAACAGGTTAGGGGTTGAGTTGACTGAGGAAAAGAAAAAGCGTGAACGTCTGGGGCAAGAGTTCAGAAGCTCCCATGACATGTTGGAAGCCAAAAAGAAGGCGCTTGACGCGGCACACCGAGAAATCTCCTCTTGCAATAAGACTTGGAACGCTACACTCACCAACAATAAGAAGAGGGAAGATAAGCTGAAGCAGCAAATTTCCGACCTCGAGGAGAAGTTGAAGTCTAGCATCAAGAAGTGTGAGGAGGAAGTGATGACCCGGTATAGTGTCCAGCATGCACTGAACAAGGCAATCAAATCCAGAGATGAAGCGGTGTCTCAGAAGCGAAAGCTAGAAGATTGCTTCGGAGAAGCAACATGGGAAGAAACTGCTGAAGACGTGCGCCGTGTTCTTAAGAAGAGAAACCAACTTGTTGAAGGGCTGCTTGATCGACCAAGTCACCCAGAGACCAAGAAGTTGATAGAAGAGTACCAGACTTTCGAGAGGATTTGATCATTTCATGTAGTAACTTGTAGTAACTTGTACGCTTTATTTGCATGAGTGCTGACCATCACCAGGATTGTTGGTTGAGGTCATGCCTTCTTATCGTACTTCCAGCGACATTGTATTCGGGTTTTCTCAGTAATATATGAGGCTTTCTATGATTCAGCTCCGATATTCCTGTTGTCAACACTGTCACTGCACAGGCACCTTCACACTAGAACTGGGGGAATGAATTTCCCTAATGCACAGACACATGACATTGCATTCATATTCATATTGCATTACAGGTAATCTTTGAATAGTGTCTTATTTCTTGCTCTGTAACAGGGTACTTTTCAGGATTGCAGACCAGCACCCTCACCGCTATTCTACCTGCACCAACTGTCGAAGAGTCATGGATCAAATGCAGAACGAGATGCAAGATGTGCGCGAGAAGCTCGCTCTCTTTATGCAGACCATGGAAGCTATTGCGAAAGGGCAGGAGAATTTGCAGGCCATGGTCCAGCCCCTGCTGGCCCGAAACGCTGGTCATGGTAATGAAGATCATCAGTCTGTACGGGTCGATACTGTTCATGGAGACGGTACTCCCACGCCAGTGGCTCCGCCTGTAATCAATACACCTGCTGCTAATGTCAACAACGCTACCGCTGCTGCAAATGGTAACGTCGGAGTTGGAAATGAGACTGCTATCCATAATGTTGGGCTGGGTGATGTCAATTTGGGAGATAATCTAGGCGGCAACGGCTTTGTCAATACTGGATTCGGATTCAACGATCAGGGATTTGATAACACTGGCAAGTATGGCTTTAATGCTCAAGGCTTTGGGCAAGATGGTTATGGTGTGGCCAATCAGGGCTACGGAGGCTTTGGAAATGGAAACGGCGCAGGGTTTATGGCTTTTGGCCCTGCTGGAGGTGTTCAAGGGTACGGCAACAGAGGCCGAGGTCCGGGGATGAATCAGATCAGAACTGGACGTAATAATGGATATGATGGATATGGAGCTGGAAATGGTATGTGGCAAGAAGATCAGCAGGAGGACGCTTTCTCCGGAGGAGGTTTCGAAGGGCCGATGGATGACTCCCAGAAGATCAGAATGCTGGAAGAGCAGATGAGGGGAGTCCTAAACCAAAGTGCTGTGGGTTTGGACATGGCCGCAATGGGCTTGGTACCTGGCTTGAGGGTGCCAATCAAATTTAAAGCTCCTGCGTTTGACAAGTACAAAGGCGACACATGTCCAAAAGTGCATGTACGAGCTTATTACAGAAAGATGTCTGCATACTCTACTGATGAAAGAATGCTAATGCATTTCTTTCAAGATAGTCTGTCGGGTCCTTCCCTAGAGTGGTACATGGGGTTGGAGCCAACTGACATCAAGACATGGAAGCAATTAGCAGAGGCATTTGTAGCTCACTACAAGTATAACAGCGACTTGGCACCCAATCGGGTCCAGTTGGCGGGACTGTCGTAGAAGAAGGGGGAGAGCTTTAAAGAGTACACGCAAAGGTGGCGCGATATGGCTGCCAGGGTCCGTCCTCCAGTAGAAGATAAGGAAATGAATGACATGTTTGTCGGCACATTCACAGGGCTGTTTCATGATATGCTGTTTCATACGTCTCTGGCCAGTTTTTCAGACCTAATTCTGATGGGACAAAAGATTGAACGTAACATTAAGCAAGGAAAGTTCCAAGTCGAGGAATCAACTGCATCTGGCAGTAATAGGAAAGCTTTTGGTGGGCGCCGTCAGGGCGAGGCAAGCGCAGTATTTGGAGGCCGAGGCCGGGGCCGAGGCAGGGGACGAGGTCAATATCGTCAGCCGCAGCAGGTGGCGAGTGTTACTATCCCGTATCTACAACAACCACTCCAGCAACAACCACCGGTTCAGCAACAACCAATGCAACAGCAGCAGCAGCCTCAGCAGGGGGCACAGCAAGCTCAGCGAAGATTCCAGGGTAGTAAACCGAGAAGAGTGTTTGAGAAGCCTCCCTCAACCTATGTCGATTTATTGCAGACATTGTTGGGATTGAACCTGGTAGAGAAAAGAACTCTGGCACCGATAACGGGAGCTCCCCCGTTTGGTTATGATGCAAGCAGGCACTGTGAGTTTCATTCTGGGGCTCCGGGCCACGATATAGAGGGTTGCCACGCTTTTAAGCATGTTGTGCAGGACCTTTTGGACAATAAGACTATCAACTTCGGAACGGCGGGTCCGAATATAGTGCAGAAACCCATGCCTAATCATGGGGCCAACGCCATTCTGACTGAGGAAGGGTTGAATCTGGTTATGAATGTTGAAGATTTAAAGACGCCTCTGAGCGAGATAAAGAGCCGACTGTTGCAAGGGGGTGTTTACCCGGGATGTGACGAGTATTGCTTAGACTGTTGGACCCTAGCTGGGGGGTGTGACGATTTGAAAAAGGGCATTCAGGCTCTAATTGATGAAGGCATCTTGCAGTTTGACCGTTCAGCAATCGAAGAGCCCGCAGGGGCAATAGCAGATGATCAGAGTGATATGGCCACGGTAACGATTCCACGAAAGACAATCACTATTGCAGCACCAGGTCAGCGACCACCGATCACCATAACTAAGGCCGGGCCGATCCCGTACGAGAACACAAAAGCAATCCCATGGTCATATGGGTTAGAGGTGTATTGTGACGGGATAAAAATTGATGTTAATAAGCAGCCAGCCGAGACTGTGGATAATGTTGTCGGCTCAGGAGGCATGACAAGGAGTGGCAGGATCTTTATATCTCCTGAAGTGGAGGCTGAAAGACTAGCGAAAGGAAAAGGGAAAGTGGTTGAAAATGTTCCGGGGCAAGCGAGTGAAAAAGAATCGGCATCGAAAGACGTAGAAGAGTTCATGCGTTTGATTCGAAAAAGTGATTATAAGATTGTGGAGCATCTGCAGCAGACGCCGTCCAAAATATCTATCCTGTCATTGCTGTTGTGTTCGGAAGCCCACAGAAATGCTTTGCTGAAAGTCCTGGACACTTCTTTTGTACCCCAAGACGTCTCCGTAAATCAGCTAGAAGGAGTGTTGGCACATGTGAATGCAGGCCACAGTCTGGGATTTACTGATTTTGACTTGACCTCGAAAGGGAGAGATCATAATATGGCGTTGCACGTATCTGTTGAGTGTAGAGGATCAGTAATGTCACACGTCTTGGTTGACACCGGGTCATCTTTGAATGTGCTGCCCAAGAAGGCGATGATGAAGTTGGATGTTAGAGGAATCTTGTGCACACCTAGCGACTTGGTGGTCAGAGCGTTTGACGGCACGCGGAGAACAGTCTTTGGATCGATTACCTTGCCTCTGCAGGTGGGGCCGGAAGTGTTTGCAACGGAGTTTTATATCATGGATATACAGCCTGCGTACAGCTGCCTGCTTGGAAGACCCTGGATTCATGGGGCAGGGGCAGTCACGTCCACCCTGCACCAGAAGTTAAAATATATGGTTGGAGATAGCGTAGTCACCGTGTGCGGAGAGGAGGACATCCTGGTCAGCCATCTGTCGTCATTTAAATATGTGGAGGTCGACGGAGAGATCCACGAAACACCCTGCCAGGCATTCGAAGGTTTGCGCATCAAGAACAAAGGTCCCGGGCCGGGCAAAGTGCCAGAGATAGCCGTCTCATCGTACAAAGAGGCTCAAGCCCTAGTAGAAGCAGGAGAAGCAAAGGGCTGGGGTAAAGTGCTGGACATTCCTGTGAAGATGGACCGGTTTGGCCTGGGGTACCAACCGTCGTCATCCACTCCTTCCGTGGGGGCACCCCGTTTCAGAAAGCCAATCACCATCTCTGCCAATGGAGTGTGCCACGAAACTGCCAATGCTGCTTCGGAGTCTGATGAAGGAGACAACGACTGTGATATGGATGCCTGGATTCAGCCAAGCACGCCAGGACAAGGACTGTGCAACTGGTCTATTCAGGAGCTTGTTCCTGTGACTTTTAAACAGTAATGCTTTGCTTTATTAATTGTTGAATAATCTGATGTCTTGCCCGGGGCATCAGGATTCGCTTAGGGCTGTGTTGTTATAAACATTGCGTATTAATCATTGAATAAATGGCGTTTTTTCATGTGCAAATACTGTAATCCCTGTTTTTCTTGTTTTATATTTTTCAATAAAATGGCAACGTGGTCGTTCGCTTTATACGCATTTTGAAGCGCTTAACCGTTCCTTTTGCAGGATAACATTTTCAGATGACATCCTTGAACCACCTATGACTCGTCCCGACTTCGAGCACCCGGTGTTTCAGGCTGAAGAAGAGGTTGTCGAAGATAGTGACGTTCCTGAAGAACTGTCTTGGTTGGTGAGGCAAGAGGAAAGAGCCATTCTGCCTCACGATGAGGTCATCGAAATTATCAACTTGGGGTCGGAAGGGGTTGAGAAAAATATTCGTATTGGAGCCGCACTGCAGAGTGATATCAAGCGAAGACTGGTTGAAATGCTCCGAGAGTATAGTGATGTATTCGCTTGGTCGTATGAAGATATGTCGGGGCTCGATACAGACATGGTTGTGCATCGCCTGCCACTGAAAGAAGATTGCCCGCCGGTCAAACAAAAGCTTCGCAGAACTCGACCAGATATGGCAATGAAGATCAAGGAGGAAGTCCAAAAACAGTGGGACGCTGGTTTCCTGGCTGTGACAAAGTATCCCTCATGGGTTGCCAACATCGTACCAGTGCCAAAGAAAGACGGCAAGGTTCGAATGTGCGTAGATTATAGAGATTTGAATAAAGCAAGCCCAAAAGACGATTTTCCACTTCCTCACATTGACGTGTTAGTTGATAATACCGCTCAATACTCCGTATTCTCTTTCATGGATGGCTTTTCGGGCTATAATCAAATTAAAATGGCGCCAGAGGATATGGAGAAGACTACTTTCATAACGCCTTGGGGAACGTTTTGCTACAAAGTGATGCCCTTTGGTTTGAAAAATGCTGGGGCAACATATCAGCGTGCGATGACGACTCTTTTTCATGACATGATGCATAAAGAGGTCGAAGTTTATGTTGACGATATGATTGCCAAAT
This sequence comes from Lathyrus sativus, assembly GCA_963859935.3. NCBI lineage: Eukaryota > Viridiplantae > Streptophyta > Magnoliopsida > Fabales > Fabaceae > Lathyrus > Lathyrus sativus. The sequence continues at coordinate 291,934,325 of OZ012738.1, read as the reverse complement.
CCCAGACAGAGGAAGAGCATCTGGGGAATCTGCTGAAGTTATTTAAAAGGCTTAGGAAGTTCAGGCTGAGGCTGAACCCTAACAAATGCACCTTCGGGGTGAGATCGGGTAAACTGTTGGGGTTTATCGTAAGCGAAAGAGGAATAGAGGTCGATCCTGCTAAAATAAAAGCAATTCAAGAAATGCCGACGCCTAAAACAGAGAAAGAGGTGCGCGGGTTTTTAGGGAGGTTGAACTACATCGCCCGGTTCATATCTCACCTAACGGCCACGTGTGAACCATTATTCAAGCTGTTGAAGAAAGATCAAGCTGTAACGTGGAACGAAAATTGTCAAAAGGCGTTCGATAAAATAAAGCAGTATTTGCAGGAGCCTCCTATTTTGGTACCCCCGGTGGCAGGTAGACCCTTGATAATGTATTTGACGGTTCTTGAGGGAAGCATGGGTTGTGTTCTTGGTCAACACGACGAGACAGGAAGAAAAGAGCATGCGATCTATTACCTGAGTAAGAAATTTACAGACTGCGAATCTCGATATTCAATGCTGGAAAAAACGTGTTGCGCGCTAGCCTGGGCCGCCAGGCGTTTGAGGCAGTACATGCTGAATCATACAACCATGCTCATCTCGAAGATGGATCCTATCAAATATGTATTTGAAAAGCAGGCGTTGTCAGGTAGAATCGCCCGTTGGCAGATGATCTTGACTGAATACGATATTCAATACGTCTCGCAGAAGGCTATAAAGGGGAGTGTGCTGTCTGAGTATCTGGCGGAGCAGCCTATTGAAGAGTACCAATCGATGAGATTTGATTTTCCTGACGAGGATATCATGTATCTAAAGATGAAAGATTGCGAAGAGCCGTTGCCAGACGAAGGACCAGAGTTGGGTTCCAAATGGAAGATGATATTTGACGGCGCTGTGAATGCTTATGGTAGTGGAATAGGGGCAATCATCACTACGCCACACGGGTCGCACATCCCGTTTACTGCCCGACTGACCTTTGCTGTTACCAATAATGAGGCCGAATACGAAGCTTGTATAATGGGGCTTGAGGAAGCCATTGATTTGCGAATCAAGAACCTGGACGTATACGGAGACTCAGCTCTGGTCGTGAACCAGATCAAAGGGGAATGGGAGACACGGCAGCCCAATCTGATACACTACATGAACTATGCAAGGAGATTGTTGCCTTTCTTCGACAAAGTTGAATTGCATCACGTACCGCGGGCGGAAAATCAAATGGCTGACGCCCTCGCCACTTTGTCTTCCATGTACAAAGTCAACTTCTGGAACGAAGCTCCCCGAATCATTATCTCTCGGCTCGACAGGCCAGCCTATGTATTTGCTATTGACGAAGCATCTGACGATAAACCATGGTATTTCGATATCCTTAATTTCTTGAAAAATAAAGAGTATCCGGCTGGGGCATCCAGTCAGGATCAGAAGACTCTCAGGAGATTAGCGGGTAATTTCTATTTGAATCCGGATGGCGTCTTATACAGAAGAAACCATGATTTGGTGTTGTTGCGTTGTGTAGACGAAAAAGAGGCAAAGCTTCTCATGGAGGAAATACACGAAGGTACCTTTGGTACGCATGCTGGTGGACATGCTATGACGAGAAAACTGCTGCGGGCAGGTTATTTTTGGCTGACTATGGAAACTGACTGTTTCAAGTTTGCGAGGAAGTGCCACAAGTGCCAAATCTATGCTGATAAGATCCATGTGCCTCCAAGTCCTCTAAATGTGATGTCATCGCCTTGGCCATTTTCAATGTGGGGAATCGATATGATTGGAAAGATCGAGCCGACGGCTTCTAATGGGCACCGGTTCATTCTAGTAGCAATCGATTACTTCACCAAGTGGGTGGAAGCGGCGTCATACGCAAATGTAACGAAGCAAGTGGTGGCTAGATTCATCAAGAGAGATATCATTTGCAGATATGGGATTCCCGAGCGGATAATCACAGACAACGGTTCAAACTTGAACAACAAAATGATGAAGGAGCTCTGTCAGAATTTCAAGATCGAACATCACAACTCCTCCCCTTACCGACCCAAGATGAATGGCGCTGTTGAGGCGGCCAATAAGAATATCAAGAAGATCGTTCAGAAAATGGTGGTGACCTATAAGGATTGGCATGAAATGCTACCTTTTGCTTTGCACGGTTATCGTACGACGGTACGCACATCAACCGGGGCAACTCCGTTCTCGTTGGTATACGGAATGGAAGCGGTATTACCATTGGAAGTTGAGATCCCTTCTCTGAGGATATTGCGAGACGTTCAGCTAGACGAGGCAGAATGGGTAACAAACAGATTGAACCAACTGAGCTTAATGGATGAGAAGAGGCTAGCTTCTCTGGCATACGGTCGTTTGTACCAGAGCCGAATGAAGAAAGCGTACGACAAGAAGATACATCCGCGAAGCTTTCAGACGGGCGACCTTGTGCTGAAAAGGATTCTCCCGCCGCAAGCAGATCACAGGGGCAAGTGGACCCCCAACTACGAAGGGCCATACGTTGTCAGGAAAGTATTTTCGGGAGGAGCGTTGTTGTTGTCCACCATGGACGGAGAAGACTTCACGTCGCCTGTGAATTCGGACGCAGTTAAAAAATACTTTGCTTGAAATAGACCCGCTGGACAGAAAAGAGAGAGTCCAGGCAAAAATGGGGCATCCTGGCGAACCAAAAACAGAATGAAAGGTTCGGGCAAAAATTAGGGATAAAATTGAAAAAATGTACACCCGCGAAGTTGAAAACCTACACTGGGCGGCTTCGGCAAAAAAGGGTATCCCGGTGAACTGAAAACCCGTAAAGGGCGGTTCACGCAAAAGTTAGGGATTTGAAAAGCAAATGACTGCAGTCCGAATTTGATAATTGCAATGAGCATCAATGCGGGAGAATATATTTGAGGAGCCAGTTATCGGATACAATCTCTTCAGGAGTGGGGATACCGGGAAAGCATTAGGGTCGGGCGAGTCATGGGAGGATCAGTTCGTGGTGTTCATCTGCATCCCGTTGCCGACATGTGTACAAATTTAAGTTGTCAATATTTATGCTTCTTGTGCATACTCGTATACTTGTATATTTGCTTTGTGTAGCTTCCTCTTTTCAGGAGTTACATTCCGTGTACAAAACTCCGCCTATTCAGGGGCCCAATCAATAAAATACGTTATTCAGTACTTAACACTGTTCTTTACTGTTTTGTGCATGATTAACGCCCAAGTTTGATGAAACTAGCATGAGTATAACGTCACTGGCCCTTGCCAACAGTTGCTAAAGCTTTGAATTAACTGAAAATAACGTCACTAACCCGAGTTGATTTGGTTGCATAGGCTTGTCCTGTCTTGTTTGCGTTGTTGCAGGCTTCATGACCGTACGAGGAAGATGATCAAAAGATTGCAATGACTAAGGACTCAGCCCTCATGCAGGTCATGCAGGTTCTTCCTGAAGAAGGATAGAACTCTCCAGCTAGTCGTAGTTTGTGCAAAAGGATTATCCAGCAAATTCGTTCATCCTATACGGAATTGACGATTCAAAGATCGTAGGCTGCATGCAGGTAGTGTGGTGTCCCCCAGAAGGATTCCTTATCTCAAGCAGGGTGGTTCAGCCTCAAAAGATTAACATTTCCAAATTGGTGAGCTGTATTCAGGCGGTTCCCCTTCCCCGCAAGGTCATTTATTCTTCCCCAGTGGAGTCAGTTAATTTCCCGAGAGAATAGTCCCACCCCCAGCGGAGTTCTCTCCTTGCAGCAAATGTTCTTTCCTCCCAGTGGAACCCGGAGATCAGGACTCTCCCCAGCAGAGTTGGTGGTGGGTCCTGTCATTTATTTTGTCAGGGATACCGTGTAATATCAGTTCACTCTCCAGCAGAGAAGTCCAATCATACTTGGCGTACCTGCTATTCCTCAGCAAAGCTATATTCCCCAGCAAGGGGTTACCTCAACAGGGTGTTTGGGTCGAGCTACCAACTTCCCAGCATGGTTGACTTCGTCCTTCCAACATTTATTTTTGCTGGAATAATTCTGTAGCATCTGGCTACACCCAGCAGAGTTGGCATTAACTTCAGCATTTATTTTGCTGAAGCAGTTTCCGTATTATAGCAGTTCAGGTGAAGAGAGCACTTGCTCAAACGAACTACCAAACACTCAAGCTCTCGGCATGAGATATTCAATGATAATATCAGCTTGGCAGTATTCCCCACAGAGTTACCAGGATAAGGTTCTCTTTATTTCCAAGCAGAGTTATTTGTCATCAAAAGGGCTTCATGAATCAGAATTTCAGAAGTTGCCTCCGGTCACCAGAACAGGCATCCGGAAGTTTGGTTCCCAGATATCCCCAGTAAAGTCCGCCCCAAAGTCGCTGTCACGTTGGTGCTAAGAAGTTTGTGGGTGGGGATCAATGGAGAACTAAGTCCTGACGTGGACAACTTATTCCTATATTGACGGGATTTCTTCAGAAGTGGGCGTCCTAACGTGGACAGGTTTATTTCCCCGGGTTGGTGAAGTGTGTTAGTCCTAACATGGGCAGATTCGGGTTCTCGAAATTGGTGGAATGGGAGGTCATGACGTTGACAAAAGTGATTACTCTTTGTGTTGGTGTCCTGACGTGGACCAGTTCCTCTCAGCAGTTATCTTTCTTCGTGTTGGCAAAGCATGGGTCCTGACGTGGACAGATCAGACAGGGGTGTGAGTCCTTACGTGGACAAGTCTTATTTCCTCAGCAGGTCGAAGACGCCTGAGTCCTGACGCGGACAAATCAAGACGAAAGAGGGGTCCTGACGTGGACAAGTCTATTCCTTACATGGGAAAGGAGGTCAGTTCCTGACGTGGAAAGATGGAAAGTTTATTCCTTACGTGGAAAGATGAGATTCCTTACGTGGAAAAATGGGTTTCCTTACGCGGAAAGATCGAGTCCTCACGCGGACGTATCAAGTTTATTCCTTACGTGGAAGAAGATGCATTCCTGACGTGGAAAAGAAGTTGATTCCTTACGCGGGAAGATTGGGGTCCTTACGTGGACAGATCGATATAGAAAGAAGATTGATTCCTGACGTGGAAAGATGGAAAGTTTAGTCCTGACGTGGACAGATTCAGAAAGGTTGGAGTCCTCACGTGGACAGATTGAGAATTGTATTCCTTACGTAGAAGAAAATTGGTTTCCTTACGTGGAAAGAAGATGTGGTTCCTTACGTGGAAGGATGGAGTCCTAACGTGGACGGGTCCAGCCGAGGTTATTCCTAACGTGGAAGAGTGTTATTCCTAACGTGGACGATTCAGTTTATGGAAGGGTAGACAAATTATTCCCCAGCGGAGTTGCCGAGATTTTCTGGGTTAACAGCAAGCGAAGTCCTAACGAGGACAGGTTTTAGTTGAGCTCTTCGTGTTGACAGCAGATAGAGTCCTGACGTGGACAAGCAAAGGACGAAGTTTCCGATGATTCAATCTTTTTCAGGATGATGAGAAGAATCCCCAGCACGGTCGCACGAGATCAGTGGGTTGCCGTAACAGTCATATTCAGCTGATGAATGTCGTTCCCCAAGCAGGAGCGCGGTTTATATCTGCGGTTGGCAAATTTCTGGGTTCCTAGTATTCAACCGTCTTGTACCTCGAATGTTTGAAGGCCGTTCGCTCTTCACCCAATCGGGTTCAAGTCGCTTGAATAGGGGCAGCTGTTGCACCCTAAAATTTGCTCAACCTTATTCACTTGGTTTATTTTTCATTATCATTAGCATTTGCATATAGAGTCATGTACATAGACTAACCATCTGCATAGCATAAGCATAGCAAGTCAGCTAACAGGGGACCAATCATTACTCTCATCTCTAGAGGCCTATCAAGAGGTTACTATCCTGATTCAACCTCATTCAAGTCATCAGAAAAGAATTTGGAAGCTATCAAGTCAATGGAGCAAGCAGTTCATCTATCTCCTAACTGAGGGTGTCTGAGGATCAACAAAGAAATGGTGAGCTGTGGGCTGAGCATGGGGAGTATCTAGACATCTTGGAGGACTTAGAAAGTCATTTGGAGAAGGAAACAAGTCATTGGTGAAGTCACAAGAATTACAGTTGAAGACAGTTAACTAGGGTTTCATCTGGGTCAACCCTGGGTCAACTCTAGGTCAATTGACTGATTGAAAGGCATTAAGGGCTATTGGAGAGATGTGGGGTTCATCATTTGACATGAAGAATAAGGATATGTTGTTATGCTAAAAAGAATTCAAGAGAAATCAAGGAGAAGAGGAGTTTCTAAATTAGGGTTTCTGTGTAAAATCCCCTAGTTTAGGTCAAATTTCCAAACAAGATAAGTCAAAATGCAAGCTTCAAATGGCTTCTTGGTCAACATGGAACTTGTAGAGGATCTCAAGACCTTTAATTTGAGTGGTGGAAGACATCAAGGAGATTTATAGAAATCAAGTTATGGTCCTTGCAAGTTACAGGTCATCTGAGGTATCTGAAATTTTGTCTGTGAAAGTGACTTGACTTCCAAGCAACTTTTACCCCTCAAGGAGATTTCAAATGAATTTCTGGTCAACATAAGAATTGTTCCTCATTGTCTTAGCTTTCTAGAATGGTATGGTATGCCTTCATATGATGTGTGGAACTCAGCTTATGGTCTTGGCAAGCAAAGGGTATTTTGGTCATTTGTGAATTACAGGTCATTTTAACCTATGTCCAAAACGCATACAAGGAGGCCTCAAATGGAAAAACTTACAACATCAAACTTGCTCCAAATGACATTTTGAGTCTAGAAAAGTGACCATGAGAGATTGTAAAGAATCATATCACAAGGTTTCAAAATTGTTGAATTTAATGAAGGAAAATGGCTTAAAAAAATGATATTTTTCATATCTTGGCCAAATGATGCAAAATTATAGGTCATTTTGAATGGAAAAGGCATTCTAAAGACATTGGCTAAAGTGGAATTTTGAGCTTAGGTCATAATTTGTGAGTTATCCATGGTTGCTTGAATTGAAAGTAACATAATCCAAATTGAAAGGGAAAAGTGTAAAGGAAATTTCTCCAATGTTCTAGGAGGTTCTAATGCAACCTATATATTCATGCAAGCTGGTTCATGCAAGGGTTGGTGTTCCCATTTGTCAAAAATCTCCATTTTTCATCCATTTTCTTATTCTTCCATAAGATACTCAAACTCTTACAAATCTCTCAAAATTCTCACATATTTAGATTGAATCATCATCATCATCATTCAAACCCTAGGATTCACATCAAGAAGTGGTTGAATTGATCAAGGATTACACCTATTATCTTCTTCATTCCAAGTTGCACTTTCATCCAAAACCCATTGAGACTTCCTCTATCATTCTGATTTCTATCACTATCATCATCTACTATCATCATGGAGTAATTGGCACAAAGGATTGGAGAGAATTCGTGGCTGTGTGAAGAGATTCAGTTTGAAACTCCAACTTGCATGAAGGATGGAATAGCATGATTCACAAGGATTAAGCACAAATCATTGCAAACAGAAGCATATTCATTCATTGGAGATCGTTTTCAGCAAGTATCAAAGGTTGAATTGAGGTCTAACTACCATCACCATCATCAAGTGCAAGGTATGTAAACTTCTTCGAATCTCACTATTCTGGATGGTAGAGATCATGTGGTTAGGATAATGTTGTTTAGAAACCCTAGAGGATTAATTCTTGAAGTTTAGGGATAGATTCATGGAGATCCATGACAGGTTGCCATTTTTGTTGGCTTCGAGAATAAGCTGTGTGTTGAGTTATAATCAATGTGATGAAGCATAGAATAATGAGGCAAGCATGTAGAATATCTGTGGATCATCAGGTTTGAGTTCTGGCAACTTTGACCTCAGGCAAGCATGGTGTGCCCTGAATTTCGTGCTCTCTGTTTGGAGTGTACAATGAGAGTTAGGGAAAACTAGAATTAGACATGGATTCCTTGAGTTTTGTAGGGTATTTTAGGGCTTGGAGTTGTTATTTTTCGTCAAGAAAGCATGGAGAACGAGTGGGTGGAACCTTCGTGCATGGAGTGCATGACTGAAAACCCTAGGCGCTGGAGGTTGAAGAAGGGTGGAGAGCCGTACGATGGAGGTTGGACTCTTGACTGGGAGTATCATCCAACGGCCCACGTTTGATCTGAGTTTTGATGGGAGAATTTGAAATCCCAAACGCACCGTTTCATTAATTGGGGGGATTGGGCTCAGATATCTATCCACACCCCCCAATTTCATAAGCCCAACGCGCTTAACTTGGTTTTCTTGCTTTTCTCACCCCCTCCATTTTATTTCTTTATATTTTCTTTTATTTTCTTTAATTTTTTCATGCATCTTCTAAAATTCATAATAAATAGAAAAATCATCATTTTTAATTCATTCTTTTTGCATTATTTTCTTTAGGATGTCTAGAAAATTATAAAAAATAAAAATTGCATTTTATTTTTAATTTGATATTTTTCCCATATTTTCTAAATAAATGACATTTTAAATGGTTTCATTTCATACATGATTTTATTAATTTTTGTTCTATTAGATACTTTCATATTTTTCATCCATTCTTTTTAGGTTGTTTAGGTTAGACATTGAACTTGTATATTCAATTTAGTTCCCATTTTTTAGAAATTAAATTTAGGTGCTTAATGTAATTGTGAATAACATGAATAAAACTAGGGTTTTAGGTGATGACCTATGAGATTTGATTCTTTTCCCTTAGGACTTAGGGTTTGACTAGTTTAGTTATGGGACTATAGGGGCTATGGGTAGTTATTAGATCCCCTTAGAAAAAGTTAGGATTCCCCTACTGCTATTAGTATGCTGTATATCTGATTGACTGGTGTGGTGTGCCCTCTGGGGATTATTGCTTGCTTGCTTGGGTATTGGGGTTGTCTGGGACTTGGGAGAGCTGAAGACTTGGGGAGATGAAGACCATTGGAGATCCAGAGATTGAAGAGCAATTGCCAGAGTTGAATAGGAGGTTATTGCTAGCAGCTGCTGAGGAGACTAGGGTTTAGGAGCTAGGCAGAGCTCTAGATTAGAAAGCTTGCTTCTCAAACATAGATGGCTTTGTTTGCCTCTATCCTTTCTTTATGATTCAAGGTCTCTTTCAAATATCCACCTCCTTCCTTTGGAAGGATCAGTGATAATATTTGAAAGATAGAACTTTTGAGAGGAAACTTTCTGTTTAATGTTAACAGTTGATGAACCACCCTTGGTAGGTAATTAACTGTCTAACATTCATTCACCTCATCTGGTTGACTGATGTTCATCCTAGCCTGAGACATGAAGAAAAGCCATTGCAGATGGAAGACAGATGATCAAAGCCCTTGCCTGAAGGTCATGAAGATGGAGATTAATACTTGTTGAAGCCTGTAACTGAGTGGAGATTACTTGAAGTCAAATGTTGATTCAGAGCTGCTGATGCTGTTTCTTTTGCTGTTGTATTTCATTGCTGATGTATTGATTGGTTTTCTGGACTGTATTGTTTGCTGTTTACCCTGTTGGGTTGAAAGTGAAGCCTGTTCACTTTTGCCTATTGTTTTCTAGGTTCGAGGTTGAGTGGGGACTCCCTTGCCTCGCTTGTACTGTTGCATCCATGCATTTTACTGTTTTACTATATATATCTGATATTGTTTCTGCTGCTGTCTATTCCCTTAGGATCTCTGTTTCTCTCTGTGCAAGAAAGGAGCATGATAGACATTAGGTTTTAACCCATGCATGATAACATTAAGTTAGTTTGTTTCCCTTCGCAACCGTAGGTTATAGTTCTGTCTCTTTCTTCCTCAAAAAACAAACAGAAAAATACAATAAAATTTCAAACCCAATAAAAGACACTTCTTCCTTAAAAGAATGTGAACTCATCAAGGCGTCATTTTCGTCCGCTTGGACTGCTAATCAAAAAAACCTTTTTCAGAAGAAATAAAATCAACCAAGACAGACTTGTGTCGTACGTGGCCCGAACTACGTTTGCTCTGATCTTCCATGCTGTGTGGAATTACGTAGGCGTAGGATGCGATATCCTAGCGAGCAACCTTCTCCTCCTTTCCCGTAGGTAGGCGAACTACGTTGACTCTGATTTCTCGTTCCAGACGGGAATACGTAGGCATAAAGTGCGATACTTTGCCGAGTCATTTTTATTTTCATTTTATTTTCTTTTTAACCCTTGACCTATAGTTTAGATAGAATAACAATCCATACCCGAAAACAAGCGTGGATCCCGTCGAGTACGACGGACGTGAGGGGTGCTAATACCTTCCCTTTGCGTAACCGACTCCCGAATCCAGGTTTTGGTTGCGACGACCATACCTTTCCCGTGTTGTGCGAGGTTTACTCTGAGCGTTTCCTTTCCCTCCCGTGGGATAAATAACGCACGGTGGCGACTCTTCTGTTCAGCCGGCGCCGATTTTCGCAGTAGCGACAAACATCATCCAAGAACAAGCAAAGCAAAACCCTAATCTAAGGGAACTAAAGATGTTAATCTAGTTGAGTTAGTGCCTTAGAATCATCTAAAACTAGCACCTAAACTAAAATCAATCAGAAATAGCAAACTATCTTATAAATTTCTACAAAAATTCCTAAGGGATCCTAATTCAATTAAGAATGCCTCATACAAAAAACAGGGACTAAATCATCTATTAAGTCCTACAATTAAGTCCTAAATCCAAAGGTATCAATCATAAACCTTAAAAATGGAGCTTCTAAAGGTTTCAACCTAAACTACAACCTATGCTCATCACAAAAATGTGAGAAAATTCTATGGGGATCATGCATATCTATTCTAACAACTCACAAAAAATCAGGATCAAAATCATCATCACATGATCACACAAAATTCCACAAAATCAAGCATCAAACATGACTATTTTAATATCAATTAAAATGTGAAAATTCCCATAAAATCAGAAAATGCATGAAATAAAAATATTTTTTTATCTAAAATATACTATATTCAATCATGAATCCATGGGAAAAAAATGGAATCAATTGACTTATTTTTCAATTTTTTATGATTTAATTACTAAACTACATAAAATGAAGAAAATAAAGGAAAATAAAAAGAAATCAAGAAACATGCGTGGCAAATAGCAGAAATAACCAGTTCATTTCAATGTTTGGGCCAGAAAGGGGGTGTTAATATCAAATGCAACCCAAGCCCAACGCTCCAATTCTCAATTCACAAAATCAGAAACATTACACGCCAGGGTTCGAACTCAACCCTCCTTGGTCCACAGAGCGAAGCTTCTCAGGTCACTAAACGAAACGGTGCGTTTAAGGGGAGGGACGCGTGGCTCACCGTGAGCCCTGGGATCCACAGACCAAGTCAATTTCTCCACACTAACGAATGGTAAGGATTATTTCTTCCTCGTTTCAAACCTGTAACTCACGCGCGCAAGCCAAATCGCCGGTGGCTTTTCCGGCCACCCCTGTGCAACCCTAGATCCTTCTACACTCAACCATTGGTCACGATGTCTACATGAATCTTGACCAGAATTTCCTCAGGAATCTAACCATGCCACTAGTTTATGCTGAAAACGCATGGTTCGCAAAAACAAGATCTCAACCGAAAATGGAAGGAACCCTAACTTGTCTCTAACCATCAAATTAACTAACCAAAATTCATCTACATCCTAAGGGGAACTTAACCACATGCTTCTAATGGATTAAAAGTGCGTAATCAGAGAGATATTTCAAGAATTTAGAACCAACCTTGAAGCTTGGATTGCAATGGTTATACGCCTCAATTCTCTTCCAAACTATGCAGAATCCTTCAAGGAGTAATGGTGGACAACTCTTGATGCTCAATTCTTGCTGAAGCCTCTTGATTGTCCAAAACGCATTTCCAACTTTCAAGCTTTTTCTTCACTTTACATCAATGGATTCTCAACAGAATTCTGCTCCAGAACCTTCCAAATTCGTTCTAAGTCTCATTTATAATGTGTTTAGATGGATATCAAGCCCAAAATAGGCCCAATCATGGATTTTGGATATTCACTTTATCTTCCAAATTTCAACATGGATATGTGCTTTTAAGCCTTGCTCATGATCCAAAATCCTTCCAAACCATTCACTTAAACATTAAGGAGTGTGATGTAATGGTTTTCTTCCTTTGGTTTTAACATATGGAATGTTTATGATACGTTTCTTAATTATGAAGTAACCATCCAAATGACCATGTTATGGACCTCAAATCAAAAATGTGGAAATGCCAATCTTTCTAAAACATCAATTCCATTCAAAATGACCACAAATTTGACTTGGAAACATGTTAATCTCATTTATTTTGAATTTTCTCATTTTAATTCATTAAAATGGCTTTTATGTGAAGTTTCTTCAACCAATGCTTGATATAATCCATATCAATGGACACTTGATGTTTAGACAAGCTAAAAACATCATTTTGAACAACTTTCATGTTGAGCAAAACTCCATTTGAGACCTCTAAGTTGGTGAAAATGGCCTATGATCACAAATGACCTATAATCACCAAATGTCCAAAATACCCCTGACTTGTCAAAGCCATAACTTGAGTTCTACAAATCCTATCAAGGACTTCTAGTACTCTCTAGAAAGCTAAGAGGATAAGGAACAACATTAAAGTTGACCAAAAGTTTATAGGAATCATCCTTCTAGGGCAAACGTTTCATGCAAGTTGGATAACTTTCAAGCTCCAAATTCACATGCCTCAGATGACTTGTAACTTGTCAAAGTCATAACTTGAGTTCTACAAATCCTATCAAGGACTTCTAGTACTAAAATTAAAGCTAAGATCAAGCTCTACAACATTAATATTGGGGGCAAGATGAGATGACAATCATATCTTGAGCTAAACTGCCTTGAAGATAGGGGTCAAACTAGGGGATTTTACACTATCAAGCCTTAGAAACCCTAGCTTGAAACTTCTCAAACTCTTCAATCATGATGAGTTAACCTTGGAATCATCCTTATAACATCTCAATGCATCAATCCATGATCACATGGCTCTTGGATTAGGTCTCAACCCTCTCCAAGTCATCAGTTGACTTAGGGTTGACCCAGTCAAACCCTAGCTGCACCAATCATGGTTGAGGCTTCTTATTCTTGCACAATGACCTATCTAGGCCTCAAAGTGATCTTCAACACTTATCATGAGCTCCATCAAGACCTCAAGTCTAACTTCATGGCTTTAGAATCATCTGACGGCTTTCCACAATTCTCAAGTTAGGAGACACACCCTCTTGGTTTCAACCCCTCTCTCTGAGGATCTTTCAACTTCTCTGACAAGGATATCAACCCTTGAACACTTGAATAAGCTTCTTAGCTAGCCTCAAAGTCTTGCATGGCCCTTGATTGGTACTCATACCTCTTGATCTCCTGCATACATGTCAATGAAATGCAAATGATAATGCTAATGTGAATGAAATGAAACATAAGCTAGGTAAAGAAATGCTGGGCAAATTTTGGGGTGCAACACACACCGATCCTATTGATCCACCCCTCACATAACATATACATATACACGACGCACAAGGCGTACCGATCCCACGGATCCACTCACATCATAAAATACATACATAACAAGCACACACAGTGCGTCGATCCCACGGATCCATTCACCACACAACTTATCACATACAATGCACACAAGGCACGTCGGTCCTTCTGACCCAAATATATCACATAGCCGCACATAAGTGCAACGCATAATAAGCGTACCGATCCTCACGGATCCACTCACCACAACACACCAACACAATGCACTCAAGGCGTAACGATCATATTGATCCTCATATCTCGCACATAACACATCAATACCATGCGCACTAGGCGTAACGATCCTACTGATCCAGTCCTCATACTACAGTATGTAAATGCAACGCACATAAAGCGTATCGATCCTACGGATCCACATCCATCTCACAACATACAAACACAATGCATAACAAGCGTATCGATCCTACGGATCCACTCATCACCACACATAGCACATAGTGCATACATATCACATACACGTCCTTACACATCCATACACACCCATACTTATCTAGACTTAACACATAATCCACCGATTATGTCAAATGCGATAAACGCCGGCCACACAGCCCTACAACCCTCAAAACACTCTCAGCACCCAGCTATCATCACAACACATCAATCCGATCGCACTCAGTACCCTTATATCACCACATACATATATCTTAACATACACTGACGCAATCTCTCGAATTAAGTGAATATCAAGGAATTCACATCCTGCACTACACAACATACAGGTATTATAACATACCCCAATCCACATATCGTGATCCCTCGAGTACCACAGTCATCACGTCCCGACGCCACATATACACTCACCTCAGCTCTCCAGCAAGCTCCTCATCATACATGACCAACAAGGGTCCAAAACCACAAGGAAACAACCCAAAACAGCAGCAAAAACACAAGCTGCTGTCGGGCTCGCTAGCGCGTTCGCCTGGCGAAGCCCCGCAGTGAAGGCTCGCTACCATTCGCCTGGCGAAACCTCTGGCGAAGCCAGACAGAAGCTTCTGCCAGCACTCGTTGGCTAGTTTGCCCGGCGAAGCCTGGCGAAGGCTCGCCCCTCACTCGCCCAGCGAATACCTACGTACTCAGAAACATTTCTGCGCCGCAGAGTCACCTTCCACACCAATTTCGCCCGATTAAATCCAAAACATACCACTAACAACATACTACAACTGAGCTACGGGTCCATTCCCAATTCTATCCGACTGATCATCAACTCAGCTCTCAAAACCAACTTCCGGCTCAACGTCGAACTTAACCGAAAATCCCAAAACTTATCCAATCTAACATCCTCAGCACATGCAACGATTTAAACATAATCTAACACAATAATTTCAGCAAAAGCAACATGCAATAGCATCAATTCATAATCAACATGCAAATTATTCATACATGGGGTTAGAGATTCCCCTTCTACCAACATTCATGTAAAATACCATTTAACCATTAAATCCCCCCCCCCCCCCCCTTACCTCGAATTTGATTTGATGATGAAGAAGCTTCACAATCCGCAGTCTTGTTGATCCTCTTGCTCAAGCTTCAATCCTTGCTCACTCTTGCTCCTTCACAACCGTGCGTGCGTTTTTCCTTCAACCGTGTTCTTTCTTCCTTAGCCTCAATTACCAATAATACCCTTAGTTCCAACTATGCCACATCTTATTCTCTTTTATTCTAAATAATATATAATTCTCATAATAATAACAATAATCCTCTTAATTCCAAAATCCCATTTTTATCTCTTTATAAACTCAATAATAATATTTTTCCTTTAATTCCAAACCACTTCCAATAATATTTAAATATAACGATAATAACAATAATATTAATAATAATAGTATCAACACTATTAATCATCATATTATTATTATCATTAGTCATATTTTCTAGTATTATGGAACATTATTCCTCAAACAATTTCCACACATAAAGCACCGAAAAACAAATAATACGGAAAAACCAAATAATTAAAAATGGGTGTTACAAATCTCCCCCACTTTAATTATTTTCGTCCCTGAAAATACCTGATGGAAACAACTCTAGATACGCTTCCCGCACCCTACTTTCCAATTCCCGGAGTTGCTTCTCGTTCATCAATCCGAATTAGCATTGCCTCATCCATCAAATTATTTCTGACTTGCGCATCATTCATCTGATTCAAGATACTCCCTCAATGAAAACACATGAAATACATCATGTCAACTCATAATCGACAGCGGCAACACAGTCTAACCTGCTGCTTTTCCCATGCTCCGCCGCGCTACTCTGATACCGACAAACCAAACATAGAGCGTGCTTCTGAGACTCCAAAGCTCGGCCAACACCAGCTACCATCATAACTCTCAAAACACATCTTTTCTTGGATCCTCTTGATTTCCTCAGCCGTCTCATGCACAATTCTCAGATCTGAGCATAACACTTCCGCTCGATTCATTTCAACTCAAGTGAGTCATACACTTCCTATCTCACAAGGCCCCATACAGCGCCATTCTGATACTAGAATGGTAACGGATACTGTAGGCGACTCAACCGGCAGTAATTAACCATCCCACGATCCACCTTGATCCAACACACAAGCTCTCTCCAAAATTCTTAATATAAACCTCCAATTTCCATCTGACACGATATCTGACAGTACCTCATATAACTTCACCACTTCCTCGATATGCATCTCGTAAATCCTCAACATAGAATAGTCAATCCACTCACAATAATCCAAATTAAAATTATGTCTTTCCAATTCTTTGTAAATCTCAACACCCAAATTCACGAAAATACCACCCAATTTCCTCTCCGGAATATTCAACAGCCGCGTCAAACTCGACGGTCTCTGACGTTCAATCTTTGACTCTTGACAATCCCATCTAGTATATTTAACCTCCACCACAACTCTCTTCACCTATGGTCACCAAAACAATTTACTCAAATTCGGTTACTTCTTCATAGCACTGGGATGGGTACTCCATCTACCTCAATGTATTTCTTCGAGAGTACTCCTACTCCACTCAACATCTGAAACACAAACTCTACCATAACACATCGTAGTTCTATCTCCACCAATCTGAAAATCAACTCTTCGACTCTGGTTCATCAAATTCAACTAATCCACCTACTCAGTCTAGATTTCTGAGTTTCTCGATTCTCTTCAAGGATACAACTAGTATGTTCTAACAATAAAAGGTTGAATCCATAAGAAGTCTCTTCACCCACCAAACTCATTCTACAAAATTGCTCAATCAGCTCTATCTCCTTTCAGCATCAATATTGGTATACGCAAATATTTCCAATTTACCGCATTAGCTACCACGTTCACTTTACCCGAATGGTAATTCAACTCAAAGCCATAATTCTTCAGAGGTCCCAATTATTTCCTCTTCCTCATATTCAACCTTTCCAACTCAAACAAACACCATAAGCTCTTAGGATCACCAAATATTTCAAATCTCAACCCAAACGATTGAAGCCCCCAACTCCGGCACAATCACAGCCGCAACTGATTCCAAATCACTGGTCGGATGACTCCTATCATATACTCCAACATACCTTTAACATTTCTCCCAATCATATCAACAAAGCATCACAAAACACAACAACTAGTCCCGTCGGGCTCGACAAAATCATCACACGAGCTGCTAACAGCTCTCCCAAAACTCTTTGAACTCTCCTCAAGGGCATATAGCTGCTTATTCTCCAACAATGATAACTTAAATTCTAGATCTTTAACATGATCCTCTATAGTCTTCGAATGTACTAAAACATCACCGGTTAACGCATCCATTGCTTCACTCAAATAAGTAAGGAAAATCCCATGCCAAACGAGCAAACAAGTCATGAGTTTTGGCAAAAAACACGAACCGTACCTTCCGCACTCACTACCACATCCAACCATGTCTCATCAATAAAACTCAACCCCATGAAATTACTTCACCATCACATAGAGCATTGTAATAGCTTTCCAACGCTTTGAACCGTGCATCATTCCGAGTTACGGTTCTCCTGTTACGACAAAAATACTAGGACGACATTTTCTGCCCAGGACCCCTTTCGCTAGGCGAAGGACCTAGCGAACATGACAGTCCGAAATCCCATTTTCGACCGTTACCTGACTTTCAAGTGTCCGATTTCGATTCTGTAAAAAGTTGCGATCTAGCAAATCATCGTACAATAACAATTTCATATCTAAGAGGTCATTCAACACATCTACAACTCTTGGAATATTTAAAGGCCTAATCACACCATTCTTGCATTCCACATCTTACTTTCTTTAATCATTCAGAAGTCGCTATCCACTCGGAATATAATTGGCTTCACACTTTGTTGCCTTAGCATACATACCGGGCACATGCTTCGACACCACATAATCAGTGTATTTCCTTGACTGTCCAAACAAACACATAATATGGAGCTTCCACTCTCGGACTAGCTCCCGCAACTAAGTCGATCAACTCCACTTCACCTCCTGGCTGTATATCACTCCCTTGTCAGTATAACTCCTAGACAACCAAAAAATAATCTGCAAATTGCCAACTTCCCACTTTCATTATAACTCAAAATTCCCATCAAAATTTAAACACCTCAACACGTCCTACAACGGCTCCTCAAAGCAAACTCTTAAGCACTTTAGCTTAACTCAAGGCAATTCCCCGCTCACGCCACCTAAGCTTGCAAGACACGTCTATCCCATCCAACACAATCCCGTCTGCTATTAACAAGAGATTAAGGGTGATCGGTTCCTCAATTTGTCAATAGACAGCCGAAAATCATGATGGGGTACAAACCATCTTTACCAAACTATAGGAGCGTTCCTCGACACACTGAGCCACAACTCCACACCTGCAACATTCCGGAGAAACACAAGCTTCTCCCCCACTGGAATCATTCCACTTCTGCCAACCAAGATAGACAACAACATGTACTGACAGTGTTTCTCACACATGCCGCGTACAGGGGATTAGACCACAATACAAGACAACTTGGTCGGATGGACCGACCAGGCTCTGATACCAACTTGTAACACCCAGTTTCCCAAAATAAAATAAAACAACTAAATAAGCACACATCAGAGAATCTCCCACAACGGGATGTCACAATTCACAACTAAAATTCCATAAAACATTTTTCCAAATTAATTTCTCAATAAAACTACAGCGGAAAATATATACATAGTCTATCATATATCACAAAACATCATATATATATTATCCATATCCATCATCATCGTCATATATATATATACAACAATGGCCATCTGCCCAAAATACATATAGCATCATCTACAATCACCATCAAATAGGATACACCACAGGGGCACACAAAATCAACATAAAGCAATAAAACTCCCAAAAAGGCCCCGGTGTTACGTATCAGAGCAGTCTGACAGAGACACCACAATCCAAGCTAGCTAAACACCTGGATTGTCTGTACTTCCGAAGAAGCACAAACCACAACAACAGCAAAGGGGTGAGAACTACGATCAAATAATAATGGCATAATAGTACATGAAATAAAAGGTAGAAATCAATAATAATACTATTTCACATACATATCATCCGGACTCACGGTCCCACCATCAACCACAACACACTATCACACAACAATGCACTCACACAACTCTAAACATACGGTACCGACTCACAATCACGATGGGCACGGGGCCATCAACCCTCCTCACAAGAGCACATGTCAACGATGGGTACTGGGCCATCAACCCTCCACTCAGGGAGCACACCACACTGATGGGAAACTGGCCATCAACCCTCCACAATAGGAGCACCACAACAATACCGATGGACACCTGGCCATCACCTTCCACTACGGGAGCACCTCATCAACATCAATGGACACATGGCCATCACCCTCCCCACCAGGAGCACAACACATTAACATCGATGGACACATGGCCATCACCTTCCCCACCGGGAGCACAACACATTAACATCGATGGACACATGGCCATCACCCTCCCCACCGGGAGCACAACACATATTCACACGCATCAAACATCTAGCACACCAAGTGCACACCGATCCTATTGATCCACCCCTCACACAACATATACATATACACGACGCACAAGGCATACTGATCCCACCGATCCACTCACATCATAAAATACATACATAACAAGCACACACAGTGCGTCGATCCCACGGATCCATTCACCACACAACATATCACATACAATGCACACAAGGCACGTCGGTCCTTCTGACCCAAATATATCACCTAGCCGCACGTAAGTGCAACGCATAATAAGCGTACCGATCCTCACAGATCCACTCACCACAACACACCAACACAACGCACTCAAGGCGTAACGATTATACTGATCCTCATATCTCGCACACAACACATCAATACCATGCGCACTAGGCGTAACGATCCTACTGATCCAGTCCTCAGCTACAGTATGTAAACGCAACGCACATAAAGCGTATCGATCCTACGGATCCACATCCATCTCACAACATACAAACACAATGCATAACAAGCGTATCGATCCTACGGATCCACTCATCACCACACATAGCACATAGTGCATACATATCATATACACGTCCTTACACATCCATACACACCCATACTTATCTAGACTTAACACATAATCCACCGATTATGTCAAATGCGATAAACGCCGGCAACACAACCCTACAACCCTCAACACACTCTCAGCACCCAGCTATCATCACAGCACATCAATCTGATCGCACTCAGCACCCTTATATCACCACATACATGTATCTTAACATACAGTGACGCAATTTCTCGAATTAAGTGAATATCAAGGAGTTCACATCCTGCATTACACAACATACAGGTATTATAACATACCCCAATCCACATATCATGATCCCACGAGTACCACAGTCGTCACGTCCCGACGCCACACATACACTCACCTCAGCTCTGCAGCAAGCTCCTCATCATACATGACCAAAAAGGGTCCAAAACCACAAGGAAACAACCCAAAACAGCAGCAAAAACACAAGCTGTTGTCGGGCTCGCTGGCGCGTTCGCCTGGCGAAGCCCCGCAGCGAAGGCTCGCTGCCATTCGCCTGGCGAAACCAGACAGAAGCTTCTGCCAGCACTCGCTGGCTAGTTCGCCCGGCGAAGCCTGGCGAAGGCTCGCCCAACAAATACCTGCGTACTCAGAAACATTTCTGCGCCACAGAGTCACCTTCCACACCGATTTCGCCTGATTAAATCGAAAACTTACCACTAACAACATACTACTGAGCTATGGGTCTATTCCCAATTCTATCCGACTGATCATCAACTCAGCTCTCAAAACCAACTTCCGGCTCAACTTTGAACTTAACCGAAAATCCCAAAACTCATCCAATCTAATATCATCAGCACATGCAATGATTTAAACATAATCTAACACAATAATCTCAGCAAAAACAATATGCAATAACATCAATTCATCATCAACATGCAAATTATTCATACATGGGGTTAGGGATTCCCCTTCTACCAACATTCATGTAAAATACCATTTAACCATTAAATCCCCCCCCCCCCCCCCTTACCTCGAATTTGATTTGATGATGAAGAAGCTTCACAATCCGCAGTCTTGTTGATCCTCTTGCTCAAGCTTCAATCCTTGCTCACTCTTGCTCCTTCACAACCGTGCGTGCGTTTTTCCTTCAACCGTGTTCTTTCTTCCTTAGCCTCAATTGCCAATAATACCCTTAGTTCCAACTACGCCACATCTTATTCTCTTTTATTCTAAATAATATATAATTCTCATAATAATAACAATAATCCTCTTAATTCCAAAATCCCATTTTTATCTCTTTATAAACTCAATAATAATATTTTTCCTTTAAGTCCAAACCACTTCCAATAATATTTAAATATAACGATAATAACAATAATATTAATAATAATAGTATCAACACTATTAATCATCATATTATTATTATCATTAGTCATATTTTCTAGTATTATGGAACTTTATTCCTCAGACAATTTCCACACATAAAGCACCGAAAAACAAATAATACGGAAAAACCAAATAATTAAAAATGGGTGTTACAGCTGAGCTGATTGCATCATTTCCGTTTTGAATGACCCTCTTGATATGGTTTGCTGATTTGATCCATTGCGAGATTGTTGTTGGCTTTTTCCAGAAAATAATGCTGATTATTCGTTTGAACTTGTTGAGTTGCTTGATGGTTTCACGGTCTTTCGGCTGTTATGATTGTTGCGACATTGTTGGCTGAAGATTTGCGCTTTGATTTTGTTTGACTTTTTGTGCTATTGCTTGTACGAGATAAGTGTTTTTTCAAAGTGTTTATTTCCATAAGCACTTATTTTGGCCAACCAATTTTTCACATAAGCACTTATTTTGGCCAACCAACTTTTCACATAAGCACTTTTAGAAAATCCTTTTTATCTCTCTTTCTTTCGGGTTGCCTTAAAGAACAGGAATTACCGGTCTTGGACATTGGCCGAGAATTGGATTGGGAGCCGGTTTCGGAGGAATCCGTTACCCTCCTGACACCCGATGATGATATTACTCTGAGGGTGTCAAAACTAACCGATTAAATTTTCTTTGCTGATTTTGCAGGTTTGGAACGTCAGAAACTCGAAGAAAAGTTGAAGAAATCGGATGATCGGAAAGACTTAGGATTATGCAAATTTTTTTATTTTATATTTTTGTAATATTTGTAAGAAATAATATTATAAATAAAATTTCTTATTATTTACTTTGTAATTTTATAAGAGATAATATTATAAATAAAATTCCATATTATTTATTTTATAATTTTCTTTTAAACGAAAATGAAACTAAAACCAATTAAGTAAAAGTAAAAAAACAAATGAAATGAGAAATGAAATTGTTTAAACATGAATGAAAACCAATATGAATTGAAAGCAATATTAAAATGAAATAAAGTTAGAAAAAAATGAGATAAAAATAAAACAATAAAATGAAGTAAAATTAATTTGAAAATGAAATGAAAAAAATGAAGATAAAATGAAATTATCTTTGTTATTTTTTTGATTTAAAATGAGATGAAAAACACACTAAAATTCGCCCAAATTATCCGATTAACTTCTTCTCCGACCCGAGGTTCCGACTACTCTCTCTAGCAACACAAACGAACAACTTTTCGGGATAACCTCGGCCCCGACTCATATCCAACGACCCAAATCTCCTGACTACAGCTCCAAATCCGTAAACTGACCGCCGGTTGCAAACAAATGACCATTTTACCCTTCATGAACTAAAGAGCGAGCAACGTGATTTTTCCTGCAAAATCAAACAACTACTCAAACCTGTTAGCGACTGGTTAAACGCAATGCATAAATGCAATGTAATGCGAGATGAACCGATGAATCTTAGGGAAAAATTTGGGGTATTACAATTGCCCTTATTTAAATAGCTTCACCAGATGATTTGAGCGACGTAGGCTCGAGAAATCATGGTGAAAGGGATTTAAATATAGATAACCGAAAATTTTGCCCTTAGATGTAGTGACTTGCAATGCTATGGACAAAACGAGACAAGAGATCATGCTGACAATGCCATGAATATAGTACGGTGTGTATTATGGAATGGTAAATGCAAATATGCATACGACACGATGACACAGGGGACAGACGCTGGCGAACGAACCACACTGAGAATACGACGCACTGGGTGACAACATGACACTGGGGAATTCTAAAGTGATAGTAAACTGGTGCGAGCACGACCAATTGTCACTTTTAGAAAGGGAATGGTAAGAACGAGATCCACAATAGAGATGGCACCGATGAGACGGCCTCCACTGGGGAATATCTAAGAGTAATTGTTCAACAGGTTCATGCGTGACCGGCTGATACTCTAGGGTAAAAGTAAACTGGATCTGCACGACTGTAGGATCAATTGACAAGATGCTAGAGCATTGAGCAAAGAATAACATCCGAGCTTCTGGAACCTCTCCCTCGTGACAGGATCAAACGGAATTTTCAGGAATCCGTAGAAAATATACAGGGTAGAAACCGACTGTATGCCAAAATAAATGGACTTTAATGCGAAATGCCCTGACAAGCTTCTCGAGAGAGAACTGTTACTTATCGTTGGAAGGGACTTATATGCCAAACTGGATAAGCTCTCGAATAAAGAGACTGCTGCTTATCTGTGGATAATAGATTATTGATAAAATAAACTTCTTCATGTCTAAGGTCTGTGCTCCCTGAACATGATTCAGCTCCTTCTTTTATTAAAGGATAAAATGAACTTCTTCATACTTCAAGATTCATGCTCTCCTGACTATGATTCAGCTCCTTCTTTTACTAAAGGATAAAATGAACTTCTTCATAATTTAGGATCTGTGCTCTTCTGAATATGATTCAGCTCCTTCTTTTACTAAAGGGTAAAAGAACGAATAACATGTCGCAGTGAGAATCAGATATCAAGCTATTGATTAACTTGAATCAAAAATCATAATTCATCACCGATCTTTAATTTATCCATGGGAAGGGAAAAAGAACGAATAACCCATAAACATGCAATGAAATGCAATAAAGAGAATCTAAGGTTCGAGGGTTGATTATACTAAGAGAAGGTGCTGGCATCCTAAGTATATGTAGTACACTACAGGAACCTCTTGTTTTAATGTGTTATTTGTTATTTTGTAATAAGACAAGAATAAAAGAAATTAAAAATCATGTTTTTGTGTTTTTTATGATAAGACAAGAATAAAAGGAATTAAAAATTATGATTTTGTGTTTTTTATGATAAGACAAGAATAAAAAAAATTAAAAATTATGTTTTTGTATTTTTTATAATAAGACAAGAATAAAAAGAATTAAAAATCATGTTTTTGTGTTTTTTAAAAAAGAAAATATTAATAAACAAATTAAAAATAAAATTAATTAATAAAAATAAAAATACAAATTAAATATTTAATTAAATCTAAATAAATTAAATGATTATTCAAATAAAAATGATTTAAAAACGAAATAAAAAGTCGGGCAGAAAAGTACTCGAAAAAACAAAATGAACACACTAAAATAATCAGCGCAAAATAAACATATTGGAAAAATATAGCGTTGGGTCAGATTTTGAAATAAATTTAGACCAGTTTGTCTATAAATACAACAAATTTATTCTAACTGACATTTCAGACACTATGCAAGATGAAGTACATGTTATGCTATGTAGATGATGCAAAACGAAAACAAAACCTTAGGGTCAAAAATTAGGATATGACAGATGCCCCTATTTAAGTTTCTTTTATCCAGAGATATGGAGATTGAAATCTTCGTCGACGTGATAGGATAGACTTAAATACAAACATGCATAATTTTTGGTCATAAGATGCCACAAGATGCACATGATATGACATTTAATAATATGAATGCAAGACAGGGATCTGTGACAGAAAAGATGCCACTAGAGATAACTGTATATGGACAATGCTGAAACACAATTAAAGAATGGAAGACCCGATGAGGAATAACTTAGCAAAGCAAGACTCCATGGGGAAAAGATCCAACTCCACCGGGGATGAGACTCAACTCTATTGGGGAAGAGATTACCAACTAACAATCACAGGGTATCTTAAACATATGGTGATGAACTTGTGACAAGATCTTTTTTAAAAAATCCACTTGGAGAACCTATTGCCGAGGTCAACTATGGGAATTTCAAGAGATATCAACTAGAGGATTCTACTGTCGAGACTTGGGACCTCATTTGGGAATACCTTCTGCCATGGTTTTATTGAAAAATGTGTCAACTGTAAAAAAATTTAATGGAAAATCTGTTGCCGAGATTAACCAGGGAAACTACTGTCGAGATTCTGAAAAGAAACAAATGTATGTTAAAGTTTAAAAAAGCATCAAAGTTAACCAAAGAACCTACTACCGAGGTCTTGGAAATAGAGAAACATCTGCTTTTGAAGTCTGCTGGAGATCTACTACCGAGAATAACTAGAGAATTTACAAAATGAAACACCTTCTGCCGAGGTCTACTTGAAATCTTCTATCGAGACTTGCCAGGTAATGAAAAAAAATACCTTATGCCGAGGTTAAACTGGAAATCGTCTTCCGAGACTTACCAGGAAATAAAAAGAAAATACCTTTTATCGAGGTTAAATTGGAAAATTTTCGCTGAGACTTACTAGGAAATAAAAAGAAAATACCTTCTGCAGAGGTTTGATGAAAATTCTGTTTTTAAAATTTATCGGAGAATCTACTGCCGAGATTTACCAAAGAATATGAAATAGAGCCACCTTCTGCCGAGGTTTGTTAGAAATTAAAAAGAAACACCTGTTGTTGAGGTTTTGTTGAATGAAAGTAACTACTGATCACAGAGTAACTGACCAAAAGGAAAGGTGTACTACCTACTATCAAAATATATGATAGCCTAAGCAAAGGTAAACACAAAAGGAAAGATGACCTACTACCAAACATGGTAGCCTAAGAAAAGATATCTGACCAAAAAGAGATAGACATACTACCTATTATCAAGCATATGATAGCCTAAGCATAGGTAATAGACTTGAAAGGAGAGATCGCCTACTACCAAACATGTGGCAGCCTAAGCAAAGGTGTTTGACCAAAAGAAAGGTGTATTACCTACTATCAAAACATATGATAGCATAAGAAAAGGTAATAAAATAACATAAGCTTCCATGATCAGGGTATGATCCAACTTCTTCTTTAACTAAATGATCCATTTAGAAAGGGTGAATAAACCTCCCCAACGCTTCAAGGTTGTATGTCATGAACAGGTCTTAATTTCTTCTTGAATCAAGTATTCCACTTGAAAATGGTAAAATAAATAAACCTCCCCATGCCTCGGGTCGAAAGCCACGAACTGGTCTCAGTTTCTTCTTTGATCAAGTATTCCACTTGAAAAGGGTAAACAATAAACCTCCTCATGCCTCGGGTCGAAATCCACAAACAGGTCTTAGTTTCTTCTTGGAAAGGTGAATACTTTTGGGAAAGTATCTTCATAGAGAAATGGAATTTTATTTGAGATTTGAGAACTTCAGTGGGGATCCATAACTTACTGGAGATTAGGAAACATCACCAGGGATCTTCAAAAGAGATACAGGCCGGTTGACTCATAAAACATGTCTTGTCAAATAAAGAGAAAGATCAACTGCAAGAATGTTCACCAAACTTCTAGGAGAGATGCCATATGATGGAAGCATATTGAATAGTGGACTCACTAGGGAGAACATCAATGAGGAGCAATACTGCTATAATTAAAATTGCATTGAAGAAAATAAAATCCTTGTATCAGGAATTCTCAAATAAAGAGAAACACTGGTAAAGTCTTCACCAAACTTCTTTGATGGATTTCCAGAGAGATGCCATTTGATGGAGGATAAGTTGATAATCTTGATAAACTTATTGGGGATAGACAAACTGTCTTGAAAAGTGATAGCCATTTGTTATCCAAGTAGAAAAACTTGATAACAAACAAGCTGCTCAAATAAAGAGGCCATTTGTTGTCTGGGTATAGATTCCAAGAAATGCTACAACACTAATGGAAAAGGATTGTCTTTAATTAGGGTTCTGTAAGTTGATTCTTCTTGGAGAGTCAAAAGGCAAAATAAATGCACGCTTAATCCAAGTTCAAAAGCCTAGAGATATCCAAAATTGTGATTGTCATGCACTAAAGTTCAATCAGGAATTAGCTGAAGAGAAACGATCAAGCAAGAATCTACCCAATAAGGGGTGGACTCAACTGGGGTTTATCTTATCCAGAAATGGAAAAGAAAGCAAAAGAAGTTGTCTACCACGAGGATCGAACTCAGTGGGGAATTTAGAAATGTTATGCTCTTTCTTCCTAGGGATAATGACTCTACTTGGAGGGAGAAGATAAACCCAGTCACTTGGGGATAAACACATCCAAAGTGAACAAACAAACAAACAAACACAAAAATGGAAAATGCAGAGATGTCATGTATATATGTATGAATGAATGTATGTCATGTTATACTTATGTTGACAAAGCAAGCAAAGAGAAGTAAAGTGGAGACGAAATAAAAATCTCAACATGGATACGCGGCCAATCTCCACAAGACGGAAGCATCACTGGGGATGGATGGGAAGCCACAAATGGAAACAAGTCCTGCATCAAGGCTTCAAACTTCTCTGGAGAAGAGAGAACACTCCACTTGGGAATATAACATCATGACTTTACTTAGGGGGTTGTCAAGATAAATTTTGCTACTTTGTTTGGGATGAGAAAGATCCACTAAGAAGAGATCAAACTCATGATTAGAGAGACTTCATGGGGGATGAAATAAATATCCACTGTAAACTGAAGTAGTCTGAATGAAATTTATAACTAGAGATACCAAATATGAGGCCTCATGGGTGATAAAATAAATATCCACTTCGAAATGAAACTCGGATCAACCTTGCAAGCTGAAGATGTCAGAGTTGAGACATCATGGGGATGAAGTAAACACCCACTTTGTTGGGGAAGATTGAAGTTGTAAGAGACCCACTGAGGGGTGAAATAGAATTCACTTTATAAAGGGAGGTCGAAAACAAGTAAATTCCATGGGAGTTCTTAGGTCACCAACTGGGGAAATCTTACACCAGACATGCCATAACTGCTTGAAATAGAGATTCACCAGGGAATTGTCATAACCACTTAATGGGGACATGTGTGAAGAATGTTGTGAGAACAAAGATGTTCTACATTGTAGAACTGCGTGGTAATCACCATTTCAAACAACATTTATTATGAATGGATAAAATAATCTTCAATTCTCAAATGTCCCTGATAACATGGTTTATGAGAAGAAGTCATCTCAAGAGGATTTTACAGAAAACATGGCATCCAACTGTTCCAATGTCTTCAAACTCTTGGAGAGATTTATCGAATCTCTAGGTAGCTTCCCCAGATTGACTGCATTCCGTATAGCTAAAACTTCAAACTTTCCCCTTAGGGATGATCCGAATCTCGACGTTCTTTTATATTTGCTCGCGCGTCTGCATCTGTCTTGCATTCAAGCATCATATAACATCATTTAGATTCATGGCATATTCACATTTGTCCTTTTGCATACCATCGGATCTAAGGGACAAAATTTCTAGTTTGCTATATTTAAATACCTTTCACTGCGATTCTATGAGGATTGTCATCTCTCATTACCATCTAGTGAAGATATTTAAATAGGGGCATCTGTTGCACCCCAAATTTTAACCCCTTAGTTCCTCATATTCATTGTAGGATCATATTCATTTGATTAACTAACCTTAACCTATTTCCAGTTTATCTTTGTCAAGATGCAGATGAATTAGGGTTCCGTACCGTCAAAATCGAGATTTCAGTGGTCTGATCAATCAATGTTTTGGATTCATTCAACCTCAATTAGGTATCCACATCATTAAATATACTCCATTGGATCAAGTATGAATTCAATTTGAGGTGGTCACACGGGAATTTAGAACAGTGCAATTCAAGACACCCGATTAGGGTCTTCGATCAGGAAAAGTCAACTGTAGTTTGACTTTTGATTTAAAGAGTGTTTCAATGGTGGGATCAAGGTCCATTAAGCACCTATGGCTTAGTAAAGTCTATCCAAAGAGTTTCAAGGCCTCAGAATGTCCGGAGCATGAACAGTCGACTCGGTAGTCACCGATTTATCGAACAGTTGACTGAAAAGTCAACTCTTCAACAATAAGGAATTTGACCTTAAGGTGTGAATCAAAAATGTTCCTTATGTAATATTACACCTCCCCATAAAATTTCATGACCATTGGATCAAGGGTTAAGAAGTGATTGCAAAAATCGGGAATTAGGGTTTCGAAAGGGGCAAGACTATAACTCCTCAACCACACATCCAAACGAAGTGGTTCAAAGCTCATTGGAAAGCTCTTGACAAATCCTACAAAAGCCTCAAAGTGGTCCATGATCAAAAAGTGCATAGATTTGGAGTTATGACTAGATTCATTTTAAGAAAGGAAATAACTTAGAAAAATTCTAAGTTATTTATCCTTTTTAAGTGGTTTTTTCAGCAACTTGAAAGGGTTTTTCAACCTAGTTCCATCTAGAATTTGGAAATCACCAAAACATGAAAGTTATAGATCTACTTAAGGGATTTCTAAATTGTGGTAGAAATCCTCAATAGCATGTGTGAGCAGAAAGTTATGAACCATGGAAGTTAGGGCTGCCAACACTTGAGATCACCAATTCAACACTTCTCAAAATTCAGATTTTCACAACTTGGACTATCTATGACCCTTGGATTATGATTCAATCTGATATTTAGATGTGTGGATGAAGGAAAATACAGAAAAATGAGAGGTTTGAAGAGAGAGGCAAGTTGCAAGCATTGTGCATTAAAATATTCAAATGTGTAAGAGGAAAGAGAAACTTTTCCCTCCAAAACTGTTGCAACTGCTCACCCTACACCCTAAGCTCACCTCAGTCACTTCATGTCCATCTCCACTTGATTTTTCTGATCTTCTTTGAACCATGGAACTGATAGGAGAAGATCTTGGCAAGATTTTTCAAAGAACCTCATGAAACACCCTCCAAAAGTGGTAAAATACAAAGATGCCCTCACTCTTGTTTTCACTATAAATAGAGGCCTCTTCATTGATGTTAGATACACCAGAGAAATCTCCAAAACCAAGAGAAACAATAGCTCTCAACTCTCTTTCATTTCCTCAAGAATCTCAATTTTCAAAACTTCCATTTTCCACCAAAACGCTGTCTTGAGCAAAACTCTGCTCAGGCTCAGTTCTACCATTTCCAAGTCACCCAAAACCATCTACATAATCCATAAACATTGTGTAGAAGGTGTCCATACATTCAAACCACTCAAAAATCTCGTTTTCCCAAAAGTTAACCTTCACACCTTAGTAGTTTGACTTTCTTGCACTTTGAAAGCCAAATCTTCACTTGAGGCATTTCCTACCATTCTAACACTCCCAACACCTCATATACATCATATCTCAACTGTCCAAACTCTAAAAAAACCAGCTGGAAACTACACAACTCCAACTGTCTTGAAAAGTGGTTTATTGCTTCAAGAGGAAGCAAGCTTCAAATACTTGCCAAAGGAGATGATCTCTGGGTTTCTCAACTTCTTAGCTTGCTTAAGACTTGTCTACAAGAGGTATGTGATGTTCAAACTCCTTATTGATCATACATTGTCATGTTTATCATTTTTGGGATGCTTGTTATAAAATATACCATTGCTGCCCCATACTAGTTCTTTGTCAAGAACTTAGGTTTTATAGTTATGTTACTTGTTTTTGATCATGTATTGTCATTTGTAAATGATATATTGGTGATGTGTTACCAAGTTTGTACTTTGATATCATGAGAAACTTGTTTTTGAAGTTTTGGTCGATATGGTAGTTTTAGGAATCCAGCTTTGAAATATTGATGAGCTTGCCCTAGGCCTGGTAGTCTTAGTTCTTTAGTGATACTTGGATAACTTGTAAGTTATTCATAGGATCCCCCTGCCCTACATCATGATATAGCTCTTGTTTTCACATTTGTGATATTTTGTGTCATCTTTCTTATCACTACCATGAGTTGTGTCTGGGACTGTTTGTGCTTACTATTTTGTATCTCAAATGTTCTAAATCATTGGTTGATGTTGATTTGATCTTACTTGCCTGGTTGAATTGGTTGAATATGAGAAACATGAGACTTAGCCATTAGGGCCTGCTGTGAATTCTTTGTTGTTTTTGCTGTCAAATTTTGGATTAACATACCATTTCTGGTTTGGAGCAGTTGGTGCTTGTTTTTAAGTGGTAGACTCATTTGTTATTATGTTTTGGGATTGTGTGTTGTGCTTGTAAGTTCAAAATCTCTTTACTTGTTCAAACTGTTTTGTCATGCTTCACTTGCATTTTTCAAGATTTCATAATGCCAAACACATACCATATTCTGTTTCAACTGCATTCTACTTTATCTATGTGCATGGATTCATTGCTCTACTTATTTGAAACTTGTGTGTGCTACCAAATCATCCCAACTATCATGAAATTGCCTGCTGCATAATTGAAATTGGTTCTTTGCATATTCGTGAGCTTCAATTGTCATTTTCTATTTGGTATTGTTTTGACCTACTTCTTGAGCACAATCTCATCTTTTAGCATATTTGTAATATGTGTGTGATATTTGTTTCCTCATAAAACTCATTGCCTTAAAAAATGCCTTGCTGTGCCAAAACCTGTTTCAAAACATTTTTTTCTTTCAACCAACATGTCAATTTCTGTGCCAGCTACAATAAGCTTGATTTATATGCATAATCTCATTCCTTAGCATGATTTTGATGTGCACACATTGTTTATTTGATCTGTTCTTGCATGCTTTCTGAATTTCACTTCCAATTGCACTTTCACACTAAATTTGCCATGAATATGCCAACTTCTTTCCTGCTTGCAATATGCTTATTTCCTGAGTTATAGCTCATTCATTTATACATTTATGATTTGTGTGTGCTGTGTTTGTCAACATAGGACCACTTATTCACAGTTAGACTAGTTTGTGCCTTTTTGCTGCCAAACTGTTTTGAAATCAATTGCACACCCTTCACTTCTTTTGTTTGATTGCCTTAGGGCTGCTCATCTAGCATTGAATCTCTGGTAGTGTTTTAAGATTGGTGTGTACATGAATCAATCAGCTTTGTATGTCTTACTTTTCTGTCATGACAGCCTGCCTCACATGTTTGATACAATTGCAACTTGATATCCATTTTCTTGTTATGTGCATTCCATGATTATCTTAAGTGCTAGGCTCATTTATGATCATATTTAAGAGTTGTATGTGGCATCCCTTGCATCTCAAAGTTGTTCCAATCTTGTATGGTTTCAAAAATATCATTTTATGTGTTATGTGAGCAGTTGATAGTTGAATTTCATTTCTATGACGTTTTAGGCTAACTTTGAAGCATAGACATACTTTGTATCATGGTTTGAGTTTGTGTATGAGGACTATCCAAATAGATCATGTTCCCTCCTTGTTTTGGCTTTCAAACTTGCACTTTTCTCTAAATTTTACTTGGCATGACAGTTGTGCTTTGGTGTGTAATCTTGGCATTGTGATCTTCTTGTTTATCATTGCATTCTAGATGTTTTTAAAATTCATGCCTACATTGATTCTGTTCTGGTAAGAGTTGTTTCTTTCATGTTGGGTGTGCTGTGTGAATCTAGGCAGCAGGACCTTTTGATTGTGGCCTACTGCAGTTTGGCTGCTATTGCTAGCCAGCCACTGATCCCCCATTTCCATAATTGAATTAGCCACACTTGTGGATGATTAGCTGTTAGCATGTGTTCTATTTTTCAACAACTTGGTTTTGATATAAGGTCATTGTTTTGTTGTGGTTTTGAAAGCAAGTTCATTTTTTTCCGCAAGAGCTCACTCAAGTTCATCAATACATTACCATGCTATCTTTTTTTTTTCTATTTAAGCATTTGAATTAATTTGTTTGATTTGAGTGCATCCTCAATAGCATGTTAGAGATGTTAGGCTTTGTATGTATATGACATGTTCAATCTTCCCATCTGCTAGGATAGTTGCTGCATTTTCATGTTGTTCATTTGCAATTCATGTACCATATTCCATTCTTCTAGTTTTTGCTTGACCCTTAAGGCTCCTACACTTCTGTTATGATATATATGTTGTGTGTGCAAAGTTGTTTACATGTATTTGAACTCATAGCTGTTGGTAGTTTTCAAAATGCAACTCAAATGCCAATCTTGCATCTTGCATCGTGTTTTTTGTATGAGGATTTATTTCAAAATTTCAACTGCACCATTTTAATCCTTGTTAAAAATCAGTCTAGTTAGGCTAAAATTTCATCAAAAAAGATCAGGATTTGACATAGTTATGAATCAAAACGCCTTTTGAAAAATTGCCTTGTTCTTGCTTCCAAACTTGCCCAATTTACCATGAAAGCATCCCTTACCTATTTTTAGGGGTGGCTTTGTACTTGGATGTACAGCCACCCCAGTGGTAATCAACTTGCGCTATATTCACCTTTCACTTGCCAGCCATGGGTTCGATCCTTGGGATCAATCCTTTTTGTTGTTTTATTTTCAATTGTGATTGACTTTATTTTCTTTCTTCCCTTCCATTTCCATCCAAGCGTGCGCTCAGTGCCTTGTTGGTTGTTGTTGTGTGTTGTTAAACACAAGGGCATGGGTTCAATCCCTACCCATGCCCCTTTCTTTTTTTTTGTTGTGAGTTTTGTTATTTTTTATTGTCATAAATCATTTCAAACTTCAAAATTTCGTAACTTATTCATCGTTTATTATTTTCAACCCGTTCTTTTTGCAAATTGCTCGTTGTGATGTCTAGTTTCATTAAATGGATTGTAATCTCATAGTTGTCGTCTTTTCAATGCTTTTTTCCTGCTTGTTAGTAGATCTGTTCTTAGGTTGTTACCGTGTGTGTCGATTAAATTTCCTTCGAACCATGATTATTTGATCTTGTGAGATCTATTGGTATTTGACTCCTTTATGTTTTTTAACATGTTGAGATCTCATTTCCTTGTTGGTTGTTACCATGAGTTATTATTCCTTTCTTTAAAGTCTTGAATTGAACTGTTGTGATCAATCCTTGCGTACCCGATTGTCATCAATGCCTAAATGTTGTTACATTTGAACTTATAACATGATCTTTTTTAAGTTGTAACTTATTTGTATTGTTGATATTTGATAATATGGCTTTGGGGTTGTTGCTTCCATCTTTGTTAAGATATTTGATTATCGGTTATAACCATTGGTATTATTTGATCCTTGCTTATTGTAATATGCATGCCTACTTGATTGTAATCTTATTCATCTTGCTTAATTGTTCATTTGCTTTGATAAGTATTTCTTCCCCAAGTGATGGAACTTTTTAGTTCTCATCCAAGTTGCCTCTCTCTCTCTCTCTCTCTCTCTCTCTCTCTCTCTCTCTCTCTCTCTCTCTCTCTCTCTCTCTCTCTCTCTCTCTCTCTCTCTCTCTCTCTCTCTCTCTCTCTCTCTCTCTCTCTCTCTCTCTCTCTCTCTCTCTCTCTCTCTCTCTCCTTCCAAAGGAAAAGTCTCTCCCTTGACCCTTGTGGCATTGGATAGTTCCTTACCCTCCTTGACTTTGTAAAGTCATCTTAAACCCTAGCTTAGTTAAGTTAGAACATACAAGCCATTAGACTTTGCTTAAAGTCTAGAAAATCCACCTTTCCTAGGAGTGTTCTTCAACTAGAACCCTAGGATAGAGTTTGTAAATTCTATGTAAGAATCATAGTAATGATTACTTATTACTCCCCTATTGAGTGTTATAACATAGATCTAGAGAGTTTTGTTAAACTCTATACAAGCATTGTAATGTTTGTTCCCCTTTTGAACCTTGATCATAATCAAGTGTTCTTCAACCCTAGTGAGGTGAACTACGATTTCTCTGATTCTATCCTAGTCAGGATACGTAGGCAGATGACGCGACGTCTTTGAGAGCAAACTTAGAAACCATATTTAGGTCTTAACCTATACCTTTACCCAATCCCAAACCTTAACAAACATTTACCAACTTAGCATGCAAATAAACAAAAGGTCCCTGTAGAGTACTATAAATGTTTAGGATGTGAAATACCTACCCTATGCATAACCAACCCCCGATCCCCGAATCTCTTAGCGTTGTTGTTTTTACATCGAGAAAAGTGTTTTTCTTTCTTTAGACCTTTCCTTTGGATAAATTAAAGTCCGGTTGTGAATTTAAGAATTAAAGATTCAAGTTAATCTATAGCTTGATATCACGATTCTCACTGCAACTATAGGTATAGTGGATCCTTAGATGTTTACTCCTTTTTTTTGGATGTTTTGGCACTCGATCAGATTAACTGAAGACTACCCTGCCTCAGGTTAAAATTGAGGGTTTTTTTGTATGAAGGAAACTTCTACTTCAAGGCTCAAAGGGGTTAAAAAGGGATTATCTTCCTTATATCTCCAGTGTTTGGGGATACGAAACAATGCCTTACATCATCAGCAGGGTTTTATCAAAAGCATACAACAAGATCTCGCGTCTTTGATTTCGTCATCCTCCCTCCAATTCTCTACCTAAGCAAGATATTGGGATAGCATTGGCATTATAAAGAAGAAAAAACATTTTACGAGTGAATACAAATGAGTTTCTTCAAGCCAAACATATTCATTGCATTAATCATTCAAAACAAACAAGTTCTTACATGAAAATCATGCTTTTACAATTAAAGGAATAACAAAAAATGCAAGCAAACAAACAAACAACCTAATAATCTTGGGAATGAGCTCTCCTCCTGATTTCACCGGCTTGGAAGGGACTCTCTTGAGTCTTCTATCAGCATAAAGACATTCCATTCACAATTGAGCTTCCTCCCTTGAAGGTCACCACCTCATCGTCGATCATCTCTTGAACCTTTTCCTGGAAAACCTTGCACTCTTGAATCAGATGCCCCCTTACTCCATCATAAAAATTAAAAATGGAATTTGGATTGTACCAAGGAGGGCGAGATTTTATGGCTCTAGTCTTTCTGGGTGTCATCACCAAGTTTCGAGAAAAATAAGACCAAAATTGACTATAAGTCATCGTAATTGGATCAAACTGGCAAGTCTCTCCTTCTAGATTATTCGGAGGTCTCCCCGGATTCGGGAACTAATTCTGATAATTCAAATTCTGCGCTTGTTGATTTTGACGTTTATTCTGAGGAGTCAACCTTTTTCATAGGTACTGAAGTCCACGAAGTAGTGGTTGCTGGCACTGAACAAGCGCTGAATACTGACATTGGTGATAAGGCACCAGAACTAGAGCTTACAAGATCTGAAGAGAATCCCAAATTGCATCAACATCAACACTTCTTTCCTCTTGGGAAATACTAAAAAATTTCTCTTCACTAGCTTGGCTATTCGAGTCATGTTGGATTCTTCCACTTTTGAATGCGTCTTTGATGTTTACTCCGAATTCCACACTTTTAGAGAACTCTAATGGCCTAACGCCTACCATCCTGGCATAATAAGAGTCTGACAGTTTTCTTAGAAACATCTTGGTCAATTCTTTCTCTTGAAGTGGTGGATGAACTTGAGCTGCCAACTCTTTCCACCATTGTGCATACTCCTTGAAGGATTCGTTGTTGTTCTGACTCATGCTCATCAATTGATCGTTATCTGGAGCCATTTCTATGTTATAATTGTATTACTTCACCAAAGTGTTAGCTAGGTCTTCCTAAGACTGAATATGGTTCCTTTCTATCTTCATATACCACATCAAGGATGCACCACATAAACTTTCTTGAAAGAAGTGAATCATCAACTATTCGTTGTCAATATAAGCAGTCATCTTTCGATAAAACACCGTCAAATGGTACCTTGACATCTAACACCCTTGTATACTTTAAAGATTGGCATTCTGAACTTCGGGGGAATAACCATGCTTGGAACTAGACACAAGTCATGAGCTTTAAGTCCAAATGCATTGAGTTCTTTCATCATCTTGAATTATTTCTTGAGATCACGAAATCCTTCCTCGATTTTTGCAACTCTAGGATCTTTCACCTTATCTCAGGGTGGGCATTATGAGGATTTGGCATATACCTCAGAAATCAGGAATCTCTCTTATCAACTTGAACAACCAGGTTATCTTGCACAGGCTGAGAATAAGTAGGAACATCCACTTCTGGAGTATTATCGTCAGAAGGAAGATCAAACATCGGGTTAGTTATCACTCTGAAGCCTGACATGGGATCCACATTCTCTGTCCTCTCGATTATCCTTCAGTAACTACTTCAAGCTCGGTTTGAATTCCAAGAGATCAACTGAGTGACACAAGGACTGAAGGCTAAATGAGTTACTGTTTAGGGAAACGTTGTATGCAAATTCAATGCTAAATGATGCATGTTGTGCAAATGTAAAATGCAGTTCAAAGAGATCAAAAGTTATGTTTGTAAACACCATAAAGTGGATAACACTTTTGATAACTAAAAATGTCTCATTTCATTGAAAATTTAAAAGGATTACAAAATAAAGTACAACTTCCACAATCCATGTTAAAACCTAGGATGTTTATAATATAACTTTAAGTTCTTTGAAAAAAGGTTAGAAAAATGGTGCATGAATGCATGGATGGATGCACAAACACAGGTATACACATATTCACACATCCACACATACACATTCAAACAAACAAATGCCTAGGTTTGAAAATCACGAGCATGGAGCCATGGTCTACCCATCCCAAATGGTGTGTACGATGGGTTCATTAGTACCTGTAAAATGGGTTCTACATAGTTCCTAAAGTCATCAGTCCATCTTTCGGATATTATCAATTTCCCAAATATTCGGTAGTTAATAATATTCTCAAGAGAACCTCTTTTGAGTGTAGTATCGCGTATTAACTATTTTGGGACTACTCCCTCATAGTCACCACACTACGTCCTAAGAAGGCCAGGTTGGGTTAAAGGTAAACAAAGGTCCTCAGTGTCACGGGCTCCTAGGTCGAAAGTAGTAATGTTTTCATGAGTACTCGTTCAACAATACTACTCTCAAGAGGGTCTCAACTGAGTGGTGATTTCTCAAGTTAGCTTGGTCGGGAATCAACTCCCTATAAGCCTCCTTGAATGTATCACCTTCGTATCCTAAGTGCACTCAAGTCCGGGTTAGGACTTATCTCACAACTCAACGTAGCAACCCAAGCAGATACAGATATACAGATATACAAGTATACAAATATACAACAAATAATACATATCAAACATGTTAGGGGTAACCCTCGAAAGAAGTTTCCCCAGTGCAGTCTGCATTTCTGTCGCGGTGAGAAGCAGATATCAAGCTATTGATTAACTTGAATTACAAATCATAATTCATCACCGATCTTTAACTCATCCATGTGAAGAGAAAAAGAACGAATAACCCATAAACATGCAATGCAATGCAATAAAGAGAATCTAAGGTTCAGAGGTTGGTTATACTAAGGGAATGTGCTAGCACCCTAAGTATTTGTAGTACTCTAGAGGAACCTCTTGATTTAATGTGTTATTTGTTATTTTGTAATAAGACAAGAATAAAAGGAATTAAAAATTAGGTTTTTGTGTTTTTTATGATAAGATAAGAATAAAAGGAATTAAAAATCACGTTTTTGTGTTTTTTATGATAAGGGAAGAATAAAAATAATTAAAAATCATGTTTTTGTGTTTTTTATAATAAGACAAGAATAAAAAGAATTAAAAATCATGTTTTGTGTTTTTAAAAAAAGAATATATTAATAAATAAATCAAAAATAAAATTAATTAATAAAAAAATTAAATTTATATTAAATCTAAATAAATTAAATGATTAAAAAACGAAATAAAAAGTCGAACAGAAAAGTGCTCGAAAAAATAAAATGAGCACACCAAAATAATCAGCGCGAAATAAACATATTAAAAAAATATAGCGTTTGGTCAGATTTTGAAATAAATTTAGACAGGTTTGTCTGTAAATCCAAAAAATTTATTCTGACTGACACTTCAAACATTATGAAAGATGAAGTACATGTTATGCTATACAGATGATGCAAAACAAAAAGCAGAATCTTAGGGTCAAGAATTAGGATATGAAACCAGGGAACACTTTTAATCGAGAATTGAAAAGTAGGACCAACTGCCCTATCTCAAACTGTTTGGTCACTATCTTTTTTATCACGGTAAGGTTTCACTCAGTCTTTGTATAGCTTGTTGGAGTCATATGCTTAGAGGCGCAATTCCTCCATTTTATGCATTTGTAACTTTCTTTTTTCTCCGCTTAGAGTTGGATCAAAATTAAAAAACTTTAAGGCTAGAATGCCTTATGTTCCAACTCTACCGGCAAATGACAATTCTTACCATAGACCATTTTGAAAGATGTGAGACCAATCAGAGCCTTGAAAGCTGTCCGATAGGCCCACAAAGCATCATCGAGCTTGTTTGCCCAATCTTTTCTAGAAGTCAACACCGTTTTCTTTATAATCCTTTTAATCTCTCAATTTGATCCCTCCGCTTGGCCATTAGCCTATGGATGGTATGGTGTTGCAACTTTGTGCTTTACACCATACTG
Source organism: Lathyrus sativus (assembly GCA_963859935.3). Classification (NCBI taxonomy): domain Eukaryota; kingdom Viridiplantae; phylum Streptophyta; class Magnoliopsida; order Fabales; family Fabaceae; genus Lathyrus; species Lathyrus sativus. The sequence goes on along the minus strand of OZ012738.1, from coordinate 291,894,829 downwards.
CTCCAAGGCTTTTTCTAGCTGAGTGTTGCAAAAGTGGGATCTTACATCACTTATCAACACTTTTGGAGTATCAAATCGAGAAAAATGTTTTTCTTTAAAAATCGTATCACAGTTTTTCCATCCGCTTTAGCACATGCTATTGCTTCTATCCACTTGGATACATAGTCAACTACGACCAAAATGTACTCATTGGAAAACGATGATGGAAATGTACTGACAAAGTCTATTTCCCAAGAATCGAACACTTCAACTTCTAACATGTTTTGCAACGAAATTTCATTCCGTTTTGAAAATCCACCACTCCTTTGACACTTGTGACAACTTTGTGTATGCGAATGCGCATCTTTGAATAAAGAAGACCAATAAAAGCCTGATTGGAGGACTTTCATTTTTGTTCTCAAACCGTTAAAATACTCTCCATACGGAGAGTTATGACAATGCCAAAGTATGTTATTGGCCTCTTTTTTTGACACGCACCTTCTCAAAATATTATCGACACCAAGCTTAAATAAATATGGTTCATCCCAAACAAAATACTTGGCGTCTAATAAAAATTTCTTTTTCTGGCTATGAGTTAGACCTTCTGGTATTAATCCGGCGGCTTTGTGATTTTCCATGTCGGCAAACTAAGGTCTAACTTGCACCATATACAACTTTTCATCAGGAAATTCTTCCTTTACCTTTCTTTCATTCTTGGTCACTTCAACATTAACAAGGCAAGACAAGTGATCCGCCACCAAATTCTCGGATCCCCTTTTATCGTAAATTTCTAAAACAAATTCTTGCAACAAAAGGACCCAACAAATTAGCCTTTGCTTTGAATCCGAATTGGTAAGCAAATACTTAATCACCGTATGATCCGTGTAAATCACAACTCTAGAAACAATTAAATATGACTGGAATTTCTCTAATGCATACACTATCGCAAGCAACTATTTTTCAGTTTTTGCATAGTTTACTTGAACTTCATTCAAGACTTTGCTCGCGTAGTGTATAACATGAAAAAAAAAATTCTCTTTTGACCCAATACCGCACCTACCGCATAATTACTCGCATCACACATGAGTTCAAAATCCATTTTCCAATTTGGAGCGATGATTATGGGTCTGATAGTCAAACTTTGTTTTAATTAATTAAAAGCAATCATGCAAGACTCATCAAATTCAAAAGACTTACATTTGTTGAGAAAATTGCTCAAAGGCTTTGCCATTTTTGCGAAATCTTTGATGAACCTCCGATGAAATCCCACATGACTAAGGAAGCTCCTTATGCCTTTCACATTCAATGGTGGTGGAAATTTTTCAATAACGTCCACCTTGGCTTGATTAACTTCGAGGCCCTTTGAAGAAACTTTGTGGCAGAGCACAATTCCTTCGGTTACCATGAAGTTGCATTTCTCCCAATTAAGCGCCAAGTTGGTTTCCACACACCTTTCCCATACTACATCTATGTTTTTCAAACAAAGATCAAACAGTGGTCTAAAAACTGAGAAGTCATCCATAAACACCTTAATTGGCATCTCAATCAAGTCCAAAAATATTGCTTGCATACACCGTTGAAAAGTCGTCGGCGCATTACGCAACCCAAACGACATCCTCCTATAAGCGAAGGTTCCAAAAGGGCAAGTGAAAACAGTTTTCTCATGGTCCTCTGGGTTCACAATAATTTGATTGTAACCCCAATAGCCATCCAAAAAATAATAAAATTCTTGACCGGAAAGTCACTCGAGCATTTGGTCCATGAACGGAAGAGGGAAATGATATTTCCTTGTAGCTTGGTTTAGCCTACGTTAATCAATGCACATTCTCCACCCAGTATCGATTCTTGTGGGGATCAACTCATTTTTTTCATTTTGGATAACCGTCATCCCTCATTTCTTCAGTACCACTTGCACCGGGATAACCCAAGGATTATCGAATATCAGATAAATTATTCCGGCATCCAACATTTTCACCACTTCCTTCCTAACCACCCCTTTCATGGTAGGATTTAAGCGACGTTGAGGTTGAGAAACTGGTTTAAAATCGTCTTCCATGAAGATCATATGCATACAATAAGAAGGACTTATTCCTTTTAAATCAGAAAGAATCCACTCCATCACATCTTAATCCTTTTTCAATACACCAATCAATTTTTCCTCCTCATTTTTGGTTAGCTCCTTGCTTATGATCACCGATTTATGCTCCTCATCATCAAGAAATACATATTTAAGATGAGCGGGTAATAAATTTAATTCAAGTTTGATTTCTTCATTATTTTCCTTTTTCAACATTTCCACCCTTTCTTTCAAGGGAGGAATTTCTTCCAATTCTTCAAGTTTTCGCAAACCTTTTCAATCTCTTTTTCTTCATTCTCATTGATACTTTGAAGAGCATTCGTAAGAACTTTTTGCAATGGGGTGGGAACTTGTAATTTCCATTTTACTTCTTCAATCACCTTCTACGTAGCATTGATTCTAAAACAATCACCTTTGTCCTTTGAATGCTTCATAGCTTCAAATAGATTAAAAGAAATCTCCTTATCTTGAACTCTCACTTTCATGAGACTGTCATCGATATTAATGGCCATTTTAGCGGTCTTCATAAAAGGTCTCCCAAGAGTAAATGGAGCGTCTTCATCTTCTTCCATGTCAATCACCACAAATTCGATGGGAAACAAGAATTTTTCTACCTTAACCAATACATCTTCTGCTACACCATGAGGACGGGTAATGGATTTATCAGCAAGTTACAATGTCATTTGAGTAGCTCTCAATTCCATATGTACTAACCTTTTCATAATGGAAAAAGGTATCAAATTGATACTAGAGCCCAAATCGATCAACCCATTGCCAACATAAATACTTCCTATCGTAACCGGCAAAGTGACTCATCTCAGATCACTTTCTTTATGCGGAAGAGTACATTGAATGATAGCGCTACAACTAGCATCAACCACGATAGTTTCTTGATCCGTATACCTTTTCTTTTTTGTGAGAATAGCTTCATGAATTTTTCTTATTTTATCATTTGCTCCAATGCTTCAGAAAATGGAATATTAATTTGTAATTGCTTAAAAATATCCATAAACCGAGCATAGTGTCTCGCGCTATCTTTCTTTGACAGAGTATGAGGATATGGAAAATTTTGAATCGAAATGTTGCTCATTGGTTCCTTCCCCTTCCTAGTATTTTTCAATTTTTCTTCTCTCACTCTCTTTTCTTCTTCCTCTCTCTTTTTTCTTTTCATTTTCAACTAAATCTCCCTCAACCTTTTTTTCTACTTCTATCTCATCAATATTTTTTTCAACTACTCCTTCATTTTCAACTACTCTTTCTTTTTCAACTACTTCTTGTTTTTCAATTACTTCCTCACTTATGGCCATATCATTTTCTCTACCACTTCTTGTAAGAATAGCCTTGCAATTCTCCTTAGGATTTGGTTTAGTGTTAGCGGAAAAGAACGGTCCCGGTTGTTGATATGCCAATTGCTTCGCAAGTTTCCCAACTTGATTCTTAAGATTCTTTATAGCCGCGTCTTCAATATTTGAATTTCCTTAGGGTGTCTTCAATATTTGAATTTCCACTTTGAGCTTGTGGAGGTTAAGTGTAGTTTTGATATTGTTGATGACGATTTAAAGTCCTGGCATCATGAGACCTCCATTGTTGTTGATAACATTGATTACCTCTTTGTTGGTAACCTTGGTTGCGTTGTTGGTAAGGTGGTCGAGGTTGATACCCTTGGTTTTTATTTCCCGTGTAATTAACCTCTTCCACAACTGGAGGACAATACTGGGTAGGGTGATCTCCCTTACAAAGCTCACAACTCGCCACTTGTTTCTTGCTGGGAATCTCGTGCATTTCTTTAATTTGTTGTGGAAGCTTTGACATTTTTTGTGTCAATAACTCCACTTGTTGTGAAAGTAATTTTTTTTGCGCAAGGATCGCATCAATAGTTCCGAATTCTATCATTCTCGGCTTTCGTTAAGGTGCACCACGATTTTGATTTCCTTGGTGATCATTCAATGTTGTCTTATCAATGATGACTACTGCATTCTTTGCTATTAACAATCCACCCGCGATGGTGTCAAACAAAATTTTGTGAACAGATTGCAGCCCATTTCTAAAGATGTGCACTTGTGTTAATTCATCAAAACTGCGGACTTTGCATTTTCTAACATGGATTTGAACCTCTCCCAAGCTTCATTGAAAGATTCATTTCCACCTTGAGCGAATACCGCAATTGCTGTCTTTGCTTCTAAGAATCGGTTGTGTGGAAAAAATTGTTCAAGGAAATTTTCTTCTAACAAATTCCAGTCCGTCATCACCAAAGTGGATTGATCAAGATACCATTCCTTTACTTACTTGATTAAGGAATGAGGGAGCAATCTCTTGAACAATGATTCTTCGTCAGCTTTCAGCGCTCCCGTTGCACCCACAATCTCATAGAATTTTGTGAGATGTGTGAACGGATCCTCATTATCCATACCGGTAAAAGGATTTTGGTAAAGAAACACAAGAATTCCCATTTTCATCTCTGAATGTCTACTGTTTTGGACATTGCATGCAAACTGAGCAGTGTGCCTCAGACTGTTGACACATGGTATTGAAGCAGGGGGTGATGAAGGTAGTAGTGGATCTGCCATGATTGGCGTAACAATTGGTGTTGATGAAGAAGATTCTCCTCGCTCTTGTCTTTCTCTAGAAAGCTGTTGTCTCCATCATGTTCTGCTATTGAGTCTACGAGCAGTTCTTTCAATCTCAGGATCAAAAAGAAGTTCTTCTGCAAGTACACTCCCTTGCATAAACGGATTCTACACACTAGCCAAAAAAATTAAAAAGCACAAGAGAATTACAGAGGTAAGAGATTCACAATACAAATATCTTAAAATCACTAAACTATTGCAATGCTTGCAATATAAAAAACAATCCCCGACAATGACACCATTTTGTTGAAAAGTATTTCGGGGGTGTTTTATTGTATCCACAAAGATTGTGATTGATATCTTGGTGCTATCTGTTCAATAGTTTAACGTTCTAAGTAAAGAGTTTTCAAAGGATTTCTTATTTTGTAACATAAATTTGATGCAAAGAGTAAATTGGGGAAAATATGTTTTGTTTCTATAAAAGCATGTCAAGATTAGATTTCGTTAATCTTTTTCATACGTATCCGATTAATCAAGTATGTGAACTTAGTTTTGATTAATACAATCGTGTATCCTCGTAAATCTGTTTATCTCTAAAGCGGCTCCGTGAATATTATTATTTTAATCGCTAGATGATTTCTCGAAATAACAATCGCAACAATAAACATAAAGATCGATACAAAGTGAATATTAACTTTCAAATCTATGTCTAGAGTTTGTTGCTTAATAGATGAAGAAATTAGGTCAAGACTTGTAAAATTTATGTCTAGAGTGATTCAGACCATAAATACATCATTAAAAGCGAATATCTTCATCATTTATTAATCATAAACCTTGTTCACATACAAAGAATCAAAGGAAATACATAATAACAAGACTAACTACCTCTAATCTTGACACAAAAGTGATTTAGCTACTTATATCCATGGTAGCTTGCTTCACAAGTTTCGGGAGGAGATGAATGAGCATCCATGTCGAAGAATTGAACTTGGATGCGAATCCAGTTTCTATGTGAAAAATCTCACTCTTTGGAGAAGAAAACTCAGAAAACTAGGTTTTGGTGTGTAAAATAAAGTTATGATCCCAAGAAATGGTCAAAAGTACTTATAAAGTACAACCAGAATCTGTCATGTTCGCATTGCGAACATATTATTCTCCTAGCGAACATCAAAATAGGCACCTGATGTGCCTCTGCATAATCAAACCACCCCTGAGACAACCCTGAAGTTCGTTGTGTGAATGATTATTCACACTGCGAACTACTTCGCCTAGAAGTTTGCACAACGAACTTATACTCCTTTAGCTATTGCCTCAAATCTGGGATGCTTCGTTGGCTCTTCGTTGAAGCGTTGCCATGGCAAACCTTTTCTAGCTTGTTCACACTACGAACTTAGGTTTTTTTTGCTACTGCCTCAAATATGGTTGCATTCGCTGGTTCTTCGGCAATTATTCGCAAAGCGAATGTTCGCTACCAAGTTCTCATAGAGAACTTACTGATCTTCCTCTTTTCCTTTGGCAACTTTGTTCACTTTCTTTGTGTCTCACACTTTGATGACTTAATATATATTATCTGCATAATAGCACATAAATCAAAGGTACCAAAGATATTTTCAAGTAACTGAAGACTTGCAACTTTCAAGTAACAATATCAATAATTCAACACAAAAGAGTTTGAAAAATGCCTAATATACACGATTAAATTAAGGCAAGATTTACACCTAACAGACGGGCACCTAAAACAATTCGCCAAGAAGAAGGATGCTCCTCGGCAGGATGCCCAGGAGTCAAAGAAGGTCGAAGAGGAGGTGCCTTCCTCGGAAGAGACCAGTCTTCAAGTCGCCACGAGCATCTCGCGACCGAAAGATTTCTACATCCCCGAGGGTCTCAACATCCTCACTTATTTCACTGCACACAACCCATGGAAAACCATCCCGTCAAGAGGAAGTTCGAGCATCTCATTAACACAAGTTCGGGCCGGATTTCTACACTTGATAAGGTCCGGGGAGAGTCGGTCCTCATCAACTTCTACCGCGAAGAACTCCTCAACAGAGCTCTCAACTCCAGTATTCTTCTGCTCGTGAGGGTGCAAATGACTAACTTTGACGTTTGGCACATTCTGGTTGACCAAGAAAGCCATGTAGGCTCCGATCTACATGGCTTTAACGGGTCAATCACAAAGTTGTGGGGGTACGTGGAGCTGATCATCACCTTTGGGGTGGCAGAAATGGCCAGGTCCATTAAAGTCCAGTTCCTGGTCATTGACTGCCCGCCCCTCTACCAATGCATATTCAGGGGGCCAACTCTGGCCGAACTGGTAGTTGTACCATCGACTGTGCACCTAAGAATAAAGTACTACACTTTCAAGGGGCTCGTTGCCACCCTGTACGAAGACATCGAAGCACCGAGAAGGTGTTTCGAGGAAGCCTCAAAAGGGCTGGACACAATCACCATCCGACCAAAGACTCCAAGCAAGCCTACTCTACCCTGCAGCTCCGAAGAGGTAAAGTCGCTGCCCCGCATCGAATCCATCGACCTCGACAGCCGCTTCTCTGAGGAAGATTTGAGGGACCAGAAGCAAAAGGGGAAGAAGATCCATCCATGCTCGATCAGCCCTTCCACATCATCTAGTAGCAGCAAGACCGCCCATCCGATGCGACCAATCCTGGATGGCGAGTTCAAACTAGTCTTGCTCGGTGATGACCCCTAGAAAGGAGTGAAGATAGGGACCAGCCTCCCTGAACTTGCAAGGAAGCAACTCAAAGCCTGTCTCCGGGACATTGCAGATATGTTTGCATGGAAAGCCTCAGAGATGCCCAGGCTAGATCCTGAGGTGGCCAGCCACCAGCTCACCATCGACCCCGCCGTTAGGGCAGTAGCTCAAAATAGGCGAAAGCAGTCTCTAGAAAAAATGGAGGTTGCCGAACAAGCTGTAAAAGACCTCCTAGAAGAAAATTTTATCTCGAAGGCCAAGTACACTACTTGGATGTCCAATGTTATACTTGTAAAGAAAGCAAATAGAAAATGGCGAATGTGCAATGACTATACTGATCTTAATAAGGTCTGCCCTAAAGATGCATATCCCCTCCCCAACATAGATAAATTAGTTTATAATTCTACTGGTTTTAAATTATTATCGTTCATGGATGCCTATTCGGGCTACAACCAAATACCCATGGCCAAAAGTGATAAAAGATACACAACTTTCATGACCGAATCGGGCAACTATTACTACAACATAATGCCCTTCGACTTGAAAAACGTTGGTGCTACCTACCAAAGAATGATGAGCAAAGTCTTCCGAGAAGAAATTGGGGATATGCTCGAAGTTTATATGGATGACATGATCTTGAAATCCCACGAGGAATTCAATCACACGCTCTATGTAAAGAAAGTCTTCGAGTAGGCCAAGAAGTACAAGATGGGCTTCAACCCTAAAAAGTGCATGTTCGGGGTACGGGTATGAAAGTTCCTCAGTTTCTACCTTACAGAACAAGGAATCAAAGCCAACCCCGACAAATGCAGAGCATTCTCCGAATTCCCCACGCAAAATTCGAAGAAACTGATCCAATCCCTAAATGGCGTGCTCACATCTCTGTCCCAATTCGTGGCCAAATCTGCTCAACACACTCTCCTCTTTTTCAAACTCCTCCTTAAGGAGGTAGCTTTTGAGTGGACGGAGGAATGCGACAAAGCCCTCCTCCACCTGAAACAAGCGTTATCAGAACCATCAATCCTCTCACGGCCAGATAGCGAGGAGACCATCTATCTCTATCTCGCCATTGCAATTGAGGTCGTCAACACCGCCTTCATTCGTGAAACTTCTGAGGGGAAAAAGCCTATATACTTCATGATCAAGGCACTACAAGGACCATAGCTTAGATACCAACAGATCGAAAAAGTAGCCCTGGCCGTCATCAATGTTGCGAGGAGGCTGAGGCACTACTTTCTAGCCCACACAATCGTGGTACACACAGATCAGCCCGTGACGTAACTGTTAGGCCGCCCAGATATGGCCGGTAGAATGCATAAATGGTCGCTGGAACTATCTGAGTTCGACATCCAGTATGATAGCAGGAAAGCCCTTAGAGCTCATGCGCAGGCCGACTTCGTGGTGAAGAAGACCTTACCCAACTCCCCTACTTGCGAAGCTCGCAGGTGGCCGACCTTTATCGATGGAGCGTCCAGCCCAGCTGGGAACAGAGCGAGAATCATCCTGGAAAACGACGAGGGTGTCCTCATTGAGGTCTCACTTACCCTATCTTTCCCCACCTACAATAATCAGGCAGAGTATGAGTCCTTCATCATAGGTTTGCGCCTCGCCGAAGACTTAGGAGCCAAGGAAGTTGTAAACTGCACAGATTCTAAGCTTGTGGCCCTCCAGGTACGGGGAGAGTATCAAGCCAAGAACGACAACTTATTCAAGTACTTGAACTTGGTCAAGGGAAAATAACGAAGTTCGCATTGGTGGAGGTAAAGCATGTTCCCCGTGAACATAATATCCTGGCAGGTGTCCTGTAAAAGCTGGCAAGCACAAAAAAAAGTGAGGAAAAAAATCCATCATTCAGGAAGTACTTCCTCAACCTAGCATCGAGAAAGCTCCCACGATCCTCGACGTGCACGTCATTGGCGACAACAACAGCTGAATAACCCTGGTCTACAACTATCTCGCCAAAGACAAACTACCGTTCGACTCAAAGGAAGCCAACATGGTCAGGCGCAGAGCCTGTTCCTATGTTCTGGTCAAAAATAAGCTCTACAGGCGAGGGTTCTCCATTCCTCTCCTCAAATGCATTAAGGAGGAAATGGACGCCCATGTCTTGTGCGAAGTCCACGAAGGGATCAACTCCGAGCACCTCGGAGGCTCTGGTCAAAATAACGGCCCATAATATACTCCAGTTCTACAAACAAAACATCCTTGCTCGCTTCGCCATCCCCCAGGCAATCGTCACAGACAACTGGACACAGTTCACGAACAAAAAGTTCTAAGCGTTTGTCGCCCATCTGGGCACCAAATAGAACTTCGTGTCCATCGAGCACCCGCAGACGAACGGGTAAGTTGAGGCATCCAATAGGGTAATCCTATGAGGTCTCAAATGGAGACTAGACAAAACCAAGAAATAATGGGCCGAGGAGCTGCACAACGTGCTCTGGGCCTATCATACTATGCCACACTCTTCGACTGGGGAAACCCAATTTCATTTAGCATACGGGACAAGGGCAGTAATCCCTATCGAAATACATGTTCCCTCCAAACAGACTGAAGCTCCCCTGGACAAGGAGAATAATAGTGAGGCAATAAGCGAGGAACTCGATCTCTGCGAAGAGGTCCGATCAGGAGTTCTCTCTACGAGGCCTCATTAAAACAAAAAATCACAATTAGGCACAACACCAAAGTCATACGGTGAGACTTCCAAGTGGCCAATCTTATCCTAATAAGAAATCACAAAGATTCTCGTGAAGGAAAACTAGTTGCAAACTGGGAAGGGTTCTATCGTGTTCGAGCAAAAATAGAGAATGAGACCTACTACCTAGAACATCTCAACGGGGATGAACTCTTTCGACCATGGAATGCCGAAAAGTTAAAACAATATTATAGTTAAGGCCACAACCGTCGGCATGCTACATCGACACGGCGAGCATAATGTACCGGCCAGAAGTGCGCGCCTAGGCACAAGCGTTGCATAATAAAATGACTCAAGGTAAGATTTTGCTCCAGAACAAACAAACCCCTTGCTCGACAGCGGTCCCTAGACCGAGCCCACCGTCGCTGACGTACCACGAAAGGCATAACACCCAGCTCACTATGGGAAGTTCACGCTGCGAACTCAAGCCACAAACGTTGCCTAAGCTTTGCTCTCATGCCCAAAATCGACCCAAACCTTTAGACCAATTCCCCTCACTGTCGAACACCAATTTTTCGAGCAAACCCTGAAACATAATGAAATTGTTCACTTAAACATCCCTATAAAAACAGGCACAAGTAACGAGCAGTGTGTGACACTTAGCGAATTTAAGAAAAGTAAAAACATGCACCAAAAACAAATCATACACAACTGACCACCACGACCGAAAATAAAGATTAACATATAAAACGGCCACAAGGGCTGCAATTGTGCTGATTACAATTAAAAACAGCTAAGCCCCATCCAAAAAATAAAATACAAAGATACGGCACGTGATCCGGAAATACAATAAAGAGAAGATTAGTCAACCACAGGCTGAGACTCCTCGCGGTTAGGCTGCACCTGCTCCTCGCTGAATCTGAGGAAGTCTGGGACTACAATCTGGCAGTTTACCACACTATAGAGGAACTCGGTCCCCTCGGTAGACAGCTCGACCTAGGGGTTCACAATCTTTAACTGCCCCACGGCATTGTAGAAAGCATCCTTTGTGATCCCTACGCAATCCTCCTCAGCCTGAGCAACACGGGCAATAAGCTCGGCTCATATCTTCAGAATCTTCACCTCATTGCTTTCATCTTCAGCAGGAGCGGTGACAGCCCTCAATGATGCGACGATGTCCTCTATGGCCATGGTATCCCTTTCCTTGGTGACCTTGTCAACCTCACCCTTTTATTTCTTCGCTGCCTCCTAGGTAGCCTTAGTCAGGTCCTCCTTGGCCTCCTTCGCTGCCTCCTCCACAACCCTCAGCTTTTCCTCTAGGACCGCGTTCGCGGCTTGTACCTTCTTCAGCTCCACTTCTTAAAGGCCCCCTCCTCGGTGTAGACCACCGCGATGCCCAAGACCCTCATCATGGCAGCGGCGTCCTAGACCAACATTGTTCTTTTTTCTCGGACAGTCCAGCTCCTCGAGGTGTAAGGACTCCATTCGATGAAGTGCGAGGGAGGAGCCTTCGAAGAAACTTCTGTTGAGAGAGCAAGGAGACAACTCAAATTTGCTCTTCTCCCTCTCGTGAGTAAGTTCGAGGACCTCGCTCGTCCTGGGGCACTTGGACCGCAAGGTTACCAACAATGGGGAGGTCTAGGTGGTGACGACTCTAGAGAATGAAGTCCCTTGTAACACCCTTTTCTACCCCACAAATATAATGGCAAATCAACCACATTTATCAGAGTAAAATATTAAACACAATAAAAATCACCTCAAAGGACGTACATTTCTCAATAACTCAAATAAAAGTTAATGCTCCTTAAACAACAGGTTTTCCCAAAATTACTCAAAAATTGCTCAAAAGGCAGCGAAACTCAAAAAGGCAAAATCCAAAGTTTTCCTTGCGCAACAACATAATAAAAATAACAATAATCAATAAAACATGGTTTAACTCAAAGACCCCAACCCGATGTTACACTATCAGAGCAAGACCCTCTAAGTCAACCAAAAGTCAAAAAATCCAAAAACTCTTCGACAACATCCACGGCTAAACTTGGGCATCTGCATGTTACCCACGTGGAGGCAACATTCAAATAGGCAGAGTGGGTAAAATGATTCATAATAATTAATATATAAAATAGCGTCATTTTCGTATTTAACATCATCATAATCATAATTTACGTTCACTGTGTCTTCGCTTTACGAGTCTGGGGCAAATGTTCGCTTTGCGAACTCACGATTACAGCAAATCGTAGCTATGCAACAAAAGCAAAATCAGGCCAAATTCTATACGAATTCCTTCCCCAACGACCAAAAACATCCCCAAATCATCCCTAAGGTATTACGGCGATAAAGGCATAAAATCTACGACTTATTAGGCTAATCCCGTATCCCATTTAACAACACCAATTCCCATAAATTCTTACAAATACCCCAAGGTCATCATAATTCTCCCAATCACTTACCCTACAGAGTTAAACAACCTCAAAAACAGATTTGGCCACGAAGGCCTAATTTCCTTAGACTCAAAATCTTTTAAATCCTTAAGTCGACTTTAAATACATTGAATCATATATTGAAAACAATGAAGGTAATACTCTCCATACTTAAACAACCTCAAACAGATTTGGCCACGAAGGCCTAATTTCCTTAAACTCAAAAACCTCCTAAATCCTTAAATCGACTTTAAATACATTGAATCATATATTAAAAATAATGAAGGTAATACTCCCCATACTTAAACAACCTCATAAACAAATTTGGCCACGAATGTCTAATTTCCTCAAACTTAAAAACCTCCTAAATCTTTAAATCGGTTTTAAATACGTTGAATCTGTTAGAACACAGATTGGTGTTTCTTATATCTCTATGTTTTGATGATAACTTTTATGGAATTTTGTAATGAGTAAATATACACTCTAAAATTTGTTCAAGTATTATTGTTTCAAGTATAAAATTAAAAATACATAAGTACAAAGAAACTATGCAAAGCTCTGAAGCATCAGATGCAAGACTATCAGAAGATTCTGAAGCGCTGCCAGAAGGATCTGAAGCAGAAGCTACAAAATGATCTGAAGCGTTAATGAAAGGAGTGTACAAAAGTTGAGGCTTTGACAATCAGACTCTTATCATTAATATTCACGCTCTTAGCACATACTGCTGCATACTCTGATAAAGACTCTAATCAAGATTGAGACTCTGATACATTAAAGATCTGATCATCTATCAAGACTCTGAACTTATCATTCATCTTAAGCTCTGATCATCTTAAAGCATTCCATACCTTTTAAGCTTACTACAAGTTCTGAAGTGCAGATTATGAAGACTTCATCTTGAAGGAAGCTTGTTGAAGAAGCTGTAAACTTGATTAGACGTGGTGCTACTTCCAAAGTAACCAACGACTAATTTGTCCAAAGAAGTGACGTGGTGCAAATCCCAAGGCTTCTACAACCATACCTTTCTGCAGAAAGCATATCTCTGCCCATACTTTTGGTGATGAAAAGTCATACAATCAAATATTATATTCAGCTGCACATCACTCAAAGCATTTGAAAAAGCTACAAAAGGAGAACTACTTCAACATTTTGAGGTTGCTAATTCACTACTCACCATTTGCTCATTACAATCTCACTCAGAAAGAAATACACGCTTGATTCATAAAAGAGAAAATCTCACAAGATCTTACTCATTTGATCTCTCATAAAACGATATAGTTTTTGTTGTACTTAATCTTAAGTGTAAACATCACAGTTGTGATACAGCTTATTAGAAGCATTCAAACACTTGTTAGTTTATATTAAATTGTAAGAAGTTCCTTAAGAAGACCAAGGTGTGGTCAGTAGTTCTTGAGAAGACTAAGACAGTTATTCTTAGTGCTTTCTATTGTAATCAGTTGATCAATAGTGGATTAAGTCCTTGCAGAGAAAGGAAAATCATCTTTGATAAGGTGGACTGGAGTAGTTGAGTTCAACGAACCAGGATAAAAATCTTGAGTTGTTTGTATTGCCATATTTCTTAAAACTCTTATTCAAACCCCTCTTCTAAGTGTTTTTCTCACCTTCAGTTGGCATCAGAGCTCCGGTTCTGTTTATGCTATCACTTAACCGTGACCAGAAAAGATCCAGTGGGAAAAACTCTTGATACTCTTGGTTGATATACATTATGGCTACTGAAGCTTCAACACCCAACAACAACAAATATGAAGAAAGAGTCAGCACAAAACCTCCCATGTTTGATGGAGAGAAATTTGATTATTGGAAAGATAGACTGGAATGTTTTTTTCTAGGATTTGATACTGATCTTTGGGACTTAGTTATTGATGGATATGTTCATCCCACTGATGGGAATGGCAAGAAAGTTGACAGAAAATCAATGACTGAGGAACAAAAGAAGGAATTCAGAAATCACCACAACGCTAGAACTATATTGCTAAATGTTATATCTCATACTGAGTATGAGAAAATAACCAACAGAGAAACTGCCTTTGATATATTTGAATCTCTGAAGATGACTCATGAAGGGAACTCTCAAGTCAAAGAAACCAAGGCTATAGCGCTGATCTAGAAGTATGAAGCTTTCAAGATGGAAGAATCTGAATCTATTGAAGCAATGTTTTCCAGATTCCAGATTCTCACTGCCGGCCTAAAGGTTCTGGACAAGGGTTATTCTACAGCAAATCATGTCAAGAAAATAATCAGAAGCTTGCCAACCAGATGGAGACCCATGGTCACTGCTCTAAAGCTGGAAAAGGATCTGAACAAGATTACGCTGGAGGAACTAATCAGTTCTCTAAGGAGTCATGAGATTGAACTAGAGGAAGATGAGCCTCTAAAGAAAGGTAAGTCAATTGCGTTAAAATCTAATAAAGTTGTTAAAGCATTGCAGGTATTAGAAGAAAGCTCTGAAGAGTCTGCTTCTGAAGATGAAGAAGAACTATCCTTGCTATCCAGAAGAATCAATAAACTCTGGAAGAATAAGCAAAGGAAGTTCAAGAACTTTAGAAAACTAGATCAACACAAAGAATCTTCTGGGCACAGAAGATCTGGAGAATACTCTGGATACAGAAGATCTAGAGAATCCTCTGGACACAGACGATCTGGAAAAAGAGAGGTTGTTTGCTATGAATGCAAAGAACCTAGGCACTACAAGAGTGAATGTCCAAAGCTTCAGAAGGAGAACCCAAAAAGAAAGTCAGATCATAAAAAGAAAGTTCTGATGGCTACCTGGGATGACTCAGACGCATCTGATTCATCATCAGAGTCAGAAGAGGAATGTGCAAATGTAGCATTCATGGCTGACATTGAGGACAGTGCTGAATCATCTGGATCAGAATCAGAATCTGATTCTGAGGAGGTATTTGCTGAACTTTCTAGACAGGAACTTATTGAAAGTTTATCTGATATTCTTGAAAACTATAGTAAAGTTAAACTCAAATACAAAACGCTTCTAAAGCATATTGAATTTGAGAGTAACAAGTTTGAATCAGAAATAGCTGAACTAAAAGCTAAAAATCTTCAATTGAAAAATAATTTAGAATCTGCTCAACTAAACTCTGATTCAAAATCTGAATCATGCTCTAAAAATATTTTGCAAGAGTATGACTATAGTTTCAGGAAGTTTCTAACTAAAAGCCTAGATAGAAGCAAAATGGCTTCAATGATCTATGGTATTAGCATAAACTATAGAAAAGGTGTTGGATATAAATCTTTCTCTTATGAAGATTCAAATCCAAAATCTGTAGATAAACTGGATATCAAGTATCCTCCCTTGTATTCTTAGTTTACATTTGGTCACTTAAATGATATGAAACACACAAGTTCTAATCAGAACAAATCTGTGTTTAATAAATCTAAAGCTAATCAGAACTAGTCTTATGTTGAAAGACAGAAGTTCAGAAAAAGCTTTAAGGCAACTAACCAAAAAGGACCCAAGAAAATCTGGGTACCTAAGGATAAGATAATCTATGTTGTAGACATCCTTAGCAGCAAAGTCAAGACTCCAGTCATGGTACCTGGACTCTGGATGCTCACGACATATGACGGGAAAAAGGTCTATGTTCCAAAGTCTGGAGCTTAGATCTGGAGGAGATGTCAAGTTTGGAGGGAATCAGAAGGGCAAAATAATTGGCTCTGGAACCATAGGCAATGGTAAACTTCCTTCCATAACTAATGTCTTGCTTGTTGAAGGGTTAGCTCATAATCTATTGTACATAAGTCAATTAAGTGACAATGGTTATAACATTATCTTTAATCAAAAGTGTTGCAAAGCTGTTAGTCAAAAGGATGGCTTAATCCTCTTTAATGGTAAAAGGAAAAACAACATTTATAAAATTAGTCTTTCAAAACTTAAGGTTCAGAATGTTAAATGCCTTATGTCTGTTAATGAGGAGCAATGGGTCTGGCACAGAAGATTGGGTCATATTAATATGAGACGTATATCTCAGATTAATAAGCTTAATCTGGTCAGAGGACTTCCTAATCTGAAGTTCAACTCAGATGCCCTTTGTGAAGCATGTCAGAAAGGAAAATTTTCAAAATCATCTTTTAAATCCAAAAATGTTGTTTCAACTTTAAAACCATTAGAGTTACTTCACATTGATCTGTTTGGACCAGTGAAAACTGCATCCATCAGAGGCAAGATGTATGGATTAGTCATTGTTGATGACTACAGCAGATGGACATGGGTAAAATTCCTAAAACACAAGGATGAGTCACACTCCGTGTTCTTTGACTTCTGCAAACAAGTCCAAACTGAAAAAGATTTCAAAATTGTTAAAGTCAAAAGTGATCATGGTGGTGAATTTGAAAACAAACATTTTGAAAACTATTTTAATGAAAATGGCATTGCTCATGATTTCTCCTGTCCTAGAACTCCACAACAGAATGGAGTTGTAGAGAGGAAAAATAGAACTTTGCAAGAGATGGCCAGAACCATGATCAATGAGACTAACATGGCAAAACATTTTTGGGCAGAGGCAATTAACACAGCATGTTACATTCAGAACAGAGTGTCAATTAGACCTCTTCTGGAAAAGACTCCTTATGAATTGTGGAGGAATAGAAAGCCGAACATTTCTTATTTCCATCCTTTTGGATGTATTTGTTTTATACTAAAAACTAAAGAGAATCTTAACAAGTTTGATTCTAAAGCACAAAAGTGTTTCATGCTTGGATATTTTGAACGCTCTAAAGGCTACAGAGTATACAATACTGAGACACAAATTGTGGAGGAATCTATACATGTTAGATTTGATGATAAGCTTGGTAATCAAAAGGCAAAGCAGATTGAAAACTCTGCAGATGGAGAAGTTATTCTCATAGAATCTGAGAAACCAGAGGTAGAGAAAGCTCAAGAAGAAGCTACGCTAGATGCAACTCCATTAGCTGCTCAGATGAATAACATGAATATTTCTGAAGAACCAAGAGTTAAAGGATCATCCAGAATCAAGGCTTCTCATCCAGAAGAAATGATTATTGGGAAGAAAGATGACCCTATAAGAACAAGGTCGTTTATCAGATCATCTGGAACATCACTTCTTGGGTTGGTGTCTATTATTGAACCAACATCTATGGATGAGGCTCTGAGTGACAATGATTGGATACTTGCAATGCAAGATGAGCTAAATTAATTTACAAGAAATGATGTGTGGGATCTGGTTCCTAGACCAAAAGGTTTCAACATTATTGGAACAAAGTGGGTATTCAGAAATAAACTAAATGAGCAAGGAGAAGTTGTTAGGAACAAGGCAAGGCTGGTAACTCAAGGGTACAGTCAACAAGAAGGTATTGATTACACTGAAACTTATACTCTAGTGGCAAGTTAGAATCTATACGCCTTCTTATTTCATTTGCTGCACAACATAACATCACTCTATATCAGATGGATGTTAAGAGTGCCTTCTTAAATGGTATTATAGAAGAAGAAGTTTATGCCCATCAACCTCCTGGTTTTGAAAGTGATAAATTTCCAGATCATGTTTTCAAACTCAAAAAATGTCTTTATGGTTTGAAACAAGCTCCCAGAGCTTGGTATGAAAGATTAAGTAATTTTCTTCTGGAAAAGAACTTTATCAGAGGCAAAGTGGACACAACTCTCTTCTGTAAAACATTTAAGAAAGATTTACTAGTTTGTAAAATTTATGTGGATGATATTATTTTTGGATCTACCAATATTATGTTGGGAAAGGAGTTTGCTTTGTCCATGCAGGCTGAATTTGAAATGAGCATGATGGGAGAACTTAGATTCTTTCTGGGAATCCAAGTAAATCAGACTCCAGAATGCACATATATTCACCAGACTAAATATGTCAAAGAGCTTCTGAAGAAATTCAATCTGAATGAAAGCAAATTGGCTAAGACTCCAATGCATCCTACAAGCACACTTGGTAAGGAAGAGGTAAGTAAGAAAGTTGATCAAAAACTTTACAGAGGTATGATTGGATCTCTCTTATATTTGACTGCTTCAAGACCTGATATTTTATTCAGTGTGTGTCTGTGTGCTAGATTCCAATCAGATCCTAGAGAATCACGCTTAACAGCTGTTAAGAGGATTCTAAGGTATCTGAAAGGTAGTACTAATGTGGGTCTGTGTTACAGAAGATCTGATGAGTATAAATTAGTTGGATTCTGTGATGCTGACTATGCTGGAGACAAAGTAGAATGTAAAAGTACTTCTAGAAGTTGTCAATTTCTTGGAAGTCATCTGATCTCTTGGTTCAGCAAGAAGCAACCCACAATTGTACTTTCAACAATAGAGGTAGAATATATTGCTGCTGCTAGTTGTAGCACCCAGATGCTCTGGATGAAAAGTCAACTGGAAGATTATCAGATCTTTGAGAGTAACATTTCTATCTTCTGTGATAATACCTCTGCTATATGCTTATCTAAAAACCCTATTTTACACTCTAAAGCTAAGCATATAGAGATTAAACATCATTTCATCAGAGACTATGTTCAGAAGGGAATTATCAATTTAAACTTTGTGGATACAGATCATCAGTGGGCTGATATCTTTACAAAACCCCTTGCTGAAGATAGATTTAAATTCGTTCTGAAAAATATAAGTATGGACTTCTGTCCAGAATAAAATATTCATCAGATGAAACTTTTTTTCAGATGATAAATGTCTAAACTCGGAAGTATTTCTTCTTTTCAATTATATGTTTATTTATTTGTGTGTAAATCTGAACTAACAAGGCTCAGAGGATCTGAACGTTGCCTAACGTTTCATTTCTCAAAGAGTTTCAGAGGCACATGCAAGCAAACACGTGTAGCTCAGAATCTGGAAAGATAGAGTGCACCATACTGAAGTGACGTTTGAGGTATTGCTTTGAAAATCCAAAATCTCTTGATTTTCCCCCCTTCTGTCAGAACCTTAAATGCTTGATATGATTTTATTCCTAGCATTAATTGCTTGATATGATTATGTTTCACTTCATTCAATGCTTGTGCACGCTTGAGATTGTGTGTCTTTTTGCATGCCCTAAATTTTTTCTATAAATTCTCACAACACTTTACAAATCACACTTTACACTATCTTCATCTCTCATATGCATTTCTGCCTTCTCTATTGCTTTCATCTTATTTCAATACCCAAAACCTCTCGTAAACCCAGACGCATCTCAAGAACTTCAATGGCTTCACCATCATCAACATCTGCTCAGATGCAAACTTCAACTGTTGCTGCATCTTCTCCTAATGCTGCTGGTTCATCCCAAACTGCTGTTGTGTACAAAGCACCTGTAAGAACTCTTCTCACTCCAATCAAAGAACTTGAAGTTCTGTGTGAGAACTTTGTGGATTTTGAATCCATCAAAGAAAATGGTTTTGATCTCCTTTCAACCATCAAAACTCAGAACTGGGAAAAGTATTTTGACAGGATGATGGGTCCTGTTTATCCAACTTTGGTAAAAAAAATTCTGGATACACGCTCAAGTTTGCCCTAAGTTCATTCATTCATCTGTTCTTAGGAAGGAAATTGTCATCACTGAAAAATTAATCAGACAGCTACTTGAGTATAAGGAAACTGAGGGAATCACAAGTATGGCTACTGATCGTGTGGATTTGGCTGACATTTTTCAAGAAGTTTGTGTTTCTGGGGAACCGTCTAACAAGGTCAGAGATCTGAAACCTGTTTACAGAATCTGGGCTAAAATCTTCATGAGTTCAATCTTTCATAGGAAATCTTCTAACTCACCAGATTATGTAAATTCAGAACAAATGTACTTCATGTTTTGTATGAGTAAAGGAAAGAAGGTGGATTTACCTTATCTTCTGTTCAGTCATCTTCTGAACCATATCAAAGAAACGAGAGAAGAAGTAAGGGTTAAAGCTGGAAAAATCAGAACATGGATCCCTATGGGAAGACTGATATCAGACATTCTAACAGAGAATGGTCTTGTGAAAAATCTGTTTGATGCTGGAGTAACAGATGATTTGTCTTATGTTATAGGCTCTGTCATCAACGGGAACACTCTGAAGAGAATGAAGGTCATTTCAGAGCTTGCTGGAAAACCCAAGAAATTTCACTCTGAAGACGTCAGCAGAAGGAGAATTCCTTTAGCAGATTTTCCTATGTTCAGTGCTGATGAACCTATGCACATCATTCTGACATACATTGTTGAATGTTTAAGAGATGGTATTCCTCTGCCTACTAACATAGTACAGAAGGAAGGAGAAGAATTGCCAAATCTTCTAAGAGAAAGGCGCAGGAAGAGAAAGGCTGAGGAAGGATCTGTTGCACAGCCCAAGAGGAAAGCCTCTGATGCTGGTGACAAGCCTGAGAAGGACAAGAAGCAAAAGGAAAATCCTCCAGAAGCTACTGTGGAAGAAATCAGAGAAACAATTCACTAGGTATTAACATCTGATCCCAAACCATCTGTACCTTCACCCTCACCTTCACCTCCACCATCTCCTCCTAAACCATCCGAACCTAAATCATCTGAACCTCATTCATCTGAACTCATTTCATCTCATACACATTCTCAACCATCTTCTGTTCAACTACCATCTGAACCCCCTCAACAGAAATCATCTGAACATCAACCCCCTCAACAAAAACAATATGAACCACAACAACAACCATCATCTGAATCACAAAAACAACAATCCTTTGAAAAACAAACACAATCAGAACAACAAAAAGAATCTGAACCACTCTCTTCTACTCAACCACCAGAAGAACCAACCATCAAAAATCCTGAACCATCTGTCCAACAACCACCTGAAGACATTCTGGATGTATCACCACTTGCAACCATGTATGTCCTCTCTTCAACTTCATGTCATTCAACTGAATCATATGATTCTGATGAATCTGAAGTCCCCTCACCAACTAGCTTACAAATTCCTGATCCCTATAAACCATTACCATCTGATCTACCTGCATCTGACAACCCTCTTCGCTTCAAATTCAACTTCACAGATTTTTTATCATCCTCATCTGATGTTGTTACATCAACACCATCTGATGCTGACACCTCCATTCCTCAACTCACCATACCACAAACATCCATACCACAAACATCCATACCCCAACCATCTGAACAACCACCATCTGAACATCCATCATCTGATCACCCACCTCCTGAACAAACTCTAACACCTCCTGAACCATCACAACCTGTCACCATAGATGACTTTCTGAACCCCAAACCCAGATCAGATGTTTCTACTATGTTCAAGAATTTCAAGAAGGAACTACGTATGGGAATTGCTTCTGTAGAGAAAGAGTGCATGGCTAGTATGGATCCTGCTGAATCTGAAGCTTCTTGGAACAGATTCATATCTAAGTTCAACTCTGCTGCATCTGACCTCAGAACACTCTGTGCTGATGATGCAAAGGCTAAGTTTGCTGAAATGGTCAGACAGACTCTGCTGAACATTATCACAACTCCAGTGCTTCTTCTAGAAGATGCTCTTGCTGAAGATTCTGCAATGATAGAAGATACTCCTGCATCTGACATGGAGATTGATCATCCAATGGCAACTGCATCTGCTTCTGAACCTTCTGCATCTGAGATGAAGACTGAGATTCCAGATGTTGTCCAAAAAGTCAAGGAAATCAGAACATGGATGATAAAATAGGAACAGACTACTGAAGAAATCAAGACTTGGATGGCCAAGCAAGAAGAGTCCACTGCTAAGATTACGGATCTTCTGACCTTGATTGCTTCTCGCCAGCCCTAGTTTTCTTTTTCATGTCTTTGCATTCTTGTTTTGCACTTGTTTTCTGTTTGTTCTATTTTCTATCATCTGCTGTATGAACTTATGATGTTGTTGTGCTATTTTGATCTGATTAAATCTGGTTGTTTTGTCTTTCATTTATGTGTTATGTTTTTCTCTTCTTCTATTATCTTTTCTGTCTTTAAAATTCTTTTTGATTATGACAAAAAAGGGGGAGAAAGAGAATTTGATTGTTCAATTCATAAGCAAATACTAAAATGAAATTCAGACATTGTTTTAATTTAACATTGAATCTTAAGACTTTCAGATCTTATTATTTCATCTAACAAAAATGATCTGAAGTTACCTGAGAATTATCCAACCAGGCTCTGATCCTTGAAAGCAAATTTTGACTCTGATTCTGGAAGATACACCAGACTCTTCATTTTGAAAGAAATTATCAGACTCTAATTCTGGAAAGCATCCAAGCTCTGATTCTTTCTCTCAACAAGGATTTCTACCAGGTTCTGAAATATACTCAAGCAAAAAGGGAAGTGTTCTCTTCTATTAGAGTATTCATTTCAGGGGGAGATTCTTAATCTCAGGGGGAGTTATTTATTTTATTTCTCTTTATTGAACAAAATTCCCTATGTTTTGTCATCATCAAAAAGGGGGAGATTGTTAGAACACAGATTGGTGTTTCTTATATCTCTATGTTTTGATGATAACTTTTATGGAATTTTGTAATGAGTAAATATACACTCTAAAATTTGTTCAAGTATTATTGTTTCAGGTATAAAATTAAATACTCTTAAAGAAGCAAAATACATAAGTACAAAGAAACTATGCAAAGCTCTGAAGCATCAGATCCAAGACTATCAGAAGATTCTGAAGCGTTGCCAGAAGGCTCTGAAGCAGAAGCTACAGAATGATCTGAAGCATTAATGAAAGGAGTGTACAAAAGATGAGGCTTTGACAATCAGACTCTTATCATTAATATTCACGCTCTTAGCACATACTGCTGCATACTCTGATGAAGACTCTAATCAAGATTGAGACTCTGATACATTAAAGATCTGATCATCTATCAAGACTCTGAACTTATCATTCATCTTAAGCTCTGATCATCTTAAAGCATTCCATACCTTTTAAGCTTACTACAAGTTCTGAAGTGCAGATTATGAAGACTTCATCTTGAAGGAAGCTTGTTGAAGAAGCTGTAAACTTGATTAGACGTGGTTCTACTTCCAAAGTAACCAACGACTAATTTGTCCAAAGAAGTGATGTGGTGCAAATCCCAAGGCTTCTACAACCATACCTTTCTGCAGAAAGCATATCTCTGCCCATACTTTTGATGATGAAAAGTCATACAATCAAATATTATATTCAGCTGCACATCACTCAAAGCATTTGAAAAAGCTATAAAAGGAGAACTACTTCAACATTTTGAGGTTGCTAATTCACTACTTACCATTTTCTCATTACAATCTCACTCAGAAAGAAATACATGCTTGATTCATAAAAGAGAAAATCTCACAAGATCTTACTCATTTGATCTCTCATAAAACCATATAGTTTTTGTTGTACTTAATCTTAAGTGTAAACATCACAGTTGTGATACAACTTATTAGAAGCATTCAAACACTTGTTAGTTTAAATTAAATTGTAAGAAGTTCCTTAAGAAGACTAAGGTGTGGTCAGTAGTTCTTGAGAAGACTAAGACAGTTGTTCTTAGTGCTTTCTATTGTAATCAGTTGATCAATAGTGGATTAAGTCCTTGCAGAGAAAGGAAAATCATCTTTGATAAGGTGGACTGGAGTAGTTGAGTTCAACGAACCAGGATAAAAATCTTGAGTTGTTTTTATTGCCATATTTCTTAAAACTCTTATTCAACCCCCCTTCTAAGTGTTTTTCTCACCTTCAGAATCATATATTGAAAACAATGAAGGTAATACTCCCTATACTTAAACAACCTCAAAAGCAGATTTGGCCACGAAGGCCTAATTTTCCTCAAACTCAAAAACCTCCTAAATCCTTAAAATCGGCTTTAAATACATTGAATCATATATTGAAAATAATGAAGGTAATACTCCCCATACTTAAACAACCTCAAAACCAAATTTGGCCACGAATGTATAATTTCCTCAAACTCAAAAACCTCCTAAATCCTTAAATCGGCTTTAAATACATTGAATCATATATTGAAAACAATGAAGGTAATACTCTAGATACTTAAACAACCTCAAAAACAGATTTGGCCACGAATGTCTAATTTCCTCAAACTCAAAAACCTCTTAAATCCTTAAATCGACTTTAAATACATTGAATCATATATTGAAAACAATAAAGGTAATACTCCCCATACTTAAACAACCTCAAAAACAAATTTGGCCACGAATGTCTAATTTCCTCAAACTCAAAAACCTCCTAAATCCTTAAAATCGGCTTTAAATACATTGAAAACAATGAAGGTAATACTCCCCATACTTAAATTTCTGACTCTAAGCCTTTGTCCTTGATTCTTGGAAACCTCACGAAGCTTTGCCTCAATCTTCTTCCTCAGAGCTCTGGCCTCTATTTCTTCTCTTTTCACGGTCTAATAAGAATGAATCCTAATTCCTTCAAAGTTCCTTTTTGTTAAACTTAACTTTGCGCCTTAAAATCGGCTTTCTAATTTCACCCACACTAACGCCTCCTCAAAAGTCCACTTTGCCCTCAATTCACTTATATTTATTTAAATTAATAATAATACCAATATATTCATATTATATACTATTATTTAAATAAATAACTCAAAATCCATAATTCTCAATATTCACACCAACCACCGAAAATCACCAAAAATACGAATATTCATATTTAAATAAATTAAATAAGTATTCCAATAAATTTGGGGTGTTACATCCCCGACCCCGTCGGGGGCAAAACCACTTACACACCTAGGCGGCTTTTTCCGACCTTCTTGCCCACCTTGAGCTTCGCTTGGACATTCTTCACCATACGTTCTTGGGCCGAAGACGTCTTACCTGCAAAACAACGGGCATCTATTAGTAAACAGGGTAAATAACAATACGAACAAGCTAAGAAGTAAATGGCTACCCAGAAGCTCTAGAGCCTTCTCGCGAGTGTCACACTCGAGGAGCTCTTTCGTGTTAATGTACCACATCTCCACCTTAGGTCCCCCGTCTTCTTCATAAACAATTTCTGCATTCCTGGTCACGCACTAAGCAGGTAGAAAACCATCAATAAAGGCCACAAGCTTGCCATAGCTAGCTCGATCATCCTCCCCGATCATGTGCGAAGTGGCAAGGTAGTCATCAGTTCCACAAGTAAAATGGTCCCCGCTCCAGTAGAAGGGGAACTTCAGCAACCTCTGCCCCTTTATCTTGCCCTGCTCATCGACGAGGGGCTCCCCGCTCTCGTCTGTCGAAACCTCCCAGATGAACGAGGAGTCTTTGACCCTTTATGACACGGGCTCAACTACGTAAAACCTCCCCTTAAACATCCTGATGGACTCGGAGAAAGGCTTGAACAATTTCCTCCCCTACTTCAGAGAGACCCATCCGAACCGCCTCCCAACAACCTGGCGTTGAAGATGGAAGATGGTGAAAAGGAGGGGGAGAGTGGCTCCAATCTCCAAAAGTTCACATGTTATCTCGAATGTCCGGACAAACGTAATCAAGTTTGGGTGCAGTTGGGAGGGCGCAGATCTAGATGTCCAAAAACTGCCACTTGAAAGTCCATGAAGGGAAGCCTAAACCCGATATCTTTAAAGACAAACTCATACATGAGGTTCCTCTCCCCGTATTCCGTGAACATTCTATCGTTCTCCCCAGAGAAGTGGACCCTCCAGTATCCCCCGGCCCCCACAGTCGTGAAAGTGTCTAGAGTGTGAATAGCGAAAAGCGAGGCATGCTCCCGAGGCTCAGCGACGACCCAGTCTTCCCCGAAACTACTGGGGGCGGATGTTTTGCCGACATTCCTGGGAGCAAAAACTTTGTCAGCACCGCTATCATCCAAAAAGCTCTCCTCGGACAACTCCCTCGTGACTTCATCCACGGGATCGTGAGACTTCTCCTTTACCTGAAAAGTAAAGAACAAAAGTGAATTCGATGATAAAGTCAAATCCACCCTTCCACCGCTAGTCAAGTGAAAGGGCGCACAAAGCTCGAGGACTATGTCCCCGACCTAAGCCTTTGCTCAAATAGCGCAACAACGGTGCAAGGAGACGCCCCTAACAGTCCTCCAAACCCAAGCAGGGAAATCCTCCCTGGTGCGTTACTCAGAATTCCGTTGAAGGTCCACCAAAAAACTCATGAGTACATCGGAAAACACATAAACTCCACCGAAAACAAACTCATCTGTTGTCACAACGGTATCAGAATCAACAAAAATTCTATGTTCCTAACGCTCCGGCAACGGTGACAGTGGCGGAAAATGGTTTAACCACCGCCAACCATAACATTCGTCGGAAACCACCCCTATTCTACCCAGTTTCATCCAAACCACATGCGATCTAAGCAAAATAAAGATTGAAACACGTAAAATAGAAAGGGCGAAGAAAACTTACAAGGTCGAAGAAGGAAAAGGCTAGTCGGTGAAGGCTGGTTGTTACTCGTACGACGGTGGACAAAGGAATCAAAGACAAGCAGTGATAGATGAGTGAGAAGTGAAATGTGAAAATGGCGCTACCTCCCCCTATTTATAGGCAGATCAGAGGCACGTGCATGAGCACGCATGGCATAAAGGGATCATCATGACCCTAACATAGCCATCATTTTACATTAAATGCAGTGTGTGGCTCGATGCACACGTGACACTACATCCCTTCAAGTCCGATCAACCATTGGGCTCCCCGTCCATCAGGTACTTAGAACAACGTTCCAGATTCTCCGGACACGTGCGCTTTCGAGCACTACAAAGTGACCTCATCTTAGTAACGGGCGTCGACCACGTCCACTCTTCCTCGGGCCGCAGACTGCCCTTAAGTCATCACTCCTATGCTCAGGAGCAACGAATTTGGGGACTCCTGTTCCAAACAGGCCCAATGGCTAGGCATGGCTCAATCCACTTTTGCGCCAAGAACAGTTCATTAGCCTTAGCCCTGCCAGTTAAGGGCAAAGGAGAGAATTCCCTCCTTTGCTCCTCTGTTGAGGAAGGCTGGCTAGCTGACCCCTAGGATCAGTTTCCTTTCATCACGTTCCTGCCATCACACATGGTTCCACCATCCAGAAACAGTCACGACGCTTGTGCCCACGACGACGCCTTTTCCCGTAGCAACGACTAGTTTCGAGCACCTCTGCCCGTATTTCATACCCCAATTTTGTCCACCCTTCATATGCTTTCGAGTGGATTTTATTTCGAATAAATGAGATAGCATAGTTGGTAAGAAGGTATGTGTAAGAGGTTTAATCATAAGGTCGCGGGTTCAAGTCCCATTGCATTACTTTTTGTATTTATTTTCCTTTTTGTGTGTTTTCATTAAAAAAGGGTAAAAAGATCATTTTTTCATTATTTAATTATTATTTTTGTTTTTTTATTTAGGATTATTTTAAAAATTAATTTATTATTTTTAAATATTTTTTATGCATTAAATAAATATTAAAAAAAAACCCAAAAAAAAATCTCAAGACCAATTCAAGATTCATTCCAAAACAAGTCTTAAACATAATCCAAACATGTTTGAATGAAAGAAGAAAGTTTTCAAAATCAAAAAACATGTTTCAAACATGTTTCGCACAAATTTGAATTCCTTCAAAATCAGCATACCAATGTCAAGGTTCAAAATATCTATAAAAGAGGGCAAGAGATCAAAATTCAAAAAGAAAAAAAGGGACCAACACCAACAACATATGAGAGAGAAGAGAGAACTGAAATATAGGAGCGTAGGTTTTTTTCTTCTTCCATATCTACTGTTGTTCTTCATTCATCATGTACATTATGTGTACCATTATATTGTTTCTTCTTGTTTAGTTTTCTTACGTATAGTTTTGATTGTTGTTTTATATTGTCACTTTATCGTTTGTGCTTCTTATATATCGTTTGTGTTTCTTATATACATGTTCAGTTTATACTCTATATATTTGTTTGTGATTCTTATATATTTATGCATATGTCAGGATTACATAATACATACAATATATATTTGTTTATGACTTGATATATGGATCAAGAATGCTTGGGTTGATTGATCAATTGGTGTCGACCAAAGTTTTTGAAAATGGAACTTGGTGTTGACCAAATTCTATGATTTTTTAAAAGATTAATTTTATATTTTTTTTTATTTTTAATTAATTATCTATCTAAAGAAATAAAGGCGGAAAAAATAAATAACAATTACACAAGAGGGTGAGGGATACATTTTGTCAATGGGAAGTAAGAAAATGACTAAAATACTAAACAATCAAATAAGTAAATGTGAGACTAAAACCAATCGAAATCGAAGAGCAATATACCTTCTTTGACGATTATATATATTATTTTATTATTTCCAAGAAGGTATATTACTCTTTGATTACGATTGGTTTCAGTCTCGCATTTACTTATTTGATTGTTTAGTATTTTAGTCATTTTCTTACTTCCCATTGACAAAATGTATCCCTCACCCTCTTGTGTAATTGTTATTTATTTTTGCCGCCTTTATTTCTTTAGATAGATAATTAATTAAAAACAAAAAAATATATAATTAATCTTTTAAAAAATCATAGAATTTGGTCAACACCAAGTTCCATTTTCAAAAACTTTGGTCGACACCAATTAATCATTCAACCCAAGCATGCTTGATCCATATGTCAAGTCATACCCCATTTTTGTAAGTCGGCTACTTTATGCGTCACCATTAATCTTTTCCCTTTCCTTTAAAACCTTTTTCAAAATCAACTCGTGTTAAAACCTTTGATCCAACATCAATTGGCATTTTCTTGAATAAACTTCAAAAAACACAATAAAAAACGATTAGGATTGCGTGCCACGAGCCTTAAGTGGTGAAGAAGGGGTGAGAATGGATTTCCATACACTCACTCTGATATTTCAACATAAGGTGTTCGACTTGGTTGATTGGAATAATCACCTCTACCCATAGTCTTTAGCACGAACCAAATCAGAACCAAATCAGAAACAAATCTTCTCAAAACCTAAAAGACACTTCAACACACCAAACTTGTCTTTTCTCGCGACTGTGCGATTGAAACTTCTCAACACACTAAGTCATCACCCCCGTGTGATCCATAACTCAAACAAAATTTTCAAAAGAACATTGTTTAGTCCATTCTTCCGCGCATATAAACTAGTACTTTAGCCTCCCCTAGTGAGCAAACGAGCCAATGTTTAGCTGTTAGAATGCGACCTAAACACTCGTTTATAAAAAAAAACCTTTTTGAGTTGAACTACGATTGCTCTGACTTTCCCATTGTACGGGGGAATACATAGGCACAAGGACCCTAATCCTTGGCGAGCACTCTAATAAAAAAAAACCAATTTTCCTTAGAAAACTTTAAAATGTCAAAAACCTTTCATGCCTAGACCACTTAGATGGTTCCCATCGACTGCAATGGATGTAGTGAGTGCTAGCACCTTCTCCTTACATAACCGACTTCTGAATCCAACATGGTTGCGATGACCATACCATATCCTTTCCCCATGGGTTTTCTCGATATTTTTCCTTTCCTTTCTTTGGAATAAATAAAGTTTGGTGGCGACTCTCATAAGCCTATTCGTGATCATGAAAACCCTAGTTTTGCGTATCGTGAAGATTGTATTTTTTGAGGTACGACAGATGGCGACTCTGCTGGTGATTGGTTCACCCCTAAGAAATTCAAGCCTAGTCTAGGTTTCTTTTGCATGTTTAAGTGTTTGTTTATCTTCCTTGCTTGCTCATATTTCCTTTACTTTTAATTGTTTTCAATATTATATTTGTGGTTACTTGGTACCGTGGATGGAAGCTTTGATTGCAAACTTGTGGGAAAGGCTTTATACTCGAACCTAGAGTGAACACATAAGATAGGAGATGTTGAGTAGTATAGGGCACCGAGGAGTCCTCCTCGCGTAGTTCAATACGAGAACCTTGCTATAGTAGATTCTATTGAGGATGTTGGCGACCGTTAAGTACTTGGCGTGTACGACCAATGTTTTCATTGGGATCTATGACTCTACGGACCTTTTAGAACCTTGAACCATTTGGCCAAAACTAGGATTAATCGTCACATAGTATAGGACACTGAGAATTACCCCTCACATAGTTCGATACGAAGATCTCAATCAGAAGAGACTTTCTTAACGAAGTCATTTTCCTGATAATCACTGACATACGCAACGAACAGTCAAGGAAGTCCATGACTCTAAGACTTTTGTTTAGAACCCGATGTCGATGGTCACGTAGTATGGGACACCGAGGTCCACTCCTCATGTAGTCCGGTATGAAGACCCCACCCAAAGAGATTCATATAATGGAATCATCAATTTTTATACTAATGGCGTGTCTGATAAACAGTGGTATGGATCTGTTAAACTCTAGATTCTATATGATGAGAACCCTGTGTTCAAGCAATCAGCCTTTATCCTTCATCTGTACCTTAGATCTTGTATCTGGAATAACCTAAAATATATATTGCATTCATTACATATCTTTTCATTTGAATATCATTTGCATTGCATATCATTCTTGCAGTCGAAACTCATTCCATCCTTTGCTCATTATAGCCAGTTGATTTCCCGACACTCATACGGAACCTTTGGTAGCTGAAAAGTATTTGAAGTAATTCCAATCAGAGATAAGAGGAGTATAGATAACTTGAAAGACTAATCAGATGAACCAAGTCTAAAGTTGTGATAGACATGTCAGAAAAAAAAACTTTTCGCATGTTGAGGTGAAGAATCTTGATCCCTTATCACGTTTCACTGTGTCGACCAATCCAATGTACGATCTTCTTCATGATGATGATCTTCCACAAGTGAACATTCCTAATCAGCCTTAAATGGTTCCATTTACTGACTCCATAAAGGAGAATTTTTATTCCCTTGAGAAGGAAGTCTGAGCTTTTAAAGTGCATGATGAGTCTGTGCTCGATGCGGCTGATATGTGCCTAGTACCAAACTTGGTGATTCCTCTGAAATTCAAAGTACCCAACTTCGAGAAGTACACTGGTCTCACTTTTCCAAAGAGTCATTTGGTGATGTTCTGCCGAAAGATGTCCTCATATAGCCACAATGATAAGTTGTTGATTCACTATTTTCAAGACAGTTTGAGTGGAACATCCTTGAATTGGTACATGGACTTAGAAAGAAGCTATATCCAGCCATGGAGAGACTTATCCAACGCCTTTTTGAAGCAGTACACGTTCAACTTATACATGGCTCCAGACCTCATGCAACTACAAAGCCTATCTCAAAAAGACAACGAATCCTTTAGAGGATATGCACAACGATGGAGAGAATTGGCAGCCCAAGTGCAACCGCCACTCTTAGAGAAAGAATTGGTTGATTTGTTCATAAGAACCTTGCAGAAGCCATATTTCTAAAGGTTTATGAGTAGTGTGATATCAAATTTCGCCCACCTAGTGACAATTGGAGAATGCATCGAAGATGGCCTAAAAAATGGAAGAAACTAAGGCATTTCAAGTAGCCAAGCTAGTGAGACTAAATCCCTCAACAATTCCCAAAAGGAAGAAGAGGATGAAACTGATGTAATTGTGGCAAGTATTGAGTATTCTCATAGTGCAACAGCAAAACGTTATGGTCCTTCATCTTCTCAGCAGTCAGCATTCACAGCGCCACGCTATCCTTATAGACAACTAGCAACGCCTAATGCGCCATACCAGAAGCCTTGGACTGTTCCTCATTCAAATCAATGAGCCCATGGCCGAGGACATCAAAATCAGTGTTAGAGTCAGCATAGGCCTCAGAATAATTTAGAAAGAAGGAACGGTCCTCTTCATCCAGTTCCCATGTCACAAACTCAACTTCTGCCATATCTGATCCAAAATTCAATGATAGATCCCAAGTCTCCCAAGCTGTTTCCAGAACCATACCCACCTGGGTATAATCCTGATGAGAGATATGAATATCATGTTGGGTCAATAGGGCACTCAACTGAAGACTGCAAAGCTTCCAAGCCAAAGTAAAACAGTTGATCAACAAGAAGTACATATCCTTTCCAGAAGGAACCTTGGTTGTGCACGTCAACTTTTCGCCTGAATGAGTTTGAAGACTTCAAAAGGCATCTTCTAAAGCCAATGGTTCAGACAAGAAGATATTCTCCTTGTAAGTCGCAATTATTGGATCACTTTTTATCATTTGCATTTGTAGTTTCTTTCTTGTTAAATTCTAATTGTTCTTAAACATTGTTATTTTTAATGGTAATATTAATGAAGTGACCATGCATTTTTTGAGTTAATCATGTCGCATTCGCTCGTTTTTCTTTACTTATATTAAAAACAACAAAAAAAACACATCAATATATCTCTCTTCCAATTTCTTTATCAAATATTTTGTTTTAGCAAGGGAGGATGATGAAAACGAAATACCTATAATTGCTATTGTATGCTTTCGGATAAAATCACGCTGATGATGTACAAACATTATTTCGAATCCCCAAACACTAGAGAGATAAGGAGTTAGTTCATAGTTAACCACTTTGAGCCTAGAAGTAGAAGTTTCTTTCGGATCTAAAAAACATTTATGCTTAACTTGGGGCATGTATAGTTGTTTAGTTAATCTAACGACGCATTTGATTTTAAGATGAAACATCCCATCTAAGGATCAACCATATGTTATTCTTTGCACACATCCTGGTGTGTCGAAGGAACCATACAAAATTCAAAAGTTATAACGGTTGTTCTCGATTGACCAATGACTTGGCATTCATAATTCTTTCCAAAAAAGAAAAAATTCAAAGAAAGAAGAAAGGAAAAGTCCGCTAAGTCGAACACCCAAAAAGGCGACTTAGGCAAAAATCTGGGCGATCTCGGTGGACTTGATAAAACAAAATCGGTCCAGGAAAAAGTTAGGGATCAAAAGAAAAATCAATCAAAAGAGGTCCTCAAATTCTCAATAGAGCAAAACAAGATTCAGTGACCACTATGTCAAAAATCAAAAGGGTCACTAACATTCATGACAAAGAAAAAGTAAAGTGACTGTCATTTCAAGAAATTCTTGAAGGATGTCATACCCAAAATTTTGAC
This sequence comes from Lathyrus sativus, assembly GCA_963859935.3. Taxonomy (NCBI): domain Eukaryota; kingdom Viridiplantae; phylum Streptophyta; class Magnoliopsida; order Fabales; family Fabaceae; genus Lathyrus; species Lathyrus sativus. The sequence continues at coordinate 291,861,541 of OZ012738.1, read as the reverse complement.
CCCTAGATTGCTTTAACATTCTAGTTACATCAAGCATGTATTATCTAACCTTAACCTTTTTCAAGTTGATCTTTGTCAAGATGTAGATGAATTAGGGTTTTACACAGCCAAAATCAAGGATCATGTGGATTGATCAATCAAGGTTTTGGATTGATATTCTATAAATAAAGTCTTCATATCATCAAGAGGCTCACATATTTCCAAGGACAAATGCTTATTTGAGATTTCTACCAAAAGAATAGGAGCAATGGAGTACAAGACCCTGATTAGGGTTTCTAGTGGAAAAAGTCAACTGAAGTTTGACTTTTGGTCTAAAGAGGTTTAAAATGATTGAATCATGATCCATGTCACTCCTATGACTTATTAAAGTCTCCCCGATAAGTTTGAAAGGCTCAAAGAACTCAGAACACTGAGGATCAATCTTGAAAATTTCAGTCGTTCGGTTCGTCTGTCTGGAAAGTCAACCTTTTGACTTTTAGGATTTCGACCCCAAATTGAAGAAAGCAAGTGTTCCAACATCATTTTATGCCTAATTAGTGAGTTTGGTGGATACTTAATCAAGGATTGATGGATAACTTGCAAATCAAGAAACTAGGGTTCACAAAAAACCCTAATTTTAAGCCAACTTGAAATGATCATAACTTTCTGGTGACACATCCAAATGGAGTGGTTCAAAGCTTGTTGGAAAGCTCTTGAGGAGCCCTACAAAAGTTTCCTATGGGGTTGAGATCCAAAAATGCATAGATTTTGAGTTGTGAGCTCATCAAGTTGTGAAGAACTTCAACACTTATAAAACTTTCATGTTTCTTGACATATAAGTCAACGTTTGCAACAAACTTCAAGAGGATTTTTTACATAGTTCTAAAGGTAGGAAAAACACTTAGAAGGGGGGGGGGGTTGAATAAGGGTTTTAAAACAGTTAAGATGATAGAAAAATAACAAGGTATTTTTATCCTGGTTCGTTTGAACTCAAACTAATCCAGTCCACCCTACCAAGGTGATTTGCTTTTCTCAACAAGGACTTAATCCACTAAATTAAACTGATTACAGTGTAAACCACTAAGACAAATGTCTTAGTCTTCTCAAGAAATCTGACCACACTTGGTCTCTTAAGGAATCTTCTACAAAAGATAAACTAACAATGTGTTTAAGATTTGCTTCTAAAAAGCTATATCACAACAGTGATATTTACACAAGTTAAAGAACGAAATAAAACTATTCAGCTTGAAGAAAGTTTGTATAAGTTTTCTTGTTGAATAATTTGTCAAGAATTTGTTTCTAGTTTGTTAACCTTTGAAGTGATGCTGAGACTTGCTTTTATAGTGCTTTGAAGTCTATTTCTCAAAGACTGTGCAATCTGTGCATTCTGTTATTTTTGTCTTCTATTGACTTTTCCTTTCTCAGAAGGGGAATGTTCTGACAAATCCTTTTTGTCTAAATCCCTGTGTCGTGCACGAATGAGGAAAGAGCGGTTTGGATAATGACAAGGAATATGCCAACGGATCTTTATTTGAACAACATCTTCTTCAACAACTTTGGAACGTCTTGCATCAGAACTTCTGATGATGTTCCTAGTTCTTCAGATCAGAGTTGACTCACTCAGAGTTTCTCTATCAGAGTTTGCAGCAAAGTGCTTTAAGCGTGAAATTCTTTATCAGATCATACTTGCTTATCAGAGCCTCTGTACTGGTAGCGTTAAGTACTTTCAGAGTCTTCTGAAGCTTTACGTATGCTCTTTACTCAGATTCTTCGCAGCTTCGCTCAGAGTCACTTGTAGCAGATTAAAGTCTTCTGATGAGTTGCTTCTGACGTTCAGAGCTTTTTCGTTCTTTAGTGTTCAGAGGCGTTCTTGCTTCCAGAATAATATTAATTTTGATATCTGAAACAAATAAACACTTAAACAGAATTAGAGTTTATATTTCTTTTATACAAAATTTCATTAATGTTATCATCAAAACAATGAGATATATTAAACCCCAATCTATGTTCTAACATCACACTCATTTCAAATTCTACCTGCATAGATTGAGCAAACTCCTTTCCAAGCGTAATATTGGTAGTTCCAAAAATAATATCATCAACATAAATCTGACAGATTAAAATGTCTTTCTTAATTGATTTATGGAAGAGAGTAGTATCAACTTTTCCTCTGATAAAATTATTTTCCAGAAAGAAATTACTCAGCCTCTCATACCAAGCTCTGGGAGCTTGTTTTAAGCCATAGAGTGATTTCTTCAGTTTAAAAACGTGTTCTGGAAATTTTTCATTTTCAAAACCAGGGGGTTGATGAACATAAACTTCCTCTTCTATGAATCCATTTAAGAAAGCACTTTTAACATCCATCCGATACAGAGTGATGTTATTCTATGCAGCAAAAGAAATAAGCAAGCGAATAGATTCTAACCTTGCCACAGGAGCATATGCCTCTGTGTAATCTATACCTTCTTGCTGACTATATCCTTGAGAAACCAGCCTAGCCTTGTTTCTGATAACTTCTCCTTGCTCGTTCGGCTTGTTTCTGAAGACCCATTTAGTTCCGATGATGTTGAATCCATTTGGTCTTGGAACCAGATCCCAGACGTCATTCCTTGTGAATTGGTTAAGCTCTTCTTGCATAGCAGGTATCCAATCATTATCGTTCAGAGCCTCATCCACAGAAGTAGGTTCAATGATAGATACCAAACCAAACAATGACGTTCCAGAAGATCTGAGAAATGATCTTGTTCTGATAGGGTCATCCTTCTTTCCAATTATCATTTCCTCTCGATGAAAGGCTTTGATTCTGGATGATCCTTTAACATTTGGTTCTTTAGAAATTTTCAAGCTGTCCATCTGAGCAGTCAACGGAGTAGCATCTGACGTTGCTTCTGGTGCTTTTGCTTGAGCTTTGTCTGCCTCTGATTCTTCAGAGTTTGTGAGAAGAACTTCTCTATCTACAAAAGTTTCAAGCTGCTTTGGCTTTTGATTGCTAAGCTTATAATCAAATCTAACATGAATTGATTCCTCTATAATCTGTGTCTCAGTATTGTATACTCTGTAGCCTTTAGAGCGTTCAGAATATCCAAGCATGAAACACTTCTGAGCTTTACAATCAAACTTGTTCAGATTTTCCTTAGTATTCAAAATAAAACAGACACATCCAAAAGGATGGAAATAAGAAATGTTGGGCTTTCCATTCCTCCATAATTCATAAGGGATCTTCTCCAGAAGAGGTCTTACAGACACTCTGTTCTAAATATAACAAGTTGTATTCACTGCTTCTACCCAAAAATGTTTTGCCATGTTAGTCTCGTTGATCATGGTTCTGGCCATTTCTTGCAATGTTCTATTTTTCCTTTCTACAAATCCATTCTGTTGAGGAGTTCTATGACAAGAAAAATCATGTGCAATGCCATTTTCTTTTTAAAAAAATTCAGAGTATTTATTTTCAAATTCTCCACCATGATCATTTCTGACTTTAACCATTTTAAATTCTTTTTCGTTTTGGACTTGTTTGCAGAAGTCAATGAATTCAGAATGTGACTCATCCTTGTGTTTCAGGAATTTTACCCATGTCCATCTGCTGTAGTCATCAACTGTGACTAATCCATACTTCTTGCCTCTGATGGATGCAGTTTTCACTGGTCCAAACAGATCAATATGAAGTAGCTCTAATGGTCTAGAGGTAGAAACAACATTTTTAGCTTTGAAAGAAGATTTTGAAAATTTTCCTTTCTGACATGCTTCACAAAAAGCATTTGAGTTGAACTTCGACTGAGGAAGTCCTCTGACCAGATTGAGCTTATTAATCTGAGATATACGTCTCATACTAATATGACCCAATCTTCTGTGCCAGACCCATTGCTCATCGGTAACAGACAAAAGGCATTTTACATTCTGAACTTTAAGTTCTAAAAGATTAATTTTGTAAATGTTGTTCTTTCTTTTCCGATTAAAGAGGATTGAACCATCTTTTTGACTCACAGCTTTACAACATTTTTGATTGAAGATTATATCATAACCATTGTCACTTAATTGACTTATGGACAATAGATTATGTGTTAATCCTTCAACAAGTAAGACATTAGATATGGAAGGAAGGTTACCATTGCCAATAGTTCCAGAGCCAATGAATTTGCCCTTCTGGTTTCCTCCAAACTTCATGTCACCTCTAGATCTAAGTTCTAGGCTTTGGAACATAGACCTTCTTCCCATCATGTGTCATGAGCAGCCAGAGTCCAGGTACCATGATTGGTGTCTCAACTTTGCTGCTAAGGACATCTGCAACAAAAATTATTTTGTCCTTAGGTACCCATATTTTCTTGGGTCCTCTGGGGTTAGTAGGTTTGAAATTCTTTCTGAATTACTTTCCCTTGAAGGCATCTTTGTTCTGATGAAGTTTTGGTTTATTAACCACAGGTTTGTTCTTATCAGAACGTGTATGCTTAATATCATTTAAGTGACCATATTTGAAGTGAGTATACAGAGGAGAATACTTAATGATCAGTTTATCAACAGGTTTTGGATTTAAATCCTTCCTAGAGGGTGATTCATATACAATTCCCTTTCTCTTGTTTCTGCTTACGCCATAGATCATGGAAGCCATTTTTCTTCTATCTAGGCCTCTGGACAGAAACTTCTGAAAGCTATAATCATACTCTTCTAAAATTTTTTTAGAGCATGATATAGGATCTGAGTCAGATTTTTAAGCTTTTTCTAAATCATTTTTCATTTTAAGATTGTTTGCTTTAAGCTTAGCAACTTTTGATCTCAGCTGATCATTCTCAGATGCAAGACAGCTTTGAAGCCTCTTGTATTTGAGTTTGATCTTGTTGTAGCTTTCAAGAATTTCAGATAAACTTTCAGTAAGTTTAGCTCTAGAAAGTTCAGAAAATACCTCTTCTGAATCTGATTATGATCCAGATTCAGCAGTTTCTTCATGGTCCTCCACGTCAGCCATCAGTGCCACATTAACACATTCATCTTCTGACTTTGATGAAGATTCATAAGCATCTAAATCATCCCACGCGGCCATTAGAACTTTCTTCTTCTTTTCAAACTTCTTTCTGGGTTTCTCCTTCAGAAGTTTGGGACATTCATTTTTATAGTGGCCTAGCTCCTTGCACTCGTAGCACACTACATCTTTCTTTCTAGATTTCTTATATCCAGAAGATTCGCCACACTGATCAGATCTCTTGAAGTTTCTAAACTTCTTTTGTTTGTGCTTCCAGAGTTGGTTTATCCTTCTGGACAGCAAAGACAATTTATCTTCTTCAAAGGAAGATTCTTCAGAGCTTTCTTCAATTACCTGCAAAGCTTTAGCAGATTTGTTAGATTTTAGCACAACAGACTTACCTTTCTTCTGAGGTTCGTCTTCTTCCATCTCAATCTCGTGACTCCTTAAGGAACTGATTAGTTCCTCCAGAGTGATCTTATTCAGATCCTTTGTAAGCTTCAGCGCTGTCACCATTGGTCTCCACTTTGTTGGTAAGCTTATGATTAGCTTCTTGACATGATCAGAGGTAGAGTAACCTTTGTCTAGAACCTTCAGACCAGCAGTTAGAATCTGAAATCTTAAGAACATAGCTTCCACAGATTTAGATTCCTCCATCTTGAAGGCTTCATATTTCTGAATGAGCGCTAAGGCCTTTGTCTCCTTTACTTGGGAGTTTCCTTCATGCGTCATTTTTAAATATTCAAACATATCAAATGTTGTTTCTCTATTTGTTATTTTCTCATATCAAATGTGGTTTCTAAACTCCTTCTTCTGTTGATCAGACATAGACTTTCTGTCAACCTTTTTCCTTCATCATTAGTAGGATGAATATAACCATCAGTAACCAAATCTAATAAGTCAACGTCATAGCCTAGAAAGAAACTTCCTATTCTATCTTTCCAATAATCAAACTTCTCACCATCAAACATGGGAGGTTTGGTGCTGATTCTGTCTCTATCATCGTATTTTTTGTTGTATGAAGTTGAAGCTTCAGCCATGATAAATCAACAATAATAGATCAAGCGTTTTTCCCAACAGGATCTTTTCTGTCACGGTTAAGTGATAACACTTACAGAACCGGAGCTCTGATGCCAACTGAAGGTAGGAAAAACACTTAGAAGGGGGGGGGGGGGGGGTTGAATAAGGGTTTTAAAACAGTTAATATGATAGAAAAATAACAAGGTATTTTTATCCTGGTTCGTTTGAACTCAAACTAATCCAGTCCACCCTACCAAGGTGATTTTCCTTTCTCAACAAGGACTTAATCCACTAAATCAAACTGATTACAGTGTAAACCACTAAGATAACTATCTTAGTCTTCTCAAGAAATCTGACCACACTTTGTCTCTTAAGGAATCTCTTACAAAAGATAAACTAACAATGTGTTTAAGATTTGCTTCTAAAAAGCTATATCACAACAGTGATTTTTACACAAGTTAAAGAACGAAATAAAACTATTAAGCTTGAAGAAAGTTTGTATGAGTTTGCTTGTTGAATAATTTGTCAAGAATTTGTTTCTAGTTCATTAACCTTTGAAGTGATGTTGAGACTTGCTTTTATAGTACTTTGAAGTTTATTTCTCAAAGACTGTGCAACCTGTGGATTCTGTTCTTTTTGTCTTCTATTGACTTTTCCTTTCTCAGAAGGGGAATGTTCTGACAAATCCTTTTTGTCTGAATTCCTGTGTCATGCACGAATGAGGAAAGAGCCAGTTGGATAATGACAAGGAATATGCCAACAGATCTTTATTTGAACAACATCTTCTTCAACAACTTTGGAACGTCTTGCATCAGAACTTCTGATGTTGTTCCTAGTTCTTCAGATAAGAGTTGACTCACTCAGAGTTTCTCTATCAGAGTTTGCAGCAAAGTGCTTTAAGTGTGAAATTCTTTATCAGATCATACTTGCTTATCAGAGCCTATGTACTTGCAGCGTTAAGTACTTTTAGAGTCTTCTGAAGCTTTACGTATGCTCTTTACTCATATTCTTCGCAGCTTCGCTCAGAGTCATTTGTAGCAGATCAGAGTCTTCTAATGAGTTGCTTCTGACGTTCAGAGCTTTATCGTTCTTTAGTGTTCAGAGGCATTCTTGCTTCTAGAGTAATATTAATTTTGATATCTGAAACAAATAAACACTTGAACAGAATTAGAGTATATATTTATTTTATACAAAATTTCATTAATGTTATCATCAAAACAATGAGATATATTAAACACCAATCTGTGTTCTAACAAGTTCCCTTTGGAATTTGAACTTGTGTAAAACATTAATGTTGTAGATAATTTTTGGGGCTTTTTAAAAAGTACAAGAGCATTTTCTCAACCTTTGTAGTTAGGGAGAATGAAGGAAGGCAGGTTGGGCATTTTTCATGTCACAAAACCAAGTTCAGCACTTGCATTTTCTTGCATAAACCATTCAAACCTCTTCTAATCCCTTTCTTAACTCATTCTTTAATTCTTATGGACTTAATTGAGGAGATTAGAATGCATATCCACGATCGAAACTCATATTTTGGATTAAATGAATTGTTTAATCATGCAAGTGGATGCAAGTGGCCTGAGAGAGAAACTTTTTGCAAGTTTTATCACAACTCAACAACCACATCAACTGCTTCCTTCCTTTCACTTCAATACCACTATTTTCAGGCTATAGTGTTGCACCCCGAAATTTGACCAACCGGTTCCCATATCTGGTTTATGTTGCAACACATTTTGCATTCGCATTCGCATACTGCATGCATTGCATTTTTCTCAGTCAGATCGATTTTATTAGGATTGCAGACTCTGGCGTTTCAGGCAGTTCAGGCCAGTTTGAATAAGCGTATTTCGAGAATTGGTGCTCGTTCCCTGTGTTTTCAGGCCATCTCGGTGCCCGGGTTTCGTTATGGTTGCGCAATTGCCCTCCAATCGATTTAATCGGCCTCCTGACAATTTTTAGTTTTTTTCTTTTATTTCCTATATTTTTAATGCATTTAATAGATTTTTAATAGGGTTATTTGCTTTTTAGATAGTAAATAGGTTAGTATTTTGTTTTTAGAATTTAGTAGATATTGTTTTAATAGTTTTTAGATTTTTAAATAAATATTCCTTTTTTTTAGAGATTTAACAGATTTTAAATTTTTTAGATATTAGTTTTATCTTTTAATAAAATATTTTTTAAATAGATATAACTAGATATTACTTTTCTTAAATAAGAATAGATTTTTAAAATAGATATAAATGTTTTTAGATTTTATTTGATTTTTCAGATTTAATTAGAATTTTTAAATAGTTTTTTTTTTAGATATTAAATAAATCTTTTCTGTTTTTTTAATAGATTAATTAGGGTTTTATTATTAATTTTCGTTTATGCTTTAATTAGGATTAATTCGAGATTTTAATTAGGTTATTAATTAATTTTTGTTTTAGTTTAATTAGGGTTTTATTATTAAATTTTGTTTAGTTAATCAGTAATATTCATTTTGTTTAGTTAATTGGTCCCTAATCATGTTTAAGTCTCAGCATTAGTAATTGGGCCATTATCCAAGTCTGAAGCCCAGTCCAAGGTCCAACTGCCACTTGTCATATAAATAGAGTGCCACGCGTGGGTCCACTCTTTCAGCCACCTCATTTCTCAGATTCCCTCAGAACCCGCCACCTCACTTTCCACCACTCAGCCTCTCTGCCACGCGTCCTTCTCTCTCTCTCTCTCTCTCTCTCTCTCTCTCTCTCTCTCTCTCTCTCTCTCTCTCTCTCTCTCTCTCTCTCTCTCTCCCTCAGCCACGCGTCTCTCACTCACGCTCCCTCTGCATGCAACTGCCAGCTAGCTTCCACTAACCAACCCCCACCGCCGGCCATGCAACCGCCGCGCCGGACCACCGTAACTCCTCATCGGAAGCCCTAACCGTCGCCGGAACTTGAACCACCGCCGGAAACTGCAAAATTTCCAGAAGTTCATCCGAACACCTTCTAAACTTCATCATCCTCAACGAACGATCTCCATCAATCCCTCGCCAGAAAATACATCCTCGCCGGAATCTGCTACATTCCTCAGCAATACGTTGATCTTCATCATGCGTTCATCCATTTCGCCATTTCTTCAACACGTTCAAGAACATTCATAGATCTTCAAGTGTTCGCCCAGAAATTCATCAAGACTCATCCAGTTCATCGCAAATTTTCCAGAAACGCTCCTCGCCTTCATCAATCTTCAAGTGTTCGCCCAAAAATTCATCCAGATTCATCCAGATTGCAGATTTTTTTAAAGCCCTCCACGAATCTTCAAGCGTCGTCGACAACGATCATCAACAAGCGTCCTCAGTCTTCAACCAGTTCTTCAGAACTTCGTCTGATTTGCAAGAACTTCCATCTAGTTGTTGATTTTCACCAGCTTCCTCAAGTCGTCTACAGCTCCCTCAGCTTCGTCGCACCTCCAGGTTTGCTATGAATTGATTAAACGTGTTAATTTGTTGTTGCTTAGTTGTAGAATTAGGTTAGTTGAATTTGGAAACGGGATTAAATTGTGGTTGATGTTGATAAACGCTTTGTGGTGAGGGATTTGGAATGGAGATCGTGAGATTGAGAGAGTTTCAGAGAGAGGCAAGTGAGGGGAAACGACGCTAGGGGATCTTGATGAACAGTAGAAAGGGTATTAGGGTTTTGTGAATTGATAGGTTGAGTGGATGTTGGACTCGGGCCTTAGGCCCATTGCCTTTGCTGATCATACTCCCCATTTCCCATGGAACCCCCTCTCCCATGTGTGAATGTGTTTTGGGCCTCAGGCCCGTTTGCTGATCGCACCCCCCAGTCTGGGGGTCCAATAGAATGACAAAGTGAATCTTCGCTATTCGCCCCCCCCCCCCCCCCCCGTTTGTTTTTTTTCATTTTTTTTCTTTGGTGTTTTCTGAAGCAGCCTGGGCCCAGCGCAGTGATATCTGCACCCCCCCTTCTGGGCCCAATGTACTTATGCAGTGTAAATAATTACTTGTTGCCACCCCTGTTTTTTAATTTTGTTTGAATTTTCATTTTATTTCATGGTTGCATATAGTTTACTAAAAAAATCATAATAAATTCAAAATTAGTCGTTTTTACATGGGATTTTTTTCCTCATTCTCATTAATGTCTCAAGAAAATTATCAAAAAATAAAAGTAGAATTTTAATCATTTTTTCTATTTTTGGTGGATTTATACATTTAGTTGCTTTTATTGCATTATAGTTTGTATATCCATTTTGTTGAATTTTGTTTAGCCATTTCCTTTCATATTTTAATGTGATTCTTTCTCCTATGGTTAGATTAGAGTATTAGGTTCCCTTATAGATTTATCTCACATTTTTGTGATTTAATCTTGTTTAGTTTTGAACCATCAACATTAGGGTGACTAGAATTAGGGTTAAACCGGACATCGGTGCATCATAACACTTAGATTTTGGGTTTTTAGCTTGAATTAGGAGCTGGGACATATAGGGTATGTAGGGTAGATGTATAAATCCCCTTAGAATTAATTTTAGGGTTTTAAATAGTATACTACTATTTTACTTGATTTTTGTAAATAGTGTGTTTGTTTGGTGTGGCCATTATGTGCTTTTGTATTGTTTGGGGTTGGGCTTTGCTATGGGGTATGGGGCTTGGATTGGGCTTGAGGATAACTAAGGAGCATAAGAGAAGATTGAAGATGGAGATCAAAGTTGGATGCAGGAATATTCTTGTGCTTGAAGATGTTTTTGAAGACATAGGAAATAGGAATAAGCAGAGCCTAAGAATAGACTAAATTCTTTGTACAAGCATGGATAGCTTCTTGTGCTTCCATTCCTCTCTATGACATAAAGTCCCTCTAGGGTATTCACCTCCCTCCTTTGGAGGTATAAGTGGCCTTACCTTAGAGGTAGAACTTTGAGGGAACCAGTCTTTCATGATGATAAACACTTATAGGCTTCCTTTGGTTGTCAATAAGCTGTTTTATCATTCCAACTTATTCTGTTAAATGATTCTCTTCTGGAGTGCTTGCCTTGAAGATGGAGCTCACCTAAAGCTTGGAGGCCATTGAGGTTTGATCTTGGAGTTCAATTGAAGATGTTACTGTTTCGCTGTTTATCAACTGTCAGAGTTTGATGTTTGTTCAGAGCTGCTGTTGTAGGAGCTGGTGTGCTGTCAGAGCTGGTTTTGGGGTTTTATTTTCTTTGCTGTATTGTTTGTTAATTTTTCCCATAGGTTTGAAGTGAAGCTGTTTCACTTTGCCTATTGTTTTCTCAGGTTCGAGGTTGAGTGGGACTCCCTTGCCTCGCTTGTACTGTTGCATTCATGCATTCTACTGCTTTACTGTATATATGCTATTTCTTTTCCGTTTATCCCCTAGGATCTCTGTTTCTCTCTGTGCAAGAGAGAAATATGACAGACATTAGGTGTTAATCCATGCATGACAACATTAGGGTAGTTCTGATTCCCATTCAAACCCTAGGTTTTAGAGTTCTTTCTCTTATGTCTCAAAATCATTCAAAACACAATAATAAGATTTTAAACATCAATAAAAAACAGTTCTTGCGTAAAAGGCTGAAAACCAATCAAAGTGTCATTTTTGTCCGCTTGGACCCGTAATCAGGAGAAAACCTTTTTCAGAAGGATAAAAGATAACAGACAAATCTGTGTCTTCCGTAGCCCGAACTACGTTTGCTCTGATCTTTCATGCTGTATGAAAGTACGTAGGCATAGGATGCGATATCCTAGCGAGCAACCTTCCCCTCCTTTCCCGTAGGTAGGCGAACTACGTTGACTCTGATTTCTCGTTCCAGACGGGAATACGTAGGCATAAAGTGCGATACTTTGCCGAGTCATTTTCTTTTCTTTTAACCCCAGACCTTTAGAGTAGATAGAATAACAATCCGTACTAGAAAACAAGCGTGGATCTCGTCGAGTACGACGGACGTGAGGGGTGCTAATACCTTCCTCTTACGTAACCGACTCCCAAATCCAGGATTTGGTTGCGACGACCATTCCTTTCCCGTCTTTGCGGTAGGTTTACTTCGAGCGTTCCCTTTCCCTCCTTTGGGATAAATAACGCCCGGTGGCGAATCTTCTGTTCATCCGGCGCCGATTTTCGCAGTAGCGACAGCTGGGGACTCCAACGGTTCCCTACGCGAGTCAATCCTAGCGCTTGTTTTCCCGTCGTGGGTTTTGTATGGATTTACGTTTTCTGTATTTTACATTCAGCATTATTTTATTGTGATTATTGCTGTGGGTATGAGGGGGTTCTATGATTGAGAGATAAGCCGGACCTGGGCTTGAGTGCACCTAGAATTAGAGTGGAAATTAGTGGGCGCGTGCATGCTTTGCATGTACTAGTGTCTCATGAAATCCACGCTCGGACGAGATTCTTCTGGTTGACTTCTTTTTCAACCCTTTGGGTTGAGGGGGTTGTTGGTTAGTTGGATTGTCGACTCCGGGGACCGATCATTTGGAAGTTGGCTAAGTGAGGCCTCTTCAGGACATGATGATGCCACACCTTCTGGGTATCGTATCATCAGTCTTGAAAGTCTGTGACGCCAACGACCGCATAGGATGCCATACCTTGTGTCAGTTATTAGGACACCTACCTGTGAGAGGGGTTGGGACATGCAGGTAACTTGACCTTCAGATTACCGGTTTTCTTGATTGGGATTCAGTGGTGTGATATTTGAGGGCAGTATTATTGGGTCTGTCAGAGACCAGGGTGGAGCATTGTGGATGGTCTTGAGCAGTTTGTGGGTCTATTTGAGGCCAATATTGTGGATTGGACTTCTCATCCAGGGGCACTTGATCCCTTGTTGCATTGTTTGCATATTGCATTGTTTGCATCATCATGTGCATATCATTAACGTGTGTCTGTGCTGCAAGTGCATTTTCATACTTCCCGATTCTAGTGCTCCGGACTTCCATCTGTTATTATGAGTACTTTGAGGAAGACTGTTGCGTATAAGTTGCCTACTCCTGATGTGACTCCTCTGTTGGGTCTGATTTCCCTAGCTGACGATGATGTGAAGAGAAGTTTTAGAAAGAGCTATGGGAAGCTACTGAATTTGGTTTGCAGACCAACCACATACGAGCTGAATGGGTTATATGCATTGATGTAGTTATATGATCCCTCCTTGAGGTGTTTTATGTTCCAGGACTTTATCTTGGCTCCAACCATGGAGGAGTACGCTGGGTTTCTAGAGTTGCCAGTTCAGAACAGAGTGCCCTTCATTCACTTTGATGCTAAGCCTAAGCTGGAAGACTTAGTTGTTCCCTTCCATATGGATCCTGCAGAGTTGTTGTTGACTTCCTGGCATGGAGTTTCGGGGTTTTCTCTCAAGTTCTTGGTTAGCAAAGCTCAGGAATATGCCAAAAGTGGCTGCTGGATCGTGTTTAACGCTGTTCTTGCCTTGTGCATCTATGGGATTATACTGTTCCCTAATCTGCCTGAGTTCGTGGATTTGGATGCATTCCACTTGTTTGCTATAGGCAACCCGGTGCCTACCTTGATTGGAGATTTCTATCATTCCTTGCATTATAAGAATGAAAACAGAAGGGGGAAAAATGTCCACTGTTGTGTACCATTGCTGAATATGTGGTTTGAGAGCCATCTGCCCAAGAAGGGTCCTTTTGTTGAGTCTGCAGATACAGCTGAATGGTCCGAGCGTCTAATGGGACTTTCTTCAGAAGACATTGTCTGGTTCAATAGAGATTTATTGGGGTCAGAGATTATCTTCAGTTGCGCCGGGTTTCCCAATGTTCCCCTAATTGGAAGGAAGGGCTGTATTAATTACAACCCATCTTTGTTGGTTCGACAGTTTGGGTATGCTTTGAAGAGTCCACCGAAGGAGGGAGAAATACAGGAATATCTGTATTTCACTGGTGACCTGAGTGGGGAATTATTGGCCAAGCTTCAGCACGCTTGGAATCATATCTGCAGAAGAGGGAAACCATTACTAGGCAAGAATGATTGTCAAGCCTATATGCCTTACAAGGTGTGGATTCAAGAGAGGGTAAGGCAGGTGCAGATGCCTTTTCAAGCAGTATCACGTCCCGTTCCCATTCCAGTTAAGAAACCGACTACTGTGGCTATTGAGGTCTATGAGCGGGTTGTGAAAGAAAAAGAAGACTTGATAAAGATCAATGAAGAGTTAGAGAAGGAATTGGCTAAAATCCGGAGTGAGAAGAACAAAGCTGTGTATTCCTTCCAACAGCAGACTGAGTTGGTAAACATGCTAGGTGCCGAACTGACAAAAGAGACAAAGAAACGTGAACACTTGGGAAAAGAATTCAGAAGCTCTCATGATATGTTAGAGTCCAAGAAGAAGTCACTTGATGCCGCCTACCGGGAAATCCCTTCGTGCAACAGAACATGGAATGCTATGCTAACCAACAATAAAAAGAGGGAAGACAATTTGAAACAGCAAATTTCTGAACTCGAAGACCAGTTGAAGGCTAGAAAGAGAAAGTATGAAGAGGAGGTTATGACAAGATATAGTCTTCAGAACTCATTGAACAAAGCCGTCGAGTGCAAGAAAGAGGCTGTGTCTCAGAAACGGAAGTTAGATGACCACTTTGGAGAAGGGGCATGGGAGGAATCTATTGGTGATTTACGACGCGTTCTCAAGCGAAGAGATCTACTTGTTGAGGGTTTGCTTACTCAACCAAATCATCCCGAGACTAAGAGATTATTAGAGGAGTACCAGGCGTATGGTCGCACTTGACTATCTCATGTATTGATGTGTATGCTTTATTTGCATTGTGCTGGCCATCACCAGGATCGTTGGTTGAGGTCATGCCTTCTTATTGTACGCTCATTAATATTGTATTCCTGACTTGATGGGATTTTCTGCAATGTATGAGATGTTTCTATGATTGGGTTTCGAGTTTCTTATTGCTATCACTGTCGTCGCACTGGCACATTGGCACTAGAATTGGGGAGCGATATTCCCTAATGCACCGACACATGTTGCATTTGCATACACATTCATATTGCATTACCAGGTAATTATTGAAACTGTATCTCATTTCCTGCATCTTTCCAGGTTTTTCCAGGATTGAAAGTCAACGTCCTCACCGATACTCTACTCGTACCAACTGCAAAAGAGTCATGGACCAGATGCAAAACGAGATGCAGGAGATGCGTGAAAAGCTGGCGCTGTTCATGCAGACGATGGAGACAATTGTGAAGGGGCAGGAAAATTTGCAAACTTTGGTGCAGCCATTGCTGGCGAGAAATGTCAGGAATGGAAACGAAGACCACAATTCTGTAGGTGTTGAAACCATTCATGGGGATGGTACTCCTACGCCTGTAGCTCCACCTGTGGTGAATATACCTGTTGTGAATCTGAACAATGGCGTTGGCATCGGGAATGGTAATACAGTAATGGGTAATGAGACTGTCATTAACAATGTTGGATTCGGAGACGCCAATTTGGGCGGTGATAACAATGGAGGTAATGGCTTTGGTAACAACGGATTAGGCTATAACGACCAGGGGTTTGATTATGTCAACCAGGAGGGGAAGTTTGGCTTCAACGCTCAGGGTTTCGGATATGATGGTTTTGGTAATGCTAATCAGGCTTATGGTGGATTCGGTAACGGAAATGGTGCTAGAATGATGCCTTTTGGATCTGCCGGGGTCGCTCAAGGGTATGGTAACAAAGGACGGGGCCCTATGATGAATCAAACTAGATTTGGTCGTAACAATGGGTATGATGGGTACGAAAATGAGAATGTTAATTGGATGGAAGACCAACAAGAAGATGCCTTCTCTGGTAGGGGTATGGATGGACCTGTGGATCCTGTTCAGAGGATCAAAATGCTTGAGGAACAAATGAAGGGTGTCGTGAATCAGAATACTTCTGGTTTAGATATGACCACAATGGGCTTAGTGCCTGGCCTAAGGGTACCGCTAAAGTTTAAAGCTCCCACCTTTGATAAATATAAGGGAGACACTTGTTCGAAGGTGCATGTTCGCTCTTACTAAAGACGGATGTCCGCTTACTCGAATGATGAAAGAATGCTGATGCATTTCTTCCAAGACAACTTATCCGGACCGTCACTTGAGTGTTATATGGGGTTGGAGCCCACTCAGATCAAAATATGGAAGCAACTGGCTGAGGCGTTTGTGACTCATTACAAGTATAACAGTGATCTGACACCAAACAGGGTCCAGCTGCAAGGCTTGTCACAGAAAACTGGGGAGAGTTTCAAAGAATATGCGCAAAGGTGGCGCGACATGGCGGAAAGGGTGCATCATCCTCTAGTGGAGAAGGAGATGAATGATATGTTCATTGGAACATTCACGGGGATATTCTACGAGAAGTTGTTTCCTGTTGCGTTGGGCAGTTTCTCGGATCTGATCTTGATGGGTGAAATGATTGAGAATAGTATTAAGGTGGGAAGGTTCCAAGCTGGGGAGTCTACTTCGTCGGGAGGTAATAGAAAAGCATTTGGTGGTCGACGTCAAGGTGATTCTAGTGCAGTGTTTAGTGGCCGGGGCAGGGGCAGAGGAAGACATCAGTATAATCAGCCGCAGCAGATAGCTAGTGTCACGATTTCGATTCCTCAACAGAGACAACAACAACAACCGCAGCAACAACAGCAGCAGCCACAGCAGCAGCAGGGGCAGAATGCTGGCCAAATAAGATTTCTGAATGCGAAGCCGAAAAGAGTGTTTGAAGCGCCTCCTTCCACGTACGCGGAACTCTTTCAGACATTGTTGGGGCTGAATTTAGTTGAAAAGAGGACCTTGGCACCACCCACGGGACCAACCCTTCCTTATGGGTATGATGTTAACAAACATTGTGACTTCCACTCCGGGGCACCCGGGCATGACATAGAGGCCTGTCATGCGTTTAAACATAAAGTTCAGGATTTACTGGATAGCAAGGCCATAAATTTTGGACAAGCGGGACCAAATATAGTACAACAGCCTATGCCCAACCATGGGGCAAACGCTATTTTGACTGAGGAGGATTTGAATCTGGTCATGAAGGTTGATGAACTGAAAACACCGTTGTGTGAAGTAAAGAGCAGGTTATTAAAAGGAGGTGTGTATCTGGGCTGCGATGAGTTTTATCTAGAATGTTGGACCCAAGCTGGGGGTTGTGCTGAATTGAAGAAGGGAATTTAAACCTTGATAGACGAAGGCACGTTGCAATTCGATAGAACGGCAGTTGAGAAACCTGCAGAGGTGTTAGCTGATGAGCAAAGTGATGTTGCTACGGTGACAATTCCACGGAAAACGATAACTATAACAGCGCCCGCCAGGCGGACGACGATCACTATTACAAAGGCCGGGCCAATCCCTTATGAGAGCACCAAGGCAGTACCATGGACTTATGGGCTGGAAGCATATTGTGATGGGGAGAAAATCGATATCAGTAAACGACCAGCTGGGGTTGTGGACAATGTCGTCGGGACTGGAGGAATGACGAGGAGCGGGAGAATTTTTATATCGCCTGAAGTAGAGGCTGAACGATTGACAAAAGGTAAAGGTAAAGTGAATGAGAATGCTCCTGTGCAGAGGAATGAAAAAGAAACGTCACTGAAAGATGTAGAAGAGTTTATGCGTCTTATCCGTAAGAGTGACTATAAAATTGTTGAGCACCTTCAACAAACGCCGTCGAAGATCTCCATATTGTCGCTGCTACTATGTTCCGAAGCCCATAGGAATGCGTTATTGAAGATTCTGGACACGTCCTTCGTACCCCAAGATGTTTCTGTGAATCAGTTGGAGGGGGTGATGGCGCACGTGAATGCAGGCCATAGTTTGGGATTTACGGATTTTGATTTGACCCCGAGGGGAAGAGAGCATAATATGGCGTTGTACGTCTCCGTTGAATGCAGGGGCACGGTCATGTCCCATGTGTTGGTAGATACCGGGTCTTCCTTGAATGTGCTCCCAAAGAAAGCAATGATGAAGTTGGATATCAGGGGGATCATTTGTACGCCTAGTGACTTGGTGGTCATGGCATTTGATGGTACACAGAGGTCTGTCTTTGGATCTATAACTTTGCCTCTGCAAGTAGGGCCAGAGGTTTTTGAAACTGAATTCTATATCATGGACATCCAGCCAGCGTATAACTGTCTTCTTGGACGACCATGGATCCATGGTGCTGGGGCAGTCACATCTACCTTACACCAAAAGCTGAAGTACATGGTGGGGGACAGTGTGGTCACAGTTTGTGGAGAGGAGGATATACTGGACAACCATTTGTCGTCATTCAAGTACGTGGAAGTCGACGGCGAGATTCACGAAACACCCTGTCAAGCCTTTGAGGGGTTGCGCATTAAGGACAAAGTTCCAGGGCCGAGTAAAGCATCAGAGGTGGCAGTGTCGTCGTACAAAGAGGCTCAGGCTCTAGTGAAGACCGGCGAGACCAAGGGCTGGGGCAAGGTTTTGGATATTCCCGTGAAAATGGAAAGATTTGGACTTGGATATCATCCTTCATCATCAACGCCTGCTGCAGGGGCACCCCGTTTCAAAGGACCAATAACAATTACGGCCAGTGGGGTATATCACGAGACCATCAACACTGTTTCAGATTCTGAAGAGGGAGACAGCGACTGCGACATGGACGCCTGGATTCAACCGAGCGTGCCAGGACAAGGGCTTTGCAATTGGTCTATTCAGGAGACTGTTCCTGTGACAACTAAACAGTAATGCTTTGTTTTCTTAATTGTTGAACAATCTGGTGTCCTACCCGGGGCATCGTGATTTTGCTTAGGGCCATTCTGTTATGTACATTGCACTGTTTAATCGTTAAATAAAAGGCGTTTTTCCTGTACAAATATTGTGATCTCTGTTTTTCCTGTTTTTATTTTTACAATGAAATGGCAACATGGTTATTTGCTTTGTATGTGTTTTGAAGCATTTAACCATTTCCTTTGCAGGATTACTATTTCAGATGACATCTATGAACCGCCTATGACTCACTTCGACTTTGAGCACCCGGTATTTCAGGCCGAAGAAGAGATTGTTGAAGATGGTGATGTTCCAGAAGAGTTGTCTTGGTTGGTAAAACAAGAAGAAAGAATCATTCTGCCTCACGAGGAAGTCATTGAGATCGTCAATCTGGGGTCGGAAGGGGTTGAAAGGAACATTCGTATAGGGGCCGCGCTGCAGAGCAACGTCAAGCGAAGATTGGTTGAAATGCTCAAAGAGTACAGTGATATTTTTGCTTGGTCGTATGAGGATATGCCTGGGCTGGATACGGATATGGTTGTGCACCGTCTGCCGCTAAAAGAAGAATGCCCGCCGGTTAAGCAGAAGCTCCGAAGAACTAGATCGGACATGGCTGTGAAGATTAAGGAGGAGGTTCAAAAGCAGTGGGATGCTGGTTTCCTAGCTGTTACAAAATATCCCTCATGGGTCGCTAATATTGTGCCAGTGCCAAAGAAAGACGGTAAAGTGAGAATGTGCGTAGATTACCGTGATTTGAACAAAGCGAGCCCGAAAGATGATTTTCCACTTCCTCACATCGATGTGCTGGTCGATAACACCGCTCAATTCTCCGTATTTTCCTTCATGGATGGCTTCTGGGGCTATAATCAGATTAAAATGGCGCCAGAAGACATGGAGAAGACTACCTTCATTACGCCCTGGGGAACATTTTGTTACAAAGTGATGCCCTTCGGATTGAAGAATGCTGGGGCTACGTATCAGCGTGCAATGACGACTCTCTTTCATGACATGATGCATAAAGAGCTCGAGGTTTATGTTGATGATATGATTGCTAAATCCCAGACAGAGGAAGAACATTTGGTGAATCTGGTGAAATTATTCAAGAGGCTTAGGAAGTTCAGGTTGAGACTGAATCCTAACAAATGCACCTTCGGGGTGAGATCGGGTAAACTGATGGGGTTTATCGTGAGCGAAAAAGGAATAGAGGTTGATCCTGCGAAAATAAAAGCAATACAAGAAATGCCGACGCCTAAAACAGAAAAAGAAGTGTGTGGGTTTTTAGGGAGATTGAACTACATCGCTCGGTTCATATCTCACCTAACAGCTACGTGTGAGCCATTATTCAAGCTGTTGAAAAAAGACTAGGCTGTAACATGGAATGAAAATTGTCAAAAGGCGTTCGATAAAATAAAACAGTATTTGCAGGAGCCTCCTATTTTGATACCTCCAGTGGCAGGGAGACCCTTGATTATGTATTTGACGGTTCTTGAGGGGAGTATGGGTTGTGTTCTCGGTCAACATGACGATACAGGGCGTAAAGAGCATGCGATATACTACCTGAGTAAAAAGTTTACTGACTGTGAGTCTCGATACTCAATGCTCGAAAAAACTTGTTGTGCGCTAGCCTGGGCCGCCAAGCGTTTGAGGCAATACATGCTAAATCATACAACCATGCTTATTTCGAAGATGGATCCTATCAAATACGTATTTGAAAAGCAGGCATTATCGGGGAGAATTGCCCGTTGGCAGATGGTTTTGACCGAATATGACATCTAGTATGTTTCACAGAAGGCTATAAAAGGGAGCGTGTTATCGGAGTACCTAGCTGAGCAGCCTATTGAGGACTACCAATCGATGAGGTTTGACTTTCCTGACGAGGATATCATGTACCTGAAGATGAAAGATTGGGAAGAACCGTTGCCAGATGAAGGGCCAAAGACGGATGCCAAGTGGCAGTTCATCTTTGACGGAGCTGTAAACTCCTATGGTAGCGGAATAGGGGCAATCATCACTACTCCACATGGGTCGCACATCCCATTTACTGCTCGATTGACCTTCCGGTTACCAATAATGAAGCTGAATACGAAGCTTGTATTATGGGGCTTGACGAAGCCATTGATTTGCGAATCAAAAATCTGGATGTATACGGAGACTCAGCTCTGGTGGTGAATCAAATAAAAGGAGAATGGGAGACACGTCATCCCAATTTGATACCGTACATGAATTATGCAAGAAGATTGTTGCCTTTCTTTGACAAGGCCGAATTGCATCATGTGCCGCGAGCAGAAAATCAAATGGCTGACGCCCTGGCTACATTGTCTTCCATGTATAAAGTTAACTTCTGGAACGAGGCTCCCAGGATTGTTATCTCTCGGCTTGACAGGCCCGCATTCATATTTGCTATCGACAAAGCATCTGATGATAAACCCTGGTATTTTGACATTCAGAATTTCCTGAAGAACAAGGAGTATCCGGCTAGGGCATCCAGTCGCGATCAGAAGACTCTTAGGAGATTGGCTGGTAATTTCTATTTAAATCCGGACGGTGTCCTGTACAAAAGAAATCATGACTTGGTGTTGCTACGCTGTGTAGACGAGAAAGAGGCGAAGTTGCTCATGGAGGAAATACATGAGGGTATGTTTGGTACACATGCTGGGGGGCATGCTATGACCAGAAAGCTGCTGCGGGCAGGTTATTACTGGCTAACTATGGAAACTGACTATTTCAAGTTTGCGAAGAGGTGTCATAAGTTCCAGATTTATGCAGATAAGATCCATGTGCCTCCGAGTCCTCTGAACGTGATGTCATCACCGTGGCCATTCTCGATGTGGGGAATTGATATGATTGGAAAGATTGAGCCGACGACATCTAACGGACACCAGTTCATTTTGGTAGCAATTGATTATTTTACCAAATGGGTGGAATCGGCATCATATGCTAATGTGACCAAACAGGTGGTGGCCAGGTTTATCAAACGAGATATTATTTGCAGATATGGAATCCCTGAGCGGATTATTACCGATAACGGTTCGAACTTAAATAACAAGATGATGAAGGAGCTGTGTCAGAATTTTAAGATTGAACATCACAACTCTTCTCCTTACCGACCTAAGATGAATGGCGCTGTTGAAGCGGCCAATAAGAACATAAAGAAGATTGTTCAGAAGATGGTTGTGACCTATAAGGACTGGCACGAGATGCTACCTTTCGCTTTGCACGGTTATCGTACGACGGTATGCACATCAACCGGGGCAACCCCGTTCTCGTTGGTATACGGAATGGAAGAGGTGTTACCATTGGAAGTTGAGATTCCTTCCCTGAGGGTATTACGAGATGTCCAACTTGACGAGGCAGAATGGGTGAAAGACAGGTTGAATCATCTGAGTTTAATGGATGAGAAGAGGCTAGCTTCTCTAGCATACGATCGGTTGTACCAAAGCCGGATGAAGAAAGCGTATGATAAGAAGATACACCCTCGAAGCTTTCAGACGGGCGACCTTGTGCTGAAGAGGATTCTCCCGCCACAAACTGATCACAGGGGCAAGTGGACCCCTAATTACGAAGGGCCATACGTTGTCAGAAAAGTCTTTTCAGGAGGAGCTTTGTTGCTTTCCACCATGGATGGTGAAGACTTTACGTCGCCTGTGAATTCGGACGCAGTTAAAAATTACTTTGCTTAAAATTGACCCGCTGGACAAAAATAAGAGAGTCCAGGCAAAAATGGGGCATCCTGGCGAACCAAAAACAGAATAAAAGGTTCGTGCACAAGTTAGGGATAAAATTGAAAAAAGATGTACACCCACGAAGTCGAAAACCTACACTGGGCGGCTTCGGCAAAAAAGGGTATCCTGGTGAACTAAAAACCCGCAAAGGGCGGTTCACGCAAAAGTTAGGGATTTAAGAAGCAAGTGACTGCGGTCCGAATTTGATATTGTGTTGCCTGGTGGTTGGGAGAATAATTTGGGGATTCGTTTATCAGATACAATCTCTTCCGAAAGATGAATACCGGGAAAGCGCCAGAGTCAGGCGAGTCATAGGAGGATCAGCTCATGATGTTTGTCTGCACCACGTTGCTGACATATGCGTAAATTTGATTTGTCATTGTATTTATGCTTCCTGTGCATACTTGTATATTTGTTGTGCGTAACTTCCTCTTTTCAGGAGTTACATCCAGTGTACGAAACTCTGCCTACTCAGAGGCCTAATCAATAAAACATGTTATTCAGTATTTGATGCTTGTTCTTTACTGTTTTGTATGTGGAAAACGCCAATGTTTTGATAAAACTAGCAGTTGCATAACGTTGCTGGCCTTTGCCAATAATTGCTAAAACTTCGAATTGACTGAAAATGATGTCACTAACGCTAACTTGAATAGATTTGATTGTATAGACTTGTTTTGTCTCATTTGTGGTGTTGCAGGGTTCTTGCCCATGTGGAATGGACGATCAGAAAATTGTAGTCCTAACTAGAGGCTCTTGACGAAAAGACTTGATCATTATGTGATGTGAATCCCCACGCAGGTCACATTTCATTCCCCGAAGCTGAGATGACACTGCTCCTTACTGAAGAAGGATTAATTTCCCCAGCTAGTCGCAGCTTATCTCCCAAAGGATATTCTCCAGCAGGTCAAGATTAATGCTCTGCACTGGATGTCTATCCTCAGTCCCGAGTTTTTAAACTGTGGCCAGATGGTTTACTTTCCCCAGCAGGGTCGTTTACCCTCAGCAGAGTTTGATAACTTTAAAAGTTTGTAAGTTGTATTCAGACAGTGGTGTTTCTCCAAAAGGATTCTTTATCCTCAGCGGAGTCGTTTAGTTTTCATTGGATTGATAATTCCAGAGTTGTAAACTGTACTCAGACAGTTATTACCCCTAGTAGGGTTGTTTATTCTCCCTCAGCGGAGTCACTCCCTGTTTCCAGCGGAGTTGGTTAATATTCCCCGAGAGAGTCGTTTCTTCCCCAGCGGAGTCTTCTCTCCCCGGCAGGTGTTTTTCTTCCTCCTCGTGGAAATTGAAGGTTTAAAGCTCTCCCCGGCAGAGTTGGTTGTATGTCCCAGCATACTTTGAGATACTCGTTCATTCCCCCCAGCAGGGTGGTATCTGTCCTCAACGGCCGTGTTGAAGCCAGTTTACCAGAGTTCCCTGGCAGCCTGAACCTGCATTTGCATTTGCATGCATTATCATATTTGTATCTACCCAAAACGCGTAGCATTTCCATGCTGTATGGAGCATTACGCCAGTGTCAAACATACGCATTTTGAAACATAAGTCAGGTTGGTTAACCTTTTTGCTTTCAGGTGTGTTTATCAACAGGAGTATGGAGTTCTAAAGTCCAGATGTCTTTTCAGACGATCAAGGTCTTGCCGTGAGATGTAGGATGATGTGATTCAGCTTATTATCCTCCTCACAGAGTTACTGATTGAGGTGTTCTCGTATCCGATCAACGGACTGTTTTGTCAAGGTTGTTGCTGCAGTAGCATCTCAGGGTTCCATGAATCAAAATTTTAGAAGTGGTCGCTTGTTGTCAGAACGGGTGTCGGTCATTGGTTTTCAGAATATCCCCAGCTATGTTGATAGGATGTATTCGTGTTGACTAACTGCTCCCTCCGTGTTGACGGAATGTGCGTCTTGATGAGGACAATTTATGCCTATGTTGATAGGATTTCTTCGTGTTGACGAATCGATGTCCCCGTGTTGACGGAATATGGAGTCCTGTTGAGGACCAAGATTACTCCCTCCGTGTTGACGGAATATGGAGTCCTGATGAGGACCAAGATTACTCCCTCCGTGTATAAACTTTATTCCTCCGTGTTGACGGAATGTGCGTCCTGATGAGGCCAATTTATGCCTATGTTGATAGGATTTATTCGTGTTGACGAATTACTCCCTCCGTGTTGATGGAATGTGCGTCCTGATGAGGACAATTTATGTTTATGTGGATAGGATTTCTTCGTGTTGACGAAATATGAGATCAGATATGTACAAGAATGGTATTCCTATGATGATAGGATTTATTCGTGTTGATAAATCTATTTTTTCCTCGTGTTGATGAGACGTGAGTCCTGACATGGACAATTTATTTCTATGTTGATAGGAGTTCCTCGTGTTGATAAGACACAAATAAGATGTCATTGCCTATGTTGATAGGATCTCCTTGTGTTGACGAGATGCTGACAACTCATCCCCAACGAAGTCGCCGGGATTTCTCCGTGTTGACGGAATGAGGATTCCTGATGAGGACAAGTGTGATTTCTCCATGTTGACGGAATGAGGAGTCCTGATGAGGGCAAGTTTTATTCCTATGATGATAGGATTTCTTCGTGATGACGAATTTATGGCTTTTCGTGTTGACGAAATTTAAGGGCAATCGTGGATAAGATTTTTCCTCTGATGATGGGATCTTTACTAAGTGTTGACGAATTTGTTTCTCTTTTTGGTGTTGACAAGGCTAGTCCAGTTGTGGACATAGGTGTTTTTGCAAAGATAGTTCAGTACCTGTGGTGTTACATGGGTGGTGGGAGTCAAGATCAGAGTTATTCTTCGACGAATGATCGGTTGTTGCCGTAACAATCAGGTTCACGCGACGAATGTCGTTCCCCAAGCAGTGGTGCAGTTTATTTCTGCGGTTGGCAAATTTAAGGGTTTCTTTGGTATTCAACCGTCTCGTACCTCGAATGTTTGAAGGTCGTTTGCTCTTCACCCAGTCGGGTCCAAGCCGCTTGAATAGGGGCAGCTGTTGCACCCTGAAATTTGACCAACCGGTTCCCATATCTGGTTTATGTTGCAACGCATTTTGTATTCGCATTCGCATACTGCATGCATTGCATTTTTCTCAGTCAGATCGATTTTATTAGGATTGCAGACCCTGGCGTTTCAGGCAGTTCAGGCCAGTTTGAATAAGCGTATTTCGAGAATTGGTGCTCGTTCCCTGTGTTTTCAGGCCATCTCGGTGCCCGGGTTTCGTTATTGTTGCGCAATTGCCCTCTAATCGATTTAATCGGCCTCCTGACAATTTTTAGTTTTTTTCTTTTATTTCCTATATTTTTAATGCATTTAATAGATTTTTAATAGGGTTATTTGCTTTTTAGATAGTAAATAGGTTAGTATTTTGTTTTTAGAATTTAGTAGATATTGTTTTAATAGTTTTTAGATTTTTAAATAAATATTCCTTTTTTTTAGAGATTTAACAGATTTTAAATTTTTTAGATATTAGTTTTATCTTTTAATAGAATATTTTTTAAATAGATATAACTAGATATTACTTTTCTTAAATAAGAATAGATTTTTAAAATAGATATTAATGTTTTTAGATTTTATTAGATTTTATTTGATTTTTCAGATTTAATTAGAATTTTTAAATAGTTTTTTTTTAGATATTAAATAAATCTTTTCTGTTTTTTTAATAGATTAATTAGGGTTTTATTATTAATTTTCGTTTATGCTTTAATTAGGATTAATTCGAGATTTTAATTAGGTTATTAATTAATTTTTGTTTTAGTTTAATTAGGGTTTTATTATTAAATTTTGTTTAGTTAATCAGTAATATTCATTTTGTTTAGTTAATTGGTCCCTAATCATGTTTAAGTCTCAGCATTAGTAATTGGGCCATTATCCAAGTCTGAAGCCCAGTCCAAGGTCCAACTGACACTTGTCATATAAATAGAGTGCCACGCGTGGGTCCACTCTTTCAGCCACCTCATTTCTCAGATTCCCTCAGAACCCGCCACCTCACTTTCCACCACTCAGCCTCTCTGCCACGCGTCCTTCTCTCTCTCTCTCCCTCAGCCACGCGTCTCTCACTCACGCTCCCTCTGCATGCAACTGCCAGCTAGCTTCCACTAACCGACCCCCACCGCCGGCCATGCAACCGTCGCGCCGGACCACCGTAACTCCTCATCGGAAGCCCTAACCGTCGCCGAAACTTGAACCATCGCCAGAAACTGCAAAATTTCCAGAAGTTCATCCGAACACCTTCTAAACTTCATCATCCTCAACGAACGATCTCCATCAATCCCTCGCCGGAAAATACATCCTCGCCGGAATCTGCTACATTCCTCAGCAATACGTTGATCTTCATCATGCGTTCATCCATTTCGCCATTTCTTCAACACAATCAAGAACATTCATAGATCTTCAAGTGTTCTCCCAGAAATTCATCAAGACTCATCCAGTTCATCGCAGATTTTCCAGAAATGCTCCTCGCCTTCATCAATCTTCAAGTGTTCGCCCAGAAATTCATCCAGATTCATCCAGATTGCAGATTTTTTTAAAGCCCTCCACGAATCTTCAAGCGTCTTCGACAACGATCATCAACAAGCGTCCTCAGTCTTCAACTAGTTCTTTAGAACTTCGTCTGATTTGCAAGAACTTCCATCCAGTTGTTGATTTTCACCAGCTTCCTCAAGTCGTCTACAGCTCCCTCACCTTCGTCGCACCTCCAGGTTTGCTATGAATTGATTAAACGTGTTAATTTGTTGTTGCATAATTGTAGAATTAGGTTAGTTGAATTTGGAAATGGGATTAAATTGTGGTTGATGTTGATAAACGCTTTATGGTGAGGGATTTGGAACGGAGATCGTGAGATTGAGAGAGTTTCAGAGAGAGGCAAGTGAGGGGAAACGGCGCTAGGGGATCTTGATGAACAGTAGAAAGGGTATTAGGGTTTTGTGAATTGATAGGTTGAGTGGATGTTGGACTCGGGCCTTAGGCCCATTGCCTTTGCTGATCATACTCCCCGTTTCCCATGGAACCCCCTCTCCCATGTGTGAATGTGTTTTGGGCCTCAGGCCCGTTTGCTGATCGCAGCCTCCAGTCTGGGGGTCCAATAGAATGACAAAGCGAATCTTCGCTATTCGCCCCCCCCCCCCCCCCCCCCCGTTTGTTTTTTTTCATTTTTTTTCTTTGGTGTTTTCTGAAGCAGCCTGGGCCCAGCGCAGTGATATCTGCACCCCCCCTTCTAGGCCCAATGTACTTATGCAGTGTAAATAATTACTTGTTGCCACCCCTGTTTTTTAATTTTGTTTGAATTTTCATTTTATTTCATGGTTGCATATAGTTTACTAAAAAAATCATAATAAATTCAAAATTAGTCGTTTTTACATGGGATTTTTTTCCTCATTCTCATTAATGTCTCAAGAAAATTATCAAAAAATAAAAGTAGAATTTTAATCATTTTTTCTATTTTTGGTGGATTTATACATTTAGTTTCTTTTATTGCATTATAGTTTGTATATCCATTTTGTTGAATTTTGTTTAGCCATTTCCTTTCATTTTTAATGTGATTCTTTCTCCTATGGTTAGATTAGAGTATTAGGTTCCCTTAGAGATTTATCTCACATTTTTGTGATTTAATCTTGTTTAGTTTTGAACCATCAACATTAGGGTGACTAGAATTAGGGTTAAACCGGACATCGGTGCATCATAACACTTAGATTTTGGGTTTTTAGCTTGAATTAGGAGCTGGGACATATAGGGTATGTAGGGTAGATGTATAAATCCCCTTAGAATTAATTTTAGGGTTTTAAATAGTATACTACTATTTTACTTGATTTTTGTAAATAGTGTGTTTGTTTGGTGTGGCCATTATGGGCTTTTGTATTGTTTGGGGTTGGGATTTGCTATGGGGTATGGGGATTGGATTGGGCTTGAGGAGCATGAAGGATCATAAGAGAAGATTGAAGATGGGGATCAAAGTTGGATGCAGGAATATTCTTGTGCTTGAAGATGTTTTTGAAGACATAGGAAATAGGAATAAGCAGAGCCTAAGAATAGACTAAATTCTTTGTACAAGCATGGATAGCTTCTTGTGCTTCCATTCCTCTCTATGACATAAAGTCCCTCTAGGGTATTCACCTCCCTCCTTTGGAGGGATAAGTGGCCTTACCTTAGAGGTAGAACTTTGAGGGAACCAGTCTTTCATGATGATAAACACTTATAGGCTTCCTTTGGTTGTCAATAAGCTGTTTTATCATTCCAACTTATTATGTTAAGTGATTCTCTTCTAGAGTGCTTGCCTTGAAGATGGAGCTCACCTAAAGCTTGGAGGCCATTGAGGTTTGATCTTGGAGTTCAATTGAAGGTGTTACTGTTTCACTGTTTATCAACTGTCAGAGTTTGATGTTTGTTCAGAGCTGCTGTTGTAGGAGCTGGTGTGCTGTCAGAGCTGGTTTTGGGGTTTTATTTTCTTTGCTGTATTGTTTGTTAATTTTTCCCATAGGTTTGAAGTGAAGCTGTTTCACTTTGCCTATTGTTTTCTTAGGTTCGAGGTTGAGTGGGACTCCCTTGCCTCGCTTGTATTGTTGCATTCATGCATTCTACTGCTTTACTGTATATATGCTGTTTCTTTTTCGTTTATCCCCTAGGATCTCTGTTTCTCTCTGTGCAAGAGAGAAATATGACAGACATTAGGTGTTAATCCATGCATGACAACATTAGGGTAGTTCTGATTCCCATTCAAACCCTAGGTTTTAGAGTTCTTTCTCTTCTGTCTCAAAATCATTCAAAACACAATAATAAGATTTTAAACATCAATAAAAAACAGTTCTTGCGTAAAAGGCTGAAAACCAATCAAAGTGTCATTTTTGTCCGCTTGGACCCGTAATCAGGAGAAAACCTTTTTCAGAAGGATAAAAGATAAACAGACAAATCTGTGTCTTCTGTAGCCCGAACTACGTTTGCTCTGATCTTTCATGTTGTATGAAAGTACGTAGGTATAGGATGCGATATCCTAGCGAGCAACCTTCCCCTCCTTTCCCGTAGGTAGGAGAACTACGTTGACTCTGATTTCTCGTTCCAGACGGGAATACATAGGCATAAAGTGCGATACTTTGCCGAGTCATTTTCTTTTCTTTTAACCCCAGACCTTTAGAGTAGATAGAATAACAATTCGTACTAGAAAACAAGCGTGGATCCCGTCGAGTACGACGGACGTGAGGGGTGCTAATACCTTCCCCTTACATAACCGACTCCTGAATCTAGGATTTGGTTGCGACGACCATTCCTTTCCCGTCTTTGCGGTAGGTTTACTTCGAGCGTTCCCTTTCCCTCCTTTGGGATAAATAACGCCCGGTGGCGACTCTTCTGTTTAGCCGGTGCCGATTTTCGCAGTAGTGACATATAGTTGATTATAAAACTCATAGAGAGGTGGCTTAAACTCAGAAGAAAGATCTCAAGTAGATCTTGCACATTTTGCCTCCAAAAAGGGCAAAGTTGGCAAGATGATCCAATCTGCCCATACCACTTACTTTCCAAGCTTTCCTATAAATAGAGCATTCTCCTCACATCCAAAATACACCATATTGATCTAGAAACCAAGCAAAACCTCCCACATTCCTCTGATATTGTTCTTGCAACTTGTGAAACTTTCTCCCTTAAGGCAAAAAATTTGTCTTTGCATAAACCTTGCGAAAACATCATACAACCATCAAACACCTCCACCAACACTTCAAACATATCACATATGATGTATTGAAGTTTTTCAAACACTCACTCTTACCAGAAAACTTCTCACTCAAAAAGTCAATTGTCAATCCACAAAACTTTGACTTTCTGCACTTTTAGAGCCACAACTCTTTCTAGTACCCTTCCAACCTTTCCAACACTTCAAACACCTTCCATATAGGTTGTTTGAACTACCCAAATCATTACCACACTTATGTAACATCTTTTCCTTGCATTTCAATTTGGAGTTCTTTGTGTGTTCTTGCAAAAAGCACCACTCTGTCAAGGCAGACATTTGAAAGGAGTTTGGATCACTTGAACATCTCATTTGAAGCATTTTGAGGCTGTTTGGATCATCACATCTCAACTGGAGTTCTTGTTTTGTGTATTGGCTTGAAGAGGCTACAAGAAGTATGTGCTCATACTAGCCATTTTTGAAATGATGTTAGATTTTGATATACATTGATGTTGAACATGTTTAATATGTATTATAAGTCATGCCTGAACCTTAACTTGCCCTCAAACTTATGTATGCTTAACTGTCCATGTGTTCTTGCTTGTTAGCTTACCTTATGCCTCATTTTCATATGCAACTCATGAATTCTGTTTAGGCATAGGTGTGTGATGTTTGTAAACATCATATGTATGTCTTATATGATAGTCTGAGTTGCACCTAAGAGGGGGTGAATTAGGTTCTTTGAAATTTTTTGGTTTTTACCGAATGAGGTTATTACTTTATTTGAGATATGAAGGGGTTATGAAAGTAATAAAGTGCAGAAAATAAATAACACAGAGAAGTATCCTGGTTCCATTCACACTCTGAAGGTACTCCAGTCCCCTTTCACACCGAAAGAGATTTCACTATGCTTAGACTGAGTGTACAACTTACTTTCTAACATATAGGTAGATTAAAGGCTCTTAACGTCTTTAAAATATGAACACTAAGTGCAAGAAGAACAATCCTCTTCAATGCACACACTTGCTTTCAACAATCCTGAATAGCAAGGGGAATAAATATTATCTTTGATTTACAATGAGTTTGAAATCTGTGTATACAAAGTTATCAGTCCTGTGATTGATCTTCTCTTTCAATGATAATTTCCACAACTATTTAAGACTTTGTTGCTCAAGAATTTTCTTTCAAAAGATATGAAAATATGCAGAAATATTCTTATGAAAAATGACTTGACTCAAGATGTGGAAAGATGAAAAGTTTAGTAAATATTTTTTGAAAGAGGTGTTTTTAAAAAAAGAAAGTTTAGGTATTTATATGTCACAATCACCCCTTTGAAATATCATGCAAATCTTCAAAAAATATGATGAACAATTGCCATGAAGAGGTGCAATTTTTCAAAAATGTTCAGTGAGCAATCGATTGCACACTCAGAAAAACACTTTGAAATTTGAATTTTTGAACTGAGCAATCGATTGCACCAAAACACCAATCGATTGCACACAAAAACAGTAGCAAAAATAAAAAGATTTTTCATGTATGCAATCGATTGCACTAAGAAACAGTAGCCAATTTAGAGAAAAATTTGATCATGCAATTGATTGCTCCAAGACTGGAATCGATTGCTCTGGCAAAAACTTAGAAAAATCTTGAAAATAAAAGCTTGTGAAAGTGTGAAAAAGTAATGCGCATGATTTTTATTATTTGAGCAACTAGGACTTAAATACTTGATGAGGATTTTCATTATACCTTCCAATGAGATTATTCTTCATATCAAGTCTTTGTCCTAATTCTTTGCTTTAACATGATGTCATGAAAATGACTGAGCATCTTTGCCTTCTTGTCAAGTGGTTTGTCTTCATCATAACATAAGTTGATCTTGAGAAGCTTGATTCCCATTCTCCCCCTTTTTGATGATGAAAAAGCATTCTCTTTTGTTGCGATGTTCTTTCCGACAAGTTTCTCCCCCTGAGATATAGATCTCCCCCTCAATGTGTGAAGTGTTGAGAAAATTTGTTTTTGTATTGAGGTTTGAAGTAGCCTTGCATTTATTATACCTTAAAGATCAAGGAAAAACAAGCAAAGAAATAGTAACACCCTTCTCCCCCTTTTGACATTATCAAAAAGAAGGGAAAGATGGATAAAAGAAAACATATATATATACAAGAGACAATGATTCAAGTATCATAACAACTAGTCATAGATTGAAAGTTCAAAGTACAATAGATAAGACACAATGCATAATTTAAAGAGTACATATAATAAAAAATGTCGAATTAAAAAGTACATAGATAAGAAAGATAAACATAAAAACATGTAAACAACTTAGGAAAAGTCCATGTTGGGGTCAAAAGACTGTTGGTTCAGAAAAGTTTGCTGGAGTGGTGATGGACTTGTTGGGGGAACAGCTGGGTTTGATGAATTGTATGGTGGAATGTAAAGGTGAGAATAGAGATATGAGAACTGTTGATTAACTTCCTCTTGAAAGTTGTTGATCCTAGTGGTAGTTGACTCATTAATGGCATTGTATTGAGTGTTGATGGAAGTGTGATGGTTTCCAAATTGTTGAGCCATGAAGTCCATAAGTTCTTGGTTACTAGGGCCATGTTTAGTAGGTGGAGGAGGAACATCATCACCGTCTTCATTATCTTGCTCGTTTCCATCATTTCCAGCCATACCTTCACCAAGGTAAACAATTGTCTTTGCTTCCGGGTCATACTTTACGCCCATCCTTAAGTCCACATTTTTTATGGAGATTTTGTTGGCATTTGAGTCCATGAGACACACATCAAAGCCTTCTAAATCCACTTTAAAATGCTCCAAAATCTTGGTAATAAACCATGCATACAGTATAAATTTTGATTTTGCGTTGAAAGTCATCATATGAACCAAAATTAAGTAAGCCCAACTCACATGAATGCCTCTCTTAAGTGCATACAAAATATGCATTTCCAAGTCAGTCACAATGCAATAGTTTTCAGCCCTTGGAAACATAATGTAGACCATAAAATAATGGAATAGTCTATCGTCAATATTGAAAATACCTGCCGACCAAGTGGTTCGAGAGGGTTCCATACCTCCTAATGATCTTACACGCTTGGCATGAAATTCTGCCTCCCACATTCTTCCAAGGCTGTAGTAAAATTCTCTTTTGTTGTACTCCTCCCAAACTTCATCTTCTTCATCATAGAGTCTCCCGCTGGTACTGGGAATATTTAGGATTCTACCAATGATTTTCGAGTTGAGATAGATTCTCTTGCCTCTAACAGACGTGACAATTTTTCCTTCTTCCATGTGTAAATTGCTATAAAACAGCCTTACTAAATCCGAATAATATGGCCTAGATAAAGAGATCAAGGATTCCAAGCCACATGCAATTAATGAATTTTGAAAGGAGAAGAACTCTTCAGGAAAAGATGAGAGAATACCGTATTTGGGGGTTTGGACAACCTTTTTTCTGAAAGTACTTTGTAAACCTCCCTTGTTGTTCATCAGAGAGATGTTGAAGAACGAGTGGAGTCTCCGAGGATGATGATGCTAGAGCCTTGCCTTTTCTTTAAGCAGATATTTTCCTTTTTGGACAAGAAACCATGAGAGATGATGAAAGGTTGTGGCTTTAGGGTTTTTGAGGAAGGATGAAATTTGTAGAGTTTAGGTTTTAGGAGAGATGATGAAGTTGGTTATGAGAAGTTAGTTTAGATGTAGTGGGGTTTTATAATGATTGTGAGAAGAGAGAATATGTAGAGATAGGGAGTATTTAATGTGGAAGATGAGTAGTTGAGGCTTAAGGGCATTGTTAATCAAAGACTTAGGAAATATGAGAAATGACGGTCAAAGTTTTTGAAAATAGGGTTAAATGATAAAGACAGCATTGATTGATCATAGGTATAGTTGGTAGGGTAGTTGGAAGGATTAAAGACCCATGGACTACTTTAAAAAATGAAAGAATTGATTTCACAGTAGGTGCAATCGATTGCAGTACAAAACAGAAGCAAAAGAACTCAAAAGTTACAGGGTGCAATCGATTTGCACTAGGGTGCAATCGATTGCATGCTCAAAAAATTCAATATTTTTGGAAAACTTACAGTGAGTAATCGATTAACACCAAGGTGCAATCGATTGCAAGCAGTGAAAAATGAAAAAAAACATGTTATACTAAGATATTTTGAGAATAGAAGATATAGAATGTACCATAGTTGATGATCTTTCGTGATTAAACATCATTTCATCCAAAATTCTGAGTTCTCGCCGAATTTTGAAGAAAAGTTCCTTTGCCAATGGCTTTATGAATATATCTGCAAGCTGATTGTGAGTATCCACGAAGGTAATCTCGACATCTCCTTGAAGTA
The DNA here is from genome assembly GCA_963859935.3 of Lathyrus sativus. Taxonomy (NCBI): domain Eukaryota; kingdom Viridiplantae; phylum Streptophyta; class Magnoliopsida; order Fabales; family Fabaceae; genus Lathyrus; species Lathyrus sativus. Next base: position 291,827,171 of record OZ012738.1, on the reverse strand, counting down.
CATGATCTCGCAGAAAGTGATGTCGTATGTCGATATGTTTGGTTCTTGAATGCATGACTGGATTCTTTGTAATGTTGATCGCACTTGTGTTGTCACAGCATAGAGGAATGCATCCAAGATCGAGTCCGTAGTCACGAAGTTGTTTCTTGAGCCAAAGTATCTGTGCACAACAACTACCCGCTGCTATGTATTCTGCTTCGGCTGTACTAAGTGTTACGCATGCTTGCTTCTTGCATGCCCACGAGACTAGCGCATTTCCCAAGATGTGACATGTTCCACTTGTGCTTTTTCTATCTGTTTTGCAACCTGCATAATCCGCGTTAGAATATCCAATTAAATTGCAAATACTACCTTCAGGGTACCATAAGCCGACATTTGTTGTCCCTTTGAGATACTTCATGATCCGCTTGACTTCCATTAAGTGAGATTCCTTTGGGTTTTCTTGAAAGCGAGCACATAGACAGACATTGAACATAATGTCAGGGTGACTTGCTATCAAATATAGTAAGGAGCCAATCATACCTCTATATTTTGTTATATCAACCGACACACCGGATTCATATTGATCTATATATGTACCGAATCCCATAGGTGTAGACAAAGTCTTGTAATTGTCCATATGAAATTTCTTTAATAATTCTTTACAATACTTGGATTAATTAATAAAGATTCCATTTTTGAGTTGCTTGATCTGCAGTCCTAGAAAATAATTCATTTTTCCCATCAAAGACATTTCAAATTCTCCTTGCATCATGGATGAGAATTCTTCACATAACTTTGTGTTGGTTGATTCGAAGATTATGTCATCAATATATACTTGTACCAAAAGTGTATCTTCTTTAATTTTCTTGATGAACAAAGTTTTGTCAACTTTTCCTTTTTCAAAACCTTTGTCACATAAGAAGTTGTTGAGACGATCGTACCATCCTCTTGGTGCTTGTTTTAATCCATAGAGAGCTTTCTTTAATTTGAAGACATGAGAAGGATTTTTGTAATCTTCAAATCCAGGGGGCTGCTTGACATAAACTTCTTCATTTATGAATCCATTCAAAAATGTACTCTTGACGTCCATCTGGAAAAGCTGAAAATTCATAAAGCAAGCATAAGCCAATAACAGTCTAATTTCTTCTAACCTTGCAACTAGAGCGAATGTTTTGTCAAAATCGATTCCTTCTTCTTGGTTGTATCCTTGTGCGACTAATCTTGCTTTATTTTGAACTATTATTCCATTTTAATCAAGTTTATTTTTGAAGACCCATCTTGTTCCTATGATGTGTTTATTGCTCGGCCTAGGGACAAGACTCCAAACTTGATTTCTTTCAAATTGGTTTCGTTCTTCTTGCATAGCTATTATCCATTGATCTTCGCCTAAGGCTTCATCAATTTTGGCTGGTTCAATTTGCGAAACAAATGCCATGTTCAGACAAGCATCCTTTAGATTCAATCTTGTTGCTACACCTTGACTAATGTCACCAATGACTTTATCGATCAGATGATCTCTATGAGTCCTCCATTCTTTAGTTAGATCATTGTGCTCTTCATTGTTCTGTGAATCATCTTGTTGTTGTTTTGGTTGATCACTTGCAACATCATTGAGATCTTGAGAGGTTTCTACTACATCATCATCATCAACGATAATATTATCCTCCTTGGAGGGGTTAGATTCATCAAAAGATACATGCATAGATTCTTCAATAGCTAAAGTTCTTTTGTTAAAAATTCTAAATGCGTTACTAGAGAGAGAGTAGCCGAGAAAAATACCTTCATCGCATTTCTCGTCAAACTTACCGAGGTTATCTTTGTCATTGTTCAAGACAAAGCATTTGAACCCAAAGATATGAAAGAATGATATGTTTGGTATTCTCCCTTTGAAGAGTTCATAGGGAGTTTTCTTGAGAATAGGTCTAATGTTGACATGATTACTTACAAAACAAGTCGTGCTCACCGCATCTACCCAAAAATATTTAGGTAGATTTGAATCGCTAAGCATAGTTCTTACAAGTTCTACCAACGACCTATTCTTCCTTTCTACGACACCATTTTATTGTGGAGTTCTCGGTGCGGAGAAGTTGTGTGAGATTCCATTTTCTTTGCAAAATTCTTCAAATAAAGCATTCTGGAATTCGCCACCATGGTCACTTCTAATGGAGACAATTGAAAGTGACTTCTCATTCTGAATTTGGTTTGCATACTTCTTAAATGCCTTGAAAGCTTCACTTTTCTACACTAAGAAGAAACTCCATGTATATCTAGAGAAGCCATCAACAATTACTAATGCATAAACATTACCTCTAAAACTTTTTGTTCTTGATGGTCCGAAGAGATCCATGTGTAGCAATTGTAGTGGCCTTGTTGTGGACACCACATTCTTGGATATGAAAGTTGATTTTGTTTGTTTCCCTTTTTGGCAAGCACCACACAATCTATCTTTGATGAATTTGATCTTTGGAAGACCAACAACTAAGTCATGTTTGATCAATTTGTTCAAAGGCTCCATATGAATGTGAGAAAATCTTTTGTGCCATAACCAAGAGTCGTTGTTGTTTGCCATAAGACACTTAACCTTCAAAGACATGTTATCAAGGGAAATCATAAAAATGTTGTTAATTCTATTACCTTTTAACATTACCTCATGAGTGAATTTGTTTTCTATCAAACATTCATCTTTGGTGAAGTTGATTCTGAAACCTTTGTCACAAAGTTGGCTAATGCTAAGTAGGTTATGCTTTAGGCCTTCTACATAGAGGACATCTTCTATGGTTATGAAAGGTGTTGCACCAATGATGCCTACGCCAAGGATCTTTCTTTTGTTGTTATCACCATAGGTTACAAATCCTTTCGCCTTAAGCGTTAGATGTGAAAATTTGGTAAGATCACCTGTCATATGCCTTGAACACCCACTATCAAGATACCACTGATATGAAGAGGTCTTCAAGCATACCTACAAAACAAGTTTAAGTTTCATTATGTACCCAAATTGCCTTGGGTCCTTCATAGTTAGTGCCTTTCTTGACCCACACATAATGCCCTTTTGCAACACTAAAGTTTCTTACATAACAGGCATTAGGTGTATGGCCTTTGATACCACAACAAAAACAGGTGGGATCAAAGTTACTTTTGTATCTAGGAGGATAAGACTTCTTTTTACTCAAAACTTTCTTTTTAGGGTATTGATGAACCACTTTAGGCTTAATCACTTTCTTTTTAGGAGTTTGTTCACTAGCCTTAACAAAGATGGTTTTATTGGAACTTGGTTTATAAAATTTTGAGAAACCAAGACCACTCTTATCATTTGAGAACCTTTGTTGACTAAGAACAGCCTCCAATCCAATTTGTCCTTTTTCATACCTTTCAAGGACTCTTTTTAATTGGACAATTTGAAACGAAAACGGCTCACACTTTGTGCATACAAAATTCTGTTTTTGATCACTAATTAATTTTTGTTTTTCATCTTTGTGATGAAATAGTTTTGTATAGAAATTTGCATTCACTCAGAAGTTCATCAATTTCCCCTTGAGCATCATTATCATAAATTGAAAAATTATTACTAACCTTATTGTCTTCATCGTCAGAGTGATGTGAGGGCATTAGTGCTAGATTTGCGTTTTGATCGCTATCTGAGTCTGATGAAGAACTTATCTCGTTATCCTCCTATGCCACGTAGGCCTTATTTTTCTTGTAGCCCTTTTTGCTTTTATAGGCATTGTTCTTGGAGAGTTTAGGACAATTTGGTTTGATATGTCCTTGTTTTCCACAATCATAACATTTGACATCTTGTGTGGATGTTGACGCCTCCTTTTCTTTGTTCTTTGAAAACATCTTCCTTTTGATATATTCCGAATTTCCAATATTATTTTTAGAACTAAAATATTTTTCTAACCTTTTTACAAGAAGCATGACGTTTTCATCTTCAATCGGATCGTCTTCCTTTTCTACTTCCTTGGAATCAACCTTTAATGCGATGCTTTTAGATTTGTTTTCTTGATTCTCATGTTTTTCTAATCGCCCAAGTTTCGTCTCATACTCTTGAAGTTTTCCAAACAATATAGCGGATGTCATCATGGATAAACTTTTCTTTTCAAATATTGTTGTCACCTTGGGTTGCCATTCTCTGGACAAAGATCTAAGCACTTTAAGATTTAATTCATCGTTAGTTAACGTCTTACCAAGTGCTCTCAGATGATTTGTCAAGTGCACTTTTGTGCAAATCAAGAATTGATTCTCCTGGCTGCATTCTGAATAACTCGAATTCCTGACTTAACGTATTCAATCTCGATCTTTTAACTTCAGTGATTCCTTCATGAGTTTCCACTAAAGTATCCCAGATTTCCTTTGCTGAAGTACATGTTGAGACGCGAAAGAATTCATCCATGCTTAGTGTACTTTGTAGAAGATTGATTGCCTTTTTATCATAGAGAACCTTTTTCTTATCATCGTCATCCCATGAACCTTTAGGCTTTGTTGATCCAACACCATTAAAAACCGTTGAAGGAACGAAGGGGCCATTTTGGACAGCATCCCATATTCCATCTCTTTGTGCTTCTAAGTGAGCCTTCATGCGAATCTTCTAGAAGTCAAAGTATTCACCACAAAACAGTGGAGGCTTGTTTCTACTACCATCGCCTTTAAATACACCTTTGTTGTTTGTGGAAACCATTCTGAATCGATTAGGAACAGGTTACCTAACACTTGCTCGGATACCAATTGATAGTCTGAGTTGCACCTAAGAGGGGGTGAATTAGGTTCTTTGAAATTTTCTGGTTTTTATCGAATGAGGTTATTACTTTTTTTGAGATATGAAAGGGTTATGAAAGCAATAAAATGCATAAAGTAAATAACACAGAGAAGTATCCTGGTTCCCTTCACACTCCGAAGGTACTCCAGTCCCCTTTCACACCGAAAGAGATTTAACTATAGTTAGACTGTGTGTACAACTTACTTTCTAACCTATAGGTAGATTAAAGACTCTTAACACCTTTAAAATCTGAACACTAAGTGCAAGAAGAAAAATCCTCTTCAATGCACACACTTGCTTTCAACAATCCTGAATAGCAATGGGAATAAATACAATCTTTGATTTACAATGAGTTTGAAATATGTGTATACAAAGTTATCAATCATGTGATTGATCTTCTCTATCAATGATAATTTCCACAACTATTTAAGACTTTGTTGCTCAAGAATTTTCTTTCAAAAGATGTGAAAATATGCAAAAAAATTCTTATGAAAAATGACTTGAATCAAGATGTGGAAAGATGAAAAGTTTAGTAAAGATTTTTTGAAAGAGGTGTTTTTGAAAAAAGAAAGTTTAGGTATTTATATGTCACAATCACCCCTTTGAAATATCATGCAAATCTTCAGAAAATATGATGAATAATTGCCATGATTCAATGGAAACAATTCAGAAAAGAATGGTTGAAGAGGTGCAATTTTCAGAACAATTTTTCAAAAACGTTCACTGAGCAATCGATTGCACACTCAGAAAAACACTTTGAAATTTGAATTTTTGAACTGAGCAATCGATTGCACCAAAGCACCAATCGATTGCACACAAAAACAGTAGCAAAAATAAGAAGATTTTTCATGTATGTAATCGATTTCACATTTGTGCCAATCGATTGCACTTAGAAACAATAGCCAATTTAGAGAAAATTTTGATCATGCAATCGATTGCTCCAAGAGTGCAATCGATTGCTCTGATAAAAACTTAGAAAAATCTTGCAAATAAAAGCTTGTAAAAGTGTGAAAAAGTAATGCACATGATTTTTATTATTTGAGCAACTAGGACTTAAATATTTGATGAAGATTTTCATAATACCTTCCAATGAGATTATTCTTCATATCAAGTCTTTGTCCTAATTCTTTGCTTTAACATGATGTCTTGAAATGACTGAGCATCTTTGCATTCTTGTTAAGTAGTTTGTCTTAATCAAAACCTAATTTGATCTTGAGAAGCTTGATTTCATATTATAGGTTGTGTTTGATCATTTGGTTGCTGCTTAAAACATGTATTCATGACTGTCACACTTGTCTTGCTCCAACTTGCCATTTTGACCACTTCATGTGCAATCTGTTGTTTGAACTCCTCTCTTGATGTGTGATGTTTGTAAACATAATTTATATGTTCCATATGGTGTGTTTAATCACTTGCTTGCTGCTTAAACCATGTATATTTGACTGTCCACATGTTCTTACACATGACTTGCCATTCTTAATGATGTCTTCAAATTTTTCATTCAATACATGATCTTTGAAAACTACCACCACCATTGAGTTCCTTGTGAAAAAATACACAATTTTCTTTTTTTTCACTCAATTTCATTAAGTTTTGAGTAAGTTATGGTTGCTTTTGCAAATCTTCCTAAAGTTGCCTTGCCTTGACTTGGCTTTTGCCCTAGTTTGCCTCATTTTGGACCATATTTTCAAAAGTGCATAACTTCCTTGGTTTTTACCATTTTGATGCCATTATTTTTGAAAAATTCTCCTTTGTATGTCTATTTTCAATGTCTGAAGAAAGAATTCAAGAATTTGTATTTTTGAAACAATTTGATTCACTCGAAAGACATGACCTTTTTAGGATTTTTACTTATTTTCATGAGTTTCCTTGACTTAGTATTTGATTTTTCTTGCATGATTGATCTTTTATGAATCACTTTTGAATGATTAACATGTTTATGTGTTTGAAAACATTTGGTTATTTTCTTTACTATGCTTATTCATGCCTTTGTAAATGTATGAACATGAAAATCATGTCTTGAAACTTTTTGTTGGTTTGTAATATGCTTCTTAATGTTATAACCTCTTAAACATGTCCCTTAGTTAAGTTAGAACCTATATCCATTAGACTTTGCTTTAATTCTAAAGACATACCTCTTGTTAGGAGTATCCTTCCATTAGAACTTTAAGATAGAGTTTGTTAACTCTATGTAAGGATCATTGTCATGATTACTTACTCCCCTTTTGGCTTTTGTCAAAGTCAATCCTTTGAGTGTTAAACTTAAACCTAAAAAGTTTTGTCAAACTCTACACAAACAATGTTATGTTTGTTCCCCTTGGAGTCTTGACCATGATCAAGTATTCCCCAAACTCAGTAAGGAGAACTACGGTATGATTCCATCTTAGTCATGATACGTAGGCATAAGATGCGATGTCTTTGCGAGCAAATTTAGAACCATCCTTAGGTCTTTACATAGAGATTTACCCTAACCTTGATACACAAACCTAGATAAAAACTTAGATAACTTAGCATACACACACACACACAAAAGGTTCCTGTAGAGTACTACAAATGTCTAGGATGTGAAATACCTACCCTAGGCATAACCAACCCTCGATCCCCGAATCTTTAGCGTTGTTGTTATATCACGCAAAAGGTTTATCTTTATTTAACATTTCCTTTGGATAAATAAAATATCGGTGATGAACTTCAATGAATTATGATTCAAGTTAATCTGTAAATCTTTGCTTGAGGGTTTAGCCCCCTTTATGTGTTTGTATGTTATATCTTTGTATGTTTGCCTATACATGTATGTTTGTGAATATATAACTTTTTTGTTTTCATTGGATCTTTGGGTGACATTCTAAGGGGTGAGATAAGTCCTAACTCGGACTTGAATATACAAATAATAGGATGTGGTATGATCAATAGTTGATTGTTGGGAGTAGTCCTAACATGTTTGACATGTGATCTAACCACGCTCAGTTGAGACCTCCTTGAGATAATTGATGGTGTATGAGTAGTCATGCATTTCATTGGTTGTTTCAACCTGAGAGTCTGTGAAACGAAGGACCTTTAGCTACCCACTTACCTCACTTAGCCTTTTTAGGACGTAGTGTGGAGACTATGAGGGAGTAGTCCCAAAATAGTTGTTATGCGATGCTACACTCAGACGAGTCTATCCCGGGAATATTTTTGACCCATGTGAGTAGTCATGTTGGTTGATAATATCTGAGGGATTTATCTATGACTCTGGGAACTCTTGATAGAACCCGATCTACAAGTACAATGAAAACCTTAGTACATGTCCTTTGGAAGGGTATACCCTGGCTTCATGCTTGTAACCTCGAACCTAGTACCTTAGATTGTTAGAATTTGCATGTGTGTGCATCATATCATCATGTCATCATAGCATCTCATCTTGGTGCACTGATTTTGTAAAACTCAGTCATTTTCTTTTTACGAAACCCTAATTATCATGGATTTTGGAAAAAGAAACCTTACGAAATATAACTTCAAGAAATATGATACAATGGAGTTGAGAAAGCTAGGAACAATGGTATCTGAAGAATTTAGGAAAACATATGGAAGAAGGGGTTCTCAGCACCTTGGGTCAATTCTATGATCCGTTGTACCACTGTTTCACCTTCCCAGATTATCAGTTGATGCCAACATTAGAAGAGTATTCCTACTTCATTTGAATTCCCATGAAATATAAGAAACCTTTCAGTGGTTTAGATAAGCTACCCTCGCCGAAGGAAATTGCTGACACACTCCATCTAGAAGTATCCGTGGTCAAAGCCAAGCATACTTCAAAGAATGGGGTCAAGGGTTGTCACTCTGCTTACTTATTAAAGAAGGCTACTTACCTTGCCAAGGAAGGTAGTATGGACGCATTAAAAGTAGTCTTGGCTCTACTAATATATGGTTTGGTGTTGTTCCCAGAGGTAGAAGAATTTGTCAATTCAACTTCCATCATTATATTCTTGAACGGTAACCCGGTACCCACCTTGTTAGGTGACGCTTATCATTCCATTCATCACAGGACTCTTCAAGGTAGAAGAACTATTAGTTGTTGTGAACCTTTGTTATACAAATGGTTTGTCAATCATCTACCAAGGACAGATGCTTTCAAAGAAAATCCTAATGGTTGGAGATGGTCTCAAAGGATTATGTTTCTAACTCAAGCAGACATTCATTAGTATGATCCTGCCTACGACCGAGGAGTCTACATTGATAGTTGTGGTTCTTTTCCGAATGTACCACTCTTGGGAGTACAAGGGGGGATCAACTACAATCCTGCCTTGGCTAGATGTCAATTCGAATTCCCAATGAAGGATAAGCCTAATAACATCCTATTGTCCGGTTTCTTCTACCTTAACTCTGAAGTAGAGGAAAGTTTATCAAACAGCACGATTGGTGCTTGGAAGAACATCCGGAGAAAAACCAAAGATGACCTTGGGAAGAGGAATTGTGTAGCTTTTGAGCCATTCACTCGTTGGGTCCAATCTATAGCTCTTGATCTCAAGATGCCTTACCTTTCTGAGAAGAATACGCAGCTTGTCATTGCGTCATCTTCTGCCATTCCCATTGAAAATATGGAAGAGTACCAAGAGGTCCTTGAAAGAAAAAAGCTTGAGAGGGATACATGGGAAGGCAAGTAGCATACTCTTCATGCTGAGACAATGAAGGATGTGACAAAGGAGAATTTATTTTTCTCTAGCATCAAACCTACGCAAAGAACTCACCATGCTGAAGAGGACACGCGAATAGGATTTTTGTCAGATTTCCTAGCCATAGGGCTTAAGCCTTCTCCTCTGATGTAGCCTCACGTTTCTCTTGGGTTATATTTTAAAAGTTGTAAATTTTCCTAACATAAATGAAACAAGGGTTTTCTTTAATTATCTTCTAAGTTTTGTAAAACCAGTTGCGTCTAACGTCTTTGCATTGCATTCTGCATTTTACTAACCCTTCAAGGAATTCAAAAATCTTGTTTTTTTTGCAGACACATTGATGGATCAAAGAAACGTGATTACATTCCCAAGCCTGAGGTTAGACAACCTAAGGATCCTAAGGAGCCTAGTAAGGAATCATGTTGCTTTTATAGCCAAATATGGTGGCTTATTATCTTTGCTAGATACATAAGTAAACAAAGAAATGTTGCAAGCCCTCGTGAAGTTTTACGACCCGCTGTACCATTGCTTCACATTCCTAGACTTCCTGTTGCTACCAACCTTGGAAGAATATTCTAAGCATCTGAAAATTCCTATGAATTTCACACCTATCTATGGAAGAGAGAAAAAACTGAACAGAAGAGATGTTGCTGAAGCACTCCACCTAGAACCCACTGAACTTCCAACCCAGTTGGATAACAGGGGCAGATTTACCAAAATGGAGGCGAGACCACTAATGGAGAAAGCTGAGTTCTATTATGACCGAGGAGATTTAGGAATCTTTCAAGCTATATTAGCTTTCTTGATCTACGGCTTATACATGTTTCCCAGCAAACCTGAGTTCGTCAGTTTGGTAGCTGTCAAGCTATTTCTTGTCAGAAATCCAGTTCCCACTCTTTTGGCTAATACCTACTACACCATTCACCTATGGAAGGTGTTCAATCTCGGGAAATTCTTCTGCTGCATGGCACTCCTCAGCAAGTGGTTTATTTCACAGTTGCCCAAGACATTCCCTCTATGTAACTTGGAAGCCAGTGACGTGTGGATTGGAAAATTGGTTACACTCTCTCATTACGACTTTAACCAGTATGACCTGACTCGCAAAGGAATAGCCATGATACACAGCTGTGGGGAATTCCCAAATATACCTCTAATCAGCACCAGAGGATATATCAATTGCAGTCATATCTTAGCTCACTGTCAGCTAGGATACCCCATTGAGAAAGAACCAGAGCCAGCCCAGCTAGAAACTTGCTTCTGTGAAAAGGATGTTGGCCTAGATCTCGAAGCACGGATTATCTGACCGCTGTGGAAAATCCAAGTTGTCTCGTCTCGAAGGAATATCTCTTTTGGTCAAAAGTGATAGCATTAAAGATGTTCTATACTCACATCTACGACATTACTCTGGAGCCAGAGAAACTTTTGTCTATAGGAGAATTGAAATTTGCTTTGGTAAAAGCTGAACAGGAAAATGCAGAACTTTGGGAGCTGCTCCATCAAAGTCAGAAGAAGACTAGACTACTGGAGGGAGAGGGGTCTTCTTGTTAGAGGATCCTTAACTGATAATTTCCTTTTGTTGTACCCTAGGCTTATGGGGATATGTAATATTTCATTTTGTAAAATGATTGAAAAAATTTTCATTTGTTAATGAAGACTTTATGTTGTAAAAATCCTTTTATTAATTAAAATTTTGTTAAGTTTTCATCACGTTGTTACGTGTTGATCCATTAATTTTATTCCTCAACAAACTTTTTGGTTCTCCTTGAATGTGTGGTCTGCATTAGCATCCTGCATCTCATTTTTCATTTCATTGTTCCTCCGACTTATCCCATGTGATGTTTTTATCAGAGAGAGAGAGAATCACGTTGAATACTCATCGGTACAACACATGAGCCAACGCTCAGAAGAGAATGGCAGATCAAGACTTGAGGTTTGATCAGATCAACAACGATGTCGAAGGGCTACGTGGTGACGTTAGCCAAATCATGGAAGTCCTTCAGGTAATCAAGGTGAAGATGGACACATAACCTACAATAGTGTCTGAAATCAACACAACGACAACCAATCCTCCTTCATTAGTAACTTCAACAGCATAACATCCTTTCGGGATTGCCAGAGATTTCATGCCCCCGTACAGTGATGGTCAACCATTCAATCATCATCCGTATTCAAATCCACAGAGTGTTCCATTCATGATGGATTCCCAAAATCCCATTTATACTCAGGTCGGTGCTCAGGCACAGGTTTGACCAGTCTTCAACAATCATCAATCGATATTCGACGTACTCGCTGGGTCCGAAACTAAAGATGAGAAGCATGAGAAACTACAGGTTAAAATGGACATAATGGCCAAAAGAATGAGGGCTATAGAAGGGAACAATGTCTTTAGGTCTAATGCCAAGGAAATGTGTTTAGTTTCGGGCTTGGTATTTCCTCCCAAATTCGTAATGCCTACGTTCGAAAAGTACGAAGTGGCAACCTGCCCAAAAGTTCACCTGATCATGTATTGCCGACGTATGGCCCCACATATTGAGAATGACAAATTGTTGATACACTGCTTTTAAGATAGTCTCAAAGGTGCCTCTACTAAATGGTACTTAAGTCTGGATCAATCTAAAATCCACTACTTCCAAGATTTGTCTGATGCATTCATTCAACAGTATAAATATAACATAGATCTAGCGCCAGATCGTCGTCAGCTGCTTAGCATGACTCAAAAGAGTTTGAAATCTTTTAAAGAATACGCGGAGAGATGGCGCAGGACCGCCGCCTAAGTGGAACCTCACCTAACAGAAAAGGAGTTGGATGATTGGTTCATGGCTACCGTCATACCCAAATTCTATGAAAGAATGATTAGCAGTATCACGACTAACTTTTTTGATATCGTGGTTGTCGATGTAAAGGTAGAGGCCGGTTTGAAAAATGGCAAGGTGACTATTTTGGCCAGCACTAGCACAATGAAAAAGCCATCAGGCAACTTCCACAAGAAAAAGGAAGGAGAGACTAATGCTATAATGTACGACGAGAGGGTTCGGAACAGAAGAAACCACCCGTAAAATCAACGGTTCCCTCGTCTACAACCTCAGCGAAATTATCAGCGACAGCAATATGTGGTTGCAGCCACACTGGTGTTTCAACCTCATCCGAACCCGTAAAATTTCCAGCAACCGGCACACAACACCTATCAACAAAATACCAATCAGCAAGTATAACAACAACAAAGAGCACCGACTCCAAGGCCTACTTTTCATAATAGAAGGCTAGGGGTTAAGCCTATCCCCATGAGCTACACTGATGTGTACCCTCTAATGGTACAGCAAGGCCTAATTCAGACTAGGAAGTTGGGTCCTCCTCCAACTCCATTACCATATTACTATAACCTGAACGCATGATGCGTGTTCCATGAAAATGTTGTGGGGCACGACCTCGAAGGTTGCATAGCACTCCAACATATTGTGCGAGAATTGATTGAGAAGAAGATCCTCTCCTTTAAGGACAATCAGCCTAACATGGAAAATTGTCCTTTGCCTAACCATGGTGCGTCCATGCTATAGAGGAGGACTCTGACGTAAGATTAATTTCCAAGGTGTCTAAAGTCAAAACTCCTTTGGTTGAGTTGCATAAAAATTGATAAAGGCAGGAGTAATCAAAGGTTCCCATTAAAGCTGCAGCGATTGTCATCATAATCCACAAGGTTGTAACCTAGTGCAGAGGGATATTCAGTCAATGGTTGATAGAGGTTGGCTACAAATATGTGGAAAGAAGAAAAAAGAAGACGTCTTGCTGATTGAGCGAATATTCAATTTATCTAAGAAATCTGAAAAAAGGCCAGTGTTCAAGTTTGCTTCTCCCGCTGCTGTCAGGCCTGTGTTTCACAACAATTCCGCGCTAGCTATGAACCAACCAAAACTAAGGTTCCATCCAAGGAGGGGACCGAATCCTAATCCGAAAGTTGTATCGTGGAAATAAGACTATTCCTGGTATAACATGAAGGCCGGAAGAAAACAGGAGGATGTGACAAACATTGTCGGGGCAAGCAAAATGACCCACAGTGGTCGAATATATCAGCCCAAGGCAACTTTCACTATTCCTCAGGCAGCTGCTACTGTTCCCAAAGCAACCACTACCATTCCTAAGGAATCTGTTCCTAAGGAAGATATCTCCAAAGAGCCGGTTATCGAAAAAACGAAAGGGAAATAAGTCCCAAAGGAAGATGAGGAAGAATTTTTTAGGATAATTCGCCGAAGCGATTAGGGTAGTGGACGAACTCAACTAGACACCATCCAAGATCTCAATTATGTTGTTACTACTGGGTTCTCCCGCTCATCGATAATCTCTATTGAAGATACTCACACAAGCCCATGTAACGAAAGACATCATTGTGGGGCAATTTGACTTCGTCATTGCGAACATCACACCCTGCAATACGCTGAGCTTCGACAATAATGACTTGACCACTGAGGGCCGCAAGCACAAATGTGCCTTGTACGTGTCTGTTAAGTGTGAAGAAGATACGCTCGCCAAAGTACTTGTCGACACTAGGTCAACCCTCAATGTAATGCCCAAAAGAACATTATTAAAATTAGCATACAAAGGAGTTGAGATGAGACCCACGTCTTTAATTGTGAAGGATTTTGATGGATCGAGAAGAACTGTAATAGGTGAGGTTGATTTGCTGATCATGGTGGGACCCAAAGTCTTTGAAATCACCTTCCAAGTAATGGACATAAATCTGGCATATAGCTGTCTGCTGGGAAGGTCGTGGATACATGCAGCGGGCGTTGTTACATCCACCTTACACTAAAAGATAAAGTTCATTATTGAGGATCAGTTAGTCGTGGTGCACGAGAAAGAGGACCGGATGGTGAGCAACCTATCCTCTTTCCGATATATTGAAGCTGATGAAGATGCATTGGAAATAGCTTTCCAAGCATTAAAGATTGCATATGTTGCGTTGGTTGAGGATACTGTCATTACACGCGGTCCATCTTTCGATTTCGCCTAGAGTATTAAAAATGCCATAATGGAAGGACTTCCGCAAGGTTGGGGAGAGATAATCAAAGTCAACGCTCGAGCGAAGAATGATCGGTAAGGGTAGGGTTACAAACCAACTCTGGATGAAGAATCAGAAGTCAACGGCAAGCGCCTGAAGACCTTGAAGGAGACCTTCGTAAGTGGCGGTGTTCAAGTGAATGCTATCGAAGAAGACAAAGAAGTGAGCTGCATAGATGACCTGGTGTTCCGAGGTGAAGTCGTTATGTGCAACTGGGAGGCCGTAGAAATTCCCGTCATGTTACCGCTCTTCGAGTAATTTGTTTGTTTTGCTTGTTAGCATTTTCTTTGTTTTAAATCCATGGTCGTGCCCGGGGCCAATGGATCATTTTGTATGGGCCACACTTTTGCAATTAAAAGATCAATCAATGAATGAGTGTTTTGTTAAACTCCATTTTGTTATTCATTGCATTTTTATTATTTTCACTTTTTTTATAAAAAACGAAAAAATGGAAATCTTTTTGAAAAAACCTAAAAAGAATTCATCATCTGCATCTCTTTGTGTGTGTTTGCTCATTTTAAGCCCGTTCACCACATGCAGAGAACCTCCATCACCCGCCAAATCTGATGATCATCCAGTTCTTTCTCACATTGATTCCCCGATATTCCAAGTTGAAGACGAGAGCGATGAGGATTCTGAAATCCCTGAAAAGTTGATGAAAATGACTGAGTACGAGGATGCCTATCTTCAACCCTACAAAGAACAGATTGATATCATAAACTTGGGCTCTGAAGAAGAGAAAAAAGAAGTTAAGATTGGGGCATCACTTGGAGCAGAGGTTAAAGACAGACTAATAATACTTCTCAAAGAGTATACATATGTGTTTGCTTGGTCCTACCAAGATATGTCTGGATTGGATACCGACATTGTAATGCACAAGCTCCCTCTTAAACCTGAGTGTCCTTCAGTTAAGCAAAAGCTTTAAAGGTCCAGACCCGGCATGGCTCTCAAAATTAGAGATGAGGTTAAAATGCAGATTGACGCAAGTTTCCTGGCAGTTTCTAAATACCCTGAGTGGGTGGCCAACATTGTACATGTACCTAAAAAGGATGGTAAAGACATAATGTGTGTAGATTATAGGGATCTTAACAAGGCTAGTCTGAAGGGAAATTTCCCTCTTCCACATATCGACACTTTGGTGGATAATACAACCAACTTTGCAGGATTTTCATTCATGGATGGTTTCTCCGGCTATAACCAGATAAAAATGGACCCAGTTGATATAGAAAAGACAACATTCATCACACCTTGGGGCACTTATTATTATAAGGTTATGCCTTTTGGTTTAAAAAATGCTAGGATCACATATCAACGAGCCATGGTGGCATTATTTCATGACATGATGCACCAAGAAATTGATGTTTACGTTGATGATATGATTGCCAAGTATCAGAGCAAAGAAGATCACCTTGATCATCTGTTGAATTTATTTAAAAGACTCAGGAAGTATCAACTGAGACTAAATCCTTCCAAATGTACCTTCGTAGTCATATCTGGAAAACTAATCGACTTCATTGTTAGTCAACATGGAATCAAAGTGGATCTCGACAAGGTACGAGCCATCCAGGAAATGCCTGCACCACAAACTGAGAAATAGGTCAGAGGTTTCCTTGGTAGACTGAACTATATCTCCATGTTCATCTCCAACTTGACTCCTACTTGCATGCCAATCTTTAAGTTGTTACGAAAAGATCAAGCGATTGTGTGGAACGAGAATTGCCAATCGGCATTTGAAAAGAACAAAGGATACCTCCAAGAGCCTCCAATATTGATCCCTCGTGTACCTAGAAGACCTCTCTTCATGTACATGACTGTGCTCGAAGAATTAATGGGTTGTGTTTTGGGCCAAACAGGTGAATTAGGGAAGAAAAAGCATGTAATTTACTACCTGAGCAAGAAGTTCACCGATTGTGAAAGTCGTTACTCTCCTTTGGAAAGAGCTTGTTGCGTGCTGGTTTGGGCGGCCAAACGTCTGAGACAGTACATGATTTGTCACACTACTCTGTTGATACCTAAAATGGATCCAATAAAGTACATATTCGAGAAACCTACTCAGATGGGAAGACTAGAAAGATGGCACATGCTCTTGTCAGAGTATGACATCCAATATGTTGCACAAAAGTCAATAAAAGGAATTGTCTTGTCAGACTACCTTGCCGATCAACCTGTTGAGGATTATCAGCCGCTCAAATTTGACTCCCCCGATGAAGATGTCATGTCTCTTCACAAAGCTAAAGAAGAGCCTAGTCCTTAAGAGGGCCCTGAACCTGGCTCCTGTTGGAAAATGATGTTTGATGGTGCATCCAACAAAAAAGGTCACGGTGCTGGTGCTGTGCTGGAAAATTCTACTGGAGGTCACACCACTGTTGCCGCCAAACTATGCTTTAAATGTACAAACAACATAGTTGAATATGAAGCCTGCATATTAGGTCTTGAAGCTGCCATTGACCTTCACATTAAAATTTTGGAAGTAATTGGTGACTTTACCTTGGTAATGTATCAGCTCAAGGGCGAATAGGAGACCCGAGACAAAAAACTAGTTCCTTACAAAGATTGCATTTTGGAGATGATCGAGTATTTTGATGAGATCACTTTTAAACACATCCCAAGGTCTGAAAAATTCATATTGCTGATGCTTTAGCCGCACTAGCATCAATGTGGAAGGTCCAGTTTGTCAACGAGGCTCCTTTGATCAGCATTGAAAGAAAGACTGCGCTAGAATACGTCATGACGGTTGAAGAAGAGTCTGATGGAAAACCATGGTTCTACGACATTAAGAATTACCTCCAGAATCAAGAGTATCCAGCCGACGCCTCCAAAATTGATAAGAAAGCGTGAAGATTGTCCTCCAAATTCTTCATTAGCAATAATGTTCTGTATAAAAGAAATCACGACATGGTCTTACTCATATGTGTTGACAAAAGAGAAGCAGAAATCTTGATGACAGAAGTTATCAAGGTGCCTTTGGTACTCATGCAAGCGGCCATGCCATGGCAAAGAAAATCCTCAGGGTTGGTTATTACTGGTTGACTTTGGAGACTGACTGTATCCTGCTTGCCCAAAAATGTCATACATTCCAGATTTACGCGGACAAGGTGCACGTCCCACCTCATCCTTTGAACGTACTATCAACACCTTGGACATTCTCAATGTGGGGCATTGACATGATCAAAACAATTGAGCCCAGAGCATCTAACGGCCATCGATTCATCCTCGTCGCTATTGACTACTTCACCAAATGGGTAGAAGTTGCATCCTACGCTAACGTGACCAAGCAAGTGGTTGCCCGGTTCATCAAAAAGGAGATTATATGTCGTTACGGAATCCCTGACCAGATCATTACAGATAATGGGACAAATCTGAACAACAAAACAATGAAAGAGGTCTGTGAGAGTTTCAAAATTAAACATCACAACTCTTCTCCTTACCGGCCTAAGATGAACAGCGTTGTTGAAGTTGCAAATAAAAACATCAAAAAGATTGTGCAGAAGATGGTAGTGACGTACAAAGATTGGCATGAAATGCTACCCTTCGCTTTGCACGAATATAGAACATTTGTTTGCACTTTAACAGGGGAAACCCCTTTCTCCCTGGTCTACGGGATGGACGCAGTATTACCTATTGAGGTTGAGATACCTTCGTTAAGGGTCTTGATGGAAGAAAAGCTTGAAGAAGCTGAATGGGTGAAAGAAAGCTTCGACACTCTGAATCTCATCGACGAGAAGAGGATGGTGGCAATGTGCCACAAGTCAGCTCTACCAAAAGAGAATGAAGAGGGCCTTCGACAAAAGAGTCCAAATCAAAGAATATAAGGAGGGTGAGCTAGTACTCAGAAATATTCTACCAGTACATCGAGACATGCGCGGAAAATGGATGCCAAACTACGACGGCTCGTTCGTTGTAAAGACAGTCTTTTCTGGAGGCTCTCTGATCCTTGCGACGATGGATGGTAAATAACTCCTTCATCCTGTAAACTCAGATGCAATAAGAAAATATTATGCCTAAAAAACCCGCTAAGTTGATGACCTGGAAAGGAAACTTAGGCGAAAAGGGGGCATCCCAGTGGATCATAACCTATGAAGGAGATCCAGGAAAACATTAGGGATAAAACAAAAGAAAAGAAGAACTCGCTAAGTCGAAAACCTAGAAAGGCGGCTTAGGTAAAAATGAGCAACAAAGCCATTTCACAGCATCAGGAGTTGTCACTACATGCAAAAGATCGTTAAAAGGCTCATTCTCTACTACTCTCGTTAGAGGCAACATTTCAGACCGACTCTTAGCTAGTTAGGATTGGATGATCATTGGATTTTTGTAAACCTTTACTTATATTGCCATTTTTCCAAATTGTAATTTTTCCATGGGAGTTTACCTTTTGCAAATTTCCATCTTTAAATAAAATCAGATTCAGACCAATCTTTCTTTATGCTCTGTCTTTTTTGTTATGCAAAATATCACTTATTCGTTAATAATGATTTTTGAAAGCAAAAGTTTTTAGAACAACAAATTTGTTTTAAAGAAAGTTAATTAACAAGTAAAACATAACTTTGATTGCGACATGACGATATAAATTCAAACTCTTCTCATGAGGATAGAACGGTTGAAACCTTGATACCGTCATGAGATTCTATGGAGATTTTTTTCCCATGCCGCTGCGCTACGAAGTTTTGTCAGCCGTATTGAAGTAGTGACCTCTCTCCAGTAAGAACATAGATTGTTTCCCCATCAGAATCGCCAGAGGATTAATACCATTCTTCAACAATGAGATTCAGTGTGATTCTCTTTGTTTCCCCTGTGATAGATCGTTATCTATCTTTCGTTGCTTTCCCCTACGGATCGTCCGACATTGCATCTGCATCATACCTTTAGCATATGCATTTTTTTAACATACCTCTCGTTTTGGGTTTGCTCTGGATGTAGCCCTTGTGATCCAGTTAGGCGGTTTTCTTTGTCAAGAAACCGTCTGGCATTCCCTCCCTAGTAGTTACTAGATGTCATCTTGAGATCCTTTGGTCATTACCAAATCCTTTGCTTCAGACCTGTTGTCACAGGCTTACCCTTTGGTTATTACCTTATCTTTGTCAAGTTATCTGGCTTAAGTATTATTGTGATAAATACTTATATCCCCAAAACGTTCAGTAGTTACTGACATTGTTTAGATCCAATGGTTATTGGTATCACTGTTTGGTTGTCACCACATCCTCTTGGAACTCTAGTCATTACTAGCAATCCCTTGCAACCTAGTAATGTTTTGACTGGTGTTGTTTAAAGTCCAATTGATATTGGCATCTCCGTTTGATATTTATCCCCAGGAAGTCCAGTAATGTCTTGACTGGAGTTGTTTAAAAGTCCAATCATTATTGGAATCGTTCGTCTCAGGATGGCTGGTTGTTACCAGCATCCCCGGTGAATTTTAGGATGTTTGGTTGTTACCAACACTCCTAGTGCATCTGCAGATGTTTTGTTTGTCGCCTACACCTCTAGTTATTTTCTAAAGATCCCGTTTGAACTCTTCGCTAAGGAAATCTTTTTTTTGTTTAGTCCCTAGAGGAGGTTTTATTTCCCTCTGGATTCCCCAGGAAGTCTAGTTGTTACCAGCTCCCTATTGACTTTGCTTGTTTGATCGTCACCCAGATTCCCCTTTGAAGTCTAGTTGTGACTTGCATTAGGTTGGTCACTGACCCTTATCTGATACTGCTAATTGGTAGTTACCAAACATTAGTCATTACTATTGTTGAAGCTTATCCCCCAGATCTGGTGTTTACCTGAATCTATTCCCTAGTCGATGTCCCATTTGTTAACTGACTCTGCTGAAAGTCCAGTAGTCACTGGCATTGTTTTAAATCCGATTATTATTGGTATCATTGGTTGGTCTTCACCATTCCCCAAGAAAGTCCAGTAGTAATTGGCATTGCTTAGAATCCAATTGTTATTGGTATTTCCGTATTAGTCATCACCAATCTCCAAGAAAGTCCAATGGTTACTGACATTGTTTAAAGTCCAAATTGTAATTAGAAAATTCCATCCAACTCTGTTATATTCTCTTAATGTTGTTTGTTATCAACATTCGCCAGGAAGTCCAGTAGTTACTGACTTTGACTGAAAACTAATTGTTATTGGTGTCTCTGAATGTTGTTTGTTACCAATATCTCCCCATGAAGTCTAGTTGCTACTAGCATTCCTCAGGAAGTCCAGTAGTCACTGGCATTGTTCAAAGTCCAATTGTTATTGGTTTTGTTGAGTTGGTTGTCACCATATTTATTTGAGAGCCCAGTAGTGTTTTGACTGGCATCGTTTAAAGTCCGTTCATTGTTAGTACCTCGGTTTTGGTCATTACCATATCCTTTGAAGCCCAATGGTCATTGGAAATGTCCTTCTAAACCTGATCTGAGGATGGTTGGTTATTACCAGTGTCCCTAGTGAATCCCTAGATATCCTCGGCTAGTCTTGGAGGTCTAGTAGTCATTAGCATCCCCGGTGAGTCTAGTATTGTTTCTAGTCCTTTCTTGAAGATCCCGTTTGAACTCTTCACTGCAAGGAAGATCCCCATTGGTTTGTTCCCCAATAGGGACCGTGTCTCTAGTCTTTTGAATCCCCAGTTTGGAGCCCGGGTCTGTTGACTTTTATTCCCCTGTGTGGTTTCCTAACCTTGTTTCCTTTGATGCATCCTCTGGCAAGATTTGCATTTCCCTAGCGAAGTTTTGCCCTTTCCCCGGTAGGTTTGTTTTCCCCGGTGGAGGTTGGTCTTCCCCGTTGAAGTTTTTTTCCATGTGCCCTGTGTAGAAGGTTCTCACAAAGTACCATCGTTATTCAGGTATGAACTATTGGTTGGTTTGTTTTGGATCTCTCCCAGTGTGTCTGTGTTCCTAGTGAGTGGTTACTCGTTTGTTTTGTTCTTCTTTTTTCTTTTGCTCGTGTGTCAGCATTTTTCTTGCACTCAAGCATCATGAAGCATCATTCTTAGAACTTATTGCATGGTCAGCATTTGTCCTTTTTGCATACCATCGCATCTAAGGGACAAAATTTTCAGTTTGGTATATTTAAATACCTTTCACCATGATTCTACGGAGATTGTCATCTCTCATGCCATCTGGTAAAGATATTTAAATAGGGGCAATTGTCATACCCCAAATTTTGACCCCTAGATTTCTTTATCATTCTAGGTACATAAAGCATATGTTATCTAACCTTAACCTTTTTCAAGTTGATCTTTGTAAAGATGCAGATGAATTAGGGTTTTACACTGTCAAAATCAAGGATCCTATGGGCTGATCAATCAAGAACTTGGATTGATCTTATACAAATCAAGTCTTCATATTATCAAGAGTCTCACATATTGCCAAGGACAAATGCTTATTTCAGATTTCTACCAAAAGAATAGGAGCAGTGCAGTACAAGACCCTAATTAGGGTTTCTAGTGGAAAAAGTCAACTGAAGTTTGACTTTTGGTCTAAAGAGGTTTCCAAAGCCTGAATCAAGATCCATGGCACTCCTATGACTTACCAAAGTCTCCCCAAGAATTTTGAAAGGCTCAAAGAACCCATAACACTAAGGATCAATCCTGAAAATTTCAGTCGTTCGGTTCGTTTGTCTGGAAAGTTAACTCTTTGACTTTTAGGGTTTTGACCCCAAATTGAAGCAAGCAAGTCTTCCAACATAATTTTTTTCCTAACTAGTGAGTTTGGTGGAGATTTAATCAAAGGATTGATGGATAACTTGCAAATCAAGAAACTAGGGTTCATGAAAAACCCTAACTTTAAGCCAACTTGAAATGATCATAACTTCCTGGACACACATCCAAATGGAGTGGTTAAAATCTTGTTGGAAAGCTCTTGAGAAGGCCTACAAAAGTTTCTTATGGGGTTGAGATCCAAAAATGCATATATTTTGAGTTGTGATCTCATCAAGTTGTGAAGAATTTCAACACTTAGAAAATTTTCATGTTTCTTTACTTGTAAATCAACTTTTGCAACGAACTTCAAGAGGATTTTTGACATAGTTCCCTTTGGAATTTGAACTTGTGTAAAAAATGAATTTTTTAGATCATGTTTGGGGATTTTTAAAAAGTACAAGATCATTTTCTCAACCTTTGTGGTTAGGGAGAATCGAAGAAGGCAAGTTGGGCATTTTTCATATCACAAAACCAAGTCCAGCACTTGCATTTTCTTGCATAAACCATTCAAAACTCTTCTAATCCCTTGATTAACTCATTATTTGATGCTTATGGACTTAATTGAGGAGATTAGAATGCATAGCCACGAGCAAAACTCAGATTTTGGATTAAATGAATTGTTTAATCATGCAAGTGGATGCAAGTGGCATGAGAGAGAAACTTTTTGCAAGTTCTGTCACAACTCAGCAACCACATCAGTTGCTTCCTTCATTTCACTTCAAGACCATTATTTTCAGGCTACAGTTGATGATCAAACACATAGAGAGGTGGATTAAACTCAAAAGAAACATCTCAAGTTGATCTTGCACATTTTGCCTCCAAAAAAAGGAAAATTTGGCAAGATGATCCAATTTGTCCATACCACTTGCTTTCCAAGCTTGCCAATAAATAGAGCATTCTCCTCACATCCAAACTACACGATATTGACCTAGAAACCAAGCAAAATATCCCACATTCCTCTGATCACGCTGTTCTTGCAACTTGTGAAACTTGCCCCCTTAAGGCAAAAAATATGTGTTTGCATAAACCTTGCCAAAACCTCATACAACCATCAAACACCTCCACTAACACTTCAAACACATCACATATGATGTATTGAAACTGTTCAAACACTCACTCTCACCATAAAACATCTCAATTAAAAAGTCAACTATCAATCCATAAAACTTTGACTTTCTACACTTTTAGAGCCACAACTTTGTCCAATCCTCTTCCAACCTTTCCATCACTTCAAACACCTTCCATATAGGTTGTTTGAACTATTCAAATCATCACCACACTTCTGTAACATCTTTTCCTTGCATTTCACTTTGGAGTTCTTGGTGTATTCTTGCAAAAAGCACCATTCTGTCAAGGCAGCCATTTGGAAGGAGTTTGGATCACTTGAACATCTCATTTGAAGCATTTTGAGGCTGTTTGGATCATCACATCTCAACTGGACTTCTTGTTTTGTGTATTGGCTTGAAGAGGCTACAAGAGGTATGTGTTCATACTAGACATTTTTGAAATGATGTTAGATTTTGATATACATTAATGTTGAACAGGTTTAATATGTATTATAGGTCATGCTTGAACCTTAACTTGCCCTCAAACTTGTGTATGCTTAACTGTCCATGTGTTCTTGCTTGTTAGCTTGCCTTAGGCTTCATTTTCATATGCAACTCATGAATTTTGTTTAGCCAAAGGTGTCTGATGTTTGTAAAAATCATTTATATGTCTTATAGGTTGTGCTTGATCATTTGGTTGCTGCTTAAAACATGTATTCATGACTGTCACACTTGTCCTGCTCCAACTTTCCATTTTGACCACTTCATGTGCAATCTATTGGTTGAACTCCCCTCTTGATGTGTGATGTTTACAAACATCATTTATATGTTCCATATGGTGTGTTTGATCACTTGCTTGCTGCTTAAACCATGTGTATTTGGCTGTCCACATGTTCTTGCACATAACTTGCCATTTTCAATGATGTCTTCAAATTTTTCATTCAATGCATGACCTTTGAAAAATACCACCTCCATTGAGTTCCTTGTGAAAAAAATACACAACTTGATTTTTTGTTTCACTCAATTTCGTTAAGTTTTGAGTAAGTTATGGTTGCATTTGCAAATCTGCCTAAAGTTGCCTTGCCTTGACTTGGTTTTTGCCCTAGTTTGCCTCATTTTGGACCCAATTCTCAAAAGTGCATAACTTCCTTGATTTTTAATATTTTTATGCCATTCTTTTTGAAAAATGCTCCTTGACATGTCTAGTTTCAATGTGTGAAGATATAATTCAAGAATTGTTATTTTTGAAACACTTTGATTCACTTAAAGACATGACTTTTTTTAGGATTTTTACTTGTTTTCATGAGTTTCCTTGACTTAGTACTTGATTTTTATTGCATGATTGGTCTTGTATGAATGACTTTTTAATGTTTAACATGTTTATGTGTTTGAAAACATTTGGTTATTTTCTTTACTATGCTTATTCATGCCTTTGTAAATGTATGAACATGAAAATCATGTCTTGAAATGTTTTGTTGGTTTGTGATATGCTTCTTGATGTTGTAACTGTTAGAACACAGATTGGTGTTTAATATTATCTCTATGTTTTGATGATAACTCTAATGAAATTTTGTATTAAGAAAATATATACTCTAATTTTGTTCAAGTATTTTTGTTTCAGATATTAAATTAAATATTCTTATGGAAGCAAAAAATGCATCTGAACATTACTCTACGCAAGCTCTGAAGCATCAGAAGCAAGTCATCAAAAGACTCTGAGCACTGACAGAAGAGACTCTGAAGCAGAAGCTGCAGAAGACTCTGAAGCAGAAGCTGCAGAAGACTCTAAAGCGTAGTTAAAGATTTTGTATGAAGAGTTTCAAGCATTGTTTCAAGAAGACTCTGAAAGTACTTTATGTTGCAAGTACAGAGGCTTTGTTATTCAAATTCTGCTATGATTGATATTCACGCTGAAGCACTTTGGTTGCAAAACTCTGATAACATCAAGACTCTGGTGTTGATAACTTTGAGACAAAAGCTTGTTGAAGAAGATATTATTCAAAGATATATCCGTTGGCATATTCCAAACGACTCTTTCCTTGTTGAAGATGATTCATGAAGGGAATTCTCAAGTAAAGGAGACCAAGGCTCTGGCGCTGATCCAGAAATATGAAGCCTTCAAAATGGAGTAATCTAAATCTGTAGAAGTCATGTTCTCTAGATTTCATATTCTCACAGCTGGCTTGAAAGTTCTGGGTAAGGGGTACTCCACTACTGATCATGTCAAGAAGATCATCAGAAGTTTGCCAACCAGATGGAGACCAATGGTCATTGCTCTGAAGCTAGCAAAGGATCTGAACAAGATCGCGTTGGAGGAACTGATCAGCTCTTTGAGGAGTCATGAGATTGAACTAGAAGAAGACGAACCTCAGAAGAAAGGTAAGTCTGGTGCTTTAAAGTCTAACAAATCCGTTAAAGCGTTGCAGGTTATAGAAGAAAGTTATGAAGAATATTCTTCTAAAGAAAAAGATGAATTGTCCCTGCTGTCCAGAAGGATCAACAAACTCTAGAAGCATAAACAGAAGAAGTTTGGGAACTTCAAGAAACCAGATCAACATAAAGAGTCTTCTGGACACAGAAGATCTGGAAAGAAAGAGGTTGTCTGCTATGAATGCAAGGAACCTGGGCACTATAAGAATGAATGCCCAAAACTTCAGAAGGAGAAGCCAAGAAGGAAGTCTGATCATAAAAATAAAGTTCTGATGGCAACCTGGGATGATTCAGATGCATCTGATTCTTCATCAGAGTCAGAAGAAGAATGTGCAAACATGGCATTCATGGCTGACGTAGAAGACCATGCAGAAACATCTGGATCAGAATCAAAATCAGATTCTGAGGAGGTATTTTCTGAACTTTCTAGAGCAGAACTTATTGAGAGTTTATCTGAAATGTTGGAAAACTATAGTAAGATTAAGCTCAAGTACAAGAAGTGTGAAAACAATCTTGTATCTGAGAATGATCTTCTGAAATCAGAAGTTGTTGAGCTTAAAGCAAACAATTTGAAAATTAAAATGAATTAGAAAAAGCTCAACAAGATTCTGAAGTTGAAACTAAGTCAAAATATAAAAACATTTTAGAAGAATATGACTATAGTTTTCAGAGATTTCTGTCAAGAAGCCTAGATAGAAGCAAGATGGCTTCAATGATCTATGGTGTAAGCAGAAATAACAGGAAGGGTATTGGATATGAATCTTCTTCTGAGAAGGATTTAAATCCAACATCTGTTGATAAACTGATCATTAAGCATACTCCTTTGTATACCCATTTTAAGTATGGTCATCTTAATGATATTAAACATACACGTTCTGGTCAGAACATTTCTGTGTTTAAACCTAAAGTTAGTCAGAACAAACCTGCTGTCAGAAGACAGAAGTTCAGACAAAACTTTAAGGCAACTAAACCTAAAGGACCCAAAAAGATCTGGGTACCTAAAGACAAAATAATATTTGTTGCAGATATCTTTAGCAGCAAAGTCAAAACACCAATCTTGGTACCTGGACTCTAGCTGCTCACGTCACATGATGGGAAGAAGGTCTATGTTCCAAAGCTTGGAACTTAGATCTGGAGGAGACGTCAAGTTTGGAGGGAACCAGAAGGGCAAGATAGTTGGCTCTGGAACCATTGGCAATGGTAATCTTCCTTCCATATCTAATGTCTTACTTGTTAAACGATTAACACATAACTTATTTGTCCATAAGTCATTTAAGTGACAATGGTTATGACATAATCTTCAATCAAAAATGTTGCAAGGCTGTCAATCAAAAGGATGGCTCAATCCTATTTAATGGAAAGAGGAAGAACAACATTTATAAAATCAATCTTTCAGAACTTAAGGTTCAGAATGTAAAATGCCTTCTGTCTGTTAATGATGAGCAATGGGTCTGGCACAGAAGATTGGGGCATATTAGTATGAGACGTATATCTCAGATTAATAAACTCAATCTGGTCAGAGGACTTCCTCAGTTGAAGTTCAACTCAGATGCTTTTTGTGAAGCATGTCAGAAAGGAAAATTTTCAAAATCTTCTTTCAAAATAAAAAATGTTGTTTCAACCTCAAGACCATTAGAGATACTTCACATTGATCTGTTTGGACCAGTGAAAACTGCATCCATCAGAGACAAGAAGTATGAATTAGTCATTGTTGATGACTACAGCAGATGGACATGGGTAAAATTCATAAAACACAAGGATGAGTCACATTCTGTGTTCCTTGACTTCTGCAAACAAGTCCAGAATGAAAACGATTTTAAAATTGTTAAAGTCAGAAGTGATCATGGTGGTGAATTTGAAAACAAATATTTTGAAAAATATTTTAAAGAAAATGGCATTGCACATGATTTCTCCTGCTCTAGAACTCCTCAACAGAATGGAGTTGTAGAGAGAAAAATAGAATATTGCAAGAAATGGCCAGAACCATGATCAACGAGACTAATCTGGCAAAACATTTTTAGGCAGAAGCAATTAACACAGCTTTCTATATTCAGAACAGAGTGTCTGTAAGACCTCTTCTAAAGAAGACTCCCTATGAATTGTGGAGGAATAGAAAGCCCAACGTTTCTTATTTCCATCCTTTTGGATGTGTATGTTTTATGTTGAAGACTAAAGAGAATCTGAACAAGTTTGATTCTAAAGTACAAAAGTGTTTCATGCTTGGGTATTCTGAATGCTCTAAAGGCTACAGAGTATACAATACTGAGACACGGATTGTGGAGGAATCAATTCATGTTATATTTGATGATAAGCTTGGCAATCAAAAGCCAAAGCAACTTGATAATTCTGCAGATAGAGAAGTCATTCTCACAGACTCTGAAGACTCAGAGGCAGAAAAAGCTCAAGTAAAAGAACCAGAAGCAACGCCAGATGCAACTCCATTGGCTGCTCATATGAACAATTTGAATATTTCTGAAGAACCAAATGTTAAAGGATCATCATCCAAAATCAAAGCCTCTCACCCAGAGGATATGATAATTGGAAAGAAGGATGACCCTATCAGAATAAGGTCTTTCCTCAGATCATCTGGAACGTCACTTTTTGGGTTGGTGCCTATCATTGAACCAACTTCTGTGGATGAGGCTCTGAACGATAATAAGTGGATACTTGCTATGCAAGAAGAGCTAAATCAATTCACCAGAAATGACGTCTGGGATCTGGTTCCAAGACCAAAAGGATTCAATATTATTGGAATTAAATGGGTCTTCAGAAACAAATTGAATGAGCAAGGAGAAGTTCTAAGAAAAAAAGCAAGGCTAGTTGCTCAAGGACATAGCCATCAAGAAGGAATTGACTACACAGAGACTTATGCTCCTGTGGCCAGGTTAGAGTCTATACGCCTACTCATTTCTTTTGCTGCACAAAATAACATCACTCTATATCAGATGGATGTTAAGAGTGCCTTCTTAAATGGTACTATAGAAGAGGAAGTTTATGTTCATCAACCTCCTGGTTTTGAAAATGATAAATTTCCAGAACATGTTTTTAAACTTAAAAAATCACTCTATGGTTTAAAACAAGCTCCCAGAGCTTGGTATGAGAGATTAAGTAATTTTCTTCTAGAAAAGAATTTTATCAGAGACAAAGTGGATACAACTCTCTTCTGTAAATCATTTAAGAAAGACTTGTTAATTTGTCAAATTTACGTAGATGATATTATATTTGGATCTACCAATATTACGCTGGGAAAGGAGTTTGCTCTATCTATGCAGGCTGAGTTTGAGATCAGCATGATGGGAGAACTCAGATTCTTTCTGGGCATCCAAGTCAATCAAACTCCAGAAGGCACCTACATACATCAGACTAAGTATGTGAAGGAGCTTCTGAAGAAGTTTAACATGACTGGAAGCAAATCGACAAAGACTCCAATGCATCCTACAAGCACTCTTGGAAAGGAAGAGGTAAGTAAGAACGTAGATCAAAAGCTTTACAGAGGTATGATTGGATCTCTTATGTATTTGACTGCTTCTAGACCTGATATTCTATTCAGTGTTTGTCTGTGTGCCAGATTCCAATCAGATCCTAGAGAATCTCACTTAACAGTTGTTAAGAGGATTATAAGGTATCTAAAAGGTACTACTAATGTGGATTTGTGTTACAGAAGATCTGATGATTATAAATTAGTTGGATTCTGTGATACTGACTACACTGGAGACAAAGTTGAAAGAAGAAGTACTTCTAGAAGCTGCCAGTTTCTTAGAAGTCATCTGATCTCTTGGTTCAGCAAGAAGCAACCCACTATTTCGCTTTCAACAACAGAAGCAGGATACATTGCTGCTGCTAGTTGTAGCACTCAGATGCTCTGGATGAAGAGTCAACTAGAAGAATATCATATCCATGAGAGTAACATTTCAATCTTCTGTGATAATACTTATGCTATATGTTTGTCTAAAAACCCCATTTTACACTCTAAGGCAAAGCATATATAGATAAAACATCACTTCATCAGAGACTATGTTCAGAAGGAAATTATCAGTTTAAACTTTGTTGATACAGATCATCAATTGGCTGATATCTTTACAAAACCCCTTGCTGAAGATAGATTTAAATTTATTCTGAAAAAAATATAAGTATGGATTTTTGTCCAGAATAAAATGTTTATCAGAAGAAAATTTCCTCAGATAGAAAATGTTTTAACTCTGAAGTATTACTTCTGTTCATTTCTTTGTTTATTCATTTGTGTGTATCTGAACTAACAAGCCTCAGAGGTTATGAACGTTGGCTAACGTTTCATTTCTCAAAGAAGTTTCAGAAGCACATGCAAGAAAACACGTGTAACTCTAAATCGGAAAAGGTGGAGTGCGCACTACTGAAATGACGTTTGTGGTACTGTTTTTGAATATTGAGTTTCTCGTTTTCCCCTCAATTGTCAGAATCATTTAATGCTTGAAATGATTATATTCTTTTTATTAAATGCTAAGTGTAAACGTGTTGAACGTGTGACTCTATGTGTGCCCTAATTTCTTCTATAAATACCACAATACTTCACTTCTCACACTTTTCACTCTCTCACACTCTTATATGCATTTCTGTCTGTTTCATTGCTTTCATCTCTCTCCCAAACCCCAAACCGTTTGTAACCCTAAATCTCTCTCAAGAACAACAATGGATACTTCTTCATCAACTTCTGCTCAGTTTCAATCAACCATGGATGTTGTTTCATCCTCCAACATGGGTGTTGTTGCTTTCAAAGAACCTGTTAGAACCCTACTCACACCAGTTGATAAACTTGAAGTTTTGTGCGAATCTATTGTGAAATTTGAATCAATTGCTGAAAATGGGTTTGATCTTCGTCCCATTGTTGATGCTCAATGCAGGACAAAGTTCTTTGATAGGTTGATGGGACCAGTTTATCCATGCCTGGTGAAGGAATTCTGGATCCATGCTACTACATGCCCTAAGTTCATTGTTTCATATGTTCTAGGTAAGGAAATCATCATAATTGAGGATTTGATCAGGAAGCTCATAGGTTATGAAGAAACTGATGGTGTTATAAATCTGCCAGATGGGCATGTTGACATGACAGATGTTTATAGTGATGTTTGCTCATCTGGAGAAGCTTCTAAGAAAGTGAAAGATCTGAAGCCAAACTACAGGATCTGGGCTAAGATCTTTATGGGATGTATTCATCACAGGAAGTCTTCAAACACTCCTGATTATGTAAATACTGATCAGATGTACTTCATGTACTGTCTGAGTCAGAGCATAAAAGTTGATCTGCCTTATCTACTTTTCAATCATCTGTGGACTCACGTTAAACAGTCAAGGGAAGAGGTCAGAACTAAACATCAGAAGATGAGGAATTGGATTCCAATGGGAAGACTCATTTCAGACATTCTGACTGAGAATGTTCTAGTTAGACATCTGATAGAAGCTGGATTAAAGGAAGAGTTAGCTTCTATGGTAGGGAAACCTTTGAATGGGAAAAGTCTTCAGAGGATGAAGGTTGTAGAAGAAATCACTTCTGCACCAAAACAGATAAACTCTGAAGAGGTCAGTAAAAGAAGGATACCAGTGGATGATTTTCCTATGTTCTACGTTGATGAACCAAGGGAAATTATTTTGAAGTATATAGCAACATGTCTGAAAGATGGAACTCCTCTACCAGCAAATCTGATTCAGAAAGCATGCGAACCTGCACCAGATTTTTATGGTGAAAGACACAAGAAGAAGAGGAAAGTTTATGAAGAAGGATCTTCAAAACCGAAGAGGAAAGCTTCTGGTGAAGCAGCTTCTGTTAAACCCAAGAGGGTTAAGAAGCAAAAAGGTAATTCTCCTGAAGCAAGTTTAGATTCAATCTTGCAAACTGTCAAAGAGGTACTAACATCTGATCCCCCTGTCCGTGAACCCACACATTCACCTTCTCCTCCTCATGAACCAATTCCATCTGAACCAACATAATCTCAACCATCTCCTTCTATACCTAAACCAAAGAAAACTTCTGAAACAGCTCCTTGTGTACCCCAACAACAACCAACCCCATCTGTAAAACAACCATCTGTTATTCCCCCCTCTGACAAACAAACCTCTACACCACAACAAACTTCTGAAATTTCCCCACCAAAACCACAAACTTCTGAACCACAACCAGAAAAACCCATTCCCTCTGGTCATCAACCAGAACAACATCAAACTTCAGAATCATTTATATCTGATTCTGATGTCCTTGATGTACAACCTTTGCTAACTCTATTTGATATCTCTTCCACATCTTGTCATTCTTCTGAATCATCTGATTCATCTAAATCTGATTTACCCCCAGAAATAAACTCACCTCCCTCACTCAGTGGCTATAAACCAAGATCATCTGATTTTGTTTCTTTTGCTTCATTAAAACCTTTACCATCTGATGACCTTCCCTCTGGACTCAAACTTAAACACTTTTATCCAAAACGTCAGGATATCCCTGAATCATCTGGCCAAACATTTTGTTCATCTTATCCCCGTCCTCTGTTCATTATCTCAACCTTTATCATACCATCCTCCTCTGAAACCACCAAAACACCATCTCTAGAAAACTTCCTAAAACCAAAACCTAGAATGGATGTTAGTACGCTATTTGATGGCTTCAAGAAGGAAATGAACATGTGGATATCTTCTGTAAAGAAGGATTGCTTGTTTAGTGTGAATCCAGATGCTCCTGAAGCCATTTAGAACAGATTCATCTCAAGGTTCAACTCTGTAGCTTCAAATCTTCGCACCATTTGCTCTGATGATGCAAAGGTGAAATTTGCTGAAGTTATCAGACAGACTCTTCTGAACATGAGTAGACCTCCAGTTCTTCCTCTGGACAATGCACCTCCTGAAGAACCTATATCTGAAGATACTCCTCCAGAAGCTGTTGTTGCTGAAGAAACTCTTGTGCCTAATCAGTCAGCTCTGATGATTGTGGCACAAGCATCTACTTCTGTGATTCAAGATAATGCATATGCATCTGCTATGGTCATTGATAGTGCTCCAGATCCTGCATCTGCATCTGATCTTGCTTCTTCTGAAATCAAGAAAGGGAATCCAGATTTAGAAGAAAAGTTTGCTCTGCTAGAAGCCAGCAACAGAGAGATCAAAACATGGATGGTCAAGCAAGAACAAACCACAGATGAGATTAAGACTTGGATGTCTAGACAAGAGGAATCTACTTCTCAGATCACAGACCTTCTGAAGATGATAGCCTCTCGCCAAACTTAGTTGCTTTTTCTGTTATGTTTGTGCACTTGTTTGCTGATTTTGCTGTTTTTGTTGTCTTGTTGTTTATCTGAATGCTTTCTGGATTCTGTTTATCAATGAAGTTGACTGTTTCCTTATCTGTTTTTCTGTTAATTTTCTATGTTCTTCTTTTCTGTCTTAAAAAGTTTTTCTTTTTGATTATGACAAAAAGGGGGAGAAAAAGAAATTTTGTTTGTTCAAAAATAAACAGTTACTAAAATGGAATTCAGACATAATGAATTAACTAACATTGAATTTTAGTCTTTCAGAACTATAACATATCATCTGACAAAATTCATTGCAGTTACCCTGAGAATCCCCAAACCAGACCTTAATTCAAACCAGGTTCTGATTACTAGGCTCTGATCCTGATAAGTAAACCAGACTCTGATTCTGGAAAGTTTATCAAGCTCTGATTTTGGAAAGTATATCCTAACCAGGATTCTAACCAGGCTCTTAATCTAAAAAGTATACTCATGCAAAAAGGGAAGTATTTTCTTCTAATTAGAGTATTCATTTAAGGGGGAGATTCTTTATCTCAGGGGGAGTTATATATTTATCCTTTTTATTGAACAAAATTTCCTATGTTTTTGTCATCATCAAAAAGGGGGAGATTGTTAGAACACGTATTGGTGTTTAATAATATCTCTATGTTTTGATGATAACTCTAATGAAATTTTGTATTAAGAAAATATATACTCTAATTTTGTTCAAGTATTTTTGTTTTAGATATTAAATTAAATATTCTTATGGAAGCAAAAAATGCATCTGTACATTACTCTACGCAAGCTCTAAAGCATCAGAAGCAATTCATCAGAAGACTCTGAGCGCTGACAGAAGAGACTCTGAAGCAGAAGCTGCCGAAGACTCTGAAGCAGAAGTTGCAGAAGACGCCGAAGCGTAGTTGAAGATTTTGTATGAAGAGTTTCAAGCATTGCTTCAAGAAGACTCTGAAAGTACTTTATGCTGCAAGTACAGAGGCTTTGTTATTCAAACTCTGCTATGATTGATATTCATGCTGAAGCATTTTGGTTGCAAAACTCTGATAACATCAAGACTCTGATGTTGATAACTTTGAGACAGAAGCTTGTTGAAGAAGATATTATTCAAAGATATATCCGTTGGCATATTCCAAACGACTCTTTCCTTATTCATGTATGGCACAGGAAAACAGACAAAAGGGATTTGTCTGAACATTCCTCTTTTGGGAAAGCTAAAGTCAATAGAAGACAAAAAGGCTACAGCTATTCTGCTTCGCACAATCTTCAAGCATTGGACTTTCTGCTCTATAAAAGGATGTCTTAACAACATTTCAAAGTTGACGAATTGACGCATTATCAAATTGAAAACTACTCTCAAGCTCTCATACAATTTATTTCATAAGTTGAATAGTTTTTATTCGTTCTTAATCTAAGTGTAAAAATCACAGTTGTTATAAAGCTTTTTAGAAGCATCTTAAACACTTGTTAGTTTACATTTATTTGTAAAAGGTTTCTTAAGAAGACCAAGTTGTGGTCAGGATTTCTTGAGAAGACTAAGACAGTTGTTCTTAGTGGTTGACACTGTAATTTGTTCGAATATAGTGGATTAAGTCCTTGTTGAGAAAGGCAAATCACCTTGGTAGGGTGGACTGGATTAGTTGAGTTCAATGAACCAGGATAAAAATACTGTGTTGTTTTTATTGCCATAATTATTTCAAAACCCTTATTCACCCCCCCCCCCCCCCCCCCCTCTAAGTGTTTTTCTCACCTTCAGTAACTTTTTGAACATGTCCTCTTAACCTCATATTACTTGTTTATGTGTCTTGTTAGAACCATAACATGTTTAGGGTTTGATTCTTACCTTTGTAAATGCATGAATATGAATGTATGACTTGGAACTTCTTTGTGAATCTTTATGTATGTTCTTGATTTTGTGACCTCATGAACTTGCCCCTCATACCCCATCTTGCTTGTTTATGTGTCTTGTTAGAGCCATAACATGTTTAAGTTTCATGATTACCTTGAATCTTGTTCATTTTTACCCTTGTGAAGCTTAAATCCATGTTTGAACTGGTGTCACTCTTCTTGCTATTCCATGATTGATTGTCATCAATATTTATTGAAAATGATTGAATGTTGTTACATTTATCTTTATTTGATTCATATGCCAAGTTGTAACTTGTATGAATGAATTCTGTTTGCCTATCATTGATGAACTTGTTGTTGTCACACATGTTTCATGATTGCTTTTTTTAGTTGTTACCTTCATAATCTTTGAACTTTGCTTAATGCTTAAAATGTCTTGACTTATGCTTAATGCTTAAAATGTTAGGTCTTGTAAGAACCTATATCACCATACCATTTTAGATGTTGTAACATCTTTTTCTACCTTTGGTTGTAACTATTTGGTTTGATTCTTTCATTGTTATGTTTGCCCCCATGTTGTTACATACTTGCCCTAAATCTTTCTTGGTTGTTACCATGACTTCTATACCTTCGTTATGTTTGAATGAATGCTTATGTATGCTTTAACTTTGTTAAGTCTCCCCAAGTGATAGAACTTGTTAACTCTCATCCAGTTACCTTGTTATTCCCTTATTCCAAAGGAAAGTCTCTCTATTGATTTCACAGTCATAGATAGCTCATTACCCCTCCCCTTGACTTGGTCAAGTCATTAGATCCCATAGTTAAGTTAGAACCTATATCCATTAGACTTTGCTTTAAGTATAAAGACCTACCCCTTGCTAGGAGTATCCTTCAGTTAGAACTTTAAGATAGAGTTTGTTAACACTATGTAAGGATCATTATCATGATTACTTACTCCCCTTTTGGCTTTTGTCAAAGTCAATCCTTTGAGTGTTAAACTTAGACCTAGAGAGTTTTGTCAAACTCTACACAAACATTTTTATGTTTGTTCCCCTTGGAGTCTTGACCATGATCAAGTATTCCACAAACTTAGTAAGGAGAACTATGGTTGCTCTGGTTCCATCCCAGTTAGGATACGTAGGCATAAGATGTGATATCTTTGCGAGCAAATTTAGAACCATCATTAGGTATTTACCTAGAGATTTACCCTAAACTTGATCCAATAACCCTAGCAAAAAAATTAGATAACTTAGCATACACACACACAAAAAGTTCTTGTAGAGTACTACAGATGTCTAGGATGTGAAATACCTACCCTAAGCATAACCAACCCTCGATCCCCGAATCTTTAGCATTATTGTTACATTGCACAAAAGTTTTTTCTTTCTTTAACCTTTCCTTTGGATAAATCAAAGCTCGGTGGTGAACTTCAATGAATTAAGATTCAAGTTAATCAATAGCTTGACATCCGATTCTCACCACAACAAAGGTGAGTATGTGTTAAATTAACTTAATGTAGGACTGAAGAACATCACGAAGAATGGGTGGATAGAAATCAATTTTGAGCCTTATATCCTTTGTTTCTATAACTATGAACCAGACCATGATACAACCCTCAAAAGACCTAATTGAGGTGGAGTTTATTCTGAAATCATACTGCAGCGAGGTTGCGTAAACTGACTCCTAGAGATTTGTTAATCTTCTTCTTCTAATATCTTTCACACACTAGCTAAATCAGCACTACATTTGGACTAATGGTCCATTCGTTACACACTATCACATCATTCCAATAATGATTGATTTTTTTTCCAAAACTTGCATGAGCATTGCATTAAAATTACCATTTGTGAATAAATAGTTTTAATTGCAAGTCAGCACTTGACATCAAGTAAATTCCAACAAGGAGAAATCAAAGAGAACTTGATCATTCGTTAAACTCGATCAGAGTCAAGATTACCTCATGGGATCAGTCAATTTAGAGCAAGTCCTCAAGCATCAGTTGATTATGGGACAAATCATTCAAGATTCAGGTTGATCAAAGGAGCATCATTTCAAGACTCTACCAGCTAAGGGGCAAGTATCCAGACGTTCCTTTTGATTAAGGGTAAATCCCTCCAATATTCAGTCAGCACAAGTTAAGTTGTTCCAATGCTCATCTTGGGAAGGCTACCTAAAGAGTACATCGAGTCCAATCACTCCAAGATTTAGTCAATCAAGGATGAATCCCTTCATGACTCAAAATTCTGGAACAAACCATCTCGAGTTCATCTTGTGGTACAACTTTTTCCAACTTCCTTTCAAGGACAAAATCCTTTCATGGCTTGAAGTTCTGGGGCAAGCTATCTCGAGATCATTTCATGGTACAGTTGCTTCCAACTTCCATTCAAGAAAAATTCTTCAAAGACCCAGACTAGGGTAGGATGAGCCACAAAGGGGCAAGACCTCTCCATGCTTTTAAGCAATTCAAGCAAACTCTGTTGACAACCTTTGAGTTTAATACGAATGTCAGGGATTCATGCTATCACCCTACCAAATAACTTTTTTCTTTTTGACAAGAAGTCTTGCTACAAGAAAGACCTTTCTATCCATTACCCTCTGCTGGAGCATTTTGGAAACTTTCATATCATTGCATAGATCATTCGCATGCATTAATCATGTCGCTTCACTCAATCATAGAGCCATGCATATCATGTCATTCATTGGGCCTAACCCCTACAACATGAATTTGACATCTCAAATCATGTAACACAAGATTTAAGACCAAAGTCCAAGTTCTCGTCTGGCAGTTAAAAGTCCAAGTTCCCGTATGGAAATTAAAAGACCAAGTTCCCGTCTGGCAGTTAAAAGTCCAAGTTTTTGTCTGGCAATTAAAAGTCCAAGTTCTCGTCTGGAAGTTAAAAGTTCAAGTTCCCGTCTAGAAGTTAAAAGTCCAAGTTCTCGTCTTGCAATTAAAAGTTCAAGTTCCCGTTTGGCAGTTAAAAGTCCAAGTTCCCGTATGACAGTTAAAAGTCCATGTTCCCGTCACGCAGTTAAAAGTCCAAGTTCTCGTCTGGAATTCAGAAGTCCAATTTATATTGGAAACTACCTAAAACTCCACCCTTGTTGGCACCTTCATAATCCAAAAGTCCAATTTATATTGGAAACTACCTAAAAGTCCACCCTTGTTGTCACCTTCATAATCCAAAAGTCCAATTGTTATTGGCAACTAATTAAAAATTCACCCTTGTTGGCACCTCTCAAAAGTCCAATTTATATTGGCAACTACCTAAAAGTCCACCCTTGTTGGCACCCCTTAAACTCCAATCTATATTGGCAAATACCTAAAATTCCACCCTTGTTGGCACCTCTCAAAAGTCTAATTTATATTAGCAACCACCTAAAATTCCACCCTTGTTGGCACCTCTCAAAAGTCCAATATATATTTGTAGTGTGTTAATATTATTTTCACATTTTATTTTATTTTTAACTTTATGACGATTATATTTTATTTTTATTTTTATGTCAATTTTGTAGCAATATACCTTCTTTGTAGATAGCATGTGCATAGTGTGTTTAACTTTCTATTTTTCAAATTAATTTGAGTTGATGTAAAAATTTATGACACTACCGTAATAATAATAATGTCTTTGAGTGTTTGGTTTATTATTGCATTTCAATTTCGGAGTTAAAATATAATTTAACTTTCGAGAACCGCTTGAGTGCATATATTCATTTGATCGACTTCTCATAGAGTGATTGCTACATGAATTCACTCTAAGTTAGCTTCAGAGTTAAATTCAGTTGCTCTTCGATTTCGATTGGTTTCAGTCCCGCATTTACTTATTTGATTGTTTAGTATTTTAGTCATTTTCTTACTTCCCGTTGACAAAATGTATTCCTCACCCTCTTGTGTAATTGATATTTGTTTTTACCGCCTTTATTTCTTTAGATAGATAATTAATTAAAAATAATATATATATATATATATATATATATATATATATATATATATATATATATTTATATATATATATATATATATATATATATATATATATATATATAATTAATCTTTTAAAAAATCAAAGAATTTGGTCAACGCCAAGTTCCATTTTTAAAAACTTTGGTCGACACCAATTGATCAATCAACCCAAGCATTATTGACCCATATATCAAGTCATACCCCATTTTTGTAAGTCGACTGCTTTATGCGTCGACATCGACCTTTTCCTTTTCCTTTTAAAACCTTTTTCAAACTCAATCCGCATTAAAACCCTTAGTCCAACATCAATAGACATTTTCTTGAATAAACTCAAAAAACACAATCAAAAGCGATTAGCATTTCATGCCGCGAGCCTTAAGTGGTGGAGAAGGGTGAGAATGGATTTTTATACACTCACTTTGATGTTTCAACACAAGGCGTTCGACTTGGTTGATTGGAATAATCACCTCGACCCCGAACTAGGATTGTTCTGACTTTCCCATTGTACGAGGGAATACGTAGGCACAAGGGACCTAATCTTTGGTGAGCACTCTAATAAAAAAAACCAACCAATTTTCCTTAGCAAGATTTAAAATATCAAATACCTTTCATGCCTAGACCACTTAGACGGTTCCCATCGAGTATGATAAATGTAGGGAGTGCTAGCACATTCTTCTTACTTAACTGACTTTCGAACCCAACAAGGTTGCGATGACCATACCCTATCCTTTCCCCATGGTTTTTCTCAATATTTTCCCTTTCCTTTCTTGAGAATAAATAAAGCTCGATGAGGACTCTCATAAGCCCATCTATGATCATGCAAACTCTAGTTTTATGCATTGCGAAGATCGTATTTTTTGAGGTACAACACCGTCCCAACGACTAGTTTCTGGCTATTACCTATTCTTTGGGAGCAAATATCTCACCCCGAAAATAGGGACCAATGGTCAAGCGCTGAGGGAATTATAAAACCCTCTTAGTTGAGAGGGTCGGGTATTCTTAATCATTCTAAATCATCCTAA
Organism: Lathyrus sativus; assembly: GCA_963859935.3. Classification (NCBI taxonomy): domain Eukaryota; kingdom Viridiplantae; phylum Streptophyta; class Magnoliopsida; order Fabales; family Fabaceae; genus Lathyrus; species Lathyrus sativus. The sequence continues at coordinate 291,787,490 of OZ012738.1, read as the reverse complement.
GACATACACTCTTCGTACTTGCCTTCTCTTATCCCGATTCTTAATTTAGCATCGGAGTGCCTTGCAGGTACACCCCCTCCTCGTCTTTGTAACCCAGCATCACAGGCAAAGTCTCTGGCCCACTTGATATTTCGATCATCCGCCAAGATCAAATGTCTTTTACTGCACTTTTGTTTAATGTCATTTATTGCACTATTCATTTATTACATTGATACAAGTTTTTTTACCATTAAAGTTTGTGTCTACTTTATCTGTAAACATTTCATCTTGTACATTTATTTTGCACAATTTGCTTAATACTTTTCAAGTTAAACTCACAAGTGAACTAAACTCGTGATTGTTTGCTAAAAACATCAGCTAACAAATTAGCACACACTATGGAATATTTTTGTGCGAATATTTTTTACTTTTATGAGAAAGTGTTGCATTACTTTGTTATTTTTGTTTTTACATGAAATATTTTCAATGTCTAGAGTTTTATGCATCTGAGAAATGGTAGTATTTTAGCGGAAAAGGTTCCTCCCAAAATGCTTCTCGTCCCTGAAATGATGGTCTAGGCCCAAAACCACCACTCACTTTGACGGTTGGTACTATAGAGACATCAAACTCTATCAGAGTCACGTGACTAATTCTGACTCCAGTAGCAACTTCGACATCATTATCAGGAGTGGTAGTTTCATTACCACCGGTAAAGAATGTCCCAACTACCCCCCAAAGCTAATTTGGTTGTTGTAGAGGACCATACGCCCCCTTATGTCCCAAGTTTTACTTTACCTCAAGGTGCTAGTGATTACTGTTGAATTCCAAGTATGTCTTAAAATGAACTATTTTTCTTGGCATTTTTCAAATCTTTAATTGTGTTTAGGTGTTTAATTTAATAAGATTGTGTGAATGTTCATTATAATTTCATTAGCCTTTGGATGTCCTTATTTGTGTGTTTGTGTGCAGGAATTAGGCAAGAAAATCAATGAAAGGGACACAAAAGAATAGAAAAGGAAGCCAAAGTAACAAGACTTATTTTAGCTAGCTTGTTGTGTGAGCTTTGGCAAAGAGAAATAGAGGCAAAATAGAAAGATGATAGTAGCTAAATTGTGTTGTGGTCGCAATGCGAGCATGGAGAGAACTAGCTCGTTGTGCGAGCTAAGATATTTTCTTAAAGGGTGGTTTAAGTTTCTGAGGCGCATGAAGTGCCTAAAAGTGGACCTCGTTGTACGAGCTAGTACCGACTTGGAAAGATACTTATGTACTTTTTCTTGCTTTTTGGATCATTATTCTTGCACACAACATTTCCTTGAAGCACAAAAACCCTAGAAACATCATTTCTTCATCTAAGAGGTGATATTCATTAAATAGGAGTTGGATTCCCATCCATTGTCAATTCTTCAACTTGGATACACATTCATCTCCTTCCATTCCTTGTAAAGCAAGCTACCATGGTTATGGGTAGATAAATCCCTTGTATCAAGGATAAATGTAATCTTCCTTAATTTGTATGTGTTTGCTTTGATCTATTGTATGCGAACAAAGTTTATGATCAATGTATGATGAATATCTTTACTTTTAATGTTATACATTTGATTTGAATCACTATTGGAAGGTATTTTTCAAACCTTGATCTAAGTTATTCATCTATCAACGAACAAACTCTAGACATAGATTTGTGATTTTATATTCACTTTGTATCAAGTTTTAAAATTATTGTGTTAATTGTTAGCATGAGACATCATCTAGTAAATAATATGATAATATTCACAGAATCGCTTTAAAGATAAACATTATTGAGAGAATACATGATTATATTGATCGTAACCAAGTTCACATGCTTGATTAATCGAATACATGCAAATAGGTTGATGAAATCTATTCTTGACATGTCTTGTTAAACAAACATCTTTCAAACTTTACTCTTTGCTACAAAATCTTGTGAAATTTATGATACCAAACAAAATCTTTTAAAACCCTCACTTAAGACTTTATAAACTGTAGAACGGCGGTGATATCACGATAATCTCTATGGAGACGATAAAACTATTACTTCAACAAAATGGCGTCATTGCTGGGAATTGTTGATTGATAGTGCAAGCATTGCAATACTTTATCTTGTTTTAAGCTTTGTATTGTTATGTCTTATCTGAGTTTATATTTCTTGTTTTTTTTAATTTGATTGGTTAGCTTTTCAGATATCTGTTTATGCGATGAAGTGTACTCACAAATCAACTTCTACTTGATACTGAGATTGATAGAACTGTGTGAAAACTTAATAGCAAGACCAGACGAAGAAGACAACTAGAGAAGGAAAGAAGAGAATGTGGAGGAACTTCTACTAGTAATCCACAAACAACTCCCATCTTTACACCAATCATGGCAGATCCACCTCCATATCCCGCAAGGGAACTATGCACAAATAGTCTAAGAAGGAACGCTCAATTTGCGAGAAATACAAACAACGGAAGATACTCGGAGATGAAAACTGGGATACTTCAACTTATGTATGTTAATCCCTTCATATGGCTCGATCACGAGGATCCTTACACTCACTTAACAAAGTTCTATGAGATTGCAGGCGCAACGGGAGCTCCAAAAGGTGAAGAGGAATAATTGTTTAAGAGATTATTCCCTCACTCCTTGACAGGGAAAGCAAATGAATGATATCTTGATCAACCGACTCAAACAATGACCGATTGGAATATTTTGGAGGAAAAATTTCTTGAAGATTCTTTCCACTTAATCGATTCATGGAAGAAAAGAAGAGAATTGTGGGTTTCTCTCAAGGTGCTAGTGAAACACTTAATGAAGCTCGGGAGCGGTTCAAATCTATGTTACGCAAATGTCAAGGTCATGGGTTTGATGATCTTACTCAAATCCATATCCTTCGTCATGGACTCGAACCTCAACCTAAAACTCTATTGGATGTTATCGCGAGTGGTTCTTTAATGTCGAATAGTGCAAAAGAAGCAATAACAATTATTGATTGAATGGCACTTAACGGTCATCAAGGCCAACGTAACCTATGTACAACACAAAGGAAACCGATAATGATTGAATTGGGCACTAGTGATGCAATTCTAGATGAAAACAAAATGCTTTCTCAACAAATGGATTATTAACTCAACAAATGTCGAAGCTTCCGCAACAAATAAAAGAGATGCAAGAGATTCCTAGCAAGCATCAACAAGTTGCTTGTTGTGAATTGAGCAAGGGAGACCATTCTTCAGGGTATTGTCCTCCGGTTGGAGAGGAAGTGAATATATGGGGAATCCAAATCAAAATCAATACTACCAACCAAGACAAGATCTTTATCAAGGCAACCAAGGTTACCAACAAAGGGGAAATAAATAAGGTTGTCAACAAGGATGGATACAAAATTCCAGAACTTCAAATCGTCAAAATCCATATCAAAACTACACTCAACCTCCACAATCTCAAAGTGGAAATTCAAAGATGGAAGACACACTCACTCAATTCATGCAAATGTCAATGGCCAACCAAAAAAATACCGATGCAACTATTAAGAATCTTGAGACGCAAGTGGGAAAATTGTCCAAATAATTACCCGACCAACACAAAGGAACTTTTATGGCGAATACTCAAGTGAGTCCAAAAGAGCATTGCAAATCTATTCTTACTAGAAGTGGTAGGGAAGTTAATATGGGAATAGGTGGGGAAATGAGAAAGACGGGGTTGTAGTTCAAAAAGAAAAAGAAATTGATGATGGTGAAGTAGAAAAGAATGTAGAGGGAGACTTAGTTGAAAAGGAGAAAAGAGAGAAAGAAGAAGTAGAAAAGAAATTGAGAGAAGATAAAAAGAAAAAGAATCAAAAGGGGAAGGAGAAATTGAGCAATATACCAATTCAAAGTTTAACTTATCCTCATGCTCCGTCTAAAAAAGACAACGCGAGGCATTACACTTGGCTTTTTTATATTTTTAGCCAATTGCAAATCAATATTCGATTCTCCGAGGCATTAGAGAAAATGTCTACGTATGCAAAATTCATGAAGTATCATTACTATGAAAATTATATACAACAACGGTTGGAAAAGGGATAACATCACATGTGACATGCAGTTGTTACATAGGGTGTGGTTGTATATGCGCAACTTACAATCACAGTCTTACGACCGTTGTAGAAAACCTGAAAGCATGCTATATATGATCACGGTTTCTATAACAAACTGTGGTGGTATATATATTTAGGTAAATAAAATTTTATAAAGGTTATTATAAATAACTGTTGTTAAAAGTACCCAGGTTTTATTATATAATATTGTTTACTGTGAATTTTGGTAAACAACCGTTAGTCTATCAATTTAGGGTAAAATTGACTAACTTGCAGGATCGACCATACTAAATCCTAGAACATGTGCTAAGTATGTAAAAGACCCTAAGCTGAACTCCACGTTTGACTGTGAAATATTTTGGAAAGTAAGATGACTTGAAGATTAAAAATAATAAGTAAAAAAAAGCATGTAATGCATCGAAGATTAAAAGGCAAGAATGTAAAGGTGCAATAATGTAAAAGCTTTTAAAAGTAAATGCTGTAAAGTAAAGGGCGAGAAATTACAATCAAACTCCACGTTCGACTATAACGTCTTTGTAAAGTAAATGGCATGGAAGATAAAGGTGCAAGAAAGTAAAGTGCTTTGAAAATAAATGTGTAAAAGATTCTACTCTGAACTCCACATTCGACTAGAAATCTTTGGAAGTTAAATTGCGGGAAGATAAATAGCTTTGAAAATAAATGGGAGAAAGGTTAAAAGTGTAGAAAAGTTAAATGGCATAAGAATAACTCTAATCTGAACTCCACGTTCTACTAGGGGATCTTTGAAGGTAAAAGCGCATGAAAAGCTTGTAAAATGGTTTAAATGCAAAAGCTAAAAGTTAAAGTGCAGAATGAGTAAAGGCGCTTAAAGGGTAAAGGCAAGTAAATTTCATTAACGAAAAAGGGTTGGTGTTGTATCACATACATTCTCGCTAACTCGTTTCTCTACACGCGGGTACTTTGAGTTGTTTGGAGTGACTAGTATAAAATAAATGAACACCTTTATTACTGTTGCACCCCAAAATTTGACCAACCTTTTCTTAACTTGGTTTATGTTTCATTTCATTTTCTTCTAGAATTTGCATTGCATAGCATTTTTCATTGAACAGGGGATCAAGAGGTTGTGCATAGCAAGAGGAGGTTGCTCAAAGTGTTGAGAATAAGCAAGGGATGTTACTCAAGCATGAATGGACATCAAGTCATCAGGAAGTGGTCAAAGTCTTGTGAAAGAGTTGATGGATGTATGTGGAATATCTCCTAACTTAGAGACTAGTTGAAGGTCATCAGAGGATTGTGAATTCATAATTATGGATGGGGGATGTTGAGAGAGCTCATTGAGTGATTTGATATGCATGTTGGAGCTTATTCAAGTTGTTGTGTGATGTGGAAGAAGCCACAGTCAAGAATGTTGCATCTAGGGTTTTCATTTGGTTAATCCTCAGTCAACTATGAAATTAAAGGAGATTAAAACTTAATTCCAAGTCTCTATAGTTATGGGATGTTGTGTTGAGATGTCTAATATATCATTTCAAGATTAAGTCAAGATGAATCAAGGGTGTGAGAAGTTACTAAATTAGGGTTCTCAGTGTAAAATCCCATATTTAGTGCCCAACTTCAAGATCACCTATCTCAAGATAGAAGTCTCATATCATCTTGACCCCAACATGAAACTTGTAGAGCATGTTTCTAGCTTTCTTTTGAGTACTAGAAGTCATTCATCTAATTTCTAGAACTCAAGTTATGATGCTGACAAGTTACAGGTCCTGAGATGAATGTGATTTTGGTCAACAAACGTCAACCAACTTCCAAGCTATTTTTGACCTAGAAGGATGTTTCTCATCACCTTGACCGAAACATGAAAGTTGTTCCTCATGATCTTAGCTTTCCAAAGACTACTAGAAGTCCTTCATCTGGTTTGTAGAACTCATGTTATGAGGCTTGCAAGGCAGGGGTATTTTGGGAAAGTAGGATTACGGGTCATTTTCATTATAGGTCCATTTCACCACTTTACACACTTCAAATGAAAATCTTTCCAACATGAAACTTGCTCCAAATGGGATAATTTGCACAAAAAACATCAAGGAGTTATGGATTTGGCTTGGATTGGAGAATGGATGTGTAACCTTTTCATGAAGAAAGTTTAAAATCACAAAATGGAATTAATTCATTCCTAACCATTTCAAGGCATGTTTATGCATTTTTTGAGTGACAAGAATGTAACAAATTGTAAGAACACAGATTGTTTCTTAGTAATATCTCTATGTTTTGATGATAACACTTATTAATTTTGTATTCAAGAATTATATACTCTAAACTTGTTCTAGACTATTTGCTACAGGCACTAAAGAAAATATTCTTAAAGAGCAAATTTGGATCTGAACAATGATATTATGAAAGGCTTCAAAGGTTCAAGAGCATCTTATATGAAGATCTGAATGCTGCCTCCAGAAGAGTCTGAGTGCTGTCTACTGAAGATTCTGAAGCAGAAGCCTCTAAAGAATAGAAGACTCTGAGAGTTCAGAAGCTTAGTCATCAGAAGACTCTGAAGATACTGCGCTGCATAAGTATTGAGAATCTGATATAGAAGACTCTGCTCTGACAGAACTACACGCTCAAGCACACAAGCTGCATATACTATGATTCAGCATAATCTGAAGAACATCCCAAGACTCTGAAGATCCAGAAGATCTCTACTCTGGAGATTCTGAAGATCCAGACTCTGATGTTGATAGCTGATCTTACTTAGTGAAGAAGATTTGAATATGTCCGTTGGCATATCTCAACAGCTCTTTCCTCTTCTGTGTTAGACACAAGAACACAGACAAAAAGGTTTTATCTGTGCATTCCATTCTAAGGAAAGTTTCTGCAAAGTAAAAGACAAAAGACATCAGGCTTTTTCAGCATAGCCTCCAATGTAAAGACAAAAGGCTCCAGGCTTTTTCAGCACAGCCTCCAACGTTGAGAAGACTTCATGGATATAAGTGCCAATATAAAGAAGTCCACTCCATCTTCTTCAGTAATGAACGACTTGCAAAAATCACTCAAAGCAAATCTCTCAAAAGCTCTTATATTCTATTTGCTGTAACATTGTTCTTAAACTTAAGAGAAATATCACAGTTGTGATAATATCTTTTTAGAAGCATTCTTACTCTTGTAATAGATTTACATTGATTGTAAAAGGTTTCCTTAAGAGGATCTAGTTGGGATCAATAGCTCTTGAGAATACTAAGAACAGTTGTTCTTAGGTGTTACTATTGTAATCTGTTTGATTAAATAGTGGATTAAGTCCTTGACTGAGAAAGGCAAATCACTCTTGAGAGGGTGGACTGGAGTAGTTGAGTTTAACGAACCAGGATAAAAATAACTGTGTTTGAATCTTTGATTATTTGTCATACTTATTCAACCCCCCCCCCTTCTAAGTATTTTCTCACCTTCAGTTGGTATCAGAGCACCGGTTCTGCGTGTGCTACCACTTAACCGTGTCAGTAAAGATCCAGTGAGAAAAGTTACTTTGATATATATTTGTTTGTCATTATAGGTGATGTTTCTACATCCAATACAGCCAGTTGTAACAAATATGAAGGGGATAGAATCAACACAAAGCCTCCCATGTTTGATGGAGAGAAATTTGATTACTGGAAGGACAGGATAGAAAGTTTCTTCCTTGGGTATGATGCTGATTTGTGGGACTTGGTCATTGATGGTTATGAACATCCTACAAATGAGGATGGCAAGAAAATTGATAGAAAATCAATGACAGAAGCTCAGAAGAAGGATTTCAAAAATCACCATAAGGCTAGGACAATATTGCTTAATGCAATCTCTCATACTGAGTATGAAAAGATTACTAACAGAGAAACAGCTCATGGAATGTTTGAGTCACTTAAAATGACTCATGAAGGAAATTCTCAAGTGAAGGAGACCAACGCTCTGGCGCTTATACAGAAGTATGAAGCGTTCAAAATGGAAGAATCTGAAAATATAGAAACTATATTTTCTAGATTTCAGATCCTCACAGCTGGTCTAAAGGTTCTGGACAAGGGATACTTCACATCAGATCATGTAAAGAAAATCATCAGAAGTCTACCTACCAGATGGAGACCAATGGTGACAGCCTTGAAGATGGCTAAAGATTTGAACAAGATATCTTTAGAAGAACTCATCAGCTCAGTGAGGAGCCATGAAATTGAGCTTGAGGAAGATGAACCTCAGAAGAAAGAGAAAGGTAAATCTATTGCTTTAAAATCTAATAAATCTGCTAAAGCTTTGCAGGTTATTGAAGAAAGCTCTGAAGGATCTTCTTCTGAAGAAGAAGATGAATTATCCATGCTGTCCAGAAGGATCAACAGACTCTGGAAGCACAAGGGAAAGAAGTTCAACAACTTCAGAAAGTCTGATCATAGAAAGGAATCTTCTGGGCACAGAAGATCTGGCAAGAAAGAAGTTGTATGCTATGAGTGCAAAGAACCTGGGCATTACAAGAATGATTGCCCCAAACTTCAAAGAGAAAAACCCAAGAAGAAGTTTGACAAAAAGAAGAAGGTTCTGATGGCAACATGGGATGACTCAGATGAATCTGAACCAGAAGAAGAATGTGCTAATGTTGCACTGATGGCCAGCACAGAAGATCAGGAAGAAGGAACTTCAGGATCTGAATCTGATTCTGAATCTGACGATGACACTGAAGAGGTAATGGCTAAACTTACTAAAGAAGAACTTGTCAAAGTTTTATCAGAAGTTCTGAAAAGCTATAACAATATCAAACTCAAATACAAGAAGCTGAAAAGCAGTCTTGAATCTGAGATTGATCTTCTGAAGACAGAACTTGTTGAGCAAAAAGAAATTAATCTGAAAATCAAAAATGACTTTGAAATAACTCAACAAGAATCTGAATCTGAGGCTAAGTCATGTGAAAAAATTTTAGAAAAATATGACTCTAGCTTTCAGAGATTCCTTACTAAGAGCATAGACAGAAGCAAGATGGCTTTTATGATCTATGGTGTTAGTGGGAACAACAGAAGAGGTATTGGATATGAATCTTCCTCTGGAAGTAATCCAAAATCTGTTGACAAACTCTTCATCAAGAAGACACCTCTGTACTCTCAATTTAAGTTTTGTCACTTAAATGACATTAAACACACAAGCTCTGAGAAGAATACTTATGTGTTTAAACCCAAGGCAAGTCAGAATAAACATTATGTTGAAAAACAGAAGTTTAGACAAACCTACAAACCAACTAGCCCTAAAGGACCCAAGAAGATCTGGGTACCTAAGAGCAAAATAATCCCTGTTGCAGATGTTCTTAGCAGCAAGGTCAGGACTCTGGATGCTCACGACACGTGACAGGAGAAAGGTCTATGTTCCAAATCCTGGAACTTAGATCTGGAGGTGAAGTGAAGTTTGGAGGGAACCAGAAAGGCAAGATCATTGGATCTGGCACTATTGGAAATGGTAAACTTCCCTCTATAACTAATGTTTTACTTGTTGAAGGCTTAAAGCATAACTTATTGTCCATAAGTCAATTAAGTGACAATGGTTATGATATTACCTTTAATCAAAAATGTTGTAAAGCTATTAGTCAAAAGGATGGCTCTATCCTATTTAGTGGTAAGAGGAAAAATAACATTTATAAAATAAATCTTTCAGAACTTAAAGTTCAGAATGTTAAATGCCTCTTGTCTGTTAATGAAGAGCAATGGGTTTGGCATAGAAGATTGGTCCATATTAATATGAGACGTATATCTCAGATTAATAAACTTAATCTTGTCAGAGGACTTCCTAATCTGAAGTTCACCTCAGGTGCTCTTTGTGAAGCATGCCAAAAAGGGAAGTTTTCAAAATCATCTTTTAAATCAAAAAATGTTGTTTCTACTTCCAAACCACTAGAATTACTTCATATTGATCTGTTTGGACCAGTGAAAACTGCATCCATCAGAGGCAATAAGTATGGATTAGTCATTGTTGATGACTATAGTAGATGGACATGGGTAAAGTTCTTAAAACACAAGGATGAGTCACATTCTGTGTTCTTTGACTTCTACAAGCAAGTCCAGAATGAAAAAGATTTCAAAATTATAAAAGTCAGAAGTGATCATGGTGGTGAATTTGAAAATAAATATTTTGAAAAATATTTTTCTGAAAATGGCATTGCTCATGATTTTTCCTGTCCTAGAACTCCACAACAAAATGGGGTTGTAGAAAGGAAAAACAGAACTCTGCAAGAAATGGCCAGAACCATGATCAATGAGACAAATCTGGCAAAACACTTTTAGGCAGAAGCAATTAACACAACTTGTTACATTCAGAATAGAGTTTCTGTAAGACCTCTTCTGAAAAAGACTCCATATGAACTGTGGAAGAACAGAAAGCCCAACATTTCATATTTTCATCCTTTTGGATGTACTTGCTATATACTTAATACTAAAGAGAATCTTAACAAGTTTGATTCCAAAGCACAGAAATGTTTCATGCTTGGTTATTCTGAACGCTCTAAAGGCTACAGAGTATTCAATACTGAAACACAGATTGTGGAAGAATCTATTCATGTAAGATTTGATGATAAGCTTGGCCCTGAAAAGCCAAAGCAGTTTGAAAATTCTGCAGATAGAGAAGTGATTCTCACAGACTCTGAAGGCTTAGAGGCAGAAAAGGCTAAAGAGAAGGAATCTGAAGCAACTCCAGATGCTATTCCCTTATCTTCTCAATTGGACAACTTACACATTTCTGAAAGATCAAATGTCAGAGGATCTTCTTCCAGAATCAAGGCATCTCACCCAGAAGATGTAATTATTGGAAAGAAAGATGATCCAATCAGGACAAGATCCTATCTCAGAACATCTGAATCTTCATTGTTTGGCTTAGTATCAATAATTGAACCAACATCTGTGGATGAGGCTCTAAAAGATAATGAATAGATTGTTTCCATGCAAGAAGAGCTAAATCAATTCACCAGAAATGAAGTTTGGGATCTGGTTCCTAGACCTAAAGGATTCAACGTTATTGGAACAAAATGGGTCTTCAGGAATAAGTTGAATGAAAAGGGAGAAGTTGAAAGGAATAAGGCAAGGCTGGTTGCTCAAGGTTACAGTCAACAAGAAGGTATTGATTACACTGAAACTTATGCTCCAGTGGCAAGGTTAGAATCTATACGCCTTCTTATTTCATTTGCTGCATAGAATAACATCACTCTATATCAGATGGATGTTAAAAGTGTCTTTCTTAATGGTATTATAGAAGAGGAAGTATATGTCCACCAACCTCCTGGTTTTGAAAGTGAAAACTTTCCAGATCATGTTTTTAAACTAAAGAAAACTCTTTATGGCTTAAAACAAACTCCCAGAGCTTGGTATGAGAGGTTGAGCAATTTCCTTCTGAAGAAAAATTTTATCAGAGGAAAAGTGGACACAACTTTATTCTGTAAAACTCTTAAGAAAGATCTGTTGATTTGTCAAATATATGTAGATGATATTATTTTTGGATCAACAAATATTACGCTTGGAAAGGAGTTTGCTAAATGTATGCAGGCAGAGTTTGAGATGAGTATGATGGGAGAATTGAGATTCTTTTTGGGAATCCATGTCAACCAGACTCCAGAGTGCACCTACATACATCAGACCAAATATGTTAAAGAGCTTCTGAAGAAGTTCAACATGGTTGATAGTAAGATGGCCAAGACTCCAATGCACCCTACAAGCACTCTAGGTAAGGAAGAGGTAAGTAAGAAGGTAGATCAGAAACTCTACAGAGGTATGATAGGATCTCTTATATACCTGACTGCTTCTAGACCTGATATTCTGTTTAGTGTCTGCTTATGTGCAAGATTCCAATCAGATCCTAGAGAATCACACTTAACAGCTGTTAAGAGGATTCTAAGGTATCTGAAAGGTACTACTAACATGGGTCTGTGTTACAGAAGTTCTGATGAATATTCATTAGTTGGATTATGTGATGCTGATTATGCTAGAGACAGAGTTGAACGTAAAAGCACTTCTGGAAGCTGTCAGTTTCTTGGAAGCCATCTGATCTCATGGTACAACAAAAAGCAACCCACTATTGCACTATCAACTACAGAGGCAGAATACATTGCTGGTGCTGGATGTTGTACGCAGATGCTCTGGATGAGGAGTCAGTTAGAAGATTATCAGATCTATGAGAGTAATCTTTCTATCTTCTATGATAATACTTCTGCTATATGTTTGTCAAAAAATCCAATCTTACACTCTAAGGCTAAACATATAGAAATTAAACATCACTTCATCAGAGACTATGTTCAGAAGGGTGTAATAAATCTAGCTTTTGTTGATACAGATCATCAATGGGCTGATATTTTCACAAAACCCCTTGCTGAAGATAGGTTTAAGTTCATTCTGGAAAATATTTATATGGATTTTTGTCCAGAGTAATATTTATCAGAGGCAACTTCTCAGATGAAAAATGTTTAAAGATCTGAAGTATTTCATCTGATTATTTATTCATTTATCTTTGATTGATTTATTTGTGTGAAACTCTGAACTAACAAACTCAGAAGATCTGAACGTTGGAAACGTTTCATTTCTTGAGAGACATCAGATGCACATAAAAGCAAACACGTGTCACTCAGAATCTGAAAAGATGGAGTGCTCTAATGAATTGACGTGTGAGGTACTGCTTTGAAAATCTCATTTTTCTTGGATTTCCCTCCATTTGTCATATCTTTAAATTGAAATGATTATTTTCATTAAATGTTGTGTAAACGTGCTTATGTGTCTTTTGATATGCCCAATGGTTTTTTTTTGTTTTCTATAAATACCACCTATCACAACATTTTCACACTTTTCACACTCACTACACTTATGCGTTTTTGCTTACTCTTCAACCTCTTCCAAAACCCTAAACCCAAATCAAGATCTTCATCTTCATCAATGGCTTCTCCATCAAATGTTTCTGAAATCTCCAACAAAAATATAATGTACAGGAAACCAGTACGTACTCTTTTTACTCCAGTTGTGAATCTTGAGGTTTTGTGTGAGAGCTTCGTTGATCTTGAATCATTAGAAGAAAATGGGTTTGACCTAACAACTGCCATTAAAGCTCAAGGCTGGGAGAAGTATTTTGAGAGACTGATGGGTCCTGTGTACCCAACTCTTGTGAAGGAATTCTGGATTCACGCTCATGCTGGTCCTAAGTTCATTCACTCATCTGTCCTTGGGAAGGAGATAGTGATCACTGAGAAACTGATCAGGCAATTGTTCAGTTATGAAGGATCTGATGGTGTTACAAACCTAGCCTCTTCACGTATTGATATGGCTAAGGTGTATGAAGAGATTACTGTATCTGGAACACCAACAAGTAAGGTTAAAGATCTGAAACCTATCTATAGGATCTGGGCAAAGATATTTATGAGTACAACCTTTCACTGAAAGTCAACCAACTCACCAGACTATGTGAGTACAGATTATTTGTACTTCATGTACTGCATCAGCAAGAACATTAAGGTGGATCTGCCCTATCTGATTTTCAGTCATCTTCTGACTCATGTCAAAGAAACTAGAGAAAAGGTCAGAGCTAAAGCTGGGAAAGTCAAAACTTGGATACCTCTGGGAAGACTTATTTCAGACATCCTTACAGAGAATCAGTTGGTGAAGCATCTGACAGATGCAAAAACAACAGAGGATTTGTCCTACATCATTGGATTTGAGATAAACGGACTCACTCTGAAAAGAATGAAGATCATTTCAGAGCTGAATGGTAAACTAAGGAAGATAAACTCTGAGGAGGTAAATGGTAGAAGGATACCTATAGAAGATTTTCCAGTGTTCAGCGCAGATGAACCAAAAGGTATTGTCTGGGCTTACATTGCAGAGTGTCTGAAGGAAGGAATTACTCTACCTGCTAACCTTGTTCAAAAACAAGGAGAAGAATTGCCAAATCTGATGAAGGAAAGGCGTAGTAAGAGAAAAGCTGAAGAAGGCTCTGTTCAGAAGAAAAGGAAAGAATCTGAAGTTTCAAGGAAGAAAAAGAAGAAAGGAGTAAAGAAAGCCAGAGTCAATTCTAGGGATGCTACTCTGGAAGAGATAAGAGACACTATTCATCAGGTATTAACATTTGATCCTACCCTTGCTGTTCATTCACCCCTTTCATCACCTCAACTCTCTCCAACCCTTAGACATAGAACTTCTAAACCCCAACCATCTGCAAACCTTTCATCTGAACCACCTTCATCTCCCCCAGTACTATCTCAACCATCTTCTGTACCAATAAACTCTGAACCCCAACCTCATACTACATCTGAACCCCCTCAACCTACTTCACCAGAAATTCCCCAACCAGAAATTCCCCAACCAGATATAATCATCTCAGAACCAAACCAACCAGAGACTGTTCAAACTGAACACTCTGAACAACCAGCTCCACCAGAAGATCCAAATATTTCTGAAGATATTCTGGATATCCAACCCCTGAATCAATCCATTAATATTTCTTCAACATCTGTTCACTCAGAAGAATCTTCTGACTGTGAATCATCTGATTCATCTGTTTTTGAACCAGAGTCTCTCAAACAAGCTCATTCTGACATTGCTATGAAGGAACATGTTAACATTTCTATGTTTCATACTCCACCCAACTCCCCACATCAGATAACCATCCCTCAACCATCTGAAACTCACCCATCTGAAACCCAAACCATCCCTCAACCATCTGAAACCCATCTATCTGAAACACAAACCATTCCTCAACCATCTGAAATCCATCTATCTGAAACACAAACCATTCCTCAACCATCTGAACCCCCTCTATCTGACACCCAAACATCTCAACCAACACCACCTCAACAACAACCATCTGAACCTACACCATCTGAACCTACTCCTGTTAACACTCCCAATCCTGAACCTTCTGAACAGTCAGATCTAGGATCATGTGTTAATATTATGTTTGAAATATTCAAGAAGGAGATAGATTCTGAGTATGCTCGTGTTAAGGAAGTGTGCTTGTCATGTTTGGATCCGGCTGTTTCAAATGCTGCTTGGAAACGTTTCATCTGGATGTTCAACAAAGCTGCTTTAAAAGTTAGAGCTAAATGTTCTAAGCTTGCAAAGACTCAGTTTGCAGAGTTGATCAAGATAACTCTGATGAACATGCCTCCTCCTCCTCTTGTGTTGCTTCTGGAAGCTGCTCCTCCAGAGGCTCCTGAATCTGAAATGGTTGAACAAGCTTCTGAAGAGAACCAGTTTGAAGAGAACAATGCTGCTACTGCATCTGCTCCTTCTTCATCTGTGGTCACAGAGCTTGTGAATGATGTCAAGGAGATAAAAAGTTGGATGGTAAAGCAAGAGAAGACAACTGATGAGATTAAGACCTGGATGTCTAAGCAAGAAGATTCAACAGCCAAAATGACAGAGCTTCTGACCCTTATTGCCTCACGCCAAACTTAGTTTTATTTGATGTTTTTGCACATGTTATTGCTTCTGTTGTTTTCTTATTGTTGTGTTATGCTTTTTGGCATCTATCTGTTTGATTGTGAACTTTAATATGGTTAAATGAAAGTTGATGTTTTTGATTCTATATGCTTCTTTTCTTCTGTATCTTTATGTCTTTAAAAATCTTTTTTATTATGACAAAAAGGGGGAGAAAAAGAGAATCTGATTGTCCAACCTATAAGCAATTACTAAAACTGAAATTCAGACATTTTATTAACTTACTTTGAATTTAAGTCCTTCAGATTACATTGATATATCTGACATAATTCATTGAAGGTACCCTGAGACTTTTTCAACCAGAACCTGATCTTCCAAGGCAAATCTGAGTATTCAATCAACTCTGATATCTTACTATGATACCTTTACTCTGAAAGATAATTCAAGCAAGATGATAACCAAGCGCTCTGACTAAAGGAAGTCATAATTATCTGGCATCAAGATTTGATTCTGAAAGTCAAACCTCTTGCATCAGGATCTGAATCTGAAATACACTCAATCAAAAAGGGAAGTGTTTTCTTTTATTAGAGTATTCATTTCAGGGGGAGATTGTTAATCTCAAGGGGAGTTATAATTCATACTTTTTATTGAACAAAATTTCTCATGTTTTGTCATCATCAAAAAGGGGGAGATTGTAAGAACACAGATTGTTTCTTAGTAATATCTCTATGTTTTGATGATAACACTTATGAATTTTGTATTCAAGAATTATATACTCTAAACTTGTTCTAGACTATTTGCTACAGGCACTAAAGAAAATATTCTTAAAGAGCAAATTTGGATCTGAACAATGATATTATGAAAGGCTTCAAAGGTTCAAGAGCATCTTATATGAAGATCTGAATGCTGCCTCCAGAAGAATCTGAGTGCTGTCTACAGAAGATTCTGAAGCAGAAGCCTCTAAAGAATAGAAGACTCTGAGAGTTCAGAAGCTTAGTCATCAGAAGACTCTGAAGATACTGCGCTGCATAAGTATTGAGAATCTGATATAGAAGACTCTGCTCTGACAGAACTACACGCTTAAGCACACAAGCTGCATATACTATGATTCAGCATAATCTGAAGAACATCCCAAGACTTTGAAGATCCAGAAGATCTCTACTCTGGAGATTCTGAAGATCCAGACTCTGATGTTGATAGCTGATCTTAATTAGTGAAGAAGATTTGAATATGTCCGTTGGCATATCTCAACAGTTCTTTCCTCTTTTGTGTTAGACACAAGAACACAGACAAAAAGGTTTTATCTGTGCATTCCATTCTAAGGAAAGTTTCTGCAAAGTAAAAGACAAAAGGCATCAGGCTTTTTTCAGCACAGCCTCCAATGTAAAGAGAAAAGGCTCCAGGCTTTTTCAGCACAGCCTCCAACGTTGAGAAGACTTCAGGGATCTAAGTGCCTATATAAAGAAGTCCACTCCATCTTCTTCAGTAATGAACGACTTGCAAAAATCACTCAAAGCAAATCTCTCAAAAGCTATTATATTCTATTTGCTGTAACATTTTTCTTAAACTTAAGAGAAATATCACAGTTGTGATAATAGCTTTTTAGAAGCATTCTTACTCTTGTAATAGTTTTACATTGATTGTAAAAGGTTTCCTTAAGAGGATCCAGTTGGGATCAGTAGCTCTTCAGAAGACTAAGAACAGTTGTTCTTAGGTGTTACTATTGTAATCTGTTTGATTAAATAGGGGATTAAGTCCTTGACTGAGAAAGGCAAATCACTCTTGAGAGGGTGGACTGGAGTAGTTGAGTTCAACGAACTAGGATAAAAATAACTGTGTTTGAATCTTTGATTATTTGTCATACTTATTCAACCCCCCCTCCCCCCCCCCCCTTCTAAGTATTTTCTCACCTTCGCAAATAAGATGTCATTTTTGTATTTCATTTTTGGTGACATTTTCATGTGTTTTTCAAAGGCATTTTCAAGTGAAACTTTGATAATCAAATGTCAACCATGTGATCAAACCAAGGGACAAATCATATCCACATGATCAAATTAACTTCCCAGCATGGATTTTGAATGAAAAACAAGGTAATTGGGGCATTTTCATGTGTGCATGAGTATGAGAAAAGTGAGATTGGGCATTTCCAAAATTGAGACAATCAAGGTGCAATTGGGTCTTCATTTGCTGCTGAGTCCATCATATATAAAGTTAAGATCATTTTTGAGACTTCATTCATGCCAATTCGTGCCCTAGAAGCTAACAAACAGTTGGAGCAGCCAAGTGAATTTTCAAAATCGTGAATCATAATTAAGGAGTTTTTAGAGTAATTCAAGGTCAAATTCACATCCAGCAAGCTTCATTGAGTGATTCTGGAGAGTTTTGTCAAGCTTCTTCAAGTGTAGAAGGCTCAGTGGAAGCTCTCCACTAGGTAACCTACAAATTGATATTTCTCTCTATTTATGATGCATTTTCCTGCCATTTTTGCATGATTGAGACCTAGGAATTGTGTAGATCATTTATAACTAAAATGGACTAGCATTGGTGATGATTTGTGTTTGAAGCTCCAAAATGTTTCTCTTCGATCAGGCTTGTGTGTTGCTTAAAACTAAAAACTAAACGCATATTTATGATCCACGTGAGATGTAGATAATTTTTGACCTATTTATGATCCACGTGAGATGTAGATAATTTTTGACATATGTATGATTTGGTTCAGTGTAGCCCCACCTGAGTTTTTGAACTCACCGGAGAAGGTGACCGGAGCCGCCATGGTCTGGCACCTGATTTTTCCCTTCGTTTCTTTGTTTAGATGAAGA
This sequence comes from Lathyrus sativus, assembly GCA_963859935.3. Lineage (NCBI taxonomy): Eukaryota > Viridiplantae > Streptophyta > Magnoliopsida > Fabales > Fabaceae > Lathyrus > Lathyrus sativus. Next base: position 291,769,236 of record OZ012738.1, on the reverse strand, counting down.
AGATGACCACGTGTTTGCTTGTGAGCCTTTGGATCTGTTTACTGTTGATTGTACGTGTGAGATTAAGACGTACCATGCGCTTGCGTTGACCTCACCACACGCTATCATGATGAAACTCACTGTTTCATTTAAATATCTTTGCCTGGCCTCTGATTTGCATACTTTTTGATCCAACTGCCCAGAGTGTGACTTGTGGTGCACCTCTATTGACTCACTGCACATGATGACCACACACTCACGTTTTATTTATTTTTTGTTGGACTTTGGCCCTCACGTGCTATTTGCACCCCCTGCCTGAGCCCACCTGTTTTTTCAACGCGTTTGGGCTGCTATTTGCACCCTTTGTTTTTTTTATTTTCCTTTTATTTTGTTTTTTTATTTTATTTGTATATGTTTTGATTTAATTCCATTTAAAATACTGCCAAGCTTGATAAAATTTCCCAAAAATATGTTTTAGCAACTTTGAGATGTCCTCTAATTTTAAGAATTTTTTTGGTTTTATTTTCAATTAAAAAAGGAATTATCAATTGGAAGTGTTTTAAGTGAGTTAAATCTTGAATTTGTGTGATTCTTGTTTTGTTTATCTCATTTCCTTTTGATCCAATGACTAAAATTTAATCCTCATATCCATGATGAGTTGATTAAATTTTGAGGACCATTTTGCCCCTTTTTGGTTGAATTTTGATGCATTTCATTTGACCCTCGACAATCCTCATTCACAATGGAACACCCTTGTGAATCAATTTCTTTAGTGGTGTTGTGAATTGATTTTGATTGTGATTTCTTGGCCTCTATTTGCCAACATGTTTAGGTGCTTTGTGCATTTTATTTGATCATTTTTGAACCATTTTCCTAATTTTGAGGAAACTTGCAAGTCAAGTTACCTCCAAGGGAGGTTAATACAAGTGCATGACCTAGTTTGAGTTGGAAATGACCTTTGTGGATCCATTAAGCTCTCAAATCATCTTGTTTCATATAATAGACATGTTGAGCTTGATGTATGCTCATTTTTAGGTCAAAATTATGTTCATTGCTTGTTCATTTGTGTGCTTCTTTTTTTTGCTTCCATTTAATGTTTCCATATGTGACTTGTTTGTATCCTTTTGTGTGGTTGCCTCTTATGCATTTCTTCTTTGTTTCATTTCATATGTGCATGCTTGATTGAGATGAGCTTATCGAGGCTACTGCCCCACACTATTTTCCTCCCACTTTCATTCTTACTTGTGCATCTTATGTTTGCATTTTCATTTGCATGTTCTTTCTTCTTCTTCTTCGTCTTTTACTTTTCTTTGCCATGCTCCCCATAAGTTCTCTAACCTCTTGAGGTTATGATAGACATTAGGTGCCTAACCATGCATGATAACATTAGGTAGTTCCCTTTTGTATCCCAACTTTAAGTCCACTTTGCATGATAACTTTTAGGATTGATTAGTCTCCCATTAGTGTCCTTTCTTCTCTTCTCATCTTCAAACATTCATAAAACACTTAATAAATAATGACAAGTGTTGTAGGCTACAAGCCTTAAGCTACTTGAGAAATGGTGATTGGGGGGCTTCCTGTCAATGACCTAGAGTGTTTAGTGTACACCCTTTGGGTGATATACGGCGCATTTGCTCTTAGGTCATAGTCTCTAGTGCGACATGAGTTACAAATCAAGTTCAAAACACTTCTTCTCTAAAAAACACAAAAACACTTTAAACCTTTTTCATCCTTCGGGATCTTAATCAGGAAAATATTTTCATAAACAAGAGTGTTGTTAACTTTTAGTTCTACGGAAAATGGTAACGCCTAAGTCTCCAATGGTCGAGCTACATACACCAACTGCTAGAACTACTTGTTAACCCTACTCGGGCCTAAAAAACTTTTGAACCAGCCTGTGGTCTTGTTAGCCGAACTATGTTGACTCTAACTTTCCCATTGCACGATGGAGTACGTAGGCACAGAGCGGCGATGCTCTGCCGAGTCACTTCTCTTTTCTTTTTCTTTTGTCCCTTGACCTGTAGCGTAGATAGATTGATCACCCTTTTAGATAGATAACAATGCATGGATCCCGTCGAGTACGACGGACATGAGGGGTGTTAATACCTTCCCCTTGCGTAACCGACTCCCGAATCCAAAGTTGGTTACGATGACCTTATCTTTCCCTTTTTTCGTCAGGTTTTTCCTATGGTTTCCTTTCCCTCTCTTTGGGATAAATAACGAAAGGTGGCGACTCTTCTGTTTTCCGCCGGGTGTTTTTCGCAGTTACGATAGCTGGCGACTCTGCTGGGGACTATGGTTCCCTATGCGAGTCAATCCTAGCGCTTGTTTGTTTGTCTTTGAGTGTTGTATATATGTGCTTTATTTATTTTTCCGCATTTACTTTTAGCATCTTATATCATTATTGTTGTGCTGTGGGGAGGGAATGTTTCGCTGAGAGATAAGCCAGACCCAGGCTTAAGTATAGACATAGCTTTAGTAGTGGAAAGTAGTGGTGGATGTGCTTGCTTTGCTCGTACTAGTTCACCATGAAATTCGCGCTCGAACGAGATTCTCTTTGACGATTTTCTTTCTGGCCTTTTGGGCTCGAAGGAATTTTGGATCTGAGGGTTGTCGACTCTGGGGACCGATCATTTGTGAGTCAGCTAAGTGAGGCCTCTTTAAGAGATTATGATGTTAAACCAGAAATGGTGAACGTATCACCGTTTCTTGAAAGTCTGTGATGCTGACAAACGCATAGGATGTCGAACCTTATCAGTGGATAGGTCCATACCTGTGAGAGGGATTGGGTTGTGCAGGAAACCTTGGCTTTCAAAATACCCCGGTTCTTTACAGTGTGAATCTATGTATTAGTGGGTTCTGTTGTTGGTACTTTGTTCTTGCTAAGGTGGAGTGCTGGTTCTTCTCAACCAACAGCATAGCAGTCTTGATCCCTTGTTTGCATTTGCATTTGCATTTTCATCGGCATTTCATTAACATGTATTTGTGTTACAGGTGTATATTTCTCCTTCGATTCTAGTGATCTTGTTCCCTTATTGTTGATATGGAATCCTTAAAGAGAATAGTGGCTTACAAGCTTCCAGCTCCTGATGTTAGTTCTTTGCTGGGTTTGGTTTCTATGGCTGATGGGAAGGTTATGGAAGACTTCAGACAGTCCTATGGGAGGTTATTGAGATGCGTCTGCAAGCCTTCAGTATACGAGATGGATGGTCTTTATGCTCTTCTATAGTTCTACGATCCATAGCTGAGGTGTTTTGTTTTCCTGACTATACCCTGGCGCCTACCTTGGAGGAGTATTCTATGCTGTTAGGCTTGCCCGTTCTTGATCAGATGCCATTTGTTCATACTGACGCTAAGCCTAATCTGGCTGAGCTAGCTGTTGTATTACACTTGGATGCTTCAGAGCTAGAGGGGAATTTGACTAAGTGGAATGGAGTGTTTGGCGTTCCTTTGGTTTTCTTGGTTGATAAGGCCCGGCAGTTCGCTAAGGATGGTTGTTGGATTGTATTTGGCACTATTCTTGCTCTTTGTATCTATGGCACCATATTGTTTCCTAATCTCCTTGATTTTGTGGATTTAGATGCATTCCATATTCTGGCTTCAGGCAACCCAGTGCCTACTCTTCTTTGAGGTGTTTATCATTTTGTACACTACAAGAATGAGAACCGAAGAGGAAAGAATGTAGCTTGTTGTGTTCCTTTGTTACACAGATGGTTTGCTAGCCATATGCCCAAGGCGGGTCCGTTTGTTGCTACCGCTAGTACTTTAGAGTGGTCCGAGAGGTTGATGGGTCTATCTGCAGAGAATATTACTTGGTTTGACCAGGATCTGCTTGGTACGGAGGTTATTTATAGTTGTAGTGGATTTCCTAACGTCCCTTTGGTCAGAAAGAAAGGTTGCATCAACTATAACCCTTCCCTATTGGTCATACAGTTTAGGTATGCACTGAGGGAGCCTCCTAAGGAAGAGGAGATACAGGAATCTCTATATCTCACTGGTTTATTGGAGGGTGAGACTTTAGGCTGACTTGAGCATGCTTGGAATAACATTCACAGGAAGGGGAAAGCCTTATTGGGGAAGAGTAACAGCCGAGCATATGACCCTTACCTGACTTAGATTCATGATAGAGCTGCGAAGTTCTTGATGCCATTTCCTTCAGTAGCACCTCTGCATCCTCTCATGATAGAGGAACCCACTACCGTAGACATTCAAAAGTACAATCAGGTATTGTTTAAGAAGGAAGAGTTGAGAAAAGCTAATGAGGAATTGGAGAAAGAGATCATCCAGCTTCGAAGTGAGAAGATTAATGTTGTTCACTCCTTCAAGAAACAAACTGAAGTTGTAAACAAACTGGGTATGGATCTGACCAAGGAGATCGGTTCAAGGGAGCGTTTGGGTTTGGATTTCAAGGCTGGCAACAGTGTTCTTGCTACTAAGAAGGAAGAGTTGGATAAGGCTTACTTGAGGATTTCTAAGTTTGAGAACCAATGGAATGCCACGCTCACCGACAACAAAGAGCGCGAAGACAGGTTAAAGCTATAGATCAGCAAGTTGAAGACGCAGCTCAATGCTAAAGATGGGGAGATTGCAGCAGAGGCATCACTTAGACGAGATAGTGAGTACAGGTTGAAGGAAGCGATTGCAAACTTGAAGGATCTCAGGTTGAGAGCTGATTCCAAGAGATGCAGGCTTGAGGCATGTTTCAGGGAAAGAGCTTGGGACGACCATGTTGAGAGTCTACAGCATATTGTTAGCCGGCAGGATTTGCTTATTCAGGGACTGCTTGCTAGGCCAGATCATCCTGAGATGCTGAAGCTACTGGAGGACTTCCGGTCTCGTCATCCTGCTTGACTATCTTGTTTATCTCTATTATAGTTTGTAGCTTATTGTCTGACCATCAACAGGCTTGTTGGTTGAGGTCTTTTCATTATTGTACTCAGTTGTAGCTTGTACATTGCCTGTTGGCCTGTGATTATATACGAGTTGTTGTTCTATGTTTGTCCGTAGGGTTCTCCATCGTTGTATTTTTCCCGGAAACTAGAATCGAGGGGGAAATTTCCATGTTGCATACATACATGTCTGCATTTTAGCATTTTTCTCGCATTGCAAGTGCATCGGAACTGTTAATCTTATTTCTCCTGTGGTTTACTAGTATTTCAGGATTGCTGATCTAACGACTCACCGGTATGCAACTAGGAGGAACCAGAAGAGAGTCATGGAGCAGATGCAAGCAGAGATGCAGGAAATGAGGGACCGTATGGCCCAATTCATGGAAGTTATGCAAGGAGTGGCTAATGGACAAGAGCAACTCCGGACTCTAGTGCAGCCCTTGATTGCACGTGTTGATGGCAATGGTGTGTTTCACGGTGGGGACATTGTTAATCCTCCTCGTATTGAGACTCCTCGAGCTGATAATTATATGCATGCCTTAGTCATCCCTACTGCTGGAGGGAATGGTCGTGCTGCTGGTGCCGGTAATGCGGCAGGTTTCAACAATGTTGGTTTTGGTAATGGTGGTAATGGTAATGGGAATGGTTATGGTCCTGACACTACTTGTGCTATACACGGTAATATGGATCACACCTGGAATGAAGACAGGCAAGAGGATGTGTTCTTGCCAAGGGTTGTGGCTGCTGAATTACCCTCCAAATCTAATAGGAGGATTAAGATGATTGAAGAGAAAATGAGGTCTCTTGAAAGCCAAAACTCTATGGGCCTGGATATCGCTAACCTGGGACTGATCCCGAACTTGAGAGTGCCACCAAAGTTCAAAGTCCCAGACTTTGATAAATACAAGGGTACCACCTGCCCGAGGGTTTATTTGAGGTCCTATTATCATAAGATGTCTGCCTACTCAGACGATGAGAAATTGCTCATGCATTTCTTCCAGGATAGTCTGTCTGGTCCTTCGTTGGAATGGTACATGAGCTTGGAGCCCGTGAGTGTCCGTAGTTAGAGGGATTTGGCCGAGGCATTTGTGAAACATTATCAATACAATAGCGACCTTGCTCCCAACAGGTTCCAACTTCAAAATCTTTCACAAAAGAGCAATGAATGTTTCAAAGAATATGCTCAAAGATGGCGGGAGTTGGCAGCCAGGGTGCAGCCACCTATGGTGGAACGTGAGCTCGTTGATATGTTTGTCGCCACTCTGCTAGGCGTTTATTATGAGAAGCTCACTAGCAGCATGTCGGGTAGTTTCTCTGACTTAATTATCACCGGAGAGAGGGTGGAAAATGGTATTAAGTTAGGAAAGATAAGTGCTAGTGAAATGCCCTCAGCTGGAGGAGGCAAGAAGGTGTTCGGTAACAAAAGGTGAGGGGGAGATACTAACTCCGTGTCCAGTTCACGTGGGAGAGGTAGAGGTCCGAATCGGCAGCAACAGCAGATTGCCAGTATTACAATTCTTGCAGTTCAACAGCCACAACAACAACAACGTCAACAACAACAGCAACCTCAGCAAAATCAGCAGGGGTATAGAAGATATCAGGACCGAGGTCGGGCGGCAGTAAATAGACATTTTGATGCGCCTCCCATGCCGTATTCTCAGATATTGCAAGCTTTGTTACAACTGCAGTTGATTAACAAGAGGATCATGGCTCCCCTGACTGGGCCTCCTCCACCCGGGTACGACACAAACGCTCGATGTGAGTTTCATTCTGGTGCCCCGGGGTATAACATCGATAATTGTAAAGCCTTTAAGCATAAGGTGCAGGACATGATTGAAAGTAAAGTAATTAACTTCTCTAATGATGTTCCTAATGTGGTACAGAATCTCATGCCGAATCATGGGCAGGCTGAGGTTAATGCAATTATCGAGGAGGATGTTTTGGATTTGATAACGGATGTTAATGAGCTGAAGACACCCTTAAGCTTTATGAAAGCTAGATTGCTGAAGGGGGGTGTTTTCCCAGGTTGTGCTAAGAATTGTGCTGAGTGTTTGGTGAATCCTGAGGGATGTGGGCAGTTGAAAAGATGCAACCAAGAGATGATGGATAGTGGAGTATTACAATTTGACCGGTCTGTTGGAAGAGAGCCTGAAGAGTTGGTGGCTGAAGAAAGGGATGAGATTGCAACAATCTCCATTCCGTACAAGACTGTTACCATTTATGCGCCAAAGCCACCAACAATGACCATAACAAAAGCAGGTCCCGTGCCGTTTGAAAGCACCAAGGCTATTCTGTGGAACTATGGAGCCGAAGTGTATTGCAATGGATAGAAAGTAGACTTGAATTGTCCCCCTGCGGATTCGGTAGTTAATCTTGTGGGAGCAAGAGGCATTACTCGTAGTGGCCGGGTCTTTTCGTCACCTGAAGTGATTGTTGATAAGGTTGACAAGGGGAAAAGACCAGTGGTAGAGGAGACTTCTCAATCTGGGGGAAAAGAAATCTTTGTTGAAAGACGCATAAGAGTTTATGAGGCTGATACGGAAAAGGGACTACAAGATAGTCGATCATTTGCAGCAAACTCCTTATAAGATATTTATCTTGTCGATGTTACTTTGTTCTGAAGCGCGTAGAAATGCACTGTTGAGAACACTGAACACTGCTTACGTGCCACAAGAAATTTCGGTTAATCAACTCGAGGGAGTTGTGGCGCACATAAATGCAGGAAACGGCCTGGGTTTTACAGACTTGGATTTGACGCCAAGAGGCAGAAACCATAATTGTGCGCTGCATATATCATTAGAATGACGAGGGGTTGTTATGTCTCACGTACTTGTGGATACGGGATCATCCTTGAACGTACTTCTGAAGAAATCCCTAATGAAGTTGGACATGCAGGGGTTGATTTGCACACCAAGTGATTTGGTGGTGCGTGCGTTTGATGGAACCCGAAGATCTGTGTTTGGGGAGGTAACTTTGCCCATTCAGGTGGGACCTGAAGTGTTTGATGTAGTGTTTTACATTATGAATATTCAGCCATCCTACAGTTGTTTACTAGGTCATCCATGGATTCATTTAGTAGGAGTTGTGACCTCCACGCTACATCAAAAGCTAAAGTATATGGTTGGCGGTAGTGTTGTTACAGTGTGCGGGGAGGAGAATATAATGGTCAGCCACTTATCATCCTTCAAGTATGTTGAGGTGGACGGATAGATACAGGAAACCCTTTGTCAGGCCTTTGAAACAGTCAAGATTAAAGACAAGTCTCCTGTTGTGAGCAAAACATCGGAAGTGGCCATGTCTTCTTTTAAAGAGGCTCAAGCAGTGGTACAAACTGGGGTAGTGCAAGGATGGGGCCAAGTATTGGAGATTCCCCACAAGCAAGACAAGTTTGGTTTAGGATACCGACCGTCATTTTCTTCTTCATCCTCGCAGAGTGCGCCACGCTATAAAGGACCTGTGCAGTTCACTAAGGGGGGAGTAATCTTCGAAAGAATCAATGTTGTGTCTGACGAAGAAGGAGATAGTGATCGTGATATGGATACCTGGATTAAGCCGTGTACTCTAGGACAGAGCCTGCGCAACTGGTCCATTGAAGAATTCGTTCAAGTGACGACAGAACAATAATGCTTTGTTTTTTCCGATTATTGTACTACCCTATGTTCTACCCGGAGTATAGTGGTATTTTATTTCAGGGCCTTATTGTTTATGTCTAAACATTACTTTATCAATTAATCAAAGGGTGTTTTCTCATTCAAATTTTTTGATCTTTGTCTTTCTCATTTTTATTTTTCACAATAAAATGGCAATGTGGTTTATAATTGTTTGCATATTGTTTGAAACATTTAACCATTTCTATTGCAGGATTCCTATTGCAGGTGATACCGATTCAGAACCTCTTATGACTCGCTTCGACTTCGATCAACTGATATATCAAGCTGAAGAAGAGATTGATGAGAATGAAGACCTGCCTGAAGAGCTAGCTAGACTCTTAAAACAAGAAGAGAAGATCATTCTGCCTCATCAGGAGGAAATCGAGGTTATCAATCTGGGTTCTGAGGAAGTTGTCATAAATGTTCGAACAGGGGCTGTGCTACAGAGTGACATCAAGCAAAGACTGATCGAGATGCTTCGAGAGTATAGTGAAATCTTTGCTTGGTTGTACGAAGATATGCCCGGGATTGACACCAACATAGTGGTTCATCACTTGTCGTTGCGTGAGGAATGTCCGCTGGTCAAGCAGAAGCTTAGAAGGACAAGACCAGATATGGCTGTAAAAATCAAAGAAGTCCAGAAGCAGTTGGACGAGGGATTTTTAGCTGTAACAACTTACCCTCCGTGGGTCGCCAACATCGTACCTGTACCTAAGAAAGATGGTAAAGTACGGATGTGTGTAGATTACAGGGATTTGAATAAGGCGAGCCCAAAGGATGACTTCCCGCTCCCTCATATTGACGTATTGGTTGACAATACTGCTCAATACTCTGTATTTTCCTTTATGGATGATTTTTTGGATTATAATCAGATAAAGTTTTCACCGGAAGATATGGAGAAGACGACGTTCATTACGCCGTGGGGGGCATTCTATTACAAGGTAATGCCTTTTGGGTTGAAAAACGCAGGGGCAACCTACCAGCGGGCTATGGTCACTTTGTTTCATGACATGATTCATCATGAGATTGAGGTCTATGTTGATGACATGATAGGAAAGTCACAAACAGAGGAAGAGCATCTGGTCAACTTGCCGAAGCTGTTTGAGAGGCTCGGGAAGTTCACATTGAGGTTGAATCCCAATAAGTGCACTTTTGGAGTTCGGTCCGAAAAGTTATTGGGGTTCATTGTTAGTGAAAAGGGAATCGAGGTCGATCCTACAAAGATAAAAGTTATACAGGACATGCCAGCGCCGAAAACAAAAAGGAGGTTTGTGGTTTTCTGGGGAGGTTGAACTACATTGCTCGGTTCATATCTCATCTCACAGCCACGTGTGAACCAATGTTTAAATTGTTAAAGAAAGATCAGGCGGTTGTCTGGAATGAAAATTGTCAAAAAGAATTTGATAAGATAAAAGAATACCTGCAGGAGCCTCCGATATTGATACCCCCAGTAGCTGGAAGGCCTTTAATCATGTACTTAACGGTTCTTGAGAACAGTATGGGTTGTGTTCTCGGTCAACATGACGAGACTGGAAGGAAAGAGCATGCAACTATTATCTGAGTAAAAAGTTCACAGATTTTGAGTCACGTTACTTAATGCTCGAGAAAACGTGTTGTGCACTCGCTTGGGCTGCCAAACGTTTGAGACAACATATGCTTAATCACACAACCATGCTGATTTCGAAGATGGATCCGATCAAGTATGTCTTTGAAAAGCAAGCGCTCTCAGGAAGAATCGCCAAGTGGCAGATGGTACTGACAGAGTACGATATATAATATGTTTCACAGAAAGCCATCAAGGGAAGTGTTCTGTCAGAATACCTTGCTGAACATCCAATTGAAGATTATCAACCAATGAAGTTTGAATTTCCTGACGAGGATATCATGTTCCTCAAAGCGAAAGACTGTGAAGAGTCGTTGCCTGACGAAGGTCTGGAAAAAGGTTCTCAGTGGCAGATGATATTTGACGGCGTTGTCAACTCCTATGGTAGCGGAATCGGGGCAATCATTACAACTCATCATGGTTCACTGCCAGGTTGACGTTTCCTTGCACTAACAATGAAGCTGAGTACAAAGCGTGTATCATGGGTTTGGAAGAGGCTATTGATTTGAGAATCAAGAATTTGGATGTATATGGCGATTCAGCACTAGTGGTTAATCAAATCATGGGAGAGTGAAAAACTCGTCAGTCGAATCTAATTCCTTACAAAGATGATGCAAGGAGATTGTTACCCTTCTTTGACAGGGTAGAGTTTCACCACGTGCCGCGAGCAGAGAATCAGATGGTCGATGCTTTGGCAACGCTATCTTCGATGTATAAAGTAAATTTCTAGAATGGTGCTCCCAGAATAGTCATTTCTTGCCTGGATAGGCCCGATTTCGTATTCGCCATTGAAGAGGCTGCTGATGGCAAGCCATGGTTTTACGATATATAGAACTTCCTCAATAAGCAAGAGTATCCACCAGGGCTTCGGCTCAAGATAAGAAGATGCTGAGGAGGTTGTCTGGTAACTTTTATCTAAACCCAGATGGTGTGCTTTATAGAAGAAACCATGATTTGGTGTTGTTGAGATGCGTGGATGAAAAGGAAGCAACGTTGCTTATGGAAGAGGTCCACGAGGGTACTTTCGGTACACATGCCGGCGGGCATGCCATGTCTCGGAAGCTATTACGAGCAGGGTATTATTGCTAACCATGGAGTCAGATTGTTTCAAATTTGTGAAGAAATGCCATAAATGCCAGATTTATGCAGACAAAATTCATGTACTGTCGTGCCCATTGAATGTTATGGCGTCCCCGTGGCCTTTCTCCATGTGAGGCATTGATATGATTGGAAAGATTGAGCCAATCGCATCCAATGGTCATCGTTTCATCTTGGTTGTCATTGATTACTTCACCAAATGGGTTGAAGCAGCCTCGTACGCCAATGTCACAAAGCAAGTCGTAGCCCGGTTCATAAAGAAGGACATCATCTACAGATATAGAATACTCGAGCGAATCATTACGAATAATGGTTCGAATCTGAACAATAAGATGATGAAGGAATTGTGCCAGAATTTCAAAATCGAGCATCACAACTCATCGCCCTATCGGCCGAAGATGAATGGCGTTGTTGAAGCGGCCAACAAGAATATTAAGAAGATAGTGCAAAAGATGGTTGTCACTTACAAATATTGGCATGAGATGTTGCCCTTTGCTCTTCACGGTCATCGTACGACGGTACGCACATCAACCAGGGCAACTCCTTTCTCGCTGGTATATGGTATGGAAGTTGTCCTACCATTGGAGGCCGAGATTCCTTCTTTAAGAGTTTTGGTCGACGTCAAGCTTGATGAGGCAGAATGGATAAAGAACAGATTGAATCAGCTCAGCTTTATGGATGAGAAGAGGCTAGCGTCTATCGCATACGGTCAGTTGTATTAGATTCGGATGAAGAAAGCTTTCGACAAGAAGGTGCGCCCTCGAAGCTTTCAGACGGGTGATCTTGTGTTGAAAAAGATTCTCCCACCACAATCAGATCACAGGGGCAAATGGACTCCCAACTATGAAGGTCCATATGTCGTTTGAAAGGTCATCTCCGGAGGAGCCTTGTTGTTAGCCACCATGAATGGTGAGGATTTCACATCCCCTGTGAATGCAGACGCAGTTAAAAAATACTTTGCTTAAAAGAGACCCGCTGGACACAAAAAGAAAAGTCCAGGCAAAAATGGAGCATCCCGGCGAACCATGGAAAAGGGAAAATAGGTTCGGGAAAAAATTAGGGATAAAAATGAAAAGATGTAAACCCGCAAAGTCAAAAACCTGCAAAGGCGACTTTGGCAAAAATGGGTATCCCGGTGAATCGTAAACCCGAAAGGGCGGTTCAGGAAAAAGTTAGGGATTGAAAAGCAAATGACTGCGGTCTGCGTTGGAACTTCATTGCTTAGTGGATTGGGAGAACTTGAGGGCCGTTTATCCGAATCAATCTCTTCTGAAGATGAAGCGCTGGGAAAGCATCAGGGTCAAACGAGTCATAGAGGGATCAGATCATGGTGTTTGTCTGTGCCATATTACCGACATTTTTGTACACTTTTGTATATTTATGTGCATATTTGTATTTGTTTTTGCGCAACTTCCTCTTTTCAGGGGTTGCATCTGTTGTAAAACTTTGCCTATTTATAGGCCATTTATCAATAAATATATACTATTCAGTATCTCGTTTGTTTTGTTTTAACTTTTATTGTTTTGTTTGTGAAAAACGCCCAATGTTTTGATAAACTTGCACTTACATAAACTTGCAGGCCTTGGCCAATAATCGTTAAAACTTTGAATTAATTAAACAACGTCGCGAATGATGACTGAGATAGTTCCGTTTGCGTAGGATATCTTGTCTGCTTGTTCAGTTTTGCAGGGTCGTTACCCTTGGGGCAAAGAGGTATGGGTGAAGTTCGTTCTATCCCCGACCAGAGTCTTATCCCTAGTAAGTGAAGTTTGCATCTCTATCTCCAGTAGAGTTTGTATGCGGTTTGAGCGAGTTGGTAGTGTGTACACTTTCCTTCAGCAGTTGGTGCACATTCAGTCCCCGCGAAGTGCATGTTCGTACTCCCCAGCAAGTTGTGATTGGATTTTCTTCCCACGGAGTAATTTGCAGCCTAGTTAGGTTTGTCCCTCAGCGGAGCAATGCCCAGTAAGTGGGAAGAGGGTGATTTCCCCAGCAGGATGGAGGAATGTTGTTACCTCGGTATTTTATTTGCAGAAGACCAGCAAGGGCCCGTTTCTCGGCATAAGTACATTTGTTATTGGCATGAGCAAGTGTGTGCTCTGTCCCCGACAGAGTCGTTGATTCCCCAACAGGGTTATTTTCTTGCCCCAGCAGGGTGGTTTCTGTATCTCTAGCATTTATTTTGTTGATTCAGTTTCGTTGCATCTGCATGCATGCATAGCACCTACCCAAACGCGTAGCATTTCCATTTCGTATGGAGCATTACGCCATTTTCAAACATATTCATGTGAAACATAAACCAGGTTGTTATCTCTCTGTTTCAGGTGTATCGCGCAATTGGTCGATATCTTTGCCCGGGTGGTGTCTAAATCCCGGCTCATTCTATTTCCCTAGCAGAGTTTCCTTGTGATCATTACCATCGGATGATTATAACTTTGTACGACTCTTGATGTTCGATTTTATTTAGCGAAGGCCTGACGGCGATGTCAAGTGATTCTCAAGTTTACAGATGCTTGACGGCGATGTCGGATGTTTCTCAGGTTTTGTGGTCTACTGACGGTGATATCAGATCTTTGTTCACTCTGTGGCGTTCTGGCAGCGATGCCAGGTATTTTCTCAATATTGGGTTTTGTTTGACGGCGATGTCAAGCGTTTGTCTGGTGGCGATGTCAGATGTTTTATCAGCATGGTGTCTTACTGACAGCGATGTCAGACGTTTATTCTACTTGGTGTTTGTCTGACGGTGATGTCAGATGTTTACCAGAAGTATGATTATTTGACGGCGATGTCAGAGGCTTTACAGATTTTAGTTATTGGTGACGATGTCAGGACCCATTATCAGGTTTATGTTGGTCTGGCGGTGAGGTCAGATGTTTATTAGCTTTGGTCTCTGTCGGCGATGTCAGATGATTTGTGTTTTCCAGTGACGATGTTGGATGTTTTGGTCTTTGGCGGCGATGTCAGGTGATTTGGTTTTCCAGCGGTGATGTTGGATGTTTTGGTCTCTGGAGGTGATGTCAGATGATTTGTGTTTTCCAGCGGCGATGTTGGATGTTTTGGTCTCTGGTGGCGATGTCAGGTGATTTCTTTTTCCGGCGAAGATGTTGGATGTTTCAGTCTTCTGGTGGCGATGTCAGATCTCTGTCTACTTTGTGGTTTCTGGCGGGGATGTCAGATGTTTATCAACTTTGAAGTTGTCTAGCAGCGATGTCAGGTATTTCATCAAATTTATGTTTTCCTGGCGGTGATGTCAGAGTTCTTTTATCCCCACAGGTGCCTGGCGGCGATGTCAGATGTATTCACCTTTTGAGTCCGAAGTTTGCTTTTAGTTAGCAAGTTATTGAGGGTGATGTCAGAGATTTCTTAACTGCGCGGAGACTTGACGGCGAGGTCATTTTGTTTTATCCCCTGCAGGTTACTGACGGCGATGTCAGGTGTTTCTTAATTTCAGGGAGTTTTGGCGGCAATGTCAGAGGCGCATCAGTTCAATAGAGGCCTGATGTCAGATATTTGGTGTGGATTTGATCTTCAGATTTGTCACTCGCTTTTATTTAGCCATGACCTAGCTGCGATATCAGGGGATCGTATCTTTGGATTCGATGTCTATTTTTATTTAACAGAGGGCTAGCAGTGATGATAGCTATTTTTACGAACTTGAGATAGAAGATTGACGGTGATGTCAAATGTTTTACAGACGTGATGTCTATGCTTGACGGCGAGGTCAGGTGTCTGGCGGTGATGTCAGAGGACTTAATGCAGATAAATGACGGTGAGGTCAGATGTTTCTCCGAACTGGCGGCGATGCCAGAGGCTTACGGAAGTGGATGTTGGTACTTGACGGCGAAGTCAGGTGTGTTACCAAATTGATGTTGACACTTGACGGCGAGATCAGGAATTTACCCTTCTTTCAAATCAATGTTGGTATTTGACGGCGAGGTCAGATGTGCTTCCCAACTTGATGTTAATGTTTGACGGAGAGGTCATGTATTTTCTAGACTGCATATCGTTTTTGTTTACAGGATTCAGTTATCTCCGAAGATTTCATCCTCAATCAGAACTTGCACTCAATTTCTGTGGTTGATAAATTTCTGAGTTTGTTGGTATTCAATATTCTTGTACCTTGATTGTCTGAAAGTCATTCGCTTTTCATCCATTCAGGTCCAAGTCGTTTGAATAGGGCCAACTGTTGCACCCCAAAATTTGACCAACCTTTTCTTAACTTGGTTTATGTTTCATTTCATTTTCTTCTAGCATTTATATTGCATAGCATTTTTCATTGAACAGGGGATAAAGAGGTTGTGCATATCAAGAGGAGGTTGCTTAGAGTGTTGAGCCTAAGCAAGGGATGTTACTCAAGCATGAATGGTCATCAAGTCATCAGGAAGTGGTCAAAGTCTTGTGAAAGAGTTGATGGATGTATGTGGAATATCTCCTAACTTGGAGACCAGTTGAAGGTCATCAAAGGATTTTGATTTCATAATTATGGATGGGGGATGTTGAGAGAGCTCATTGAGTTCTTTGAGATACATGTTGGAGCTTATTCAAGTTGTTGTGTGATGTGGAAGAAGCCACAATCAAGAATGTTGCATCTAGGGTTTTCATCTAGTTAATCCTCGGTCAACTGTGAAATTGAAGGAGATTAAAACTCAATTCCAAGTCTCTATAGTCATGGGATGTTGAGTTGAGATGTCTAATATATCATTTAAAGATCAAGTCAAGAAGAATCAAGGGTGTGAGATGTTACTAAATTAGGGTTCTCAGTGTAAAATCCCTTGTTTAGTGCCCAACTTCAAGATCACCTATCTCAAGATAGAAGTCTCATATCATCTTGACCCTAACATGAAACTTGTAGAGCATGTTTCTAGCTTTCTTTTGAGTACTAGAAGTCATTCATCTGATTTATAGAACTCAAGTTATGATGCTGACAAGTTACAGGTCCTCAGATGAATGTGATTTTGGTCAACAAAAGTCAACCAACTTCCAAGCCATTTTTGACCTAGAAGGATGTTTCTCCTCACCTTGACCAAAACATGAAAGTTGTTCCTCATGATCTTAGCTTTCCAAATAGTACTATAAGTCCTTCATCTGATTTGTAGAACTCAAGTTATGAGGCTTGCAAGGCAGGGGTATTTTGGGAAAGTAGGATTACAGGTCATTTTCATTATAGGTCCATTTCACCACTTTACACACTTCAAATGAAAATCTTTCCAACATGAAACTTGCTCCAAATGGGATAATTTGCACAAAAAAACATCAAGGAGTCATGGATTTGGCTTGGATTGGAGAATGGATGTGTAACCTTTTCATGAAGAAAGTTTAAAATCACAAAATGGAATTAATTCATTTCTAACCATTTCAAGGCATGTTTATGCATTTTTTTGAGTGACAAGAATGTAACAAATAAGATGTCATTTTTGGATTTCATTTTTGGTGACATTTTCATGTGTTTTTCAAAGGCATTTACAAGTGAAACTTTGATAATCAAATGTCAACCATGTGATCAAACCAAGGGACAAATCATATCCACATGATCAAATTAACTTCCCAGCATGGATTTTGAATGAAAAAACAAGGTAATTGGTGCATTTTCACGTGTGCATGAGTATGAGAAAATTGAGATTGGGCATTTCCAAAATTGAGACAATCAAGCTGCAATTGGGCCTTCATTTGCTGCTGAGTCCATCATATATAAAGTTAAGATCATTTTTTAGATTTCGTTCATGCCAATTTGTACCCTAGAAGCTAAAGAACAGTTGGAGCAGCCAAGTGAATTTTCAAAATCGTGAATCATAATTGAGGAGTTTTCAGAGCAATTCAAGGTCAAATTCACATCCAGCAAGCTTCATTGAGTGATTCTGGAGAGTTTTGGCAAGCTTCTTCAAGTGTAGAAGGCTCAGTGGAAGCTCTCCACTAGGTAACCTACAAATCGATATTTCTCTCTGTTTATGATGCATTTTCCTGCCACTTTTGCATGATTGAGACCTAGAAACTGTATAGATCATTTATAACTAAAATGGACTGGCATTGGTGATGATTTGTGTTTGAAGCTCCAAAATGTTTCTCTTCGATCTGGCTTGTGTGTTGCTTAAAACTAAAAACTAAATGCATATTCATGATCCACGTGAGATGTAGATAATTTTTTACCTAAAGTTTGTATGATTTGGTTCAGTGTAGCCCCACCTGAGTTTTTGAACTCACCGGAGAAGGTGACCGGAGCCGCCGTGGTCCGGCACCTGGTTTTTCCCTCTGTTTCTTTGTTTAGATGAAGAAGATGACCACGTGTTTGCTTGTGAGCCCTTGGATCTGTTTACTTTTGATTGTACGTGTGAGATTAAGACGTATCATGCGCTTGCGTTGACCTCACCACACGCTATCATGATGAAACTCACTGTTTCATTTAAATATCTTTGTCTGGCCACGTGTTGGCTTGTGATCCTCTGATTTGCATACTTTTTGATCCAACTGCCCAGAGTGTGACTTGTGGTACACCTCTATTGACTCACTGCACATGATGAGGTTATTAAATTTTGAGGACCATTTTGCCCCTGTTTGGTTGACTTTTGGTATGACTTTTGATTCATTTCATTTGACCCTCGACAATCCTCATTCACAATGGAACACCCTTGTGAATCAATTTCTTTGGTGGTGTTGTGAATTGATTTTGATTGTGATTTCTTGGCCTCTGTTTGCCAACATATTTAGGTGCTTTGTGCATTTTATTTGATCATTTTTGAACCATTTTCCTAATTTTGAGGTAACTTGCAAGTCAAGTTACCTCCAAGGGAGGTTCATACAAGTGCATGACCTAGTTTGAGTTGGAAATGACCTTTTTGGATCCATTAAGCTCTCAACTCCTCTTGTTTCATATAATAGACATGTTGAGCTTGTTGTATGTTCATTTTTAGGTCAAAATTATGTTCATTGCTTGTTCATTTGTGTGCTTCTTTTTGTTGCTTCCATTTAATGTTTCCATATGTGACTTATTTGTATCCTTTTATGTGGTTGCCTCTTGTGCATTTCTTCTTCTCCTTTCTTCTTTGTTTCATTTCATATATGCATGCTTGGTTGAGATGAGCTTGTGGAGGCTACTACCCCACACTATTTTCCTCCCACTTTCATTCTTACTTGTGCATCTTATGTTTGCATTTTCATTTGCATGTTCTTTCTTATTCTTCTTCTTTTTCTTTTCTTTGCCATGCTCCCCATACGTTCTCTAACCTCTTGAGGTTATGATAGACATTAGGTGCCTAACCATGCATGATAACATTAGGTAGTTCCCTTTTGTATCCCAACTTTAAGTCCACTTTGTATGATAACTTTTAGGATTGAATAGTCTCCCATTAGTGTCCTTTCTTCTCTTCTCATCTTCAAACATTCATAAAACACTTAATAAAGAATGATAAGTGTTGTACGCTACGAGCCTTAAGCTACTTGAGAAATGGTGATTGGGGGTTTCCTCTCAATGACCTAGAGTGTTTAGTGTACACCCTTTGGGTGATATACGACGCATTCGCTCTTAGGTCATAGTCTATAGTGCGACATGAGTTACAAATCAAGTTCAAAACACTTCTTCTCTAAAAAACACAAAAACACTTCAAACCTTTGTCATCCTTCGGGATCTTAATCAAGAAAATCTTTTTAGATAAAAAGAGTGTTGTTAACTTTTAGTTCTACCGCAAACGGTAAAGCCTAAGTCTCCAATGGTCGAGCTGCATACACCAACTGCTAGAACTACTTGTTAACCCTACTCAGGCCTACAAAACCTTTGAACTAGCCTATGATCTTGTTAGCCGAACTACGTTGAGTCTGACTTTCCCATTGCAAGAGGGAGTACATAGGCACAGAGCGCCGATGCTCTGCCGAGTCACTTCTCTTTTCTTTTTCTTTTGTCTCTTGACCTGTAGCGTAGATAGATTGATCACCCTTTTAGATAGACAACAATGCGTGGATCCCATCGAGTACGATGGACGTGAGGGGTGCTAATACCTTCCCCTTGCGTAACCGACCCCCGAATCCAGACTTGGTTACGATGACCTTGTCTTTCCCTTTTTTCGTCAGGTTTTTCCGATTGTTTCCCTTCCATCTCTTTGGGATAAATAACGAAAGGTGGCGACTCTTCTGTTCTCCGCCGAGTGTTTTTCGCAGTTGCGACAATTACATAAAAATAAAAACTATTTATAGTGCTAGAAAGTAACTACTAAATGACGGTTAAGGCTTCACAACGTGTCCCTTTTGGCGCTTTTTCCACTATCTCAACCGTTCCCACGTTCGTCCACTCTTGGTTTGAATTTTGAACACTTAATATTGCCCTCCAATTTTGTTTGTAACTTCTGTGCGTTCTCTTCAGCGTGGCCCTTGTCGAGTACTTTCCAACACTTAGCATTTTTTAGTAGCTTTGACCACCTATCTTCGACTTGGATTGCTCCCTGATTGTGTAAAAAATTTCACATGTTTCAAATTGACATTTTGACTTGAGATGATTCTAAAACCAACTAGCATCGAAAATTGAGAGCTAACAAATTGCCCCCAAATAATTTCCTTTCGCCAGTTTTGGTAGGAAGGTCATTTTTTCCTTCACCGTTTCGACGCATGTTAATTTTGCATGGCTTTGACTGAACCACCCACTACTTGTTTTAGTGGTTAACTGTTCATTTCTTTTCCTTCCATGCTTATGACATCATGCCATTATGATAAATCCTTAAACGCCTTTTCAGCCATTTTTATCATTACTTTGTCTTGAAAACGTACATTTACAGTCTGGCCATAACTGCTCATACGCATCTTCTCTTCAAAAACAAACACACGTCCCACTATCCGATTGTCTTCAATGGTGGATTTAGTCCTTTGGGGTTTCTAAACGCTTATAAATATCTCCCTTCACCACTTTGTGAATTTTTTACACTCTCTAGAATCTCAAGCATCCTATATCCTTCTTCAGCTTTCTTCCTCTAACTTAGAGAAAAACCATTTCACTTCTTTCAACAATAATGGCATCTCCCCAATCTACTGTTCAAGAGAAGAAAACCCAGAAGGGACGTGTTACTCAATCCAAGCAAGCCATTCCTCCTTTCACGAACATAGCTGGCCCTCAACTGGTGGAGAATCGTCAATGTGTGCCGGAACCCACCTCTGAAGTTGCAAGGAGCATCTACCACTCTCAGGTAATAATTCGTTTAATTATTTCGGGTAAACCCTACACGCTCTCTGGTCCTTTAGCGCAGGTTGATATTTCTGTCGCACGGCTGAGTGAGTTTTTGCCGTCTTACCAGAGAACCAGGCCGTTAGGGAAAAAAAAGCTTCCCTACACTCCTTACCAATACTGTTGAAGAGACTCAATTGCCAAATTTTAACCTTGGATATCTTGCTGACGGTACTCGACTAGTGAGAGTCGTTAGTCCTCTTAAAGACTTTGACCTTTGGATGGCAAAGATGGAGAAGGTTAAAGCTGATCATTGGAAATCTGTGGGGATTTATGACCTTCTAATGATGTCGAAGACTAACATTCCATATTGTCTGAACTTGTTGATGGCGTCCTTATACTTTTGGGATAGTACTCACTATACTTTCCACCTGCCATGTGGGATGGTTTCCCCAACCCTTTTCGACATAGCCGCTATTACCGGCCTTCGTCCTGATGGTGTCTCCTACCAACCTGACGTTGATGCTGAAGACTATATAAATATCCCCAACTCTAAACTCACTTATACTCATTTCATCAAACACCATTTCGACCAGACCACTGAAGGTGTATCTGATGAAGAGCATGTGGCATTTCTCGCGATATGGCTGTCGAGATACGTGTTCTGTACCAAATCTCTGCAGGTAGCCAAAAAATACCTGCCCCTTGCTAACTAGCTCCATCAAACAAAGCTTTCTACTTGAGCAAACTTATTCTGGCTAACCTTTATGAATCTCTGAGTGAAACATCTTCTCGACTGAAGCGCATGGAGGCCCATGATTCTGTGCCTTTGAATGGTCCTCTATGGTTGCTTCAGTTGTGGCTTAATGCAACGTTTGAAGCTAGCCTTCCCAGGAAAGGTCTAGTTGACAAAACCTCTGCTGATATCATGGGGAGAAGCATCGAAGGACCTCGTTTGGTACAGTTGACTCCTAATGATGATGGTGAAACCATCAAAGGAAAATTCATCAATTACATCCTAATGTTTGCTAAGCGCCATGAGTTTACTTCTGGTATGGCACCTTTTACTGCAAGAAAGTTTGTCCCTTTATGGTTTAAAAGGCCATTTCCTACTCCTCATGGGCGGGATGATGATGGATCTGTTTCAATCTGGGAAGCCTTTTTAAGTCCTAGATTTATTGCTAACAGGCTCAATTTGGGAAGAGGTTTAGCATCTTTGATTGCGTATCAGCCCAACCTTGTTTCTCGTCAATTTGGGTTGATTCAAAGTTTTCCTAGGTGCTTGTATGAAAAGAAGTGCCAAGTCATCCTTCATACTGACAGCTTCGACGAAGAAACAATTGCTGACATCTTCGTTGATTTGAGAAAGAAGGGAGGAGTGCTTTCGCATGTGTTCTTCGAACCTTCTTTTTTATGCACTTCCTCTTTCCACCATTGGTGGTCGAAACATTATCATGAGCATTTTCTTAATGTTACCACCTTTTCCTCACTACTTGACCAGGCTTTCCTTGATGTGCAGGACAAGACGAAGAAGAGTAAGCTCGCTCATATCCAAGAAATTCAAGTTTTCTAGAAATACTTTGAAACTGTTTACCGACCAGATGATCTTAGTCAAACCATTCATGAGGTTGTTGTTACTTTAAAAAGAAACTTTATGCAAAAACTGGATACATTAAAAATTCCTCCCACCATTCCTCGTGAGAAACGTTATGAAGTAGCTTTTAAACTTTTCCCCCCTAAATTCCCTCGCTTGCCTACTGTTGATTTTGGAGTAGCACTTACCCCTCCATTTCCATATTGGTTTATCTGTGGTGAGGATTTAAAACTCCTTCGACAGCAGTCTCAACCCAAGGCTCGACGAGTGGTTCCGACTAAGCATTCTTTACACAGTTTCAAAGGACATCTTCATATAGGGGTTCAGGACGTTCGTGTTGAATCTGACATATATGAAGGTTTGATTCCTTTTACTTGTGATTATGCAATTAAACCCTCAATATTTAACTGGCAATCATCTCTTGTCTTCCAGTTGTGCCTAGGAAAGCTCCATCCACTAGGGCTGCTACTTCTCAAAGTGGCAAGGAAATGGAAGGCAGACAGGTATATATCATATCTTTTGCCTTTTTTCTTACTATGTGACTCATTTTTCACACTTGTATTATTTCTTTCCTTTTTTTTACTTTCTCAGGCTGGGTGAAAACCTTTGAATCCTTCTAAGAAAGGCAAGAAGGACGCTTTCATTGTTGTGGCCTCAGATGCTGATGAATCTCCTGAGGAGGTTCTATTAAAAAAGAGAAAGAAACCTATAAAGGCATCTGGACCTACTAGCCCACCTCAATCGAAGGTGGCCAAAATTCTTAGGTCGATATCCACTTCACGTGGTGTCGAAGAGCAACCTCATGTGGTTACCTCGAAGTTAAATTCTGGAGACCATGAAGGTGATACTGCTAACCCTGGTACTACACTAGCTCAGGTATGTGTACCAACATTTTGTCACATGTATATTTGTGAATCACCTTCTTAGCCTTATTCTCTTTCACTTGTGTTTTAAGGTTGATACCACCATCACCAATCCTCTTCCAGTTTCAGGTGTTTCTGCCACTTATTCCCTCAACAGCCAAGGTGAGCCAACTTATCATCCTTCTTCGGACCTTAGATTTGGCTTAAGTGAGGTAAACCAACCTAATGTTCCTTCTGCAGGAAACAAACCCCCTTTGGCGCCAACCATCATGCAGCAGGCTCAGACTGAAGGTTTCAACTCTGGGGAGGACGACGTTTCGAGTCCCCTGCCTCTCAATCGGGCAGAACCTATGGTCATTGATGAGGTGGTTGTCGAACAAGCTCGTACTCCTTCAGACCCACCAACAATTGACAGTCCACACCCAGCTATTCACGAAGAGCTAAAGGAAATGCATCCTAAACCTACTCATAATCCAAATAATCCTCCATCCGCTGACGATAAAGAGGAAGCAGTGAGCGTTGATGAAGAAGAAGAAAAGGATAAAGAAGAAGAAGAAGGAGAGGAAGGAGATGAAGGAGAATCTGAAGAGAATAATGAAGAGGAAGAGGAAGAGGAGGTGGAAGAAGAAGACCAAGTTGGTCCTGAATCTCAACATATTTCGCCTGTGGTGAAGAAAACTCTACCTCCCATCGTGACCCCTGAAGATCCTTTAGCAGCTCCCAAGTGGTCGAATCCCAGGGAATATGCTAAGAGGATCCTTGGGCAAAAGTGTGGTTTTACTTCTGCTTCTTCGACTCCTCCCAATCATCCTACCTCAGATAACTTTGTTAGTCCAATTCTCCAATCCATCAAGAAAAAGTTCTTCAGAGGCGATATCCAAAATGTCCTAGTTTCAGACCCCACATCTCGTCTCTTTTTGAAAGATCAACTCAAGAAACTGGATCTTACTACTCTTAGCCCAGAAGTGCATGGTTTTTTGCTAGAGTTAACGGTTTTGGTGGATGATTTATCTTCAGAAATTCGACGGCTCCCCTCTCTCGTGAAGACAATCGAGGCTACAGCTGGTCGAGAAAGTGAAGCCTGGACTGGTGCACAAGAGTCAGAGGCTAGGGTCGAACGGTTGGAAACTTCCCACAAACAACGTCAAAAAGAGATAATTTCTAATCAGAAGGACATTGATGCATGGCAGCAGCAAATCAAGGAGCTTCAAATGAAGATCTCTAATGCTGAACAATGTAACCTTGAGTTGCAACACTTTAGCGAACCTGATATGACCCAAGATCTGAAGAGAACTATTGACTTCATTGATGCGGCCCAAAAGTTAGAAAAAGAGCTTGCAGCAGCCAAGCTCGACAAATCCCTGTGCGAGGCTCGCCTTAGTCATTACGTGAATATGTTTGCTCGACTCAAATTGAAGCTTCCGTTCTGATCACCTTTCAACCTCTGCTTTTGTAATCATCACTGGTTTTGTGGCCTTTCGAGCCAACTTTATGTAATGACAATATTTTTCTTTTTAACTTGATTATTTGCGCCATATTATGCCTTTCAACACGTTGTTTATTTTATGGCACATGGATAACGTGTTATTTTTATAGCCTCAATTTTGAGGCTAATTCGTGATCAAGGCCTCTTCTTTTTTCTAGAAAAAACGCCTTTTCCCAGTTCCATTTATTGCTCCAACGGCATAGGCTTTTAGCTTTATTATGCTATTTAAAGCATAGCCTTTTTAGGCATACTCCCAAGACCAATAAACTTCCACCATTTGACTGACTAATCCATGCCCAGTCTTTCCTTTATAAATCCTTCTTTCTCCTGAACAATGTCTTGTACTCAGCAAAGCAAGTATGAACACCAATTCAGGAAAAACCGCTCTCAAGGACCAGGCAAAAGGTTCAAAGGAACTTGCGGTGGTGGCGACGACTAGGGAAGCCACAAAACCTGAGGCCTCCACTGGAGCACCCCTTCGCGTGAAGACGAAAGAAACCAGAATGAAGGTATCCAAGAAAGAACGTCCTTGTACTAACAATTCTAGTGATGAAGCTTATGAGGATTACATGGAATACCTCAAGTCCATTGATTTGAGGGATTTTGATTGATCCCTGTTTTACGTTATGAATTGTTGTATTGATTTTTTGTTTTGGGTATGCCATGTTAGCTTCGTTTGGCCTATTTTGGCCTTTGTGCCTTCTTAATGAAATTTAAGTTTTAACATGAACATCTTTCAAGATAGACCTATATTTTTTCAAATATTTTCCATTTACTTTCAAGATTCTTTTATCTTTGTCTAATTATTCAATTTCATAAGCACCATTGGAGAATACTTGTATGACTTGGAATGGGCCTTCCCATTTAGGAGACCATTTGCCTAAAGTTCTATCTCTTTGAGCCATAGGCAAAATTACTTTCCATATAGAAAGGACTTAGACTTAACCCTTTTATTGTAGGATTCCTCAACCCTTCTCTTTTGTATTCTTAATAACTCCAAGGCCTTAAGCCTTTCCTCATCCAGATCTACTAGTTTGTCCATCATCATAGCCCAATAATCTTGAGAAGGGATTTCATGATGCCTTTGGATTCTCACAGATTGTTACCATATCTCAACAGGTAATACTGCATCATGACCAAAAGTAAGTTGAAATGGCATAGTATTGGTAGCTTCTTTGGGTGACGTTTGACATGCCCAAAGGATTTGGTCTAACGTCTTATGCCAATTTCTAGGCTTCTTTCCTACATGCTTCTTAATGAGTCCAATCACTACCTTGTTGGCAGTTTCGACTTGCCCATTTGCCTGTGCATAATAGGGCGTAGAAGTTAGGAGCTTAAAACCTATTTCTTTGGCAAACTCCTGCATCTTTCAACCAGTAAAAATTGATCCTTGATCTATCGTAATAGTCTCTGGGATACCAAATCTATAAATGATGTGATTTTGGATGAATTTGATGACGTCTTCTTGACCTACATTCACTAATGGTATTGCTTCGATCCATTTAGTAAAGTAGTCAATGCCAACCAAGATATATCTTTGGTTTTTTGACGATGCTGGTCGAATCTCTCCCACTATATCCAGAGCCCATCCTCTAAAAGGCCATGGTTTTACTATAAAGTGTAATTCACTTGCAGGTATGTGTTGTATGTCAGCATGGACCTGGCACTCTTGGCAACCCTTGGCGAACTCTATGCAATCTTTCAGCATAGTAGGCCAATACAAGCCTTGTCGAAACAATAACCACTTCATTTTATGGCCAACTTGGTGTGCTCCACAGGCCCCACTATGAATTGTCGAAAGTGCTAAATATGCCTCTGTGTCACTAAGGCATTTCAACAAGACTCCCTCAGGGGTCTTCTTTAACAATTCATTACCCATGAGCATGTAACTTAATGCTTGATACTTGACCCTTCGATTTGTCGAACCCGTTGGATTTTGCAGGTACTCGACTATGGGTTTTCTCCAGTCTTTATCTGTTAGACCATCTATGGCAAAAATTTCAAAATTTTCGTCATCTAGGCACCCAAGCTTAGTTGTCTCTAAATCTGATGGGCATGATCCAATCGTCAATATCTTCCCTCTTGCCTCAATTACTTCTTGAAGGTTTTCCTTCGACACTATGTATCTTGAGGCAATCTACGCTAAATCATTAGCGACCTGATTTTCTATTTTGGGTATGTGTTGGATGACCACCACCTCAAATTTCTTCAACAGTCTATTCGCCACCACAAAGTATACAATGAGATTTTCCTTAACACATTTATATTCCTTTGTGATTTGTTTTATAACCAACTCTGAGTCTCCCATTATTTCGACTCTCGTTGCCCCCAATTCTAACAAAATTCTGAGGCCAGCAATCAATGCTTCATATTCAGCCTCATTGTTAGAACACAACCCTTCGACCCTGAATTTAAATTTTGTTGGAATTTTTTCTGGAGAAACAATGAATATACCTACCCTTGTTCCATTTATATGGCTTGATCCATTAAAGTATA
Source organism: Lathyrus sativus (assembly GCA_963859935.3). NCBI lineage: Eukaryota > Viridiplantae > Streptophyta > Magnoliopsida > Fabales > Fabaceae > Lathyrus > Lathyrus sativus. Next base: position 291,742,439 of record OZ012738.1, on the reverse strand, counting down.
ACTTCTAGGACATTAACTCAACATAATTTAAATCAGTTTTGTTTATAGAGTGGTTGACTATGAAGTCAGCCACTATTTGTCCTTTCATAGCCTTTAAAGGTTGATATGTTAAAGAATATTAACTTAAAGCTAAAGCCCACTTGCCAATTCGACTGTGCAAAATAGGTTTAGATAACATATGTTTTATAACATCAAAGTGAGACGATACATACACATCAACAGGCTTTATATATTGCTTTAATTTGGTACAAAATAAATACAAGCATAAACACGGCTTTTCAATCATGCTATACCTAGTTTCTACATCATTTAGAACTCTACTAAGATAATAAATGGCCCTTTCGACACCATTTTCATCTTCTTGAGCCAACATGCTCCCTAAAGTTCTGTCAGATGCAACTATATATAATCTCATACTTCTATTTCTACAAGGTGGTGACAGTATTGGTGGATGACGTAGGTACTCCTTGATCTTGTTGAAGGCTCCTTGTTGTAATTGCCCCCACTCAAAACTATCTTTGTTGAAATGAAGAAATGGAAAAAAAGCTTGTGTCTTGCCACTTAGGTTAGAGATGAACCTTCTTAAGAAGTTGATTTTGCCCAATAATGACTGCAACTCCTTTTTGGTTGATGGCACTTTTGCTTCCATGATGGCCTTGGTCTTATTTTGATTGATTTCGATCCCTTTCTTGTGGACCACAAAGCCTAGAAAGTCTCCTACCTGTACACAAAAAGCACATTTAAGGGGATTCGTTTTGAGACCAAACTTTCTCATCCTTAAGAATGAGCGTTGAAGATGTTCAATGTGGTCTTTCCCAGAAATAGATTTTACAACAATATCATCAATGTAAACTTGCATGAAAGTGTCTATAGAATCATGGAAAATAGAATTCATTGCTCTTTGGTAAGTAGCACCAGCATTCTTAAGATCAAAAGGCGTCACTACCCATTCGTATGTGCTTAAATCCCTGGGACATCTAAAAGCGGTTTTGGGAATATCTTCCTCAGCAATGAATATTTGGTTGTAACTAGAATACCCATCCAACATGCTAAGATTTTCATGTCCTGCTGCAGAATCCACTAACATTTTTGCTACTGGCATTAAATATTCGTCTTTAGGAGTTGCAGCATTTAAATCTCGAAAATCAATGCAAACTCTTAAAGAACCATTCTTTTCAATAACAGGTACTATATTAGCCAACCATTCGACATATCTTGTTGTGCGAATGAATTTGCAACGAAGCAGTCTTTCGACCTCCTCTTTAATCTTTGATAGTATTTCTGGTGCAAACCGTCTCAGACCTTGTTTGACTGGTCTTCTTCCAGGTGTCATAGGCAACTTATGTTCGACTAGCTCCCTGCTCAAACCAGGCATCTCGTCGTAGTCCTAGGCGAAACAGTCTTTGAACTCCTTCAATAACTGGACCACTTCGACCTTCAGTTGAGGGTTCAACTTGGCGCTGATGTATGTAGGCCTCTTGAGTGCCCCCTCACTAAGATCAATTTCTTCTAAAGGGTCTTGTACCAACATCTTGACATTGTTTGCTAGTGGATCTTTTTCAAACCCCAAAGGTTCATCTTCGTAAATGGCGTCAAGCCTCTGAGCTTTCTCTCCATCTTGGATCTCATCTAGAGATTTTAGGTTACAGTCCTCTCTAGGACATTCTTGGTGAAATTCATAAATGGCTTTTCCAGCCATGTGATTATTAGCAGCTTCCAGAGCCGCTTGTAATTTGGTTTCAGCCACATAGGCCAAAAGATTCTTCAATGCTTCGAACTCAGTCATGATCACCGAATTTTTCTCCCCACCCAGTGGGTTCCACTATAGGCCCTTCAAAACCTGGTAGCCTTTCTCCTGGTACCTCACTGTCTCATCCGAAACCTTCGACAAGATGTAAGTATAATGAATGGAATTTTGCTTCATTTGGAGTAAATTCAAACTCTACTGGAGGACATGGAGCAATATTCGCCAAGTGTTTGTCAAATTGATTCCCTTCGATATAATTGACAGGAATATTGAAGTACCCTTGACCAGCTTCAATGTTCTCGACGATACCATTTGGCCTCCAAATAGTAATCCTTTGGTGCATTGAAGAAGGCGCAGCGCCTACGCCATGAATCCACTCTCTTCCCAAGAGCAAATTATAATTAGCTTTAGTTTCGACAACCATGAACATTGTGGGTCTTGTGACTGTTCCCACTGTAAGATCAACCTGGACCACTCCTAAAGTGGAGCCCATTTTTCCTTCATAGTTCGATAGAACCATGTTGTGGGGCTTGGTATCATCATCAAATTTTCCAATCTTACTTAGTAGAAAATGAGGCATCAAGTTCACTGTTGCACCACAATCTACTAGTATTTTGTATATAGGTACGTTCTCCACTTTTCCAGTGACATAAAGAGGCTTCAAGTGACCCTTCATAGCCTCTATAGGGCGTTCGAAGAAAGTATTTTGCTCCTCTACGTGCTCATTGTTCATAATGTAATAGCACACAGGCTTGTGTGCCATCATTTCCATCTCAGTATTTTGACCCACATCCTCTACCTCTGTGACCTGGCTGAACTCTCTAGGTATGATGGATACCACAATTACTATGATGTCTAAGGAGGCTATTGATTCGCTGTCAAAGTTTTCAGTCATGTTCTCATCATCCTCGATTAAACCAACTGGCTCGTCCTTTCGATCCTCGAACAGCTTTCGTCTTATAGGCATCTTCTCAGTGTTTCCACCTTAATTGCCAATGTTAGTACTCGAATCTCCCTATTTTGGTCCCTGCACTTCCCTAATGGCTTTTCGCCGGCGCTGTTCACTTCACCATTGAGACCTGGTCATAGGGTTTTTTCCTTTGTAGTTATGAGATATATATGTTAACTTGTTAGTGGTATGGTTCTCTTTTAGATACTCAAATGAGGAACCTCTCTCTACCTCAAACTTTTTCCATTTTTTCCGCCCCTGTCCTTCGACAGGTTTGATCCACTTTCCTGCAGGCATGTTCCCAACTGGTTTGAATGTGTTGGGCTTGGCTGGAGTTTTTATGTGAAGGGTTTCTGGGGTCAAGATTCCTTGGGCCCTGGTTCTTCTTCTGCCCCTAGCTTCCGTCAGTCTTTTTGATCTCCTTTAAATCGTGAGCAGCTTTCTCATCAAAAATGGTGTTGCACCTAGGACACAGCATTACCCCTAATCCATTCTTCTGGCAACGATGGAGGAAGTCAACAATGGTTTCTTCCTGCGTGGGGTACACCACCTTGTTAGGCTCTTCACTCGTCTCTTCGACCTTTGGATTGGTGATCTCGACCATGTTGACATCAACCTTATCTTCGAGCTTCATCTTAGACAAGTGAACTTCTAGGTTTTCACCATTCTTGGAATCTTCAATTTGACTTGCATCTTCAGCGTTGAATCTCTCAACGTCAGAGGAAGTGTTGAAGAACTGTTCTGCTGCCATGCATATCCAATTTTCTAACATGCAACCATCCATTTCAATCATTTCTCCCACCAACAGCATGTTATTCTCCAATTCCTTGACCACTTGGACCCTGGGAATGTTTCTACCTAACGTTTCATTGGTGCTGACACTATCAGTACTAGCCTCAGACTCTTCGCCAGCTTCAACCATATTAATACCCTCAGCGGTGTTTCGACCCAATTCCTCTCCTGCCATAGCTGATTCTTTAGCAATGTTGTCGAACTGGACGAATTCGTCAACAGTCTTCTTAGTTACCAGCATCAAGTTACGACCATCAGTGTTTGCTGGATTATTTGATATTGAGTTACATCCTTCAGTTATCTTAGCCGTTTCAACTTTGGTGGTGAAGTTCTCAGTAAGTTCTACCATATTGACTGGACACTTTTTAATGGCTTCGACCATCTGAACCTCTTCAGGTTTTGCAAAATTAGCTTCTACAGTTTGCAGTGGGTCAAAGTCTATTTTCATCTGAGTCTTCCCCTTGTCTCCAAACTTCAACCTTCCTTCTTGAATGGCGTTTTGCACCAGATCCCTAAAAAGAAAACATTGAGAAGTTTTATGACCCAGGAAATTATGGTACTTACAAAAACCTATTTTCTTTCTTTGTTCTAAAGGAGGGACTTTAGCACCAGCAGGTACTATTATTTTCCCATCCTTAACTAACAAGTCAAAGATTTCGTCACATTTAGTAACGTTGAAAGTGTATGTTCTTTTAGGAAATCTGTCATTAGACTCAATGGGATTTTTCCCATTTGAAGGAGCTAAGAGTTTACAGGCGTAAGGTGGACCCTGCTTTAATTCAGCAATGTCGACCTCATGCTCGTCGAAGTAAAGTGTTTAATCATTCAGATTTTCTACATCTTCGTTACATTCGACGAAGGCTACTTTTTTACCCTTACTAAATCTAGTTTTCTCTTCTCTTAGCCTTTCTAGACGTCGAACTCGGTCAGCTAGCTATGCCATATCTCTGAGATACTGGGTATCCAATTTCTTCCTGTTGGAATAATCTAGACCCCCTGCAGCCATTTCGACTAGTTCATGCTCTGGAACTTGTGTAAAGCACCTGGCTTTAAGAAGTCAAAACCTATTCAGGTAATCATCAATTGGCTCAGTACCTTTATGTTTGATACTAGCCAATTCTTTCAGACTAATCTTGGTTTGCCCCATATAGAACTGTTCATGAAACAAACGCTCTAATTGGGCCCAATTATAAATTGAATTAGGAGGCAAAGTAGTGAACCATGTAAAAGCATTTTTTTTAGAGAACTTGGGAAGTATTTGACCCTAAGGCTCTTGTCACCAGCTATCTCTCCTGCTTCGATCATGTACCTAGCCACGTGTTCGACAGTTGATTCAGTAGTGTCCCCTGCAAACTTAGTAAATTTTGGAATCTTCGTCCTAGGAGGTAACTCAGCCTGCAAAATATAATCCATTATAGGTGAAGTATAATTTGGCCTTGTAAAGCCAAAGTTTTCTCCATTTATGGTCATTATCCTTTCGACCATAGCTGCAAGATTATTTTCTTCTGCTGCATCATGACGTTGAACTTGCCTAAGTATTTGGTCAGCATTCTGATTCCTGTTCACCATGACTACTCTTGGTTCTTCCTCCATATGGGTTGGTACCTGATTCCTTTGTGGTTCGACTTTGAAAGGTTCACCCATTTCATGATCATCCATATTCGCCTCGTGAATGTTTTGTTGCTGATACCGTGGGACGTTCTCGGTAACTATTGCTCTTTGCTCAAATGTTGGTACTCCCATAAAATCAGCCATACTGGCTAATTGTGTCGCCACCTGCTGGTTGGTTTGAGTAGTATTCTGAATTAGAGATTGAAAGATTTATCCCATCGTCTGAGACAACGTGTGCACCATTTGCATATTACTTCCATCCATTTGCTGTCTTAAGCAGTTTATAGATGTAGTTGTAAGACTAGGCGCTTGCCCAAAGTACCCAACACCTATGCTCTGGTTGTTTCGACCACCTGATCCAGATCCTTGTTCTGGCGAAGAGGCCACGTTTTCTAAAAATATGGGTGGAGCATTCTGCAAATTCTGCATTATTGACATAGGCATACCATATGGTTGGTTCCTTAGTAATGGTTGTGAGAAACCTGGAGGAGGAATTTGCCGGTATATTGAACTTCCTGGGGGTGTTGGCGAATTAGGAGTTTGGGGTCCTACATATTCTAACACAGGTTGAATGTACGTTTGTACACATGTTGATCCTGGATTCACCATGGACTCCACTTGTTCAGACACCACTACCAGTGGTGACGTCTGTCCTCCCGTCGAAGGAACTGGATATGGAGTATTCTGAGACCCCATACTCGACTGAGCATTTGAAATTCTTCCTTGAGGATCAACTTGTTGATTAGCATTTGTTGCCATTTGTCGCTTGCGCGAAAATAAGGTGCCGGCAAAACAGAAGAGTCGCCACCTTTCGTTATTTATCCCTCAGAACGGGAAAGGAAACGATCGGAGAAACCTGACGAATAAGGGTAAGACAAGGTCATCGCAACCATTGTCTGGGTTCGGGAGTCGGTTACGCAAGGGGAAGGTAGGTGAAGGTTGCTCGCTAGGATATCGCATCCTATGCCTACGTACTTTCATCTGGTATGAAAGATCAGAGCAAACGTAGTTCGGGAAACTACTGAGAAAAAAAAGGCTCAACTAGGAGGGAGACTATCAAGTCCTACTGTTATCCTGCCATGGATTCATCCTATGGTTGAAGTTTGAACAGGGCACTCCAGATGTTGTCATGCATAGGTTTCAACCTAAAAGTCTATCATCAAATCCTCATCAAAGGAAATGAGAGTCCTAAGGGATCATGTCAATGATACATCAAAACAGACAAAAGCATCAGCTTTAACAGTAAAATGCATGCAATGCAAGTGAGGGAGGAAATGTGTGTGGGGCTTCGGCCTCCACAAGCTCATCTCAACCTCAAGCCAGTCATGAAATAACAGCAATCATACTGAAAATAATCAACATGCTATCAAGCAAAAACAGTAAACGGTAATCATACAGATAAAAGAAATGAACTGCCATCAGGCAAACAAAACACCTGCTTGAGAAAGAATCATCTACTCTCTAATCCTAACCCTAACACAGAATCTGAACAAATCTAAGCACTAAAGCAAGACCCTAACAAGAGAATCAATCCCAGTCTTCAAGCTTCAGAACAAGCTTACCAAAGAAAGGGAGCTAAGCAAGCAGACTCATAGTGTCTTCCTCAGGAAAGCACTAAGAGGTGACTACTCAGGAGTCATACCCTATGTGGCTCAACCACTGTGATCAGTTTACATTCCTCCTCAGGAGAAATTAAACTCACAAGCAGGCTCCAACATCACTGGATATTTTAGGAAATCCTATCTGAACTAGTGGAACTAAGTGAATAGACTCATAGGACCTTCCTCAGGAAAGTACTAGGAGGCTTCCACTTAGGAGTTGTATCCTATGTGGCTCAACAACTGTGATCAGTTTACATTCCTCCTCAGGAGAAATTAAACTCACAAGTTGGCTCCAACATCATTGGATACTTAAGAAATCCTAGATAAACTAATGGAACTAAGTGAATAGACCCATAGGACCTTCCTCAGGAAAGTACTAGGAGGCTTCCACTTAGGAGTTGTATCCCATGTGGCTCAACAACATGTGATCAGTTTACATTACTCCTCAGGAGAAATTAAACTCACAAGTTGGCTCCAACATCATTGGATACTTAAGAAAGAGGTGAGAAGAAATAGTGAAAGTCATTCATAGTGCCTTCCTCAGGAAAGTACCATGAACTCCCTTCAAACTTCAGGATCTCAAACCTCACAGACAGGGGACAAGCCAAGCTCTGGGTCTCTGAATCTTGATCTACAAGCTTCTCTTCATGATGCTCTCCAACAAAGTCTTCAAGGCGACACAAGCCCCTCAACAAATTCCTCACAATGAACCCCAAAGATGAACAGATACCCACAGGGGAGACAAAATCAACAGGCAACTTCAGAAAATACCTAAAAATACTAAACTAAGGGGGAAAAATCTAACAATTATTCACAAGGGTCCTCAACACCTACCCATAACATCTACATAGGCCTCTACCTAAAAATCAAGACAAAACTCAATCAAAGAAAGTGATTCATCACCTAAACACAATCTAAACCCTAATTAGGATACCCTAAATCTACCCTAATTAAACTAATCAAAATTTAATTCTAAAAATCTAGAAAAAATCCTATGGGGAACTATGATTCATCATCTAATTCCACAAAAAAGAATGGATTAAAAACCCTAAGGGAAGGTTCTAAAACAATTCCTACAAAATCACATACCAAATTAAAACTATTAAAAAGCTATTTAAAAGAAAAATCTATTAAAAATACTAGACTAAAAAATAAAATCCCATTTTTATTTTTATAATTTTCTACACATTTTCATCTAGTCATAGAAAAAAGAAGAATTAAAAAAGAGTTATTTTCCACTTTTTAATGAATTTTCAAAGACAGAAAAATATTAAGAGAAAATTAAAACAATTAAATGAATTAAAGGGAGGGGGGGTGAATAGCACCACGCGCTAGTTAAAAGTAATTGGGCCAGCAATAAGGGGGGGTGCGAATAGCGCGTTGAGGCCCAGAACGCTGGTTAATGAAACGCCGCGTTTCAATCAATTTGAATCTTCCCTCTCTTTCTCAGATTCGCGCATGGCCGTTGGATCATCATAACAAGTCAAAATCTGGAGCCAATCTAAGGGCTCTCCCTCATCGTCCCAGATGAGACCTAGGGTTTTCAGAACCCTCTCCCATGCGCTCAAATCTTCGAGCTCCTCTATCTCTCTACTCAGGCCACGAAACAACATGATTCAAAAATGAAAAATGCTCTACTACTCAAGCTCTACACAACCATACGCTTACTTTTTATTAACTCGCCCTAGATAGCCCTAACAGAGGGATTAAAGATCATGGTACAACCATGTTCAACTGATATCAATCTTCATCAAACTTCAGTCTAATGATTTACAGATACTCTTGATGTTATCCTGGTCATTCTAACCTAATTCATGTTACCTAAAACTCATTAAACAGCCAGTTATTGAAGATTAAAGAACCATGGCTCTGGTGTGAAACCTCACAAATCTTGCTCTAACTCTTAGGGTTACATCAACTAACCTAATGCATCAATTATCTACCTAAGAAACTACTGAAAAGTGCATAAATTAGGGGAATCATAGAGAGAAACCAACCTGAAAAAGAGAGGTGGTAGATGCTCGTGGAGATGGTTCCAAGGCTTGAAATGGCTTCAATGAGATCCTCTGAGGATGTACAGGTTTCTGTTTGCACTTGTTGTGAAAGAGAAGGCTTGTGGTGGAAGAATTCTTGAGTTGCTTGAACTTGAAGAAATTGCTTCAATGGCTATCTCTCCCTCTCTCTCTCCTCTGAAAATGCTCTCTATCACCAACCTTGAATTCTCTTCATGGCATTCTTTTTATAATGATGGTTAGATGCTTCTAGATTCATCTAGAATGTGGTGGAAACTTCTTGAAGTTCTCATGTGATGACAAGTTGTATTTCTCATATTCCATGCTTCATGCCTTACTATCTGGTCTTAAAATATCATTTCATGAGATATTGAGAAGGGATGAGTGAAAAACAAGTTCATTTTTGGCTTATGTAGGGTTTTTCAACATTGCCTTCTTTTTCAAGTAACAACTTTTCAAAGCATCACCCATTTTTAGACCTCAAATGAAAATTATAGCTAAACCAATGTTCTCAAAATGGTTTTTCCAATCAAAATGATATATTGGATGACCTATTTTGGATTTGTGGATCTCCCAAATCACTTTTCAATTTCAACTTTTCAAAGTTATAAGCCTTTTTTAGTTCATTTTTGACCAATCATGTAATCTTGTGCTATGAGCTTTTCCAACAATTTGTGACCTTCTTTCTAGACTTAAAATCACATTTTGAGCAACTTTCATGTTTTGAGTTTTTCCATTTGAGGCTTGGAAATAGGAGTTTTAGGCATTGGATAAAATGACATATAACTGACAAATGACCAAAATACCCCTGCCTTGTTCAAACCATAAGTTGAGTTCCACAAATCCAATCAAGGACTTCTACCACTAAAATTAAAGCTAAGAAGATCCTCTTCAACATTCATGTTGACCAAGAAATCATAGGAATCCTCCTACTAGGGCAAAAGTTGTCTGCAAGTTGGGTGACTTTCAAGGACCCAGATTCACACACCTCTGCTGACCTGTAATTTGTCAAAACCATAACTTGAGCTCTGTAACTCCTATCAAGGACTTCCACCACTCAAATTAAAGCTAAGAACAAGCTCTACAACATTCATGTTGTGGGGAATGTGAGATATCAATCACATCTAGAGCTAAAACTGCCTGGAAAATAGGGATCAAATTAGGGTTTTCTCACTGACAATCCTCAGAAACCCTGACTTGAAACTTCTCAAACTCCTCAATCATGATGAGTTGGTCTAGGAATCATCTTTATAACATCTCCATACATCATTCCATGATCTCATGGCCCTTGGATTAAGTCTCAACCTTCTCCAAATTTTCAGTTGATCTAGGGTTGACTCAGTCAAAACCCTAATTCTACCATTCATGGTTGAATCTTCTGAACTCTTACACAATGACCTCTCTGGGCTTCATGATGGCTATCAAGACATCTCATAAGCTTTCTCAAAACATCTAGTCCATCCTCAAAGTCTCGGAATCATCTGAGGAGCTCCCACAACTCTCAAGCTATGAAGCACACAACCCTGGTTTCAACCAATTCCTCTGAAGATCTCTTGAACTTTCTGATGAAGGTATCAACTTTCAAACACTCAATGGATGAATAAATGTTGGTCAAATTTTGGGGTGCAACAGATGCCCCTATTCAAACGGCTTGAACCTGACTGGGTGAGAAGCGAACGGCTCTCAACCAATCAAGGTACGAGACGATTGAATATCGGTAAACCCGAAAATTTGCCAACTGCACGACCACATGATACTCTGCGGAGAACAAACCTTCGAACACTGCAACACTAGCTGCTCAACAACTAGCTGGAGAGATACTGATCTGACATCGCCGCCGGAAACAAACATCATTCTGAGAGACACTCGACATCACCGTCGTACCAACATCATCTCTGCTGGGGATTTAAGGAGTCTGACATTGCCGTCAAACGAACATCCAACCTCGCTGCCGGAAACAAACATAATCTGACCTCGCCGTCGGATAATCAAAATACCCCGCATTGCCGCTGGAGAAAATACAACACTGAACAACTCTGACCTGGGGTTCACCCCTGGTAAATGGAACAAAAGGTACACTTGCGTATTTGAAACTACTCTGCTGGGAATGAGAGACTTAACCGAGCACACTCTGATCTGGGGTTCACCCTCAGAACCATAACGAACATCGGAATACTGCTGCACACTGCCTGCCGTAGAACTTCAACATTAAAGATATATGAAACCCTGGCCCCTGGCCATTCCCAGCTTCAGCCAGAAAAGATCTTCAAGTACTTCTGAAGATAAGCATCCTTGGCCTTCAAGGATGGCAACTCTGCAGGAGGTATCTTCGACTTCAGTCTGAAGAAAGTGGTCCTTGGCCTTCAAGGATACATGGATCTGCCTTCAGGCAACTCCGCCTCTGCTATAGAGTATCCGAGACTTCAGTCAGGGATATACTTCGGCCTTCAGTCCGAAAACGAATCCTAGGTCCTTCATGACCTTGGGGGATAACCTTGCCCTTAGGCACCTTCGCTTCAGCTTAGGAAATCTGTGACTTCAGTCAGAGAAGTGGTATCCTGAGCCATTCATGACTCTACGGGGATTCAAACACTTTGCCTTCAGGCGAAACTCCGCTTCAGCTGGAGAAACATCTTCGACTTCAATCAGAAGACGTATCATTCTCTTGATCGCGCTCAATCATCACCTCAGGATAACTGACTTGGTCTTCAGACTCACACGAATCACTCTGTTGTATCTACAACCCTGGAACCTTGTCTTCAGCTACCTGTTGATTCTTCAACACGGAAATCTGGACTCACCGGAACCTTCTGATATCGCCATCAGGCGCTTACGAAATCCATCTTCAGATTAGACGTCATTGCTGGAGAAACATCTTCGACTTCAATCAGAAGACGTATCATTCACTTGATCGCGCTCAATCATCACCTCAGGATAACTGACTTGGTCTTCAGACTCACACGAATTACTCTGCATACACAAGCTTTGGAACCTTGTCTTCAGCCACACGTTGATTCATCAACAGGGACATCTGAGCTCACGGGAACCTTTGATTCCGCCTTCAGGCGTTTACGAAATCCATCTTCAGATTAGACATCGCTGTTGGAGCGGACATATCACGCTGCTAAGGACTTCAAGAATCATCTTGAACAAGCAAATCCGTCGGTCACCTTCAAGAATCATCCTGAACTGATAACCTTTCTGGAGCAAACATTCTGTTGGGAATTCCAGGAATCTTCCTGGGCAACTCCTGCTGGAGACGCTATTGGGGAGCTCAAGTATCATACTAGGCGAACCACTCGGGAAGCTGTACTGAGGTCTTAAGAATCATCTTAAGAAAATGGCCCTGCTGAGGGATTTGAGAATCATCTCGAACTGAAGACTTCGCTGGGGATCTCAAAAATCATCTTGAGCGAGCGACTGCGGGGATCACACCGGGGTCTTTTAGAATCATCTAAGAAAACAACCCTACTGGGGAGAACATCAAGAATCGTCCGGAGCAACCGGTCTTTTGGTGGAACACCTGTAAGGCAAGAATGATAATGATCTAGATCATGCGTATGATGCATATGCTTCTGTTATGCAATCATGCTCAATGCCATGCAATCATGCTCAGTGCTATGCAATCATGCTCAATGCTATGCAATCATGCACAATGACATGCAATCATGCACAATGATGCGATCCCGTCAGCAAAATAAATGCCGAAGGGGAAATCCTCCTGTCAAGGAGAAAGGACCACTCCGATAGAGGAATCATCCTGCTGAGGAGAACATGGTTACGCCAATATCAATTGGACTCCGTCTGAGGAAATGATCTTCGGTTGACTGCCGCAGGGCAAACAACTTCAGCGGACTGCTGCAGGGGACGAAGCTCTACGAGAACTTGGATCTGCTGATATCAATCGCGAGAATGAACTGCGTGGCCGTCTCGGCTACTCTTCTGGGGATAACCACTCTGTGGGGAACCAACTTCAGCTGCTCGACACTCCACTGGGGAAAAACCAATCATGATCTGATCAACTTCCAAGGATTCGGATCTCTTGGACATCTGCAAACTCGGCTGAGGAAGGAGAAATCATTCTGCTTTGCTGGATAGAGTACGACTCTGGGGGAAGTACAACGCTAGTTGCCCCACGCTCTGCTGGGGAAAATCAATCATGATCTGATCAACTTCCAAGGATTCTGCTTTTCTGCGGACTCAACCGGGGAGGGAAATCATTCTACTTCGCTGGAGAGTACGACTCTGATGGGGAATTCGATTCCACTGGGGGAGAAAGAATCATCTGACTCCGGGGGAGAGTACAACTCTGCAGGGGAATACAACGTCAGCCGTTCCAATACTCTACTGGGGAAGAGGGAATCGTCGAACTTCAGGAGAGAGCCTGACTCTGGTGAGGAATCTCAACTCCACTGGAGACTTCAGTCTGGCACCATCAGTTACTGCATCTTTCGGCATACGAACAGCTTTTTGCGAAACCTGCACTTGTGACCCGGTGCGGGGGAGACACCTGCTTCGGTGACTTTACTGGGGAAACACGAGCTCCGGCTCCCGAACATTTCTGTGAACTCTGCACTTGTGACCCGGTGCTGGGGAGAATCATCATGCTTCCGTGTTTGGCTCAGCTGATGGGGTGACATTCCTTCAGGATGCGTCTGCTTGGGGAAGAGAATCACCTCTACCTGGGGAAGACATATCAATGCTCACTATTCTGATTCTGATTCTGCGGAGGAGAGACTACTGAACTCTGCTGAAGAAAGAGGACTCATCCTGCTTCGGGGATACGCACGGCACATCTTCTGGCGAGGTGCTACACCTGCAACAACGCAAACAAACAGACAAGATACCCTCCTCAAAGGGGCCTATCCAGGTTATCATCTCGTGACAATGTTTAGTTAGTTAATTGTTTCAACAATCAATGGGCTTAGGCCCGCAAGTTTATGTATGCGCATTTTATCAAAAAACACATCGGCGTTATCATTTGCAAACAAAACAGATAAATGCTAAGCAGTCAAGTAGAATTGCTGAATAATGTGCATTTTATTGATGATGAACCCCTGAATGGGCAAAAATGTTTTACAACAGAGGCAAGCTCCTGGAATGAGGAAGCCGCGCAAAAGAGAAAACATAAATATACATCAGTATATACAAATGTCGGCAATCGAGGCATAGACGAACACCATGAGTTGATCCCTCTAAGACCCACTCGACTTCGATACTTCTCCGATGCTTCAGCTTTGGAAGAGATTGATTCAGATAAACGGCCCTCAGGTCCTCCGAACCACTAAACAATGAAAGTCCATACGCGGAACGCAGTCATTTGCTTATTCAAATCCCTAACTTTTGCGTGAACCGCCCTTCCGGGTTTTCAGTTCACCGGGATACCCCTTTTTGCCGAAGCCGCCCAGTGTAGGTTTTCGACTTCGCGGGTGTACATTTTTTCAATATATCCCTAATTTTTGCCCGAACCTTTTATTCTGTTTTTGGTTCGCCGGGATGCCCCTTTTTTGCCTGGACTCTTTCTTTTTTTTGTCCAGCGGGTCGCTTTCAAGCAAAGTATTTTTTAACTGCGTCCGCGTTCACCGGGGATGCAAAATCTTCACCATCCATCGTGGATAACAACAAAGCTCCTCCCGAGAAGACCTTGCTGACGACATACGGCCCTTCGTAATTTGGAGTCCACTTGCCCCGGTGATCGGAGTGTGGCGGAAGAATCTTCTTCAGGACGAGATCACCCGTCTGAAAGCTTCGAGGACGCACCTTCTTATCATAAGCTTTCTTCATTCGGCTTTGGTACAGGCGACCAAATGCAAGCGATGCTAACCTCTTCTCGTCCATCAGGCTGAGTTGGTTCAAACGATTCGTAATCCATTCTGCCTCATCAAGTTTCACATCAACCAAAACTCGCAAAGAGGGAATCTCCACTTCTAGCGGTAGGACAGCTTCCATACCGTACACTAAGGAGAAAGGAGTTGCCCCGGTCGACGTACGTACCGTAGTACGATAACCGTGCAAGGAAAACGGCAGCATCTCGTGCCAATCTTTATACGTCACAACCATCCTCTGAACAATCTTCTTGATGTTCTTATTGGCCGCTTCAACGGCGCCATTCATCTTCGGCCGGTAAGGAGATGAGTTGTGGTGTTCAATCTTGAAGCTCTGGCACAGCTCCTTCATCATCTTATTATTCAAATTCGAACCATTATCAGTAATGATCTGCTCGGGAATTCCATAGCGACAGATGATGTCCCTCTTTATGAACTTAGCTACCACCTGCTTGGTCACATTAGCGTACGAGGCTGCCTCCACCCACTTGGTGAAGTAGTCGATAGCTACCAGAATAAAACGATGACCATTGGATGCAGTGGGCTCGATCTTGCCTATCATGTCGATGCCCCACATGGAGAACGGCCAAGGGGAGGACATGACATTTAATGGGCACGGCGGCACATGGACTTTATCAGCATAAATCTGGCATTTATGACATTTCCTCGCGAATCTGAAGCAATCCGACTCCATAGTCAACCAGTAATATCCTGCTCTCAGGATCTTTCTTGTCATGGCATGCCCGCCGGCGTGCGTACCAAATGTGCCCTCATGGACTTCTTCCATGAGCATACTTGCTTCCTTCTCATCTACACATCTGAGTAGCACGAGATCGTGGTTTCTCTTGTACAACACTCCATCAGGATTGAGGTAAAAGTTTCCAGATAGCCTCCTCAGAGTCTTCTTATCCTGGGTTGACGCACCCACAGGATACTCCTTAGTCATAAGGAAGGTCTGGATGTCGTGGAACCACGGCTTGCCGTCGGTGGCATCCTCGATTGCGAACACATATACTGGTCTGTCAAGACGCGAAAGAACAATGCTTGGAGCTTCATTCCAAAGATTGACCTTATACATTGAAGCCAACGTGGCTAAAGCATCAGCCATTTGATTTTCAGCCCGGGGTACATGATGAAGTTCTACTCGATCGAAGAACGGAAGCAGCCTCCTGGCGTAATTCATGTACGGCACTAGATTCGGTTGACGAGTTTCCCACTCCCCTTTGATCTGATTGATCACAAGCGCTGAGTCACCATATATGTCTAGATTCTTGATTCTCAAATCAATTGCCTCTTCTAGACCCATAATACATGCTTCGTACTCGGCTTCGTTGTTGGTAACTGGAAACGTCAGTCTCGCAGTAAACGGGATGTGGGATCCGTGAGGAGTCGTGATGATAGCCCCGATACCACTTCCATAGGAATTAACCGCTCCGTCGAATATCAACTTCCACTGAGACTTCCTATCTGGCCCCTCATCGGGCAATGGCTCATCGCAATCCTTTGCTTTGAGAAACATAATGTCCTCGTCAGGGAATTCGAACTTCATCGGCTGATAGTCTTCGATTGGCTGTTCGGCAAGGTAGTCAGACAATACGCTTCCCTTGATGGCTTTCTGGGAGACGTACTGAATATCATATTCTGTTAACACCATTTGCCATCTGGCAATCCTGCCCGAAAGAGCCTGCTTCTCGAAGACGTACTTGATCGGATCCATCTTCGAAATCAGCATAGTGGTGTGATTGAGCATATACTGTCGTAGACGTTTGGCAGCCCAAGCTAATGCGCAACACGTCTTCTCCAGCATCGAGTATCGAGATTCACACTCAGTGAACTTTTTACTCAAATAATAAATGGCATGCTCCTTTCTGCCCGTCTCGTCGTGCTGACCGAGAACACACCCCATACTATTCTCCAGAACTGTCAAGTACATGATTAATGGCCGTCCAGCCACTGGGGGTATCAAGATTGGAGGTTCTTGAAGATACTGCTTTATCTTATCGAATGCCTTCTGGCAATCCTCATTCCAAGTAATCGCCTGATTTTTCTTTAACAACTTGAACATCGGTTCACAAGTGGCCGTGAGCTGAGAGATAAACCTTGCAATGTAGTTTATTCGGCCCAGGAAACCACGAACTTCTTTTTCTGTTCTCGGCGCTGGCATTTCTTGGATAGCTTTTATCTTCGCAGGATCGACTTCAATACCTCGTTCGCTAACAATAAACCCCAATAACTTTCCGGACCGCACTCCGAAAGTGCACTTGTTAGGATTCAGCCTCAGCCTGAACTTCCTAAGCCTTTCAAACAGCTTCAGCAAATTGACCAGATGCTCCTCCTCCGTTTGGGACTTTGCAATCATGTCATCAACATAGACCTCGATCTCATGATGAATCATATCATGAAACAAAGTAACCATTGCTCGTTGGTAAGTGGCCCCTGCGTTCTTCAGACCGAAGGGCATTACCTTGTAGCAAAATGTGCCCCAGGGGGTAATAAACGTCGTTTTCTCCATGTCCTCCGGCGCCATCTTAATTTGATTGTAACCGGAGAAGCCATCCATGAACGAAAACACGGAAAACTGGGCTGTATTGTCGACCAACACATCGATATGAGGCAACGGGAAATCATCCTTAGGGCTCGCCCTATTCAAATCCCGATAATCGACGCACATGCGTACCTTACCGTCCTTCTTCGGTACAGGCACTATGTTGGCGACCCACGGAGGGTAGGTGGTAACGGCTAGAAATCCTGCGTCCAACTGCTTCTGGACTTCTTCTTTGATTTTTACAGCCATGTCTGGTCTCGTCCTCCTAAGCTTCTGCTTGACTGGAGGGCAATCTTCTCGCAACGGCAAGCGATGAACCACGATATCTGTGTCAAGCCCGGGCATATCCTCATACGACCAAGCAAAGACGTCACTATACTCTCGAAGCATCTCGACCAGTCTATGCTTGACATCATTCTGCAGCGTAGCCCCTACTCTGACATTCCTGATAAGCTCCTCAGAACCCAGATTTATGATCTCAATATCCTCTTCATGAGGCAGAATAACCTTCTCCTCTTGTCTCAACAAGCGGGCCAATTCTTCCGGAAGGTCTTCGTCTTCATCAATCTCATCCTCGGCTTGATAGATCGGGCAATCAAAGTCGTAGTGAGCCGTAGAGGGTCCAGAGTCGATGTCATCTGTTACGTGGATCCTGCAATAACAAGGGTTAAGTTTAAAGCAGGAATATGCAGGTTAGCACGAACCTCGTTGCCATTTTGCTGTTTTTCAAAACAAACATAAAATATGAATAACAGAGAACACAATATTTGATTACGAAGAAAACGCCTTTTATTTATTAACAAAATGCATACACATAATCCAACAAGGCCCTGACAGTAAAACCACTATGCCCCGGGCAGGACATAGGGTTGTACAAAGATTGTAAAAAGCAAATCATTACTCTTCACTCGTCAGCTCGATAATCTCCTTGATGGTCCAATTGTGGAGGCGCTCGCCTGGCTTGCTCGGTTGAATCCAGGCATCAAGATCACAATCACTGTCCCCGCTGCCCTCCGACATAGCGTTGATACTCTCAAAGATTACTCCTCCCTTGGTGAATAGGATCGGCCCTTTCCCACGAGACGAGCTACCAGAAGAAGATGAAGCTTCAGCTCCAGGAGAATATCCCAATCCAAACTTATCCTGTTTGATTGGTATTTCCAAGACATGCCCCCAGCCTGGGGTGGAACCAGCTTCGACAACGGCTCTAGCTTCCTTAAACGAGGAGAGGTTCAACTCTTGCTTCTCTGCAACAACGGGAGCTACCTCCTTCACCCTGACGGTTTCAAAAGCCTGGCAAAGAGTCTCATGGATCTCACCATCCATTTCGACATATTTAAAGGACGACAGGTGGCTTACCATGATGTCCTCCTCTCCACAGACTGTCACTATGCTGCCCCCAACAGCATATTTAAGCTTCTGATGCAGCGTGGACGTCACGGCACCAGCAGAATGGATCCACGGCCGACCTAAGAGGCAACTATAGGCGGGCATGATATCCATAATATAGAACACCGCATTAAACGTCTCTGGACCAACTTGAATTGGCAGGGTCAATTCTCCGAAGACGTGGCGCTTGGTTCCGTCAAAGGCCTTCACGACCAGATCACTGGGCGTGCACAGCAGTCCACGGGTATCCAACTTCATCAGTGCCTTCTTCGGAAGCACGTTAAGCGAGGAACCCGTATCTACTAGGACATGTGACATAATCGTGCCTCTGCACTCTATCGAGACGTGCAAGGCATTGTTGTGATCTCTTCCCTTGGGAGTCAGTTCCAGATCTGTAAATCCCAGCCCATTACCAGCGTTGACATGGGCTACCACTTCCTCGAGTTGATTAACTGATATCTCCTGCGGCACGTATGCAGCATTCAATACCTTCAATAATGCGTTGCGGTGCGCTTCAGAACACAGCAACAGGTTAAGAATCGAGATCTTCGACGGAGTCTGGTGAAGATGATCTACAATCTTGTAGTCACTTTTCCGGATTAGTCGCATGAACTCTTCTGCATCTTTAACCAACAAGTCTTTCTCTGCCCCTGCAGGAACCTCTTCAACAGCTTTACCTTTACCCTTGTCCATAACGTCAGCTCGGACTACTTTCTCTGCTGCGGCTTCTGCCGGTGCGAACACTCTGCCACTTCTGGTGATGCCGCTGACTTCAGTAAGATTCTGCGCAGTCGATCTAGATGGCTCAAGCTCTACCTTCTGACCATTACAATAAACCTCGGCGCCATAATGCCATGGGACGGCATTAGTGCTCTCGAATGGGATTGGTCCGGCCCTGGTGATGGTGATAGTAGGCGGACGAGGCGCAGAAATAGTGATAGGGTGGCGAGGAATGGTAATGGTAGCAACTTCGTCCGCCTGCTTCAGCACGACTTCCCCTGACGCATTCTCAACGCTCCGACTGAACTGCAAAATACCCTCGGTCATCAGACTTTGGATACCTTCGATCAACTGCTCACACCCATCAGGAAGTGTAGCACATGCCATACAAAACTCTCCACATCCGGGAAAGAAGCCTTTCTTCAGCAGCTTAGCTTTAACAAAACTCAACGGCGTCTTCAAATCTCTGACATCAGTCAGCAAGTCTGAATTCTCTTCAGTGATAACAGCATTTACTCCGCCTCCCCTATGATGAGGCATTGGATTCTTGGTGACGTTGGGCACGCTGTCAGAAAAGTTGATAACCTTGGCGTCGACCAAGTCCTGGACTTTGTGCTTAAAAGCTTTGCAGTTCTCAACCGTATGGCCAGGTGCCCCCGAATGAAATTCACAAGTAGCGTTAGCATCATACCCTGGTGGTGGTGCCCCTGTCAAGGGAGCCAGTGTCCTTTTCTGAACTAATTGGAGCTGAAGCAGCGTCTGCAGAAGCTGTGCATATGACATAGGAGGAGTTTCCAAATGACGGTTTGCCAGGGGACCCCGATTCTGATATCTCTTATATCCCGGATTATTCTGTTGCTGGGGCTGCTGCGGCGGCTGCGGGGGTGCAGCTGGGATGTTTATGCTAGCGATCTGAGACTGAGGGCCCTTGCCCTTTCTCCTAGCATTAGTGACAGCACTGGCCTCGCCCTCTCGACGCTTGCCAGTATAGGGTTTCTTGCTAGCTCCTCCAGATGAGGATGATTCACCCTGAATCTTTCCAATCTTTATTCCATTTTCAACATGCTCGCCCAAAGTGATGAGGGCCGAGAATGTCCCGGACATGCCACTAATCAGCTTCTCATAATAGACTCCGGGAAGGGTAGCCACGAACATCTGTACCAACTCACGCTCAACCATCGGCGGTTGGACCCGAGCAGCCAATTCACGCCACCGCTGGGCGTACTCTTTGAAGCTTTCATTGCTCCGCTGCGAGAGATTCTGAAGCTGAACTCGGTTGGGAGCCAAGTCGCTATTATATTGATAGTGGAGGACAAACGCTTCAGCGAGATCTTTCCACGTGCGCACAACAGCGGGTTCCAAACCCATATACCATTCGAGCGATGGGCCAGAAAGACTATCCTGAAAGAAGTGCATCAGCAACTTCTCATCATCAGAATAAGCGGACATCTTTCTGTAATAAGATCGGAGGTGAACACGGGGACAAGTAGTGCCCCTATACTTCTCAAAGATAGGCACCTTGAACTTGTGAGGTACTTTAAAGTCAGCAATCAACCCGAGTTTGGACATGTCAACGCCCAATGTGTTCTGATTTTCTATATCTCTCATTTTATCTTCCAGCGCCTTGAACCTGAGTCGAGCCTCAGCAGTCAACTCAGCCTCTACACCTCTCTGAGAGAAAATGTCATCCTGATGGTCCTCCAGCCACGGTTGAGGCACCACCATATTCCCTGCACCAACATTGCCGTTGACCGGCCCCACGGTAACATTGGCTCCCAAACCACCATTGACGGCGCCCGCCGCGTTAAGTCCGAGATTAGTCATAAGATTGCCGTTAGCACTACCGTTGCCCCCGGCAGCAGGAACAACGTTCTGTGGAGTATCCCCTTGAGGAGGAGTGGGTACGGCCCCGCCGTGAAGTATTCCGTTACTGTCAACCCTGGAGATGAGAGGTTGAACCAAAGTACGAAGCTGATCTTGCCCATTCGCAACTACTTGCATCAGCTCCATAAAACGATCCATCCTTTCACGAAGCTCCTGAACATCTGACTGTACTTGGTCCATGATTCTCGTTTGATTGGCGCGAGTCGAGTAACGGTGGATGAATCTTTGATCAATCCTGGAGATCAAAAACAGCTCGGAACCTGAGTACCTGAAAAACCTGTCAACATCAAAGGTTAGGAAAAGGTAACAGAATGTATGTCATGCAAGAATGCTTCATGCAAATGCACGCGTGAGTCTGTGTGCTTGAGAGATTTCCCCCGATCCTGGCACCTGCTGGTAATAATAAGGAGAGGAATCCAGGCCCAATCATGGAAACAGCAATCTCACACATAGCAATAGTCAGATTCGACACATTAAGGACCGAGAACTCATACGCATCAGTCTTTCTGAGAATGGCTGCAGTAACACAATGAGGGATCTTGGATCGGGGAAACGGTACCTGTCACAGACACACGCTAATGGAATGATTATGCAAGCTAATGCAAAATGCAGGTATGCAACAATATATCCAGGTGGCTGCTGTGGAGATTCGATGTCAGCAGCCGCTGATGAGAAGGAAACCCCGGTGTAAAACCACTAATCTGATCGGCTGAGAATAACCATCTGATAGGATCGAGATCAAACTTCTGCTCTGACAAGAACGAAGGCCTGATAATAAAGACCCCAGATGCAAGATCAAAGAATATCTGTTGAGGAAGCCTTCAGACCCCAAAAAAATCTGCCCTCTCAAGAACAAATACACAGCTGCTGATGAGATCTTCAAACCCCACTCAAAATCTGCCCTATCAAGAACAAACAACAACTGCTGACGAGATCTTCAGACCCCACTCAAAAATCTGCTCCATCCAGAACAAACCACTGATGATAATACACTGATCAAAGCCTGCTCTATCAAGAACAGACAAACATCCGATGATAAGATCCTCTGATCAAACCCTTGCTCTATCAAGAACATCTCTGCAACTGAGAACTCAACATAACTGATTCACTGTCAAGAAAACCAGGTAGTCTGGAGGTCAAAGTTTCCTGCAATATCCCAACCCCACTCACAGGTATGATGGACCTAATCCACGGACAAAGGTACGGCATCCTATGCGGTCATCAGCGTCACAGACTTTCACGAGTGACGATACGATTCCCAGAAGGAGTGCGGGAAGTAAAAACGCGATAAATAAACGCAACCCAACAAGCAAACATACAAACGATAGGATTGACTCGCGTAGGGGATGGGAAACGGTCCCAGCATAAGGGATGGGAAAAGTCCCTAGATGCTATACGTCCCCAGCAGAGTCGCCAGCTGTCGCTTGCGCGAAAATAAGGTGCCGGCAAAACAGAAGAGTCGCCACCTTTCGTTATTTATCCCTCAGAACGGGAAAGGAAACGATCGGAGAAACCTGACGAATAAGGGTAAGACAAGGTCATCGCAACCATTGTCTGGGTTCGGGAGTCGGTTACGCAAGGGGAAGGTAGGTGAAGGTTGCTCGCTAGGATATCGCATCCTATGCCTACGTACTTTCATCTGGTATGAAAGATCAGAGCAAACGTAGTTCGGGAAACTACTGAGAAAAAAAAGGCTCAACTAGGAGGGAGACTATCAAGTCCTACTGTTATCCTGCCATGGATTCATCCTATGGTTGAAGTTTGAACAGGGCACTCCTAGATGTTGTCATGCATAGGTTTCAACCTAAAAGTCTATCATCAAATCCTCATCAAAGGAAATGAGAGTCCTAAGGGATCATGTCAATGATACATCAAAACAGACAAAAGCATCAGCTTTAACAGTAAAATGCATGCAATGCAAGTGAGGGAGGAAATGTGTGTGGGGCTTCGGCCTCCACAAGCTCATCTCAACCTCAAGCCAGTCATGAAATAACAGCAATCATACTGAAAATAATCAACATGCTATCAAGCAAAAACAGTAAACGGTAATCATACAGATAAAAGAAATGAACTGCCATCAGGCAAACAAAACACCTGCTTGAGAAAGAATCATCTACTCTCTAATCCTAACCCTAACACAGAATCTGAACAAATCTAAGCACTAAAGCAAGACCCTAACAAGAGAATCAATCCCAGTCTTCAAGCTTCAGAACAAGCTTACCAAAGAAAGGGAGCTAAGCAAGCAGACTCATAGTGTCTTCCTCAGGAAAGCACTAAGAGGTGACTACTCAGGAGTCATACCCTATGTGGCTCAACCACTGTGATCAGTTTACATTCCTCCTCAGGAGAAATTAAACTCACAAGCAGGCTCCAACATCACTGGATATTTTAGGAAATCCTATCTGAACTAGTGGAACTAAGTGAATAGACTCATAGGACCTTCCTCAGGAAAGTACTAGGAGGCTTCCACTTAGGAGTTGTATCCTATGTGGCTCAACAACTGTGATCAGTTTACATTCCTCCTCAGGAGAAATTAAACTCACAAGTTGGCTCCAACATCATTGGATACTTAAGAAATCCTAGATAAACTAATGGAACTAAGTGAATAGACCCATAGGACCTTCCTCAGGAAAGTACTAGGAGGCTTCCACTTAGGAGTTGTATCCCATGTGGCTCAACAACATGTGATCAGTTTACATTACTCCTCAGGAGAAATTAAACTCACAAGTTGGCTCCAACATCATTGGATACTTAAGAAAGAGGTGAGAAGAAATAGTGAAAGTCATTCATAGTGCCTTCCTCAGGAAAGTACCATGAACTCCCTTCAAACTTCAGGATCTCAAACCTCACAGACAGGGGACAAGCCAAGCTCTGGGTCTCTGAATCTTGATCTACAAGCTTCTCTTCATGATGCTCTCCAACAAAGTCTTCAAGGCGACACAAGCCCCTCAACAAATTCCTCACAATGAACCCCAAAGATGAACAGATACCCACAGGGGAGACAAAATCAACAGGCAACTTCAGAAAATACCTAAAAATACTAAACTAAGGGGGAAAAATCTAACAATTATTCACAAGGGTCCTCAACACCTACCCATAACATCTACATAGGCCTCTACCTAAAAATCAAGACAAAACTCAATCAAAGAAAGTGATTCATCACCTAAACACAATCTAAACCCTAATTAGGATACCCTAAATCTACCCTAATTAAACTAATCAAAATTTAATTCTAAAAATCTATAAAAAATCCTATGGGGAACTATGATTCATCATCTAATTCCACAAAAAAGAATGGATTAAAAACCCTAAGGGAAGGTTCTAAAACAATTCCTACAAAATCACATACCAAATTAAAACTATTAAAAAGCTATTTAAAAGAAAAATCTATTAAAAATACTAGACTAAAAAATAAAATCCCATTTTTATTTTTATAATTTTCTACACATTTTCATCTAGTCATAGAAAAAAGAAGAATTAAAAAAGAGTTATTTTCCACTTTTTAATGAATTTTCAAAGACAGAAAAATATTAAGAGAAAATTAAAACAATTAAATGAATTAAAGGGAGGGGGGGTGAATAGCACCACGCGCTAGTTAAAAGTAATTGGGCCAGCAATAAGGGGGGGTGCGAATAGCGCGTTGAGGCCCAGAACGCTGGTTAATGAAACGCCGCGTTTCAATCAATTTGAATCTTCCCTCTCTTTCTCAGATTCGCGCATGGCCGTTGGATCATCATAACAAGTCAAAATCTGGAGCCAATCTAAGGGCTCTCCCTCATCGTCCCAGATGAGACCTAGGGTTTTCAGAACCCTCTCCCATGCGCTCAAATCTTCGAGCTCCTCTATCTCTCTACTCAGGCCACGAAACAACATGATTCAAAAATGAAAAATGCTCTACTACTCAAGCTCTACACAACCATACGCTTACTTTTTATTAACTCGCCCTAGATAGCCCTAACAGAGGGATTAAAGATCATGGTACAACCATGTTCAACTGATATCAATCTTCATCAAACTTCAGTCTAATGATTTACAGATACTCTTGATGTTATCCTGGTCATTCTAACCTAATTCATGTTACCTAAAACTCATTAAACAGCCAGTTATTGAAGATTAAAGAACCATGGCTCTGGTGTGAAACCTCACAAATCTTGCTCTAACTCTTAGGGTTACATCAACTAACCTAATGCATCAATTATCTACCTAAGAAACTACTGAAAAGTGCATAAATTAGGGGAATCATAGAGAGAAACCAACCTGAAAAAGAGAGGTGGTAGATGCTCGTGGAGATGGTTCCAAGGCTTGAAATGGCTTCAATGAGATCCTCTGAGGATGTACAGGTTTCTGTGTGCACTTGTTGTGAAAGAGAAGGCTTGTGGTAGAAGAATTCTTGAGTTGCTTGAACTTGAAGAAATTGCTTCAATGGCTATCTCTCCCTCTCTCTCTCCTCTGAAAATGCTCTCTATCACCAACCTTGAATTCTCTTCATGGCATTCTTTTTATAATGATGGTTAGATGCTTCTAGATTCATCTAGAATGTGGTGGAAACTTCTTGAAGTTCTCATGTGATGACAAGTTGGATTTCTCATATTCCATGCTTCATGCCTTACTATCTGGTCTTAAAATATCATTTCATGAGATATTGAGAAGGGATGAGTGAAAAACAAGTTCATTTTTGGCTTATGTAGGGTTTTTCAACATTGCCTTCTTTTTCAAGTAACAACTTTTCAAAGCATCACCCATTTTTAGACCTCAAATGAAAATTCTAGATAAACCAATGTTCTCAAAATGGTTTTTCCAATCAAAATGATATATTGGATGACCTATTTTGGATTTGTGGATCTCCCAAATCACTTTTCAATTTCAACTTTTCAAAGTTATAAGCCTTTTTTAGTTCATTTTTGACCAATCATGTAATCTTGTGCTATGAGCTTTTCCAACAATTTGTGACCTTCTTTCTAGACTTAAAATCACATTTTGAGCAACTTTCATGTTTTGAGTTTTTCCATTTGAGGCTTGGAAATAGGAGTTTTAGGCATTGGATAAAATGACCTATAACTGACAAATGACCAAAATACCCCTGCCTTGTTCAAACCATAAGTTGAGTTCCACAAATCCAATCAAGGACTTCTACCACTCAAATTAAAGCTAAGAAGATCCTCTTCAACATTCATGTTGACCAAGAAATCATAGGAATCTTCCTACTAGGGCAAAAGTTGTCTGCAAGTTGGGTGACTTTCAAGGACCCAGATTCACACACCTCTGCTGACCTGTAATTTGTCAAAACCATAACTTGAGCTCTGTAACTCCTATCAAGGACTTCCACCACTCAAATTAAAGCTAAGAACAAGCTCTACAACATTCATGTTGTGGGGAATGTGAGATATCAATCACATCTAGAGCTAAAACTGCCTGGAAAATAGGGATCAAATTAGGGTTTTCTCACTGACAATCCTCAGAAACCCTGACTTGAAACTTCTCAAACTCCTCAATCATGATGAGTTGGTCTAGGAATCATCTTTATAACATCTCCATACATCATTCCATGATCTCATGGCCCTTGGATTAAGTCTCAACCTTCTCCAAATTTTCAGTTGATCTAGGGTTGACTCAGTCAAAACCCTAATTCTACCATTCATGGTTGAATCTTCTGAACTCTTACACAATGACCTCTCTGGGCTTCATGATGGCTATCAAGACATCTCATAAGCTTTCTCAAAACATCTAGTCCATCCTCAAAGTCTCGGAATCATCTGAGGAGCTCCCACAACTCTCAAGCTATGAAGCACACAACCCTGGTTTCAACCAATTCCTCTGAAGATCTCTTGAACTTTCTGATGAAGGTATCAACTTTCAAACACTCAATGGATGAATAAATGTTGGTCAAATTTTGGGGTGCAACACCATTCTTTTAGTGTATCTTCTTTTTGGTACTCCTTCGTGTGTTGTGGCTAACTTTCCACTCCTTAATAACATACAACGAAGTATTCGCCCAAAAAAGTAAACTTTGGAATGCTTAGCACTGGGTCCCACCATGTGTGCCAATTTGTTTACTGTGAATTTTGGTAAACAACCGTTGGTCTATCAATTTAGAGTAAAATTGACTAACTTGCAGGATCAACCATACTAAATCCTAGAACATGTGCTAAGTATGTAAAAGACCCTAAGCTGAACTCCACGTTCGACTGTGAAATCTTTTGGAAAGTAAGATGACTTGAAGATTAAAAACAATAAGTAAAAGAAAGCATGTAATGCATCAAAGATTAAAAGGAAAGAATGTAAAGGTGCAATAATGTAAAAGCTTTTAAAAGTAAATGTTGTAAAGTAAAGGGCGAGAAATTACAATCAAACTCTGCGTTCGACTATAACGTCTTTGTAAAGTAAACGGTGTTGAAGATAAATGTGCAAGAAAGTAAAGTGCTTTGAAAATAAATGTGCAAAAGATTCTACTCTGAACTCCACGTTCAACTAGAGATCTTTGGAAGTTAAATTGCAGGATGATAAATAGCTTTGAAAATAAATGGGCGAAAGTTTAAAAGTGCAGAAAAGTTAAATGGCATAAAAATAACTCTAATCTGAACTCCATGTTTGACTAGGGGATCTTTGAAGGTAAAAGTGCAGAAAAAGCTTGTAAAATGGTTTAAATGCAAAAGCTAAAAGTTAAAGTGCAGAATGAGTAAAGGCGCATAAAGGGTAAAGGCAAGTAAATTTCATTAACGGAAAAGGGTTGGTGTTGTATCACATACATTCTCGCTAACTCGTTTCTCTACACGCGGGTACTTTGAGTTGTTTGGAGTGACTAGTATAAAATGAATGAACACCTTTATTACATAAAAATAATAACTATTTATAGTGCTAGAAAGTAACTACTAAATGATGGTTGAGGCTTCACAACGTGTCCCTTTTGGCGCTTTTTTCACTATCTCACCCGTTCCCACGTTCGTCCACTCTTGGTTTGAATTTTGAACACTTAATATTTCCCTCCAATTTCGGTTGTAACTTCTGTGCGTTCTCTTCAGTGTGGCCCTTGTCGAGCACTTTCCAACACTTAGCATTTTTTTAGTAACTTTGACCACCTCTCTTCGACTTGGATTGCTCCCTGATTGTGTCGAAAAGTTCACATGTTTCGAATTGATATTTTGACTTGAGATGATTCTAAAACCAACTAGCGTCGAAAATTGAGAGCTAACAAATATATAGATTACTTGTTTTTCAATAAACCTCACAACAATATACAACCATTCAAATTGATGAGGAAGTATATAATATGAAAATTAAACTATTCTTGAAATCCAACTTAAACAAGCCACTTTTTTCTGAATTGCATTCGTCTCATCGTTCATCTCACACTGTTTAACATATAGAACGTGGTTCAATGATCGATGTCCTTCATCACGTCAATTCCTTCTATTCTAGTTTAATTTGAATAATATCAATAAATTATTGATATTCAAATTAAACTATAAGAGAAGATATAGATGTGTTGAAGGACTTAGATCATTGACCCATATTCTATATGTTAAACAACGTGAGATGAATGATGAGACAAATGCAATTCGAAAAACATTGATTGATATAAGTTGGTTATCAAATACAACTTAATTTTCAGATTATAAGTTTCCATGTCAATTTAAATGAAATGTATTTTCAGTGAAGGGTTAGTGAAACAAACAATCTACATAGCATTTAATAAACTCAACTTCATATAACAACATACAACAACACAAGATATTGTGTAATGTTTTAAGAATTTAAAGAACAAAATATTGCTTAGTCACAAGAAGCTTCTTTCTTGTGACTTAGCAATGTTTGTTCTTGTTCTTAAAACATTAATCAACAACAACAATATACAATAACATTTATCAACAACACAACAACATACAACAAAATAAGGTTTGAGAAAAAAATAGCAACATACAACAACAACAAAATACAACATACAACAGCAGATAACAACATAAGATGTTATGTAATGTTTAAAGAACACACCTTTTTTTAAACTAATCGTGGATCTGGAACAAATTATGATTTTCATCTAGTTTATGAAGCTATGAAGAAGAAGTACAAGGTGAACGAAGTTAACACAATGGCTTCATACTACTTGTATTTTTCTTCATAGCTACACAAATCATATGTATCATAGCCAAAGTATACACTTTGTTAAGGTGGTGAAGACGAATCTGATAAAATGAGAACATTCACTAAATAAATAAATGATAACCCATTTTTAACAAGAAATGTGAGTGAAATTGAAGCATAAGTTTAATGAACGAACCTAAAATATGATTAAAGTATAGCGATTGATGAAGACGAATCTGGAGGTTTAAGAAAGTTTAAAGAGTGACATGAATATTAGGGTTATGTTATGAGAGTGAAGAGTGAAATATGTTAGGGTTTTCATTTGAGAGAAACGATTTTTATGTACTGAACGATAGATACTTTCACTTATATAGTAAAAAATATCACATTTCGTCACGGTTAGAAAGAAAAACTGTGATACAATACATCACTTTTACAACGGTTCTTTAGTAAAATCGTAGTTAAATCTCTAACAATTTTTTATTTATTTATGAACCCAATTGTAAGAGAGGTGTTAATTATTGTTATTGTTATTTTTCATTATTGTTGTGATTGTTTTTTTAATGTTGTTGGCTTGTACTATTTTTTTTGTAAAACAATAACAATGTATAAATGAAAGAGTTTATGTAACAATAACAAATAATTGCATTAACAGGGCCAAGAGGGAGGAGTACATAAATTATTTTTTACATAATTTTGTCAATGTTGGAACAATAACCCCTAACAGCAAATGAATCTTCATAATCAATGACTTTCTCCTCACTACCCTCGTCAGAATCATAGTAACAAATCTTCCTTAGCACTTTTTTCTTCTTCTTCTTCAGCTTCTTCTTCTTCTTCTTTTTCATTTTAACCCTAAGTGTATCCCTGACAGCAGTCGATCTAAATGGCTGGACCTTGTCATACCCTAAATTTTCCCGTCAGCTTTTGTAAATATTTTCATATTTTTTATTTTGGAATTTTTACTTAATTTCATGCCGTTTAGACACGTGTCCGCCCCGATTGGACGTTCTTCAAATCTCGACTTTTTTACCCAATAGGAGCGCGACACGTGGCCTAAGGGCATTTTTGTAAATTTTATATCCATGTTTATTTACTCATTCTTCTTTTCAAATATTTATTTCCCGTATATATTTTTGTTTTGACTTTTTTAATTTAATTAATTTTAGAATAGGTTTTTATTATTTTTGTTAAAAAAAACTTTTTGAATAGTTTTATTTTAAATAGAGTTCTTTTATTAAATACTGCTTCTATCAAGATATAGATTTTTTTATTTTAATTAGAAGTAGTTATTTATTTATTAAATTTTTTTATTATTATTTATTTTCCTTTTGTTTTTTAATTAGATTATTATTATTGATAGATTTATTTTCTTTAACATTTTATATTTTTTATAATATTAGAAAATAGATTAGATTAGAGTTAATAGGTTTTTATTTTATTAATTAACAGTCAATGTTGTTAGTTAATAGGATTAATTAGTTATTTAAGTTTAAAATATTTAATTAAGTTTTATTTCATTTAGATTAGTTATTAGGTTTTCATATAATAATAACCGTGTCATCATCAGTCTAATTAATCATCAGTTTATCAATTAATCAAGCCATTGTCATTAACCTCTGTCACGTGTCAAAAAATGGACTATATAGGTACTATTTATCATCTTCTACCCCAAAAACCCTAGCCGCTTCAGAAAACCCTAACCCTAATTCCTATCCGCCTCCTTCATCGTCCATCATCATCTTTACCCTGTTTTCTTCTCCAACCTCAGAAAACGTTTCGTCTCAGCTCGAAACCCTCTTCAAACAGATCCCCTAAAATCTTCTCCTTCAACATTTTCCTCACCATTTCTCTGTTTTGAGTTTAATAACAACAACTCAAACCCAAAAATTTTCCCATTTACAGAACTCCAAAACTTCTTTCCAGAAAACAACCCAGATTCATCACGCTAGAAAACTCCTTCAAAACCCCCATCGGAACCCCTGACGGAACACCATTAATAACACAACGATCACCGTAAAATCACCGGCAAACTGTTTTCGAACCCCTCTTCTGTTTTGAAGCGGCACCGTAAAACCCCCTTCAAAGAACTTCCCTTAAACCATCCAAACCTTCAATCAAACATCCCTCCTCAAACTCATTCTTCTCCCAACTCAACGCACAAAATCTTCAACCAGAAACCTCAACCACTCAAATCTCCTCTCAAACTATCGAAAAACCCAGACGCAACCTGCAAATCCACCGTAAAACTTCAAAGACCACCGCAGCTTGCCGCTCAAACCCAGAACTAATATCTCAAACACAAACCCCTCAAATCGAAACCTCCATTTCCAAACAACCACACAACCATAACCGTGTTCTTCATCTAAATCCAAACATCTTTCTCAGATCTTCTTCAAGCCACACAAATCCATTTCATGTTTTTCTTAGCACTCATTTCACAAACAAGAAAAACAGAGTGAGAAAGTTTGAGATGAAGAAAAACAAAGGAAACCAGACTGAGAGTTTGAAGTGAGAAACATAGCGTAGTGAGAGCGAGAGAGACGGTCGGAAGAAGGTGATGACCGTTTCAACTTTTTTTTTCATTTCAGTTTTGTTTTTTTCTTCTTTATTTTAATTTTTAATTTTTTTTACTACTATTGACTTGGGCTTCTAAGCCCATGAGTCGGACTGCACAGCACACACCACCGTGATTTAAACCCCCACTTGTTTTTCTTCTTTTGTTTTTTTATTTAAATTTTGTATTATATATTTTTATTTATTGTAAATATGTTTTATATTATTATTTATTTTTTAACAGATTATTATTTTATGTATAAATATTATTATTATTCATTATGTGAATATTTTATATCTTGGTTTTAACTTCTTCCTGTAAATATATTATTATAATCATTATGTAGAAATATTCAGTTTTATTTATTCTCTTTTACAATTTTTTAAATCATATGTATATATATTCTAGCTTTATAAAGTATTCTCTTATTATAAGTAAACCATTATTATTTTTTTTATATAAACATTTTATTATGTAAATATTATATACTATTTTATATTTTATTTTATTTAGAACTTGAGTATCAATTTATATTTAGAAATTTATTTTATATTTTAGCGATAGATTTCATTTCTCTTTTTTTATTGAACATTTTGTCTCATTTTCCTCGTTTTGGTCGATGAAGAGATTTCCATCGTTTAGCCGTCAAATTATTAGCGTGAAACAAAGGATCCGAGACCACCTCTTTTCTTTCTTATTTCTTGTTCCAATTCAATTTTATTTTTGACTTGTGGATCGATGAAGTCTTTTATCCGCAAGCGTCAGATTTTCAAAGTCGATAACCTTCCCGATTTTAAATCTATGGGGGATGACCATTTGGGTCATCTTCCTTACTTTGGGATCGCGATAGACTATCTTCGATTAATCAAAATTTTGTTTACGGTTAAGACGAAATCCCATTCTTTTGTGCCCCGATTCGATACACTAACCAATATACAACTGCTTTAATTTCTGTCAGATATTAACTGCTTTATTCTTCAGTCATTATATTCTTGTACATATTATATATTTTGTATATTATTATTATCCTGTAAATATCCAACTAACTTGTACATTCTTTTAAAACACTTAATAAATATCAAACCATAAAATCCTAATTGGTGGACTGTTTATTTATCTGTATCCTGTATATATCTATCTCTGTTTTTCATCTCTTTGCAGGTTCTCAAAAACATCTTCAATAAAGGAATCGAGTTATATTCGTATTGAACTAAAAGAGGGGATTAAGTGTAGACTTTCTTCCTCTCCGAGTGTTGAGATACTCACTGTAGTGTGGGTGGTTTCGATACTCGTCTTTCAATACGAAAACGCTTATATTCTCCGCACTCATCCACATCCTTCTCTCCTAAAAAACCTCGGCTTCGCACCGAGTACATTTTCAAACCTCGGCCCCCGTACCGAGTCCATTTTCAACACCATTTTTCTCCTAAAACCTCGGCTCGGTACCGAGTGCATTTTCAAAACACTTTTAATAAAAAAATCAAATTCTCTTTGTATTGAATTAAAAAGAGAGGATTAAGTATAGTCTTCTTCCTCTCCGAGTGTCGAGATGCTCACTGTAGTGTGGGTGGTTTCGATACTCGTCTTTCAATACGAAGACGCATTTTCAAACCTTTCCTCCTAAGAACCTCGGTCCCGTACCGAGTGCCTTTTCAATAAGAAAATCGATTTCTCTTTGTATTAAACTAAAGAGAGGGGATTTAGTGTAGACTTCTTCCTCTTCGAGTGTCGAGATGCTCACTGTAGTGTGGATGGTTTCGATACTCGTCTTTCAATACGAAGACGCGCCTTTACTCACCACCCCTCCTTTCACAACTTCTCTCCGCATCCTTTCTCACCTAAAACCTCGGTCCTGTACCGAGTGCATTTTCAAACTCTTTTCATACAAAAACTTGAATGGTCGTGGAGTGGTTAGGCGTAGGCCTTCTTCTATCCCGAGTGCTGACGTTTACCATAGGGTTCTCTGTCGCAAAGCACTTACCATTCAAAACCAAAAATTCTTTAATAAAAGAACGAAGTTCTCTTTGCATTGAATTAAAGAGGGAGGATTAAGTGTAGTCTTCTTCCTCTCCGAGTGTCAGGATGCTCATTGTACTGTGTGTGGTCTTGTTACTCGTCTTTCAATACAAAGACGCTACGTTCGCCACACCTTTTTCATAACAAAAACTTTGAGATAAAGAATTGGGTACTACCCGTAAAGGGGTTACTATCCGAGGACTTATCTCGCCCCTAAAAAACAACCCACAAATCAAACGTGACTTCTTGCCTCGCATGGCAAAAACCAATCTCTTTCAAAAAGGAAATGTTACGTCCGTTCTACCGCAAACAGGTAACGCATAAGTCTCCTCACATGCAAGCAGCAAAACACCTAAACTGCTAGAACGCGCACGATAACATCATCCACAAAAACACTAGTTATCTGTAGTCGCACGAACTACCTTGCTCTGATTTCTCTTGCATGTTGAGAATACATAGGAATAGGATTGCGACAATCCTAGCGAGCACCCTTTTCTCTTTTCCACCCTTTCCCAGAAAGGCATGCTACGTCCGTTCTACCGCAAATAGGTAACGCATAAGTCTCCTCACATGCGAGAAGCAATACACCTAAACTGCTAGAATGCGCACGATAGCATCGTCTACCAGAACTTCCCCGCAAACTGTAGGTCGAACTACGGCTGCTCTGATTCTTTACTTCTTTCAAGTAAAGATACATAGGCACAAGGGCCACAATCCTTGCCGAGCACACTCCCCCCATATATCCGTTGCCCCGAACTACGTTGACTCTGACTTTCTCGTGCCTATTGAGAATACGTAGGCCTAGGACCGCGAGGTCCTACCGAGTCAGTTCTTCCTCTCTTTTTCCCCGTTACTTCTCTCTCTCCTATTTCTAACCCTCTTCTCCCTATCTTTTAGAACACTTTTATAGCATATTATTTTAGCAAATAAATTCACACGTCGACAAACAAATGGTTCCCATCGAGTACGATGGATGCGAGGGGTGCTAATACCTTCCCTTCGCATAACCGGCTTCCGAACCTGTTCTTGGTTGCGAGACCATCTTATCCATTTATTTCTTAAGGTTTTCTGATATTTTCATTTCCCCTCATGGGATAAATAAAGTTCGGTGGCGACTCTTCTGTCCTATCTTTTTCGCCTCCCCGTTGTTGCATGATGCATTTTTCGAGTAGCGACTCTGCTGGGGACTTAGCCAAACCAAGTTTGCTTGTCGCATATGTGATTTATTTGCTTTTGTTATTTGTTTGTGTTGTGTTCTTTCTAACCTGTTGGGTTTATTTGGGTTTGGTTTGTGAGAATAAAGCTTCCTACCCAAGCTTTCGAGTATACACTAAGTTAGGAGGTGGATTTTTTCTGATTTGCGAGACTTAGGACTCGTTGAGTTGGATCGAATTCCACCGCTCAGATGAGACCCCTTTGGGATGATTATGTCTTACGTGTAGTCATAATGGCGTCTTTATTTCCAACCTGGGAGTCTGTGACTCTGAGGACCTTTTGTAGAACCTTATTCTGAAGGTTACTAAAACATAACTCTGTGTTCATCCTTTGAAAGGATTACCATCTTACAAGTAGTCGTTCTGATGGAAAACTTTTGAGGTTTAGTGCATGGGACTTTGTTTAAAAGCCTTTGGTATACCCTCTTATAAACCAATAGATTGCCCACCCAAGGGGAGAGATACCTTTTAGTTGTCTTGCAGGATTTGTGACTTTAATCCTTGATGTGGATTTGTTTTCGTGTGCACTCATTGCATTGCATTTTCATAAGCATCTCTGCATCATTTTGCATTTTCTTCCCTAACCTGGATACCAAGCTTACCCATCCTCTGTTCATAACCCGCGGCTGATTTCCCACACTCCCATTGAGCTTGTGAGAGTTGTGAAGCATCTGAAGCAAGAGGAACGTAGACGCCTCGAAAGGCCAGTTAGACAAAGCAAGCGGAGGTAGCTATGTCAGAGAACAACCGCCAGAATGTTGATCCCCCACAAGGATTTACTGTGACGAATAATCCATTGTATGATCTTCTGCTTGATGACCATCCTCTGCAAGTAAACGTTCTTACTCGACCCCAGAGGATGCCAACGACTGATCCCATGGAAGAAAAGCTTTGTGCCCTTGAGAAAACACTTCAAGCGATGAAAGTGCCTGATATGCCCGGACTCGATGCTGTTGATATGTGTCTAGTGCTAGACTTGGTGATTCCTTCGAGATTCAAGATGCCCAACTTCGAGAAGTACACAAGCTATAGTTACCCAAGGCGTCATTTGGTGATGTACTGTCGAAAAATGACCCCCTACACTCATGACGATAAGCTAATGATCCACCATTTTCAAGAAAGTCTGAGTGAGGCATCATTAAGTTGGTACATGGATCCAATCATGGAGGAACCTAGCTAGCGTTTTTTTAAAGTTTTACCAGTTCAACCTAGACACTCTTCCCACCCGCATGCAGTTGCAAAACCTATCTCAGAATGAAAATGAACCTTTTAAAGGATATGCACAGCGGTGGAGAGAATTTGCAGCAAGGGTGCAACCACCACTCTCGGACAAGGAGCTGACTGAAATGTTCATCAACAGTTTGCAGGGTTCTTATCTTGAAAGAATGGTTGGTTGTACACCATCAAGCTTCTCTGACCTTGTGATTGTAGGAGAGTGCATCGAAAGCTACCTTAAAAGTGGACAAATCCAAGACGCCTCAAGCAGTCAGGCCAGTGAGCTTGAATCTTTTGACGATTTCCATGAGGAAGAGAAGGATGAAACCAGCGCACTCATAGTGAACATTGGGTATCCTCATGATGTACCAGTAAAACTCTATGGTCCCTCATCTGCTCAACATGCATCATTACCAGTGTTATGTTATCCTCGTGGGAAATCAGCCATGTCTAAAGCTTCATCCCATAAACCATGGATCTCTACTCATGCAAATGAACGATCTCATGGCCGAGGTCATCTGAATCAGCGCCAAAATCAGCATAGGCCCAACAACAGCTTGGAAAGAAGGACTGCTCCTCTTCATCCCGTCCCTATCCCGCACAGTCAACTTCTCCCACATCTGATTCAAAACTCATTGGTGGAGCCTAAGACTCTTAAGCCTATGCCAGAACCGTACCCTCCCAGGTACAATCCCAATGCTCAGTATGGATATCATGGAGGATCCATGGGGCATTCGACTGAAGAATGCAAAGCTTTCCAAGCCAAGGTGCAACAATTGATCGATAAAGGGTACATATCTTTTCCGAAAGGGAGTTTAGTTGTCCATGTCAACCTCTCAGCTGTCTAAGCTCGAAGATTCCAAGGGTCATCTACAAAATAAGTGGTCTAGACAAGCAGACATCCTCAAACATTGGCAGTCCTTGGGCGCTTTCATCATTTGCATCTTGTAGTTTATTTCTTGTTAATTGCTACTTATTTTTAAACAATTGTTGTTTTGAATGGTAATATTAATGAGATGATTATGCATTTTCCGAATCAGTCACGTCGTATTCACTCATTATTTCCACTTATCACAAACACATACACTTTATCCACTCCACTTCATCACTGTTGTTTTAGCAAATATTGGAGGGAAGATGACGAAAACGAAATACCCATAATTGCAAACCGTATGCTTTCAGACAAAATCTCGTCAATGATGTACAGGCATTGTTTCAATTCCCCTAAACACCGGAGATATAAGGAGTTAATCCCTAGTCAACCACTTCGAGCCTAAAAGTAGGAGTTTCCTTCGGATATTCAAACCCTTACACTCAACCTGGGACAGGGTAGTTGTTCAGTTAATCCAACCCCGCACTCAAATCAACAAAGCAAAATCCAAAAGACATGGCGGTTGTTCACCAATGACCCATGACATGGCAGTCACAATCCTCCAACAAAATAAAAAAATCAAAAGCCTGCTATGTCAAGCACCTCAAAAGGGGACTTAGGCAAAAATCAGGGTTATCCCGATGGATCTGGCAAGCAAAGTCAATCCATGCAAAAGTTAGGGATCAAAAAGAAATCAAAAGAGGTCTTCCAAACCCTCAAGCCAAAACAAAATAAGATTCAGTGGCCACCCAAATCAAAGGGCTACTGACAGCCATCAAAATAAGGTGACTGCCATCTCGAGCAAACCTAGAACTATCAAGCTTACGCTGTCAAGACAAATAGGTGCAGAATTAATTGAACGTAGGACTGGAGATCATCAAGAAGAAGGGGTGGGTACAAATCATACTTTGAGCCTAATATCCTTTGTTTCATAAACTGTGAACCAGACCATGTTACAGCCCTCGAAAGACCTAATTGAGGCGAGGTTTATTATGAAAGCATACTATCGCAAGGTTGCGTAAACTGACTCCTCACAATTTTTATAATCATCAGTATTGGTGTCAATATCCATGTTGTATCTTTCACACCAATCAAGTTAGCACAACGTTTGGACTAACGGTCCATTCGTCTCACTATCACGACATTCAATAAATGACAATTCTTTAAAAACTTGCATGAACTTCGCATTAAGATTACCATTCGTGAACAAACAATTTGAATTGCAAGTTAGTAGTTAGCGTCAAGGAAATTCCAACAGAGAGCAACCAAACAGGACTGGATCATTCAGCAATCTGGATCAGAATTGAGCATACTTTGTAGCCTGTGGATCTAAGGCATTGTCATCCCGCAAATTTGGAATCAGTTAGTCTGAGGAAAATCCCCAAAAAAACGGTTGATTATAGGGCAGATCATCAAGAAGCGGTTGATCAAAATTGAATTATTTCAATCAGGGGCAGGCCACCCAGAGTTTCATTGACTTGAGGATAGATCCCTTCAATGTTCAATCAGGATAAGTTAAGTCGCTTCAACGCTCTTTTAAGAGCAAACTACTCCAAAGAGTATATTGAAGCCAACCACTAAGAGTCGGTTAAACAAACAATGAATCCTTTTGTGGTACAAACTCTGAGGCAAGCCAACTTGAGGTCATCTCATGGCAAGTTACTCAAGCAAGTTCATCCTCATCAGCAACTGTTGAGTTCAAGACGAGTGTCGGGGAATCGTACCGTCACCTCACCCAATAACCTTAACCTTCCGAAAAGGCCTTGATGTCATTGGATCCGTCATCCCACAGCCTAAACCTGTCACCCATCAAAACAAACTGAAACCTCCAATACCAGTCCCATTTGGTCAACCCTTCATTACATACCAGTCCCATCTGGTTAACCCTTCGCTGAATACCAATTCCCGTCTGGTATATGTCAGCTTTTGAACCAGCTCCCATCTGGTCACCCTTCCTTTAGCCTGCCTTCAAACCAGTCCCATCTGGTCAACCCTTTGCTGAATACCTAGCCCCGTCTGGTATATGTCAGTTTTTAAACCAGCTCCCATCTAGTCACCTTTCCTTTAGCCTACCATTTCACCAGTCCTTGTCTGGTAAACCTCTTTCCAAATTCCAGCTCCCATCTGGCGAACCACAAAATCATCCCTCCTTTGACAGCTTAACCTTTCGCCAACCAGTCTCATCTGGTTTACCCTCCGAATACCAGCCCTCATCTGGTACTTCTCATCCTAAAGTCCAATCCGCTTTGGCAACTACCAAAGTCCTCCACGTCATCACCTGCATTCCCAATCACCTTCTTGCAATCATATGCATCATATACATCATACGCATCACATTCATCTTCTTAATCATCTTACATCATATGCATACCCTGAATCATATCATACTTCCCCAGCTCTTGCATCTCTGCGCGTCAACATTTGCATTGGCATTTCCATTTATGGAACATCATTATCATCAAACATTCGCATATCTAAACTCAGGTCCAGGATCAATCTCGAAGATTTCCAAGACCATATGCAGCCCAGTCAGGGGCATTCTCCGCAAGACCGTGGGCGTTCCCCACGAAGTTGTGCAACTTTCTGTTGGACAAATTCAAGAGCTTCAAAGTAACCATCAGCCCAGTCATGGGCATTATCTACAAGACCGTGGGTTTTCCCCCCACAAAACTCAAGAATATCAAAGCAAAATTCCGCCCAGGCAGGGGCATCTTTTCAAGACCATGGGTGTATTGCAAGACGATTTTCAACCTCGTGGTTAATCAGATCTTCAAATCAACATTCAGCCCAGACAGGGGCATTTTCAGTAAATCCATGGGCGTTCCCTAGTGAGTTGTCTCCAACAAACATTAACGATAAGTGGCAATATCTTGGAAGAAGCTTATCCGTCTTCGGCAATAAGTGGCAATCTCTTCAGAGAAGCTTATCCTTCATCAACGATAAGTGGCAATCTCTTGGGAGAAGCTTATCCGTCCTCGGCAATAAGTGGCAATCTCTTCAAAGAAGTTTATCCTTCATCAACGATAAGTGGCAATCTCTTGGGAGAAGCTTATCCGTCCTCGGCAATAAGTGGCAATCTCTTCAGAGAAGCTTATCCTTCATCAACGATAAGTGGCAATCTCTTGGGAGAAGCTTATCCGTCCTCAGCGATAAGTGGCAATCTCTTCAGAGAAGCTTATCCCCCTACATCCTTTTGGGTGTCAGGTTTGTCTGTATTTCACTTCTCAAACTTTTATTTTCTTTTTTTTGGACAAATTCACGGTCTTCTATATTTAATCATCTTCCACCTCGAAAGAATGAATATCATGGCATTTCATCTTACTAGGTTTAAGCCGATTAAATAGGGGCATCTGTCATACCCTAAATTTTCCCGCTAGCTTTTGTAAATATTTTCGTATTTTTTATTTTGGAATTTTCACTTAATTTCATGCCGTTTAGACACGTGTCCGCCCCGATTGGACGTTCTTCAAATCTCGACTTTTTTACCCAATAGGAGCGCGACACGTGGCCTAAGGACATTTTTGTAAATTTTATATCCATGTTTATTTACTCATTCTTCTTTTCAAATATTTATTTCCCGTATATATTTTTGTTTTGACTTTTTTAATTTAATTAATTTTAGAATAGGTTTTTATTATTTTTGTTAAAAAAAACTTTTTGAATAGTTTTATTTTAAATAGAGTTCTTTTATTAAATACTGTTTCTATCAAGATATAGATTTTTTTATTTTAATTAGAAGTAGTTATTTATTTATTAAATTTTTTTATTATTATTTATTTTCCTTTTTTTTTAATTAGATTATTATTATTGATAGATTTATTTTCTTTAACATTTTATATTTTTTATAATATTAGAAAATAGATTAGATTAGAGTTAATAGGTTTTTATTTTATTAATTAACAGTCAATGTTATTAGTTAATAGGATTAATTAGTTATTTAAGTTTAAAATATTTAATTAAGTTTTATTTTATTTAGATTAGTTATTAGGTTTTCATATAATAATAATTGTGTCATCATCAGTCTAATTAATCATCAGTTTATCAATTAATCAAGCCATTGCCATTAACCCCTGCCACGTGTCAAAAAATGGACTATATAGGTACTATTTATCATCTTCTACCCCAAAAACCCTAGCCGCTTCAGAAAACCCTAACCCTAATTCATATCCGCCTCCTTCATCGTCCATCATCATCTTTACCCTGTTTTCTTCTCCAACCTCAGAAAACGTTTCGTCTCAACTCCAAACCCTCTTCAAACAGATCCCCTTCAATCTCCTCCTTCAACATTTTCCTCACCATTTCTCTGTTTTGAGTTTAATAACAACAACTCAAACCCAGAAATTTTCCCATTTACAGAACTCCAAAACTTCTTTCCAGAAAACAACCTAGATTCATCACACTGGAAAACTCCTTCAAAACCCCCATCGGAACCCCTGACGGAACACCATTAAAAACACAACCATCACCGTAAAATCACCGGCAAACTGTTTTCGAACCCCTCTTCTGTTTTGTAGCGGCGCCGTAAAACCCCCTTCAAAGAACTTCCCTTAAACCATCCAAACCTTCAATCGAACATCCCTCCTCAAACTCGTTCTTCTCCCAACTCAACGCCCAGAATCTTCAACCAGAAACCTCAACCACTCAAATCTCCTCTCAAATCATCGAAAAACCCAGACGCAACCTACGAATCCACCGTAAAACTTCAAAGACCACCGCAGCTTGCCGCTCAAACCCAGAACTTAAACCCAAAACTAATATCTCAAACACAAACCCCTCAAATCGAAACCTCCATTTCCAAACAACCACACAACCAGAACTGTATTCTTCATCTAAATCCAAACATCTTTCTCAGATCTTCTTCAAGCCACACAAATCCATTTCATGTTTTTCTTAGCACCCATTTCACAAACGAGAAAAACAGAGTGAGAAAGTTTGAGATGAAGAAAAACAAAGGAAACCATACGGAGAGTTTGAAGTGAGAAACATAGCGTAGTGAGAGCGAGAGAGACGGTCGGAAGAAGGAGATGACCAATTCAACTTTTTTTTTTCATTTCAGTTTTGTTTTTTTCTTCTTTATTTTAATTTTTAATTTTTTTTACTACTGTTGACTTGGGCTTCTAAGCCCATGAGTTGGACTGCACAGCACACACCACCGTGATTTAAACCCCTACTTGTTTTTCTTCTTTTGTTTTTTTATTTAAATTTTGTATTATATATTTTTTATTTATTGTAAATATGTTTTATATTATTATTTATTTTTTAACAGATTATTATTTTATGTATAAATATTATTATTATTCATTATGTGAATATTTTATATCTTGGTTTTAATTTCTTCCTGTAAATATATTATTATAATCATTATGTAGAAATATTCAGTTTTATTTATTTTCTCTTTTACAATTTTTTAAATCATATGTATATATATTCTAGCTTTGTATAAAGTATTCTCTTATTATAAGTAAACCATTATTATTATTTTTTTTATAAATATTTTATTATGTAAATATTATATATTATTTTATATTTCATTTTATTTAGAACTTGAGTATCAATTTATATTTAGAAATTTATTTTATATTTTAGAGATAGATTTCATTTCTCTTTTTTTATTGAACATTTTGTCTCATTTTCCTCGTTTTGGTCGATGAAGAGATTTCCATCGTTTAGCCGTCAAATTATGAAGTGAAACAAAGGATCCGAGACCACCTCTTTTCTTTCTTATTTCTTGTTCCGATTCGATTTTATTTTTGACTTGTGGATCGATGAAGTCTTTTATCCGCAAGCGTCAGATTTTCGAAATCGATAACCTTCCTGATTTCAAATCTATGGGGGATGACCATTTGGGTCATCTTCCTTACTTTGGGATCGCGATAGGCTACCTCTGATTAATCGACAGGTTAAGACGAGATCTCATTCTTTTGTGCCCCGATTCGATACACTAACCAATATACAACTGCTTTAATTTCTGTCAAATATTAACTGCTTTATTCTTCAGTCATTATATTCTTGTACATATTATATATTTTGTATGTTATTATTATCCTGTAAATATCCAACCAACTTGTATATTCTTTTAAAACACTTAATAAATATCAAACCATAAAATCCTAATTGGTGGACTGTTTATTTATTTGTATCCTGTATATATCTATCTTTGTTTTTCATCTCTTTGCAGGTTCTCAAAAACATCTTCAATAAAGGAATCAAGTTATATTCGTATTGAACCAAAAGAGGAGATTAAGTGTAGACTTTCTTCCTCTCCGAGTGTCGAGATACTCACTGTAGTGTGGGTGGTTTCGATACTCATCTTTCAATACAAAGACGCTTGTATTCTCCGCACTCATCCACATCCTTCTCTCCTAAAAAAACTCGGCTTCGCACCAAGTACATTTTCAAACTTCGGCCCCCGTACCGAGTCCATTTTCAACACCATTTTTCTCCTAAAACCTCGGCCCCGTACCGAGTGCATTTTCAAAACACTTTTAATAAAAAAATCAAATTCTCTTTGTATTAAATTAAAAAGAGAGGATTAAGTGTAGTCTTCTTCCTCTCCGAGTATCGAGATGCTCACTGTAATGTGGGTCGTTTTGATACTCGTCTTTCAATACGAAGACGCATTTTCAAACCTTTCCTCCTAAAAACCTCGGTCCCGTACCGAGTTTCTTTTAAATAAGAAAATCGATTTCTCTTTATATTGAACTAAAGAGAGGGAATTTAGTGTAGACTTCTTTCTCTTCGAGGGTCGACATGCTCACTGTAGTGTGGGTGGTTTCGATACTCGTCTTTCAATACGAAGACGCGCCTTTACTCACCACCC
This sequence comes from Lathyrus sativus, assembly GCA_963859935.3. Lineage (NCBI taxonomy): Eukaryota > Viridiplantae > Streptophyta > Magnoliopsida > Fabales > Fabaceae > Lathyrus > Lathyrus sativus. The sequence continues at coordinate 291,698,592 of OZ012738.1, read as the reverse complement.
CTTCTTTCACAACTTCTCTCCGCAACCTTTCTCACCTAAAACCTCGGTCCTGTACCGAGTGCTTTTTCAAACTCTTTTCATACAAAAACTTGAATGGTCGTGGAGTGGTTATTCGTAGGCCTTCTCCTATCCCGAGTGCTGACGTTTACCGTAGGGTTCTCTGTCGCAAAGCACTTACCATTCAAAACCAAAAATTCTTTAATAAGAGAACGAAGTTCTCTTTGCATTGAATTAAAGAGAGAGGATTAAATGTAGTCTTCTTCCTCTCCGAGTGTCAGGATGCTCACTGTAGTGTGTGTGGTCTTGATACTCGTCTTTCAATACAAAGACGCTACATTCGCCACACCTTTTTCATAACAAAAATTTTGAGATAAAGAATTGGGTACTACCCACAAAGGGGTTACTATCCGAGGACTTATCTCGCCCCTAAAAAACAACCCACAAATCAAACGTGACTTCTTGCCTCGCATGGCGAAAATCAATCTCTTTCAAAAAGGATATGTTACGTCCGTTCTATCGCAAACAGGTAACGCATAAGTCTCCTCACATGCGAGCAGCAAAACACCTAAATTGCTAGAACGCACACGATAACATCATCCATAAAAACACCAATTATCCGTAGTCGCACGAACTACGTTGCTCTGATTTCTCTTGCATGTTGAGAATACGTAGGCATAGGATTGCGACAATCCTAGCGGGCACCCTTTTCTCTTTTCCACCCTTTCCCAGAACGGCATGCTACGTCCGTTCTACCGCAAACAGGTAATGCATAAGTCTCCTCACATGCGAGCAGCAATACACCTAAACTGCTATAATGCACACGATAGCATCGTCTACAAGAACTTCCCCGTAAACCGTAGGTCGAACTACGGTTGCTCTGATTCTTTACTTCTTTCAAGTAAAGATACGTAGGCACAAGAGCCACAATCCTTACCGAGCACACTCCCAACGAGGTCCTACCGAGTCGGTTCTTCCTCTCTTTTTCCCCTTTACTTCTCTCTTTCCTATTTCTAACCCTCTTCTCCCTATATTTTAGAACACTTTTATAGCATATTATATTAGCAAATAAATTCACACGTCGACAAACAAATGGTTCCCATCGAGTACGATGGATGCGAGGGGTGCTAATACCTTCCCTTCGCATAACCGGCTTCCGAACCTGTTCTTGGTTGCGAGACCATCCTATCCATTTCTTTCTTAAGGTTTTCTCGATATTTTCCTTTCCCCTCATGGGATAAATAAAGTTCGGTGGCGACTCTTCTGTCCTATCTTTTTCGCCTCCCCGTCGTTGCACGATGCATTTTTCGAGTAAGGACAGACCTCCTCAGTTAACTGTTGATCATGGTGTTGTACTGCGGTGACTTCAGTTGAGATATTTCTTTTAGCATTTTCAAATGGAGAACTCGTATTGCTATATGTATTTAAGAAGAATAGTCTTGAAGAAGTATAAATTCATTATAGGAAACTGTACATTTATAGAAGAGGTTGAAGATGAAAGATTTGATGAATTAATGCTTGCAAAGATTACTTTCAATGGTTGATATTCTTGAAGGACTTTTTGACCGTCTTAAAAAATGAAGAAAATTTTCAATCATCGTTATAGTTGGGAAGAGCATTATCTCTTTAGGGAAGAGTAAAGGTTGTACATAGAATATTACAACGGTTGCATATTAAATATGTGATTAAGTAATCTTAAATGTTTTATTTATTTATGAATTTAAGTGTCACACGCTTTCTGTAATATGAAAATTAGAAAAAATGTAGATGCCAGGATTCGAACCTTGTACCACTCACTCTATCACCACGGTTGTGTCTATCAAATGTGATAAAATAACTTTCAAAAAAATAAATAAGCATTAGGCGCACACAGTTTCATATATTATAGCGGTGGAAGGCATGATCATGGTAAAATTATGTTACCAAATGTGTATTTTGTAATAGTGGATATCCTCACCAAAAATAGACGGTACATGGATCAATAAACAATAACACTTGATGCAAGTTGTAACGCGACAGTTATCTTACCGGTTACCATTGCAAATGTTTACGTTGGTAATAGTTTGATTAATTTGGGCTCTGGTATCAATTTGATAGTGTTATTCATTGTGAAAATATTGGGAAACATTGAGTTGAAAACAAAAAGAATGAATTTGCAATTAGCCGATAAATCTACTACTCACCCTCACGGTGTGGCGGAAGATGTGTTGGTGAAAGTTGATAAATTCTTGTTTCCAATTAACTTTGTGGTAATTGACATGAAGGAAGACGATGATGCACCTTTAATTCTTGGTCGACCTTTTATGAAGACCGCGAGAATAATGACAGATATCGATGATGGTCGCATGAAAGTAAAAGTGCAAGATGAAGAGGTTTGCTTCAATTTATTTGAAGCCATGAAGCATTCTAAAGACAAAAGTGATTGTTTTTTACTTGATACAACAGATGAGGTGATTGAAGAGGTAAAAAGGGAAGGACATGTTTCTACCCCCTTAGAAAAAGATCTTACTAATGCTCTTCAAGTTCTCAATGAGAACGACGAAAAAGAAATTGAAAATTGTTTACGAGAACTTGTGGCATTAAAAGAGATTCCTCCATTGGAAGAACATGTGAAAGTTTTAAAAAAAAGAAGATAATGAAGAAACCAAACTTGAGTTGAAATTGTTGCCCTCACACTTAAAATATGTGTTTCTTGATTATGGATGACACAAACCAGTTATCATAAGCAATGTGCTAACCAAGAATGAAGAGGAAAAGTTGATTGTTATGTTGAAACGGAATCAAAGTGTTATGGGTTGGACTTTTTCCGACTTGAAAGAGATAAGTCCATCCTATTGCATGCATAATATTTTAATGGAACATGATTTTAAGTCGGTGGCCCAACCTCAACGCCACTTAAATCCGACCATGAAAGAGGTGATGAAGATGTTAGAAGTCGGGATGATATATCTTATTTCTGATAGTCCTTGGGTTATTCTGATGCAAGTGGTGTCAAAAAAAGGACGGTCATTCAAAATGAGAAGAATGAGTTAATAACAACTAGAACTGTGACCCGGTGTAGGATGTGCATCAATTACCATTGGCTAAATCAAGCTACGCAGAAAGATCACTTTCCTCTACCTTTCATGGACCAAATTCTTGAAAGATTATTCGGTCAAGAATTTTATTATTTTCTAGATGGTTATTCGGGTTATAACCAAATCATTGTTAATCTGGAGGATCATGAGAAAATTGCTTTTACATGCCCATTCAGAATCTTTGCTTATATAAGGATGTCATTTACTTTGTGTAATGCACCGGCTACTTTTCAGCGGTCTATGCAAGCTATCTTTTCTGACTTGATTGAAAAGTCCATAACAGTTTTTATGGATGAATTTTAGGTTTTTGGACCGTCATTTTATCTTTTCTTAAATAATTTGGATGTTATGTTGGGAAGGTGTGTGGAAACAAATTTGGTGCTTAATTGGGAGAAATGCAACTTTATGGTTACTGAGGGAATTGTGCTTGGCCACAAAGTTCCTCAAAGGGCCTTGAAGTTGATCAAGATAAAGTGGAAGTCATCGAGAAGTTTCCACCGTCTTCAAATGTGAAAGGAATAAGTTTTCTTGATCATGCGGGATTTTATCGGGGGTTCATAAAAGACTTCGCCAAAATTGCAAAGGCTTTGAGCAACTTGCTCAACAAAGATAAGTCTTTTGAATTCGATGATTCTTGCTTAATTACTTTTAATACTTTGAAAGAAAATTTGACTATCGCGCCCAATTGGAAACTAGATTTTGAACTAATGTATGATGTGAGTGATTATGTCATTGGTGCGGTACTTGGTCAAAGGAGGATGAAATTTTTTCATGTAATACACTAAGCAAGCAAAGTATTGAATGAAGCTCAAATAAACTATGCAACAAAGGAAAAAGAGCATCTTGCGGTAGTGTATGCGTTGGAGAAATTTGTGTCCTACCTCATTGGTTCAAAAGTGGTTGTTTACACGAACAATGCAGCGATCAAGTATTTTCTTACCAATTCGATTCTAAGCAAAGGCTTATTCGTTGGATCCTTTTGTTGCAAGAATTTGATCTTGAAATTTGTGACAAAAAGGGTTCCGAGAATTTGGTAGCGGATCATCTGTTCCGCTTGGTTAATCTTGATGTGACGAAGAAGGAAATTGAGGTGAAAGAAGAATTTCCAGATGAAAAATTGTGCAGGCTTCAAGTTAGACCATGATTTGCCGGCTTTGCAAACCACTAAGCCACCGGATTAATACCGGAGGATCTAACTTCGAACCAAAAAAAGAAATTCTTATCTGATTCTAAGTACTATGTGTAGGATGAATCATATATGTTTAAGATTGGTATTGCCAATATTTTGAGAAGGTGTGCTACGAATGAAGAGTCAAAAAGTATTATGCGGCATTGTCATAACTCTCCTTACACTGGTCATTATAACGGTCTAAGAACGACAACTAAAGTCATACAATCGGGATTTTATTGGCCTTATTTGTTTAAGATGCACCTTTACATGCTAAGAGTTGTGATAATTTCCAAAGGAGTGGAGGAATTCCCAAAAGAAACGAGATGTTTGCAAAATATGTTGGAGGTTGAAGTTTTGGATTGTTGGGGGCATTGACTTTGTTGGCCCATTTCCATCATCATTTTCTTATGAATACATTTTGGTTGCTATGGACTATTTGCCCAAATGGGTAGAAGCAATTGCTTGTGCAAAAGTTGACGGTAAAACCATGATAAAACATTTGAAGAAAAATATTTTTTTCGCGTTTCGGTACTCCAAGGTTGTTGATAAGTGATAGAGGATCACACTTTTACAATTCTCAATCAGAAAAGGCTTTGGAACATTATGGTGTGAAACACAAAGTTACTACACCATACCATCCACAAGCTAATCGTCAAACGGAGGTATTGAATCGCGAAATTAAGAGAATTCTAGAAAAAAATGTTTCTTCTTCAAGAAAGGATTGGTCCAACAAGTTAGATGAAGCATCATGGGCTTATCGGATCGCATTCAAAGCTCTGATTGGTTTCACACTCTTTCAAATGATCTATAGAAACTTGTCATTTACATGTAGAATTGGAGTGTAAAGCTTTCTGGACTTTGAATTTTTTGAATTTTGATCCAAAGTTGTGTGGTGAGAAAAGAAAAATGCAACTTCATGAAATTGATGAATTAGGACTTCAAGCTTATGAATCTAACTAACTCTACAAGGAAAAAGTGAAGAATTATCATGATAGGAAGATTGTCAGCAAATATTTCAAAGCAGGGCAATTGGTTTTAATGTTCAATTCAAGACTAAAATTGTTTCCGGGTAAATTGAAGTCCAAGTGGTCCGGCCTGTTCCGGATTAAGGAAGTCAAGCACTATGGAGAAATTGTTCTTGAAGACCCTTTATCGAAAACAAGCTGGACAGTCAATGGTCAAAGACTCAAAATTTACCTTGGTGGCGATGTTGATCGGAGTGCGGAGACAATTCCTTTTTCTGATTCTTGAGTCACTTTTGATCGTCGAACTCAAATGACGTTAAACAAAGCGCTTGTTAAGAGGCACCCCAACATTATAAGTAATTCTCCTTTTTAATGCATTACTATAGTTTTTAGAAAGGTGAATAGTTTTGGCAAAATGTTGTGATCAGATGCACCCAATCAAGCGAACATGTACTTTTTAACAAAACTCCATAAATTAATAAATAGAAATATAACGTGAATATGTCAAATGAGAGGAGGGGCATGTGACTCATTCCATCAGCATAACAAGATCTATTAAAAAACATTGTGAAAAGGAAAAAGTTTCTAACTAACATCAGGGCCGGCCCAACACATTTTGAGGCGTATGGCAAAATTAGTTAACAATATTTAAAAATAATATTTAATTAAAATTAAACCAATATATATATATATATATATATATATATATATATATATATATATATATATATATATATATATATATATATATATATATATATATATATATATATATATATATATATATATATATATATATATATATATATATATATATATATATATATATATAATCCTTTATTTTAATTTATGTGTAATGAAATTTTAGAATTTGTTTTAAACATATTTTAAAAAATGATAGAATTTGATTGATTTTTCAAAATTATGTAGTTGAGAAGTAATGTATTAGAGAGAAGTTAGTAAGAAATGATTAAAATGTGCAAATTGTAGAACAACAATATCAAATCCATGTATTATTGCATGTTTGACCACATTTTTTACTATCTGACAATCGTGTTTTGTCAAATTTGATTGAAAACTCATGTTAATTATATAAATTTAGAGGTCTATTTTTTATGATACTAGACCTTTTTTAAAAACTCAAAAAAATAAGGCCAAAGGCGATGACCTCACTCGCCTTAGACTCGAGTCCTCCCTGACTAACATAAATAAAAATTAAAATATGAAAAATAAAAATAATGAAAATAAAGAGTAAAATAGAAAAAGGATTAAAGAGAGAGAAAGTAATAAAACACTCCCTTTTTCTCTTTCTGCCGAAACCGCTTCCTGCATCGCAAAAAAAAATTCATTGAACCAAGCGTGAAATAAGAACAACACAATATGATGGTAGAAAATCAAGGTCTTTGTTGCAGTAGTAATTTGTGACCGTGACGACGAGTTCAACTCCGAGTAAAGCGTTGCGTTGGCCAGGTGAGGGCGACCGGAGGCTTTCCGACGACGGCGCTGCAGTGCGGACGGAGTTCTGTGTGAGATGCTTTTCAGGTAGTGATCTCGGCGGTGGCCGGCCGGCGAAAATGTCAAGGGGGCTACTGTTTCTTCTTTTTCTTTTTGGAATTTTTTATTTGAGTTCTGGATGTGGCTTTGATGATTCTTAATGGAGTGCTTGTTCTTTATTTTCAATGGTTTGTGGGGTGACAAAGGTTATAGATGGTGTTGATGTTTTTTATTATGGTTTTGTTTACAGATTTGAGAATTATTATTAGAGTGCTTGTTATTGTGAAGTTTGATTTATGCAAAAAAAATTCAAGTTGTTAGATTTACTGTTATGGGAGGACCAATGAAAATTGTGTGAATATTTACGGTGAAAAAAAAAAGGTATTTGTGTGGTTGAGATCAGGGTTCACGTGTGTATTTGTGTGGTTGAGATCAGGGTTCAGAGTTCATTAGTTGCATCATCATTCATCAAAATCATCATAATAATCATGTTATCATATAATCATCAAAAACTCATGGAATCAACATCATAACTCATCATCATTACTCATAGGAATCATCATACAATCATGTATTAATCACATATGAATCACAGTAATACTCAAGGTAATTCATCTAGGAAATCACAACATCAAAGCATCAGGACAACACTGCACAAGAACACAATTCCCGAAACTATGCTACATTCGCTGGACAGTTTGTTGTGCGAGTCTGGGGCGAGTGTTTGCCGTGCGAACTCGCGATTACAGCAAAACTCTGTTACGCACCAGCACCAAAACCAGCCCAAAAGTCCCTACGATTTCCTTCCCCAATGCCCCAAAAACACCCCTAAATCATTCCTAAGGTATTACGACGATAAAGGCACAAAATCTATGACTTATTAGGCCAATCCCGTATCATATTTACACCTTCAATTCCCATTAAATCCTTATAATTTTCCCAAATTCATTAGAGTTCTCATAATTAATTATCATGTATGGTTAAAACCTCAACAACAGATTTTAGTCACGAATGTCTAATTTCCATTACTCCCAAATCAGCCTCAAACCTATCAGATCATCAGTTCAAATCCCTCAAACTCATTAAACTCACCAGAAAGGCAACAACAATTCAATACTCAAAATCCCTAAACCCTTAAATCAGCTTTAAACACATTGAATCATATATTGAAAACAATGAAGGCAATACTCCTCATACTTAAACAACCTCAAAAACAGATTTGGCCACGAAGGCCTAATTTCCTCAAACTCAAAAACCTCCTAAATCCTTAAATCGGTGTTGCGGTGAGAATAGGATATCAAATTATTAATTAATTTGAATCACATCTTGTTCACAATTGGTCTTTGATTTATCCGAAGGAAAGGTTAAAGAAAGGAAAAAAAAACCTATTTTGCATTGTAAACACAATGCGGGGAGAGGTCTAGGGTTCAGGGGTTGGTTAAGCTTAGGGAAGGTATTAACATCCTAAACTTCTGTAGTACTCTACAGGAATCTCTTATTTTAAATGTGCTATTGTTATGTTATCTGCTTAAGGGTAATGCTAAGGATTAAAGGGTAAGAGAAGGACCTAAGGGGTTAGTCCTAAGTTTACTCGCCAAGATTCGCATCTTGTGCCTACGTATCCGAGGTAGGGGATGAAATCAGAGTAATCGTAGTTCCCCTTGAAAGGGAGGAAGAGGAACTTTCTTGACTGTGGTCAAGGTTTCGGAGGGAAGTAAACGTTCATAGGGAAGCGCTTACTTTGGAGTGTGGCGACCCCGATTTCTATGTTGTAGTTGAATTAAAAAGGTGTAAGTAGGTATTCCACGGCGGGAACCTACATGGAGTGCGGAGACTCCTTGTCCTAAGGCTAGGATAAAGGGGTGAATGTCCACGGCGGGACACCTAAGCATGAGTACGGAGACTCAAAGTCTTAAGGTTTAGGAAAAGTTAAGGGGGTGTGTCCACAGCGGGACGCCTAAGCACGAGTATGGCGACTCGGATCCTAAGGCTAGGATAAGCGAGGGTAAAGGATATTGACACGGCGGTCAAATGGTTAGACCTTTCCTTCATAGTGGAAACAGTAAAAAAAATGATGAATAATTGAAAATGTAAATCGATATACAAGATATTGAAATATATAATGCGAATTGTGATTGATTAAGTGGAAATGGTGAGATTGGGATGAATTGCTTTGATTTGGAAGTTAGGAGGTTAATTGTTTTTGAGAACTTTGTTGTTAAGTGAAAATTGGGCAACATGAGAATTAATAATTAATGAGAATTGGTGATTAAAAAAAATAGAATTGGATTATAATTAATTTAAAAAGGCGTTAAATTTTAAACTAAAAGTTTATTCTTGAATTAAAAATAAAAAAAAAGGTTATTATTTTTTAGAATAGGATTAATTAGCAAACAAGGTTGACTAAAATCTAAAAGGTTCTAAAATAAGAAAAAACGATTAGATTTAATTAGATTAGGAAAAGTTTTTTTTGTTGATTTTTAATATAAATGTTTTTTTTTGTGGATTTTTATTGTTGAGAAGAAAGTTGAATAACAAACATAATTAAACAAATTTGGGTGTTTTTTGTTATATAGAAGAAAAAAAATTAAAATCCAACATCTAAACTAAAAGGGCTAAGTATTTCTTAATATTTTATAATTATAAGCAAAATTTTGAATTGGAATTAAACTAACATTTTTTAATTTTTTTTTTTGTATATTTAAAAAATTAAATTCGTTTTTAATTAAAATAAATTCATATTTTTATTTTTTTTAGTTAACGGTTAGTATTAGGTTAGTAAGTTAGTTTATTATATATTAATTACAATTACAAAAAAATAATAATAAACAAATAACAGAAAAATAAAATAAAAATAAAAAATAAAAAGGAAAAAGAGATTGGGTCGGGCTGGGTCACCACTCCCCATACCCGACCCGAGTTGCTATTTAAAAAGGGGGAGGGGAAAGAAATTAGGGTTTTAACCCTAATTTCACAAGAAGCCGCAGCGGCCTCCTTCTTCTCCAATTTCTCCGAAATTTTTTTCTTCTCTCCTTCTATGATGCACGCGTGATTCTCTGCTTCTTTCTATTCATGACATTCTTTTTTCTTCCTCTTCTTATTTCTGAAACAAAAGAAAAAACAAACAGATCATGATATTACAAAGGCTTACGTTTTGGTTTTTGATGAGGAATATGTTTAAGTGGTTTTGACGGATGTTTATGATGTCTTTGTTGGGGTTTCAGATTTGTGGTTTGTGGGTTGACGGAAATAGTTTGGATCTTGGATAGTTTTTCTCAGATGGTGATGGATCTTGATGGGTTTTTCGATTTTTGATTGGTGATGAGTTGTTCTGAGGCTATGGGTTCTTCGGTAATATGGATCCCGTTGAGAAATCTATGATTTTTCCGGGCTCCCTGTGATTTCCGTATGATTTTTAGTTGGCTTTTTGTGATGATGTTTTTGATGGTTGGAGGGTGATGATGTTGATGAGGTGTTCCTCGTCTCTGAGCCTTTGGGTCGCCGGTTTTGTGATTTGCGTATGAGTTTCATTGAGAAATTCTATGATTTTTTCGGGCTCGATGATATTTTCGGTGATTGCCTCCCCTTTTTGGTCGACCCTCTGTTCTTCTTATAGCTTTCTTCTTCTTCTTTTTACAGATTTTGGCAGATTTAATGATATTTCCTTTTTGAAGGAAACATGTTTTTACATGTTCAATTGATTCCGTTTTCGGACTGTTGCTGTTCGGATGGTGTTTATGGTGTTGTCGACCATGTTGATGCTCTTGTTGGATATTTTCTACCATTTTTGGACCGTGATTTTATTGATGATGATGGTTTACCATTTCTGTTTCACTTGGATCTTAATGGTGGGCAGTTTCGGATCTGTTTCATTTTTGAGATGGTCTAGATTTGTTTCACTGGATTTGGATATTCGGATCTTTGATATGAACTGGATTTAGTTTACTGGATTTTTCTGGATATTCGGATTTTTTTACATAAACTGGATTTAGTTTGCTGGATTTTTCTTAAAGAAACGTTTGGCCGCAAAGTCACTTTTCTCTCTCTCTCTCAAAGAACAGAAGCTACCGGATTTACCGGAGGTCGGAAATGAAAAACGAGAGCTGGCGACAAAACTTGTTTTGTTGCTCTCTCGGGAGGCCCGATGATGATAATTTCCTGAGGGTCCGAAACAACAAAAAAACTATTTTTCGATAAAATTAATCTTTCTCTGATATTGTCTGGTTTTTGCAAGTTCAGCAACTCGGGAGTGAAGACTTGGAAGCTGAAGCTCAGATTTAGAACTCTAGGAAAAAATATAGGATTAGGACTTTGAAATTCTGTAATCTCAAAAATGTAAATTCCTGGATAAATGTTGCAATAAAACATTGTACAGAGATTGAATAAACTCAGTCTCTAATAAAGATTTTTTTTTTACTAAATTTAATCCGCACTTCTTTCCCGAATAATCTCGACACTTCGCCATCCGAATTTGAAACTTAACCGCTTGCAAATACTTGGAATTAACTAACACCCAACGCAAATTATGAATTTAACTGAACCTTTGAAAGTCAACCCGTACTCGATAACAATAATCGGTGAATATGGCCTTGAATAAATAAATAAATAAATCCAATGTCTTAGCAAACTGAATTTTATTCCGCATTTAAATTCCAAGTCGTATCTCGAGTAAACCTGGCCTTTTTAACTTGAATTTGAACCAATCTGATACTTGCGACAAAACCGAAACGATATTTATTATAAACCCGATGTAGACCAAAATTCCACTGCGCCTTTAATGTAACTCGTAATTAGTAGAGAAAGAGAAAAACATGAATGTGTGCACCTGTTTGAATAACCTTCTTGAAATAATTCTTGCACCGATTCAATTCCAATCTGTCAGACCTTAAAATCCTCGGATTAAACAAATCAAATCAATTAACAACCCCCATTTCATATGACGGCTAGTAATCTAATTCTCAACTCTGGATGAACTGTATCGAGGAATCTGACGTCCATACTGTCTTAGAAATCCACCCGTTCTCAAACCAATGTCATGTAATCGAGAGACAGGAGACCCTAGCTCTTAGGCATCCTCTGATAATGATTTGGATCTGTAATAATCAAAACGATCATAATCTGGTGATACGTCTGCCTCCACATGAATTAAAGGGCCAACAAGATTATTTTCCAATTTTTTTTAACATGCCTGCAAAAACGAACAAACTAGGCAAACTGGTCAGCAGTTAGTAAAAATGAAATACGGACAACATGAAATGCAAACAGAGCACTGCATCTAAAGGTATAATTTGGGGTATGACAGTTGCCCCTATTTAAATAACTTTACCAGATGATTTGAGCGACGAAGGCTCGAGAAATCATGGTGAAAGGGATTTAAATACAGATAACCGAAAATTTTGCCCTCAGATGCAGTGATATGCAATGCTATGGACAAAACGAAAATGCTGACAATGCTATGAATCTAATATGATGCATATAAGATGCCAAAGTGCAGGCGAAACAACGACACAGGGAAACGATGCAACGAGCAAATACACACACTAGGGAAGACGACGCACTGGGGAAACAACACGAAACGGGGAAATCTAAAGTGATAGACCAACAGGTTCAAGCATGACCAGTTGACACTTTAGAAAGAAAGGCAAGAAAATATCCTCAATGGAGATGGCACCGGCGAGACGGCCTCCACTGGGGGAATATTCAGAGTATCTACTCAACAGGTTCAGGCATGACCGATTGACACTCTAAGATCAAACAAAAAAGAGATCCTTGATGGAGATGGCACCGGCAAGACGGCCTCCACTGGGGAAATATCCAAAGTAGCTGCTCAACAGGTTCAAGCATGACCGGTTAACACTCTAGGGTAGGATCAAGTAGACAGAATGTTGGAGCATTGAATAAGAATAACATCCGAGCTTCTGGAAATAGGATATTCAGGACACATTAGAAAATATATAGGGTAAAAACCTGTTGTATGCCAAAATAAATGGACTTCAAGGGGGAACTGCCCTGATAAGTTTCTCGGGAGAGAACGACCACTTATTGTTGGAAGGGACTTACATGCCAAAATGGATAAGCTCTTAAATAAAGAGATTGTCGCTTATCCGAGGATACGGATGAAATTATAAGCTTCTCTGAAGGGACTGTCGCTTATCTGATGAAAATAAGCTTCCATGATCAAAATATGATTCAGTTTCTCCTTTAAATAAATGTCTCATTTAGAAAGGGTAAATAAACTTCCCCACGCTTCAAAGTGTGTCTGTTATGAATAGGTCTCAGTTTCTTCTTTTACTAAAGGGTAAAATAAACCTCCCCACACTTCAAGATGAAAGGGCACTGGAAAATAGCTTCTCGATGGAGATGGCCTCTTGTTGCTAGTCATGGTGAAGATAGTATAAGCTTCTCAGGCGAGAAATGCCGCTTATTTGCAAGGGTAGAAATGATAAGCTTCTCGGATGAGAACTGTTACTTGTTGAGGAAAAAGATGATAAGCTTCTTGGACGAGAATTGTCGCTTGTCTGATATAATGATGAGCTTCTTGGGAGAGAACTGTCACATACCTTTGTTTGCAAAATGTAGTGATAAGCTTCTCAGGAGAGAACTGTCGTATACCGATATTGTAAAATGTAATGGTAAGCTTCTCAGGCGAGAACTATCGCATACCAATGTTGTAAAATGTAGTGGTAATATTCTCAGGCGAGAATTGTCGCATACAGATGTTGTAAAATGTAGTGGTAAGCTTCTCAGGCGAGAACTGTCGCATATCGATGCTATAAAATATAGTGGTAAGCTTCTCAGGAGAGAACTGTCGCATACCGATGTTGTAAAATGATAGGCTTCTTAGGATGAGAACTGTCGTTTATCTGTAACTGCAATGATAGGCTTCTCAGGATGAGAAGTGTCGCTTATCTGCAAAGGTATTGTAATAGGTCTCTTCATGAAAGATAGTGCAAAATAAATGCACGTCCAGATGGGTTCAGCGACCGACGGGGACCGAAGTTCAATCTAGGATCAAACTAGAAGGAAACTGTCAAACAAGACTCCATTGAGGGGATGAACTCAAATGGGGATTATCTTATCCTAGGCACGAAAAAGATAACTGAAGTAACCATCATCCACAAGGTTTGAACTCTGTGGGGAAACTGAAAATGGTAAGTATTTTATGCTTAAAGGTTGACGATCTACTTGGAGAGAACGTACAAACCTAGTTACTTGGAAGTAACCACAGCCAAAGTAACGACAAAAGACAATGAGGATAGCAAACATGCAGATGCTAATGCGTATGTCAATGCGTATGCAAAATGAAAATGCAATGCTTATGCCAATGCTGATGCATATGCTGACAAAACAGATAAGAGGAAGGAAAATGGGAGATGAAATAAACATCTCGGCGGGAATACCCGGCGACCTCTGCAAAAGTACATCTACCAGGGGATAGGAAAGTTAACGGAGGAACTAAGTCTTGCTTCAAAGTTCCAAAAATCTCTGAGGAGAACAAAATTCCACTTGGGGATATGATATCATGACTTCACTGGAAAGGATTGCCATTAGGAATCTGAATCTGATCAAAGAAGACCTGTTCACTGGGAGAGTCATCTTAGGACTAGAGACTTCCGGGGATAAAATAAATATCCGCTTCGTGGGGAAGTGTGGAGCTAGGCAGCTTCATGGAGAACAGTGTAGCAACTTCCTGGAAAAGTACATCAACTTCCTGGGGAAAGTATCAGCTTCCCTGGGGAAAGTATCTTGACTTCTTTGGGGAGAATATGACAATCTCCTGGGGAAATTCCTGACGAAAGCATGGCAACTTCAGTGAGGAAAAGATGGTTCCACTGGGGAGTGGGTCCTTAAATAATATGTATCACTTGGAAGATACTGGGGAGATCTCTGCAGTCTTGAAATTCACTGGAGATTACCGGATTGGTCCAAAGTATTGTCAGCTTATAGTCTCGCTGGGGAATTGTGTTGAGGCAATGGGTTAAAGTGTTTCTGCAACGTGAGGCTTACTGGGGAACCATGACCGCCTGAAGTAAAATTCATCGGGGCATGAAGAGCGTAATAGTCGCAATTTTGAAAAACATAATGCCCTAGAGTACGTGCTTTGTGAGAAAGGATCATCTCAAGAGGATTTTACAGATAACATGGAGTCCAATTGCCCCACTGTTTTCAAACTCTTAGAGAGATTTGTCGGATCTCGACGTGACTGGCTCGGATCGACTGCGTCATGATTGAGTCTTCAAGGAATAGCTCTTAAGAACATCAGGCTTGCATCGGTAAGCAATTTGGAAACCACCTGCCCCTGTCTAGCAGAATCTTCAAGTTCCATTGTTGATGTCTATATGTAAATTTCTAAGATGTCAGGCGAAACCAACACGCATGAACTGCTAATCCTGAAATTGTCAATGCAACATACATATTTATCTTGAAGTTGTTTTTTTCTTTGTTTTGAAAGAGATATCACAATAACTTGTGACCGAATCACTAGTTAGGATATGAATTTAATTTATAAAGCCAACATCAAATTTGAGCATAGCTCATAGGGGTCAGGAAACGTTCTCATCGAATATGCTTTCAAAGTGAACCCTAATTCTATTAGGTCTTTTAAAGGTTGTATCGTGGCTTGGTTCACGGTTTAAGAAACAAAGGATAAAGACCTAAAGTTTAATTTTACCCACTCATTCTTCGTGATGTTCTCCAATCCTATATTCAGTTAACTGGATGCGAACACTCATCTCTCAAGCAAATTTGATATGGTCGAGAACTCATCAAGGCTTTGGACATGGCAGTCACTCACCTATTTTCTTTAGGGTGTTTGATCACACGACTTGTTCTTTATTGGGATTCTTCATTGTAATCCTTTGTTTTTGTTTTTCGCGCTTTTAGTCTCTAACTTTTGCCTGGACAGAGTCTTTTGAGTTTGACTTCGGGAATCCAGCGGGATGCCCTAGTTTTGCCTAAGTCTCCTTCATAGGTTTTGACTTAGCAAACTCTTTCTTTTTCATTTATTATTATTTTTTTCTGAGCAAGTCGTGTGACTCTTTTGAAAGGCTTGTGACTGCCTCACTCCTTAGATGGTTGAGTGATAATCATTTGTTTTGACTTCTAGCCTCTTAATATGTTAAGGATAGATAAAATAGATTCTCGAATGTTTGCTCCTCCTTTTTAATAGTCTGAGCGCTCGATCAGTTTAACTGGAAAACTACCCTGCCCCAGGATAAAAATTGAGGGGGTTTTTTTGTGCAAAAATGAAAAACTCCTACTTCAAGGCTCAAAGGGGTTTAAGAGGGATTATCTTCCTCATATCTCCAGTGTTTAGGATTTGAAACAATGTCTTACATCATCAACAGGGTTTCATTCGAAAGCATATGACAAGAGATCTTACGTTTTGATTCATCATCCTCCTTCCAATTCTCTATCAAAGCCAAGAGATCGGGTAAAGTTGGCATTATAAATTATGAAAAATAATTTTGTGAGGGAATACGAATGGATTTCTTCAAGACAAACATATTCATTGCATTAATTATTCAAAACCAACAAGTTCGTACATGCTAATTATACTTTTATAATCAAAGAAACAAACACATATAGATAAACAAAATGAACCTGTCTGATACGCCTATTAGGTCTCTGTATTCAAGTCCGACACAGTAGTAGTGGTTTCTTCTGGCGGAGTCTCATTGGAATGAGTCATCTTGCTTGCCCTAGCTATGTTTGTCACATTTTCAACAACAGCCTTCAATCCTTCCTTTGGAATAATCTTCCCAGATTTTTTGTCAATCATGGTCATATCATATTTCCAGGGTACAGCTTGAGGATCAATGAAGTGAGATGGACTAGGCTTCTGAGTAATTACCGGTTTCGGCTGATTCGTTGTAGAAGTAAATGGCTTAGATGTGCTGAACACTAGCTTTGCAGAATTGGATCTTGGAAAATGGGAAACCTTACGAGGAACCTTGATCCTCGGCTGAGGCTCATCAAAAGACAGGATCTTCTTTTCCATTAACTCTCTGACAATGTGCTTAAGATCGTAGTAGCTATCTAAATCATGGTCAGGCGCACCCTCATGAAATAAACACTGAGCGGCGGCGTTGTAATTGGCAGGTAGCGGATTGGGAGGTGGACCCAAAGCTCTAGTAGTAATCGACCTTGTTGCACTAATGAAGGGTACAACTCGGTATAAATCATCGGAATAGGAGGAATCGGCTTGTACTGTCTCCTGTTAGGAACATTCTGACGAGGTGCCTGATTCTTTGATTGATATGCAGGAGTGTTGGGTGCTCGTTGATAGTTGGCAGGAGCTTGTGGAGGCTGATAACCAGGAGGTTGTTGATAGACCGGAGGCTGATGGATAGGAGCCGGTTGCACAAGTTGATAAGTAGGAACTTGTTGATTGAATGCAGGAGTAACAACAGCTACATAAGGTTGTTGAGCATACTGAACTGGATAACCTTGTTGTTGAACATCACTTTGCTGATATTGCCAAGGTTGATGAGCAGCCATTTTACGGTAGTACGTGATCAATTGATTCCTCGAGCGTGTAGCTCATTCATAATGGTCGAAGTTTGGAGTTTTGAACTTTGGAGGAACAACTTGTTGAATTGGTTGAGCAATAGGAGGAGGCACCAAACTGAGTTAGAGACCATAAGGAGGTAGACTTGCAGTAGTAACAGATGGTTGAGAATCTACAACAGTATTGATAATCTCAAGAAAACCCGTAGGCTGAGTATCCATTCTCGCATTAATGGCCTGAAGCATCTCCATTATTTGTCCAACACTTCCCCGAAGGTCTTCAAGTTCATTACTAACACAATCAAGCTCTTGATTTTGTTCTGCCATCTTTTTCCAAACTCGAGCTCTGGTGTTGTATTGATGCAGAGGACTCATGGTGACAGAACTGGAATCAAGAGAACCGACAATAAGAAACCGGGCAGAAAAATGCAAATGCAAAAAACAGGATGCAAAATGCAGTGCAAAGGTTTCACGAATTCCAACGGTCAATTGCAAATATTTTCTAGGAAACTGAAAAGTTTTAGATTTTGAAATTCAAGATTTTTGAATTTGCAAAGGACAGTTGGATTCCTTGAAAGCAGGAATGATATGATGCGGGATGCAATGCACAAGCACACAAAAGGTCCTAGGTTAGAGGAACATGAGCGGAACCAAGGTCTACCCATCCCGAAAGGTAAGTACTATGGGTTAATTGTACCTGCAGAACAAGGTTCTAAAGAGGTGCCCACAGTCATTAGTCTGTCTTTCAGATATTATTAATTTCCTGACTAACTTGGTGGTTAATAATATTCTCAAGAGAACCTCTTTTGAGTGTAGTATCGCGTAGCAACTATTTCAGGAATACTCCCTCATAGTCATCGCACTACGTCCTAATAAGGCCAAAGTTGTGTTTAGGTAACTACGGTCCTTAGTATCACAGGCTCCGATCGAAAATAGTGAATGTTTTCATGACTACTCGTTCAACAATACTAGTTTTCAAGAGGGCCTCAACTGAGCGGTGATTCTCAAGTCAGCTTGGTCGGGACTCACTCCCTATAAGCCTCATCGAATATATCATCTTCCTATAATAATTGCACTAAAGTCCGGGTTTAGGACTTATCACACAACAATGATACCCCAAGAAAGGTACAACAATATATATACAAGCAGATAATAAAGCAAATAAGCAAGCATAAAAATAATATAGGGATAAACCTCAAAAGATAAAACCGGACGTCCCTAGTGAAGTCGCCATTTTATGTTGCAGTGAGAATAAGATATCAAATTATTAATTATTTTGAATCACATCTTGTTCACAACCGGTCTTTGATTTATCCGAAAGAAAGGTTAAAGAAAGGAAAAAAAACCTATTTTGCATAGTAAACACAATGCAGGGAGAGATCTAGGGTTCGGGGTTGGTTAAGCTTAGGGAAGGTATTAGCATCCTAAACTTCTGTAGTACTCTATAGGAACCTCTTGTTTTAAGTGTGTTATTGCTATGTTATCTGCTTAAATGTAATACTAAGGATTAAAGGGTAAGAGAAGGACCTAAGGGGTTAGTCCTAAGTTTACTCGCCAAGATTCGCATCTTGTGCCTACGTATCCGAGGTAGGGGGTGGAATCAGAGTAATCATAGTTCCCCTTGAAAGGGAGGAAGAGGAACTTTCTTGATTGTGGTCAAGGTTCCGGAGGAAAGTAAACGTTCATAGGGAAGCGCTTACTTTGGTGTGCGACGACTCCGATTTCTACGTTGTAGTTTAATTAAAAAGGTGTAAGTAGGTATTCCACGGCAGGAACCTACATGGAGTGCGGTGACTCCTGGTCCTAAGGCTAGGATAAAGGGGTGAATTTCTACGGCGGGACACCTAAGCATGTGTATGGCAACTCAAAGTCTTAAGGTTTAGGAAACGGTAAGGGGGGTGTGTCCACGGCGGGACACATAAGCACGAGTACGGCGACTCGGGTCCTAAGGCTAGGATAAGCGAGGGTAAAGGATATTGACACGACGGTCAAATGGTTAGACCTTTCCTTCGGAGTGAAAACAGTAAAAAAAGTGGTGAATAATTGAAAATGTAAATCGATATACAAGATATTGAAATGTATAATGCGAAATATGATTGATTAAGTGGAAATGGTGAGATTGGGATGAATTGCTTTGATTTGGAAGTTAGGAGGTTAATTGTTTTTGAGAACTTTGTTGTTAAGTGAAAATTGGGCAACATGAGAATTAATAATTAATGAGAATTGGTGATTAAAAAAAATTAGAATTGGATTATAATTAATTTAAAAAGGCGTTAAATTTTAAATTAAAAGTTTATTCTTGAATTAAAAATAAAAATAGGTTATTATTTTTTAGAACAGGATTAATTAGCAAAGAAGGTTGACTAAAATCTAAAAGGTTCTAAAATAAGAAAAAACAATTAGATTTAATTAGATTAGGAAAAGTTTTATTTTGTTGATTTTTAATATATAAGTTTTTTTTTGTGGATTTTTATTGTTGAGAAGAAAGTTGAATAACAAACATAATTAAATAAATTTGGGTGTTTTTTGTTATATAAAAAAAAAATCCAACATCTAAACTAAAAGGGCTAAGTATTTCTTAATATTTTATAATTATAAGCAAAATTTTGAATTGGAATTAAACTAACATTTTTTAATTTATTTTTTTGTATATTTAAAAAATTAAATTCTTTTTTAATTAAATTAAAATAAGTACAGATTTTTATTTTTTAGTTAATGGTTAGTAAGTTAGTTTAATATATATTAATTACAATTACAACAAAAATAATAAACAAATAGTAGAAAAACAAAATAAAAATAAAAAAATATAAAAGAAAAAGAGATTGAGTCGGGCTGGGTCACCACTCCCCAGACCTGACCCGGGTTGCTATTTAAAAAGGGGGAGGAGAAAGAAATTAGAGTTTTAACCCTAATTTCACAAGGAGCCGCGGCGGCCTCCTTCTTCTCCAATTTCTCCAAAAAATATTTCTTCTCTCCTTCTATATTGCACGCGTGATTCTCTGCTTCTTTCTATTCACGACATTGTTTTTTCTTCCTCTTCTTATTTCTAAAACAAAAGAAAAAACAAACAGATCATGATATTACAAAAGCTTACGTTTTGATTTTTGATGACAAATATGTTTAAGTGGTTTTGACGGATGTTTATGACGGCTTTCTTGGGGTTTCGGATTTGCGGTTTGTGGATTGACGGAAATAGTTTCGATCTTTCTCAGATGGTGATGGATCTTGATGGGTTTTTCGATTTTTGGTTGGTGATGAATTGTTCTGAGGCTATGGGTTCTTCGGTGATGGGGATCCCGTTGAGAAGTCTATGATTTTTCCGGGCTCCCTGTGATTTCCGTATGATTTTTGGTTGGCTTTTGTGAGGATGTTTTTGATGGTTGGAGGGTGATGATGTTGACGAGGTGTTCCTCGTCTCTGAGCCTTTCGGTCGCCGGTTGTGTGATTTACGTATGAGTTTCGTTGAGAAATTTTATGATTTTTCTGGGCTCGATGATATTTTCAGTGACGGCTTCCCTTTTTCGGCCAACCCTCTGTTCTTATTATAGCTTTTTTCTTTTTTTACAGATTTTGGCAGATTTAATGATGTTTCCTTTTTGAAAGAAACATGTTTTTACATGTTCGATTGATTCTGTTTTCGGACTGTTGTTGTTCGGATGGTGTTTATGGTGTTGTCGGCCGTGTTGATGGTCCTGTTGGATATTTTCTACCATTTTCGGACCGTGATTTTATTGATGATGATGGTTTACCATTTTGTTTCACTTGGATCTTAATGGTGGTGACAACAGTTTCGGATCTGTTTCACTTTTTAGATGGTCTGGATTTGTTTCACTGGATTTGGATATCCGGATCTTTGATATGGACTGGATTTAGTTTACTGGATTTTTCTGGATATCCGGATTTTTTGACATAAACTGGATTTAGTTTGCTGGATTTTTCTTAAAGAAACGTTTGGCCGCAAAATCACTTTTCTCTCTCTCAAAGAACAGAAGCTACCGGATTTACCGGAGGTCAGAAACGGAAAACGGGAGCTGGCAACGAAACTTGTTTTGTTGCTCTCTCGGGAGGGCCGATGATGATAATTTTTTGAGGGTCTGAAACAACAAAAAAACTATTTTCTGATATTGTCTGGTTTTTGCAGGTTCGGAAACTCAGGAGTGAAGACTTGGAAGCTGAAGCTCAAATTTAGAACTCTAGGAAAAAATTTAGGATTAGGACTTTGTAATTCTGTAATCTCAAAAATGTAAATTCTTGGATAAATGTTGTAATAAAATATTGTACGGAGATTGAATAAACTCAGTCTCTAATAAAGCTTTGATTTTTTTTGACTAAATTTAATATGCACTTCTTTCCCGAATAACCTTGACACTTCGCCATCCGAATTCGAAACTTAACCGCTTGCAAATACTTGGAATTAACTGACATCCAACACAAATTCTGAATTTAACTGAACCTTTGAAAGTCAACCCGTACTCGATAACAAGAATCGGTGAATATGGCCTCGAATAAATAAATAAATCCAATTTCTTAGCAAACTGAATTTTATTCCGTGTTTAAATTCCAAGTCGTATCTCGAGTAAACCTGACCTTTATAACCTAAATTTGAACTAATCCGACAAAACTGAAACGATAGTTATTATAAACCCGACGCAGACCAAAATTCCTCTGCGCCTTTAACGTAACTCGTAACCAGTAGAGAAAGAGAAAAACATGAATGCGTGCACCCGTTTGAATAACCTCCTCGAAATAATTCTTGCACCGATTCAGTTCTAATCCGTCAGACCTTAAAATCCTCGGATTAAACAAATCAAATCAATTAACAACCCCCATTTCATATGACGGCTAGCAATCTAATTCTCAACTCTAGATGAACTGTATCGAGGAATCTGACGTCCATACTGTCATAGAAATGCACCCGTTCTCAAACCAATGTCATCTAATCGAGAGACAGGAGACCCTAGCTCTTAGGCATCCTCTGATAATGATTTGACTCTGTAATAATCAAAATAACCGTAATCTGGTGATACGTCTACCTCCACATGAATTAAAGGGCCAACAAGATTATTTTCCAATTTTTTTTTGACACGCCTGCAAAAACGAACAAAATAGGCAAACTGGTCAGCAGTTAGTAAAAATGAAATACGGACAACATGAAATGCAAAAAGATCACTGCATCTAAAGGTAAAATTTGGGATATGACAATCGGCTTTAAATACATTGAATCATATATTGAAAATAATGAAGACAATATTCTCCATGCTTAAACAACCTCAAAAACAGATTTGGCCACGAAGGCCTAATTTCCTCAAACTCAAAAAGCTCCTAAATTCTTAAATCGGCTTTAAATACATTGAATCATATATTGAAAACAATGAAGGCAATACTCCACATACCTTAATTGTTGACTCTAAGCCTTTCTCCTTGATTTTTGGAAACCTCGCGAAGCTTTGCCTCAATCCTCTTCCTCGGAGCTTTGTCCTCTATTTCTTCTCTTTTCACGGTCTAACAAGAATGAATCCTAATTCTCTCAAAATTCCTTTTTGTTAAACTTAACTTTGGACCTTAAAATGGGCTTTCCAATTTCACCCTCACTAACTCCTCCTCAAAAGTCCATTTTGCCCTCAATTCACTTATATTTATTTAAATTAATAATAATACCAATATATTCATATTATATACTATTATTTAAATAAATAACTCAAAATCCATAATTCTCAATATTCACACCAACCACTGAAAATCACCAAAAATACGAATATTTATATTTAAATAAATCAAATAAATATTCCAATAAATTTGGGGTGTTACACTGAACATGGTTTGGAAGAATCTCAAGAGCATATCTTGAACATGGTTTGGAAGAATCTCAAGAACAAATATAATATCATTCGACACCATGTCGAGGTTGAAGTGTTCGACAGACATCAAGGACTTAGAAGATTTTAGAAACCAAATACTTGAGAGATTGGTCTCAACACTAGGGTTTTTCACCAACCACCTTCAACAAGCAGACAATTATATGCTTAGAATAGTTAAGAATGTGGGATAATGGTTTTCATTGGTTTATAAGTTCTGACAATATGGAGATGTCTTAGAAGAATAAGTTACATGTTCTTGATACGTGTCAGTTTTCTAAGAATAAATTGTCTGAGACGATTATATGTAGATTAGTATAAATAGCAGGCTCATGCATTGTAATCAAAGTCGTAACTTTCATATATTTCTCTATAGAACTGGAGCACCCGAGTCAAAAAGCAAAATAATTTGTAAGAAACATGTACTCCATCCTTTTCTTTCATTTCCTTTATGTTTCCTTAATTGAAACAATTTACTTTAATGTCGTTTAATGCACTTTTAATATCATTTATTGCACTTTCCATTTATCACATTTATTCTAGCTTTTTTACCATTAAAGTTTGTTTCCACTTTGTCTTTATACAAATACTTCTCGTTGTACATTTTGCACAAATTGCTTTTGAAACTGTTCGAATTAATCACATAACATAAGTGAACTAAACTCGTGATTGCTTGCAAAAACACCCTTGAACACCTATCTATTTTAATGTTGGGTATTTTATGTTTCGCTAACGACTGCGGCTATGAAGTATTATCTGTTTTGGGTGTGAGAATTCGTAATAGTTTTTTTCTTTGAAAAATGTGTCTCTTTGAAGAGTGTGAGTGTTGTATGTAAACTATCTATAGCCTTGATTCACAAGAAATATGAGACTATTTGGTGACCGAAACAGTTACCCCATTAGTTGGGGCTAAGTTACCCCATTAGTTGGGGCTAAGAGGCATAGTGTGAACCTCGAGCATGTGGGTTTGCCTTTCTTTTTAGATCTAATGTTCAAATCAACTACAAATTCTTTAACCACTGCGACTACAATATATTGTCCATTTTAGATGTGAAAACATGTCACAGGTTTTGTATTTTAGAAAAGGTGTCTCGTTGAATTGAGGAGTGTGAGTGTTGTATATAAATTATTTGTCTTTTCAATTATCAAACAATGTAAGACTATTTAGTGACTGAAACAGTTACCCCCATCTCTTCTAGAGCAGAAAAGAAAAGAAATATTGATCTGGTGAAGTCAACGGAAAGACATAAGTTTCCGCTATTGTACTTAAAAAAAAATGTGAAAGAAAAATATATGAAACTTGTAATGCAACGTTTACATTTATATAAGTCTTCATAAGCATTCTAAATTAAAAATAAGAAAGTTAGTTATGTATATAAGTCTTCATAAGCATTCTAAATTAAAAATAAGAAAGTGACTTAGTTGTAATAGCGCTTCAATTTGCCATCATTTCAAGTTTTGGGGATAAGTTCCTCGTGAAGAGTTTCAACAGTGCAGACTCACTTGCCTGAACTTCTTTTCTCCAATGTTTCCTCCTCCTACATAAACCCTTCGAAGTATGAGGTCATCGGGATTGAAATCCTTATGTCTGACTTTCGTGTTGTATTTGGCGAAAGTGGCTTGCATAACGGAAACATCGGTGAGGGAAGTGTTCGGACAGTGTTCTTGAGATAAGTTTTCCGCGAAGAGTTTCAATGGTGTAGAATCACCTGCTCAAACTTCTCTTCGTCAACGTTTCCTCCTTCTGGATAAGCCTTTCGAAGTACGAGGTCACCGGGATTGAAATCCTTGGGTTTGACTTTCGTGTTGTATTTGGCGGAAGTGGCTTGCTTAACGCCAACATCGATAAGGACGGAAAAACATCTCTTCTCTTCCAAGAGGTCTAGCTATTTCTTTATTGCATGTGGATTTTCCTCATTCTAGAGGTGGCGTAGAGTTCTCTAGCTGAGCTCCTCAACTAGATGACGACCTCAGTGTCATATGTGAGTCTGAAATGGGTTTCCTTAGTGGTGGAATGGGTTGTAGTACCGTACACCCAAAGAACTAAATTTTCAAATCTCCTCTTCTATCCTTTCGGCTTGCTTATTGTTACTTTAAGTGAATTACTGAGTAACATTAAAAAAATTGAGTAAATGACTAATAAATATAAATGGCATAAAATATCTTTAATAGGTCACTAGAACATTATGAAACTACGGAACAAGAGAATGTTTTGAAAACTAAAAAAAGAAAATAATTTTTAAAGTTGAATTCTCCCATCTACCCCATGTTTTTTCACTCGATGTATCCACGTGTTTTATTTATATATATATGTATGTTCTTATTCAAGCAATGTAAGTGTGAGAATCCACCCATATAACATTTCAATAACTGAAACAGACATGTGAAAATTCCTCGCATGGAAATTGTATATTCCACTCCATTAAATGTGACAATCTATGCTATAATTTATCATACTATTTAATTTTTTGGTAGTACATGTCAAATAAATTAAAGAAGCTCCAATTAATAAATGAAAACAACCATAAAGAATATTATCCATCCCCACATACTCTTACAAAAGTTGATGCTTAATAGAATCAAGAAAGAGTGTTAATACACAGCAAACATAAATTAATGCAAATAAAGCTTCTTTCTCATCTTTCCATAATCAAGAGACATTGATTAATTCAAGTAGCCGCAATCTTTGATACCACAAGTATAGCATACAATTTTCAAGCTTAGTCAAATTCATGGTGATCCAAAACATGCATGTAGTTGGATCAATAAGCTTCACTTGCCCTTTACATTCATGCTTCTTTTGCCCTCAAGTTGTGTCCATGAACAAATGGCTTCACAAGAAGTTACATCTATACTTAGAAAATAAGAAATAATGAAAAAGTTAATTGACAAAGAAAATTCATCAACTTTACGCCTTTCCGGTTGGTTTTGGTGAATGTTGAGGATTCTGATGGTGAAATGGAGAGGCATGAGTACCATGTGATATGGAAAGGCTCCTTTGTTGTTGTCCATTTCTCGTGAACGCTCCTTGTTTACCGTTTCGAGTATTCGGACTCGCGCTGAAACGGTCAGCTTGCATCGTCTGGAAATAGTATGATGAACTAGCCATGTCCTTTAGGTTTGGGAGAGGCTTCAATGCTTCTACAACTTCACTCATTAGTGGTCTTGCTTTTGGATCTCGGCTAAGACAGTGAGCAGCTAAATGGGCGGCTTTTTGAGCTCCTTTTATCGAGAAGTGACCTTCCAACCGAGGGTCGATCAATCTGTAGAATCTTCGTCTTTCTCCTAGATGCGGTCTTGCCCATTCCACGAGGTTATGTTCGCCATTCGGTCGGTTTTTGTCCATGGATCTTCGCCCAGTTATCATCTCAAGTAGTACGACTCCAAAACTATACACATCACTTCTTGATGTAAGATGCCCTAAATCCAGTATATGAAGATTAGATAATACAGATGTTCCATTCCATTTAAAAGGACTCAAAACAAAACAAATTACGTGAAAAATTGAAATACAACTAAAAGTTGTGGGTTTGGACTTTGGCATAACCAACAAAACTTACCAGTCATGACATATTCTGGTGCTGCGTAACCATAAGTTCCCATAACTCGAGTAGACACATGGGTTTTATCACCTTCCGGACCATCTTTCGCAAGTCCAAAGTCGGAGAGCTTGGCGTTGTACTCCTGAATGGTTATATTATTAGAAATATTACAATAAAGGAAAGAATGAAAGGTAATCATGTCGTAACGTTTGGCACTTACTGCATCCAATAGTATATTGGAGGTTTTGAAATCCCTATATATTACAGGTCGTTCCGCTTCCTCGTGAAGAAAAGCGAGTCCCTTTGCAGCTCCTAGTGCAATTTTCATCCGAATGGACCACGGAAGAGGCAACGCTCCTACAGCAATATAGTTTTGAACACAAGAACATTAAGAAATAAAGTATGAAGCAGAATTAGTAACAAAATTTAAAATTCCCTTAACGGTTCATCTATTATTGGAAAATAAAATAGAACAAAATTTATCGGAAAATGGTAACTTACTCCTAAACAAGTGGTTTTCCAGGCTTCCACGAGGCATAAACTCATATACTAGCAATCTTTGATCATCCTCGATACAGTAGCCTATAAGTTTGACAAGGTTTTGATGAACTAAATCACCGAGATAATTTACTTCAGCCTGTATCATGAACCAAACATGAAATTAAAGCATGAAAGAAATCCACACAGAACATTCAACAAAATGACACGTGAATTTAAGGAAGACAAATCTTATTAGAAAAATTACGAACCAGCCATTCTTTATGACCTTGGAGACCATCGTGGTTAAGGGTTTTGACAGCAACGGTAAGTCCTGTGCCAGGTTTTACTGCAGCAGTTCCATTTTCTTCAATCCATCCTTTGAACACACAACCAAACCCACCTTCACCAAGAAGACTCTCAGGCCGAAAATTTCTTGTTGCCAACTTAAGATCGTTGAAAGAGAACTTCCGCAGCCTGGAAGCGACTTTAAGCTCCTCTTCAAGTTTTGAAGCAGATGAGTTGCTTTCAGCATTACTAGTAGTAGTGGTTGTCGAAGAGGCTACTGGAACCGATGGCTGGTCTCTACTTGTATCAATAGTTGATTTGCTTTCAGCTAGCCAAAACACAACAAATAGAGGAAAAACATAATCAGAACAGCATCATTTATCAGGAGAAATAGACGATGAAGCAGTGCCACAAACACCAGACAGTGTGTATACACTGTTACTAGTAATTTAAGAAAATGAAAGTAGTCGAATGTAACTACATTCTTCAGTGTCTTGTTAGTGTCATACGTAAAACAAGCCGTTGAATTGAAGTATCGATGTTACATAGGAAATTGGTACCATTTCAAATTCGATTTGATAAAATAACAAAAGGAAATGAGCCAACTAAGAAACCAGAGTTCTTATATCTGTCATACATTACAAACACCTACATACACATCGATAAGGCGTGATATACCAACATTATCGCAAGTTTACAAATCACAACTATAATTGTACAATTTAAGAACTCATCCCTAACTGAATGAAACTTTCAAACACATAACAGTAATTATTTAAAGGAAACAAAAGTTACCATAATTAGTACTTGCACCACTAACAGAGCTATCAACCTTGGATCTTGAAGAAATGCAGCTTCCAATGAACCTAAAGCTAAGCCAACACCCAGTTTCAGTTTCTTCATCTTCCATTACCCCATCTTGCTTCTTCTTCTTCTTTCTCCCTTTTGATTTACACACATCCAAAGACTCTACTACTACCTTAGCATTCTCACCACCTAACCCCATTTTTATCAAACCATAAACAACCAAACCCAGAAATCATCAAACCATAAACACCCTCCAACACTTACCCAGGTAACCAATTCCCAAATAAAACCTAAAAATCACAACTTTATCACTGAATAAAACTCAAAATATGAAATCCAACAAAACCCAGAAATTTGAAATGGATAGAGAGGGAAAGTAGATCACATCAACCAGATTAAAAAAAAAACCCAAAAAAATAAAATCCGGTGAACCCTAGATTGATCAGTAATGTGAACCCTTTCCACCGAAAAAAAAAAAGCTATAGTGAAACCTTAATAACAGAGAAAGGTATGGTTCAAGAGAGACACAAACATCAAACGTTTGTGTGTTGTGTTGTGTTGCGTTGCGTTGTGTTGTTCTTACTGAAAGAGTAGAAACTTCAAACACAATGCTGAAACGGAAACAAAAGAAAATAATAAATATGTGAAATTACTAAAAATAAATAATATAAGATAATTGTTGATGTGTGATATAAAACAAAACAAAAAAACTGTAGTTTCGTTCTCTCTCCTTCTTTAATACTTTTTTTTCTTTCTAAATTTTGAAATGAAAAAGAAAGAGAGAGTGTGGGTCCCGAAGAAGAGGAAGTTTTTGGGGGTACCCGAAGGAATGTGGGAGGGTGACCGAATAGAAGGAGGGCAGTTAGGGCAGGGGGAGGAGTGTAAAGTAAGGGCAGGAGAGAGAAAGGGGGGCCTAGTGATGGTGACGTGTGTGCCTTCGACGGGTGTAGCGTGAGGGAAGCCAAGTCATGCGTCAGGTTGATCTCATTCTTGTAATAAAATAAATTTTGTTTTTTTTTTTTAACTACTATTTTAGTTTTTAAGTTATTTTAAAATATTAAACTAGTCTCTTAAGTTTTCTTTTAATACTGTTTGTTTTTTTTAAATTTTGTTATAATAAATTGCAAATTCATATAACATTTGAATTGATTTGTCGCGCTGATCACGAATATGCAATCAAATTTATCAAATAACTTACGGTTCATTAGAATCAGATAAAAATGAATGAAATACTTTAAGGAAAAATCATCGATCTGACCAAAATACACAATCAAACGTAAAATTAATTACATATTTGTGATCAGCGTGAAAAAGCAGTTCAAATGGTATATGAGTTTATAATTTATTGTAACTGAGATTTTTAAAAAGGACCAAAGTGTTACAAAAAAAATTTAGAGACTAACTTAATATTTTAAAATAATTTAAAGAATCTAGACAGTAGTTTTGCCTTTTTTTTTCTATAAATGAAAACCATACGAAGTAATCTTGGTCATTTCTCTCATTTATGTTTGTACTTTGTAGGCACTATCATAATTATTCAGAAATTCTTTTATTTAAATAATCATTTTTCAAATAAAATATTCAAACTAATTTATTTTTTCATGTATTTCTTAAATTAATTCACTTTAAATAAAAAAAACCTCAACACAAAAAATTGTTAATTCAATTGACGACAGTATATAACACATAGAAAGAAACGGCAATCCAATTAGTGATAGTATACAAATATATAGGAGAAAGAGTACTCTCTGTAACAGCCTAATTTTCAATAATTAATTATTTATATTAATTAATTGATTTATTTGGATGATTTTAATTATTGGAATTATTGGTAGATATTTGAGAGGAAATATGATGGAAGGAAATATAATAGAAAGGCATATAAGGAAAAGTGGAAGGAAAAAGGAAAGAATAGAAACATAAGAGAAAGAGAAGAGAAAGAAAGAGAAAGAGGAGAAAAGAAAAAGAAAAGAGGGGAAAGCTTGGAAAGCTCAAGAACAACTTCTAGCTTCGATTTAATCAAGGTAAGGGTGTGAAATGTTGTTATCTTGTCAATGTATATGATTATGTATGGATTGTTTGGATTGTTTGGATGTTTTTCTCCGTTTTCCATTTTAGGGCAGAAATGAGTTTAATCGATTGAATCGATGTTTTAACGGTTAGAATCCGAATTTTTTGGTGTAGTTTAGTCGAGGAATGTTAGGCTAAGACTACTGGAACTTGTTGGAATTAAATCGAGTGATTTGGGAGCTTCTGATGAATTTTGGACAGTTGGGGTTTTGAACATCGCAGACATTCGCTAGCACATTCGTTAGGCGAGCAGGTCGTGAGTGTTCGCTGTAGCAAGCTGTAGCGAATGGTCCCAGACTTGGACAGAATATAATTGACCCTTTTCGCTGGTAGCGAGCAAGGTAGCGAGGGGTTCGCTAGGCGAAGCCCCAGCGAGTAGGTAGCGAAGCCTTACAGTAGCTTCTGTTTGCCTTCGCGAGCTTGTTCGTTAGGCGAACATGTAGCGAGTATTCGCTAGGGACTCGCTGTAACGCCCATTTTAATTATCTCGTTTTTTTCTGTGTATTTTATTTGTGGTGTGCCTTCTGTGTTAGGGGTTTGGTTGAGTGCGATAGCGTGTAGCCCTTAAGTTGGAATTAATTAATAATTTTGGACTTTGGTATTAATAATAATATTTAGTGATGATAATTTAATTAATAATGGTAATATTATTATTAATATTATTATTATTAGTAGTATTATTATTAATATTATTATTATTAAGTAAATATAAAGAATTGGGATGAGGGGCTGTTTGGGAAAATTGGAAAAGAGGAGAAGTAGAACACGTAGGAGGAGAAGAGAAAGAAAAACACGATCAAGAGGAATTTGGAAGGAAGAAGAGCAAGGGAATTGGAGCAAGAAGAAGCTAAAATTTCAGAGTTCATCAGTGGTTCGAGTTATCGAGGTAAGGGGAGAAATCGGTTAAAATTGGTAGAGTGCATGAATATTAGGTAGAAGGGGATTTTCCTTAACCCCATAGGTTTGATGATTATGTTTTGTATGATGTTGTGATGCTGAGTTTGATGTTGATATGTTGAATCCATTGCATGTGTTGTTTGATTGATTTGGGGGTTTCTGGGTAGTTCGAAGTTCATGCCGAAACTGATTAAACGTGTAGAGCTGACATTTAATCGGGATAAATCGAGGATAGATGTTGTAGAAAGGTGGTAGAATATTGGTGGGATAACTCGCTGGGCGAATGAGGGGGCGAGCCTTCGCTAAGGCTTCGCCAAGCTAACTGGGCACCGAGTGCTGCCAGTAGCCACTGTCTGGCTTCGCCAGGGGTTTCGTCGGGCGAGCTTCAGCGAGCATTCGCTGCGGGGCTTCGTCAGGCGAATGTGCCAGCGAGCGTGACAGAATGTTGTGTTTTTGAGCTGTGTTGTTCGGTTCTCTCGTGATGTTGAATCCTTGTTGGTCATGGTTGAGTATGATATTGGTATTGAGTTGTGGGGAGCGTATGTGTGATGTGGAATATGACTTCCTTGATATTCGTTTAATTTAAAGGATTGAATTCGGTGTATGTGAATTGCGTATGAATATGGTGATGTGTGAT